>CM074576.1:89749859-90390609 GCA_037305975.1 Chrysolophus pictus | reverse complement strand
CCATTTGATGCTCCTTAAATTTGCCAGAAGGAAATGTATGGAGTGCTTAGAGAGACAGTGCCAGCAAGAGCTTGGGCTACACATGCCTTTCAGATCAGGAGGCTAAGGAAAGGGACACTGATAAGGAGATATAAATGCAGCACATCCTTCCAGATGAGGAAGGCTGTGGAGAGTTTCTGTGAAGGCTTTATGTGCAAGGGGAGTGAATCACTACTGAAGAGTGCAGCAGTCCTTGTGTAGGTCTGTGCTGCTGGCTTCTCCACAGCCTCCGCTGGCACTGAGTAATCGCTGAGACGAGTGGGGCTGATGACTGTGAAGATGACTGTAAATCACAGCACCGTGATGGCTCCTGCACGTGACATTCCTCTCGACCTCTGGGAACTCTAAAAACAGCTGTGGTCTAAAACCCCTGGTAAATTGCACTGTGAAAATGACCTGGTAAGAGCAAGAGCCCCCTCTGGGTGTTATTATGATTTGAATTACATGGTCCTTAAATGCTGGCATTCAAAAAAGTACAATAGTGGTCTTCCTCATGTGAGAATCCACAGAAATGTTATGGGTTCTTTTAATGGTAAATGTGGGCAACCCGCTGAAGCCAGTTGGAGTCCATGGTATATGGTTTTACCAAAAGTATTTGCTAAGGTATTTTGTGAGAATGAAAATTAGGAAGATCAGATGGTCAGCAAGGTATCTCATTCCTGGAAACACATTTACATGTTTTATTTTATTCCAATGTCATTGATTTTTTCTTGGATCTGGGGGAAAACATGTATTTACTTTGGCTTCCCCTATTGATTTATGTCTGTCTGCTAACTTGCACAAAGCTAAGCACGTGCATGAAAATATGTAAGATCAGCAACTCACTTCATGGTATGCAGGTCTGAAAATCAGAGCTTTCTGCAGAGTTCATCCTAAAAAATTTCTAACAAACATTCATTGAAAAATATATATTTTTGCAAATTATTTTTTTTTTTTTAATTTTAAATCCTGGAAATAAAATCTTGCAGTTCACTGCAGAGCAGTTAAACCCTCATTCAGATGTCAGTTTTCCCTTAGACCTAGATCAAAGCAAAGATCTTAGAAGATCTCACTGTGAGTTCATCTATTTTGACATCTATCAGTGCTTTCTGCAGAGTTCTTTCAAAAAATAAAAAATAAAGGAAGAAACTTGGCATAGAGAAGACTCTCAGGGTGGGCCAATTAAGTTTAATGAGTTTTCTCTTCTTTGCAATGTATGTCCATGATATGAAAATAACTTGTAGGATTCATTTGAGAGCCTTCAGGAGGCTTTGGAAAGTCTGCTGGTTTCTCCAGGCTTGTATTTTTGTAGACACACTTAGGAAAAAGATGAAGACTATTTCTGACATCTAGTGAACAGATACCATTTGTTTCTGACATCTTTCAGCGTTCTGTCCGTTACTTGGAGGTCAGAACGAATTTCAGTGGAAATATCTGAATCCTGGTTTTTCCCTTGTCTAGTTCTTGGTAAGTTTTCTACATTACTTTTTGCCATAAATATGTTCATTTTTATCTTTTAATTTGTGCTTCATTGTCAGGAAACAAACTGTTTCAAACAGGATATATCAATCTTCTTATTCTTGTAGGAAACTCTGCAATTTAAAGTACTCACATTTACTTGATTTTCAAGCTGTTCCAGGTGTCTTTCTATAATTAGATTAATTTACACATATTCTTCTACACTTCCCTCAGTTCTTCTTCAATGCATTACTAAATCTATTTCTTCTCCTCTGACTTCTTCTAATTGAGCTCTTCTATCATCATCCATGGCCACTGAACTGTTTGAGGAGCTTTCTTTCTTTAGATTGCTAAAATGTACTCTGTAGAAATAATGGAGGATCAGGTGAGGTGCACATTAAGTCTTGAAGCATTTTTTTAGAACTGTTCTCTACTGGCCTTCCAGCATCATAGACAGCTCAAGGGCCAGAAAGTGCCTGAGATCATTTAGTTTAATTTACTTGTTATCACAGGATCTAGTTATTGCCATACTCCAAACAATTTTGAGTTGGCCCAACAAGTTCGGCTTGGCATAGATTCTCTCTCTGAAGGGCAGCCAGATTTGAAATGAAGATTTCAAGCTAAAGCTAATCTCGTCCCTCCCCTGGAGAGCCTCTTCCATTGGTTAATCACTCTGACTGTAAAATATGAGAGTTGTTCCTGCTTAGCTTTCTACAACTTGCCATCTGTTTGAAAGAGGCAGATTCTCACTTTTGGGTCTGAGGAATCAATAGATTTAGTTTATAAAATGCTTCTTTTTCTTGTCCCATTGTCCTTAAAAAAAAAAAAAAAAAAAAGAGGAGATGAGGTGTTGTTAATGTATTGACTTTTAGGTACAGGACTTTTCCAGATCTGCCCACTGTCTCTAATACCTTTCCTACCATCTCAGCTGTTGTTTTTGTAGACAAGTTTCACATCATCCTCTGGTAAGAGAGTGGAAGAAGCATGAAGTGGAATGTGTAAGTCCATACAGTCCAAGAGTCTTTCCCTGGAGTTTCAGTAGGAACAAAATATCTCATTTAAGAAGAGGAAAAAGAAGAGAATATTTGGAAGTAAAAGAAAAGATACAAAGCTTGGACTAAGAGAAATTTCTCAGTGGAAAAAAAAGAAGGAAAGACATGAAGCAAAATAATTAAATACTTTGACAAAACACTTAACTAGAACTATCAAGTGGTCTAATCATGGAAGAGAAAATTCAAGAGAGGAAAATTCAAAGAGAAAAAAGAAAATTCAAGTCTGAGGAAATAAAGAAATTATAGAAAACAATTATCCAAATTATGGTCTTCATCACTCTTCAATTTGATTTTCTAAGGTGACCATATATTGTTTGGGATCAAAAAGCATAAACACATGTAGTGTCCATTTATTTCAGACATTATCTTTGCTCATACTTGAGCCTGAACTCCCTGTTCACACTCCCTGTGTGCTGACTTTCTCTGTCCTTATCTGGAGTGCAGCAGTTTCCTCTCAAGGCAGAAAGGAGAGATGCAGGAGGGAAGTAGCTTACACTCAAGCTCTGCTTCCACAGTCATTTCTCCAAGTGCAGGTTTGGATTGCAGGCCTGCTGTGTTTACAGAGTGAATGAAGTTGAGGTGACCAGAGATAAATAGTTCTGCAGCTGAGAGGTGTGGCTGACTAAGGTGGCCCCTGTGTGGTTCATAACTTTCAGTTTACTGACAGCTTTGTCATCCTGAGGGGTTGAGGATGGGCTGCTGTATTTGGGCTGGTGTGGCCAAGGAAACCCCATCCTCTGCAGATGGAGATGTTGCAGCTTGGACTGAAGAAGGTAAGAACCACCCAAAATGGGGTTTTGTTTTTACTGCCAGACTCAGACTCTGACCTCAGCCCACTGCAGAGTTTATCTGGAACAGGCTCTCGACATCCAATCTCCAGCACAGCAGGGGGCTGCTGCTGGTGATGAAGCTATTTTCTCTCCTCTGCACTTCATTAGGAGAATTTATTTTGTTTATGCAAATAGGCTTCCTACCATCTCAGGCTCTCTGCAAAAAGGAGAAAGAAAATGAGCACCCAACCAACTCTGTCTTGCTTCCTGACAGCACCTTGTGCCATTCGTGTAAGAGTAAAGGGCAGCAAAAACCACATCTAAAAACTTCACGTTCTCTCTACTGCAGGGCTGAGCAGCTGGCAGTAGGAGGAGGCCCTGGGCATGTGGTTGTTTTGGAGTGCACAGAGAGGCAGTGGAAGGTGGCCATGATGTGAGCGAGGCCTGGCTGTGGCAGGGCCTGAGGGACAGGTTGGTCCCTAGGGATGTAATGGCTGCTGTGTGCCACTGCCTGTGCTGCAAATGGTGAACGTTGAGATCTTGCACAGAAACCTGGGCCTTTTTATTTGAAACCTGATTAACTCATCACAGAATCACAGAATGGTTTGGGTTGAAAGGGAGCTTAAAGCCAACCCACCCCAACCCCTGCCATGGGCAGAGCTGCTCCCCACCAGCTCAGCTGCCCAGGGCCCCATCCAACCTGGCCTTGAGCGCCTCCAGGGATGGGGCACCACAGCTTCTCTGGGCAGCTGTGCCAGCACATCACTGCTCTCTGAGTGAAAATATCTCCCCTGATATCTAACCTAGATCTCCCCCTCTTTCAGAGCAAAGCCGTTCCCCCATGTCCTATCATTTTGCGCATTTTAATGCGCAGGTACAAATTACTCAGGCATTATTTCAATAAATTCCAGGTCATTTGAAAGTTATTAGTGAGAACGTAGAAATAAGGTGTGATTGTTAGCAGCAACACAAAAGTGTTTTGTTTAGTTTTTTAAAGAGAAATTTGATTTAAATTGGCTTTTTAAATTTCTTCTTTCTCTTTGAGAAAGATATTTTTTGAGCCAATATTTTTTGCTTTTCTCATAAAAATGATCCTACCCAATTTCAGAGAAAAATGCTTTTATCAGTAAGATGGAGCCAGATCTGGGTTCACAAACTGCAGCGTAATGAAATGGATTGCTACTTTCTTCCTCCCATTCCACTTTTTTTTTTTTTTTTGTAAAATAACATAGTTCTGTATTATTTTAATGCTTTTTTTTTTTTAATTTCAAAGTGTTTTCATTCTGTTTCATTTTCTATTTGTCATTGTCTTAAACTATTTCTAGATATTGTATGTGCTGTTAGCAGAGATGTAGCACATACACTATGACATGCAGTTCAAACATTCTATCACTTAAATTTTATTTTTTGATTTTATTTTAAATGCAATTTAGGGTAGCTTCTCCTCGGTGCTGACTGAAATATTTTATCTTCTTTTCTTTCTGTGTCAAAGCATCAAACTATCCTGCGAAAGAAAAAAAGATGTTTTGATCAGTACTAGGCAGCAACTTAGTGGTTTTAAAAATAACATTTTTTGATAGAATAGAAGGATATTGAAGTTGTGATATGTCATATTGTGACATGTCAGTATTAGTCAGTGCATAATTCTATTGATTAGTCATAGAGTATCAGGAAAACAAGAAGTAAGAAAACTTCCATTAAATAGAATATGTTTTAAAATGAAAATTCCAAGTTCTAAAACTGGAAACATCCTCTCACCCTTTCTTTTTCCTCTAGATTGTCCATTTATTGAAAAATTATTGAAATATTTGGTTTCATACGTGGATTAAAATCGAATTTCAAAATGTCTCTCTTCAATATGAAAAGAAGTGGTGAATTTCCATCAGCTCTGAAATGAATGTATTGTTGGAACTACAGTCATAATACAATGTCAATGAGTTCCTTTTTCTTGTTTGCTTTTTATGATTTTATACTGCTACACAAACATTGCATAATATTTAATACATGGAGAATTTGACTTGTTTGAGATTTACTTGGAGGGATTTTATGAGTACAACTTCATTTACAATAGAATTCAAAAATCACTACAAAGTTCTATTCAGCATCTGAGGTACAAAGCCACTTTCAAGCATATGTCTAAGTTTCTTTAGACAGAGAGAGAACTCAAACATGAGCTTACATATAAGAGGCTGATAATGCTGAAAAGACAACCACAATCTTCTGCCCTTTCCTTTCTTGAGATACTCATGGTGTTGTTGCCAGCATAGTTGCGCACTGTGCCAAGCTGATCAGTCTGAAAAACAACCTGACAAGAAGGAAGGTCCGTTTGGACATAAGTCAGTTCCCTGATCTGGATTGCTGTTTGGCTGCATGAATTCTTGATACATGAAGGCACCATGCAGAGAGAGCAGGAGTGTGCTGATGTGCTGTGGGTAAAGGCAAAAGCCAAGCCCCAGTCAGTGGCAGCATGGACTTGTACTGGTTTCAAGTAACCATGTAAGCACAGCCTAAGCCTTCAAGCTTTGTTTACTTGTGTGCATAAGACTGTTTGGGCATACTGGTTCCTGGCTAAAAGAACAAGTACATACAACGCTGTGTGAGAGCGATGGTTACAGATAAACATATAAACATAACACCCATTTCCTCCACTCCCAAACAAACAATTCCAATGTACGTATCCTTTTGTGGCCAAAAAATGAGAACACGGAGAATGGAAGATTTGGGGTATCATGTGATAGGATAGCCAATGTCCATCTACCTTTAACTCTTTCTCCATCCTTCTTCGTGGCACTGCCTGGTGAATTAAAACTGTCCCGTGCCTGTATAATACCTTGTGCAGCATAAATGAATGGAGAATGCTGACATACCCAGGTGCTCTGTATGTATCGGAAATGAGTTGTTGTTCTGAACAAGTAAGACCTTACAGCTGCCAAAATAACCACAAAGATAGTTTAGTTTTACCTCTGTGTGCTGTCAGCTGCCTGCAGATTGGTGAGGGGAAGAGAAAGTGAGCATCATCTCAACGGTTGTTAATTTTGGCCACATTTTGGAGTTTCTAGTGACTGCCAGCATTTTACTCTCAGGTTCTTTACAGCTGGGACAAGTCACAAATGTCTTGCAGAATGTCTAATAAAGGATTACAATGTGAACATGCTCTCAGTTTACTCTTCTGGATCCTCTTGGCTTAGTATTTACCACAGTAGGCCTGGAAATATTGCTTCATAAGACCAGAACTCAAAACATTTTGTCCACCGTCACATTAGAATGCATTAAAGGCACTTAGAGTTATTGGTGTTAGATAACTGAATAGCCACACTGGAAATGGATTGCAGTTTTGGGTACAGTCAATCCATCCTGTTCCTGGTACTTCACCCCTCCCCACTCCTCCAATCTTGTCCCCAGTTATTTCTCACAGCTTCACTAAGAAGTTATTTTGTCTCTGATTTGGTGCCGTAATTGCCTGTGTGAATATTGCTTAACCTGTTCCAATCAAAATGAGTTTGCTGTGACAGCAAAACTCTACTGCATAAACTGTTTAAATTAACGCAGCTTGTTTTGATTGAGTTTGGCAGATGGAAGAAGACAACAGGAGGGCAGTGACCACAGTGGCTTCTATGATGCTGACTTTGAAATGAGGTGATCAGAGCTTTTTCCCAGCTGTGCTCGTACCTCTGCTGAGGTAGGAAGCTGGAATTATAATCTCTCCATATTGTTCTGTAGAGCATTTCTTCTACAGTCAGTGCATCTTAATGTTTTGACTGCACTCAAGCCCTGAGTCAGGATAGTGTGGACGTGGTATGCATAACCTTTTTCTGAGCTGATGCAGTTCTGGCAGTGTTCTGCAATGAAGAAAGGCAGTTATCCCTGCATTGTGCATCATTTATGAGCATTAACTTTTCTTGGCATCATATAGCTATTATCCATCCTTTTGGAAAATCTTATTGCCTGACTAACCTATATGACTGTACGCCATTTGGAAATGTTGCTGCCTCCTTGCATAATTCCTTTTCCAGGTCACCAATGCTTATATTTAAAGACAGCACACCTAGTGTGGCACTGGAAGAGCCTCACTGCCGACTTTGACCATGAGGAAAATTGACTATTGACTTTCATGTTATTGTTTCCTTACTTTTAGATAATTTTTGCTGCATGGGAGTACCTGGTCTTACAGCCTAGGATATTTTCTGACTGCCGACCACGGACACCTGAATGAAAGTCATTGTTTTACAATGGAGTGGAGACCTTTGGCAGGTCAGCTAAAGTACTACCTCATAGACTCAACCACATCTGCCTCACACTGGTGGTGACTTCAGCAGGACCTCTGTTGGCAGTCTTTTGAGTATCAGAAAGCCTTGTCAGGGAGTTCTTCAGTGTCTCTGCCTGGAAAGAGACAACAAATTTTTGTGGGACAGAAATAAATTTTGTTAGAAATGGTCATGTCTGAGTGAGCTTCCTGTGGACGTCTTGTTCTCTTTTTACATTATTTTAAGCTATTGTAAGACTTTGTGGTCTTTAACTCAGTTCAAAAGGTACAGTCTTGTGCTGTCTTCCCAGCTGTCGAAGGAATATTTTCAATAAGGTTAGTAAGTTTCCCCCAGACTTCCCCCAGAAAGTATACATAGAAAGTTCGTCCTTTTTAAACCCATTCTTGTACCCTAGCACAAGTCACTGTTATTGACACATTCAACACCTTGTCAACTGCAGTTGAAAAATGCAGATTTTGCATAGGTCTATTTATCTCCTCAACATCTCTAGTGCTAAAGATTTCTGCAAAGGAATCTCTTAGCTTTTCAGAAATGTAGCATCTATCTGGATTGTTTCCCTAAAGGCTTACGAGTATAGCAAGTGCCAAGGTTACTTCACACGTTTCTCGATTCAGATTTCATTCCAAAACCTCACTTCAAGATTCAGAGGCACTAAGATAATATATAAGTTGACACAAAGTGATGTCCAGAGAGAGTGGGCCTGCAAAGCAGAACAGTTAATGCTGATGAAAAAGCAAAATCCTCACACACCACAAAACTCAAGAGGATTTTATTTTAGATTTGATGTGGCCTGGTCCCATTGAGTGACCACCACCCAGTGATTGGAGCACATTCAGTGCACTGCTGGTGTGCATTTTCTGGCTTAGTTTCATTCAAGAAGAACCTAGTTTGTCTGCTCTGAGATATGAATAAAACATGTTGAGTAAAGACAGTAAGATTTGCTTAAAAAGCACGCTCCTGTTCTAAACTGAAGCACTAATGTAGACAAAGCCTGGAAGTACCTCTAGTTGATTTGTTTTAATACCTCGGGCTATCTATTTTTCAAATTCAGTTTTGGCTGTCCTGTCATTTTTTTTTTTTTTGCTCAGAGTCATTTATCATTGCCTTCATTATGAGTGTTTCCAAATACAAAACTGCATGTTGGTCAGGCCTGAAAAGCCTCTTGAATCTTCCCATTTAGCCATATATTGTTTCCTTGGAACCTTTTATTAATGAACTACTATTGGTAATGTTTCTGTGTTGTCTCCAGCTGGCTTGTTACTTTTCCCTTTCTAATTTCAATGATTTGTAAGTCTGAACCCAGTACCTCTCCAGTTCCACCCCCACTCTCTTGTACTTCTTGTAGCAATTATACATTTATGAATGCATTTGTCATTGTTGGTTATCTAGGACTTACAACATGCTTGTTTCACAAGTGTCACTTCAACTGTATTGTTCCTTAGGTTCTTGTTCTCATTTGCTTGGAAGCAAGACAGAACAAGCAATTACTGTCAGCTGCTTTATGACTGGCTTTCTGAACTATTCCAGGAGATGGAGCAGAGCTGGCGCACTTACCTTGATGAAGAACTTCACTGGAGGTTTGCATTTTATATGTGGTATCACAGCACTGTGAAGGATGCATATAGGGAAGGCAGTTTAGTAGTCAGATGACAGGAAAAGTCACCTGAAAGTCAAATAGCCAGAAGTGGATTGAGAACTTCTTAAGTGAGTGCCATTTATTCTAATCATAAGGTCATAGAAGAGATTTGGAACTAGACCTTACTGGCTCTCTGTCACCACAGTGCTTTTAAAGTTCACTTTAAATATTGCATATATTCATTTTGTTGGTATGTTTGTATATTCCAGCCTGGCAGTTGCACGCACAATTAGATGGTTGATTATATGTGAACAATTCACTGAGTTATTGTCTCATTTGTGCTCAGCAACTAGAAAACTGCAGGCAGGTATTATTAAAAGAACTGGATTCTTTACTGAAAAGTTATTTTAATCCCGTTAACTTTTGTAGTCTGTGAAATCAAGAAGCACATCAGCTGTCTAAAAGAAGCCTAAATTTTTAGTCCCACATTCAGGCTAACTATGAACCTGTCCAGCAGAGCAGCTTAACTGAACTCCTTCTGGTGTACAGGAGAACATTTTGTGACCATGTGTGACTTGATTCTCATGGATGCTGTGCACCACTCAAAAAGAGACCCTTCCTCAGATCCTTTCCCCACTCTGTGTGCTGTCATTCATGCCAGGGTGAATGCTTTCTGCAGCTTTGTGGTGGAGCCAAGCCTTGTTACTGTAGGATTATTTGTGTATAAAGCATAGGGGGCTGCAGGGTGAGGTGGATAATTTGGGCTCCCTCTGTTCTTTCTTTGCCCTCTGTAGGTACCAGTGCATCTTTTGATCTAATTCTTGGTAATGCTGTCTGAGATAACTGATCCCAGCTTTGCTGAACATGCTCAGCAGCTACTTATGGCTCAACAGGCAGAGAGAGATGTAGAGCAGATAAGGCGTGCCTTGTTTACTCCTTAACCAAATGGCTGTACCAAAAGGAAGTGGTGCTGCTTCAGGTTCTGCAAGCTGCTCCTCAGAATGTGGGTTTCACAGAGTTGTCCATCTTGGCTGAACATTACAAGGGCTTCAATAGGAAACCTATGATGGTCTCAGATTTCCTTTACAACTGAGCCTTTACTAAGGCAAAATTGAATGTCTGTTAATTGCTTCTTTATGGCCTGATAAATAACTCTTGTGGCAAATGGATTATGGCTTGCTAATGCTGGATTATTTCTTTTCTTTTTCTTTTTCTTATTCTTTTTTTTTTTTTAATTGTGTGAAATTTCAGGCCTTATATCCCCTCTGTTAGCTGGAGGGTTTTCTAAATGAATGAGGTATCACTCGAGGGTGAAACCTAAACTACTTCTTCCCTCCCTTACCCCCAAGGAGGGGGGACTAGTTGGATTAAGCTAATCCTCTTGACTTGAAACCTCATTGACTTGGATATTAAAGGACATTCCAGATGGGACCACACTAGGAGCTCTGTGCTCTGTCTTGAGCATTGCAGAATGGGCCTCTTCTCACTTCAATTTTTTCTTGTCATGTGGGCTGTACAGCGCTGTAGGGCAATGTTTGACCTAAAAATGAAGGAATTATTTTCATATGTCCCCAAGAGTGGCACTTTCAGCCATTGGTGAAGTAGTGTCATCTTAAAACAATTGATTAGAAGAAGTGGTGGCATCTTTCCCAGAAACTGTACTCCCTGGCATGAAACCATAGGAAGTTTCCTTGATGTAACAGGCTGCATGTGGGAACTGTGAGGGTACAGTGGGTAAGTTGAGTTTGGATGGCTTTCAACTATCTGAACCTAGGAAATTAGCTGGGAACTGCCCGCATCT
The DNA here is from genome assembly GCA_037305975.1 of Chrysolophus pictus. Lineage (NCBI taxonomy): Eukaryota > Metazoa > Chordata > Aves > Galliformes > Phasianidae > Chrysolophus > Chrysolophus pictus. The sequence continues at coordinate 90,379,669 of CM074576.1, read as the reverse complement.
GAGTCGATCAGTGCAGACAAAGTAGAAATGAATGGAGGTGGACTACAAACATGCTGTTTTATTATTATTATGACTATTATTTTTAATTTAAATTATTTATTTATAATGCTTCCCTGAGCTGAGTCATATGCTCTGGACATCCTTCCAACCAGATGATTTACTTGTCAGGTGTGGGCTAATAGAAAGAGCTGCGAGGGTTTTAGCTCTCTGGTTTGTCTGCATGGCCTAGGGCAGTCTTAAGGCTGTAAACTGAGGTGTGCAGGGCAGGAATGTGGCCAGAAACTGCATCTACTGAACACCAGTAGTTCTGTGGTTAAACCAGTGTGGTTCTGCTGCCTTGTTATGGGTACTTGCTTCAACATAGAAGCAGACATTCCCTTGCTTCACAAAATGTCATCCACATTTATGGTGTCAGGCAAATAATGTAAAACAGCTCCTTGAGGTGTTTTCATGGCACTTGTGAGTAATGGAAGAGCTGCAGGTGGACAACACAATTATTCTTCTCTCTGCACCCACCACAAGTTGGTACAAACTGATGCCAGTGTATCTGGGCCACTGTGAAGCAGGGGTGATGTTTTTGGCTGGGACGACATGGTATGTGTAATCTTAAAATAAGATTTACTCTGCTAAACATTTAGATTCCCTTATTGGGACTGTTGAGAAAACAGAAGCTTAATCTCCAGGGAAGCACAACATTTCCACAAGGCTGAGCCACCTTCCCTTACTCCCTCCTTCTCTCTTTGCTCCCTCCTCCCTCGTCTGCCTCACAGCATGCAGCAGAGTGAGTTCAAAAGCACACACTGCGCAGAGAAAGTGAAACTGTCAGTGCTTCAAAACGGGTAGCCCAGTGTAGTAAAACGTGGTAAAGTCTAGCTGCAGGCAGCGAGGCAGGGAATTAGCCTCGTGCTGCTAAGAAATAGATGTGTTTTCCAACAAAAAGAAAATTGTAAATCTCCGTGACATGACAAGAATCCTCTCTGGGATGGAAATGCATTTATTAGGGCTGCACAGCATCTTGTCTCTCTTTGGCCTCTGCCTGTGTTCACATTGCAGTGATTGGACGAGGTTGTAAAAAGCATATATGGAGGGGAAGTGCTGTTTGGTTCTCAGGGGGTGCAGCTGCCTTTCTGGGGGCACAGCTCCCCTCTGAGCTGTCTGTTTGCTTTGACTCCACGTGGTGGGGCAGCTGAGCAGGGAGAGTTTGGGGAGCTGTGTTTGGGGATCTGTGTTTGGGGAGTGAGGCTGACTCTAATATTCTGCTTGGATGCAGTGCTTAGTTTGGGGTTGGCACATCTCTGATGGTCTATACAGAGAGTGTTGTGGTAATCGTCTTGCAGGTGCTGAGGTGAATGTGTGCAAATGCAACACTTTTTGCCTTCTCTTTCTCCTCCTTTTGCTGGGCCAAAGCAGTGAGCTGGCCTTCTCTCCTAGATGAGCTGGGCTCAATCCTGCCCCTCTGGTCAGAGAAACGTCACTTATGAACAGCAGTGTTGAACTGGATAATGCTTCTTAGTCCAGACCTGACTCATTGGGTTTGGGGTTGTACTGTGTTCAGAAGTTTTCTTTTCAAGATATTTTCATGCCATTATAGCCCAAGAAAGCACCAAGCTTACAAGATGGATGATTCCATAAGATATATTGTTGAATTGAACTCTCATCTGACTGCTTATGGGATTTGCAATCCCCGAACTCCATAAATACTTCACTCTGATTCACTTTTGACCTAAACTTTTTCTAGAGGCTTGAATCCTCCCCAAGGCAAGCTCTCTGCCAAACTCAGGCAATGGAAACATTAGGTTACTTGGAGATATGAATATGGACTCACCACAGCAGCAGACCAGCACTTTATTCCTCAATCTGCCTCGTTTCACTGAAGGCTACAAACAAGACTGAAAAAATAAGGCTGTCCTTGGAAAGGATATGTGTTTCCATTTGTCCTTATCTTCAATAGCATAGCTGCCTAATGTCCAGAGAATGATCTTGTTCTTTTCAAAAAGATGCCTGTGCTATTTTTCACAATGGCTTTCTGTTGCAGAAAATTCCCCAGACTGGCTCTGGAGCTCTTTGAGAATCACTTCCTTTTGCTAGTTCCAAATCTATGGAACCATAATCTCATCAAGTGTGTGCTTGTTGCTCTCGTGTGGTATTACGGTGCTCGGTAACATGGGTATTAATGTGGGTATTATTGTCTTCTGATCAGCAACAAAGCACAAATCTGTTGAGTAGCGAATTATTTTCTCCGTTTGAATGGAGTTTTTCAATCTTTTTGTAATCCTTGTTTTAAATCATCTCATCAACTGAACAATGTTTTTTTGGAGGGGGGGGGGGTTGTTGTTTTTTTGTTTTGTTTTTAATTATCATTTGTATCTAGAAAATTGAAATTTAAAAAATGACAATTTTCTTCAGGAAAAGTGGAAAGTTACAAAAATGACATCAATTTCAAATAGCGAAGTGGGTCCATATCATCTTACATACCTATACATACTCATGCATCACTTTTCAAACAAAGTATCAGGTTGGAAGTCCTTAATTAAATTGCTCTCAATTAAACTTGCAGCTAAATCTCTTTCTGACCAAACTGCATGGGCTAGAGGCAAGCTGTCTGGAATGCTTTGCACTTCAAAAAGGCCATAAAGAGCAAATCTCAATTTTTGATGCAATTGGATGTGAAATTAAACTGTAGGTTCAGCTCATTGCAATGTCAATTTAATGGGGAATGGGTCAAACAAAGAAAGAGCTTCTGAACCCAAAGGCTTAAGGTAGGTTTCTCTTCATACAGAGAGCTTGTTCTCCCCCTTTTGTACACTAGACTTGTTGGCTTAGATGTGTCACGTAAAATAACTGTGAAAAAGCTATCCTGACATGTAGATCAGTTATGCACACAGCTTCTTGCTGACTGAGAACAAGTCCTGGATAATTTCAACCATGGTGTAAATTTCATGTTAGCAGTGAGTAGAAGTTGGCAAAACCGCCATAGTCAGCATGATCCACTGATTTTTCTTGCCCTGTTTTAGGCCTTTTCACTGGTTGTTTCTGTTTTAACTCAATCCTTTCATTTTACAATCCAATAGTTATAACCAGTTTGGAGTTAAAGCATAAACTCCATCACATCTGTGGTCTCAGACCTGAAATCATGATGATGAGCAGCCTTAAGATCTGAATCTAGGATTTATCAAAACATTGTTCTCTTTAGCCTGGTATATTGCCTCCAGCAGCTCAACATCCATTTAAAATGCATGTATGGATGGATTATACATCAAACCTGCTATGTGCAATGATAGTGGTAATGCGTAAGTCTCAGATAGTTTCTTTTCTTCTCAAAATGCTTCACATGTAATGTCAAAATTAATGGCCCTATTCCACAGAAGAGGAAAGGGATACTTGGGAAGTAGGTAGCTTATCTGCCTTTGCCATGCAGCATGATGGTATGGCTGGCAACAGAACCAGGCTCCAGTTCACTCAGAAGTTAAGGATGGCCAGATTCAATGCTGCTGACATGCTTATGTTGTGCAAATATACAGTGCCATACAAGGGCATCATGCAGAGTTTTTGAACAGAACATAGTCTGTAGGGTAGGATTATTCCTCCAGAGGTGAATCATGCTGTAATGAAGAAGACTGCTACATGGAGACTCATCAAAAGAGTTGGGTTGAAAGGGATCTTAAAGCCCACTCAGCAGCCCCCACCAGCTCAGGCTGCCCAGGGCCCCAAACAACCTGGCCTCGAGGCCTCCAGGGATGGGGCACTACAGCTTCTCAGGGCAGCTGTGCCAGCGCCTCACTGCCCTCTGAGGAAAGGATTTCCTCTTAAAATCTAACCTACATTTCCCCTCTTTTAGTTTAAAATTATTCCCCCTTGTCCTATTGCTATCAGACCATTTAAAAAGTCAGTCCCCCTCCTGTTAATAAGCTCCCTTTAAGTACTGGAAAGCTACAATGAGGTCTCCCTGGAGTCTTCTCCAAGCTGAACAAGCACAGCTTCCTCAGCCTGTCTTTGTAGGATAGGTGCCCCAGCCCTCTGTTCATCTTCATGACCTTTCTGGATCAGCCCCAACAGCTCCACATCTTTCTTGTTCCATCACTTGTTACTGATGTGGGAATACCAGGTGGTGGTGGGCAGCTGCTGGTAAAGAAAAGCCTCACAGTGGCCTGCTCTAGTGCAAGCTGTTGCCCATGCTCCGTGCCACAGAGCCTCTGTGTGATCCCGGGACAATCATTCATGCAGCCACAGGTGGTCATGAATGGTGCGTTCCTTGTTTCCTGAATTACTGGCGAGCCTCGGGGCTCATTTGAGACGCATGCAGAACTGCTGCCAATAGTATGCTACAGAAAGCACATCCTGCCTATTTCAAATTGGGCACCCATTCTGACCAGACACTTTCATTGCTTCAATTTCCTAACGAGGGAATAATATTGTCTGCCCTGCCCTCCGGGAAGTGTTGTGAAAATAAATGAATTGATGTTGTGCAAGCACTGAGAGGCAGTTTTTCAAAGGTGTTTATTCAAATACAGACAAATATTTAGGGCAGTATACCAAACACTCCCAGCGATGCTGGTCCTAATTATTTAAAACTCTATTTAAACATCTGAGCTCCTGAAAAAGCTATGGAGTCTTTAGGCCTTGGAAATGCTAGCCCTGTGAGTGCCACAGAAGAGGAAATGAGTAAGGAAGTGAATGAGGATATGTTTAAGGATATAAGCTGAAGGAAATTACAGTGAGAGATAATGACTTTTCATAGGCAAATTGAATCGAGTATAGTGGATAATATTTGCCAGTGCAGTTTCACAAAAACAAACTATTGAACAGATATATATATAGTTACAATTATATATGCACTAAGAGAGTGCAGCTCATTCCATGTGTAGACTGAGAGGCATGGGGCAGAAGTAAAAATGGCAAGTGATTGTGTCATTAAAAGTTATATTAGGGCCCAGAGATGTAAGAAGGGTGAATGATGGTTCTGCAACAATCAGTTGCAGGTTTTAAACATAGTCATTTCATCTACAAATACTGTGGTTGCTTAGGAAAAAAAGGAAAATGATCTTGTTTCCAGACCTCTGAATGCTAAGGCCAGGTATTTTTACAGCATGTATACCTAGACTAACAAAGAGTAGAAGCCAGCTGCTATTCCCCATATTGGCCAACAGCAATGCGCTTCACAGCTGCATGGGATAGGCAGGTTGTGAGCACCTTTGGTTATGTTCAGTGCTCAGCTACCTGGCTATCCTTTCATAGAATCTTTCATAGAATCACAGAATGGTTTGGGTTGAAAGGGAGCTCAAAACCCATCCCAACCCCTGCCATGGGCAGGGCTGCGCCCCCCCACCAGCTCAGGCCTTGAGCCCCTCCAGGGATGGGGCACCACAGCTTTTCTCCTCTCATTCAGCTGTTCTCTGTGTCCTTCAGTGGCTCCAGCTCCTGCTTTTACCAGGTCCAGCTCCTCTCCCTCTCATTCTTATGGCTGCATCACACACTCTTTGCCCTGTGTTCTCAACTCTCTATTCCCACCTTGTCTCCAGCACCTAATCCAAAGAGCTCTTTTCTTGATGTGCTTCAGTCCTTCCATAGAATCATGGACTGCCAGAAACATCAGCTGGCCAAGTGGAGGAAGCCTCTTCTAGGAGAGTGTGAACTGTAGTTTCTCTTAAGATTGATGATTAGTCCAAATTCACTTGGACTTTTATGGCAGAAGGTACAGCCATAACACAAATAGGCTACATTTTAGTCTTCTGCTAAATTTTAACCTTCTCTCCAATGATACAAGAGTAATCAATCTCTTCAGTGGGAAGTTTATTATTATTATTATTATTGTTATTATTATTATTGCTTTAGGCAGTGAGATAACTTACCATCTCCAAATTTCATTCTGGGAATGATTTTGGCTAAGCATTTTAAAATAGACAACAGACAGAATCTCACCTTTGCTTAGTGTTTGTCGTAGTCAGTTCATCCCAAATTTTTAAAGTTGGTCTAAGTGTTGTGTGCACAAAAGTAAGGTGTTCCCTTGGCTGTGTTTTGCTGAGTCACAAGCTGGCAGTTCCTGCTAACCTCAGTTGGAAGCCGTTAATATTGTTTCATTTTCTAGCTTTCCCCTTTGCAAAACTAGTAACATTAGAATTGCATTTTAGAATTTGGCCTTCAAAAATTGTGGCACCGAGTGGTACTGGCTGCCTACCAGACAATGTGTGTGAGATTTTTTAATGTTTTTTTATCCTGTTTGGAATTTGGTAACTTTATAAGATCTCCCCACACCCTTTCTCTGCAGGAGTCACTTAATTTCTTTGTGAGCTTTGCTGCTAAACTGTGCATAATTTGGGGTTTTCATTGTTTTTACCCTGCTTTTGAAGTTGCTTTGTGATTTTTGAAAAGATGTTAATTTTCCTTTTGTTGTTTTCTGTTGGCCACTTAATCCTTTCCCATTCTAATTGTTATTCTTATTGGTCTCCTCAAACTTTTCTGTTGTTTGAAATGTCTGTCATCTAAAACTTGCCTTTGTTTTTCTAACAATGATTTTGGGAGCCTCCCTGCTGAGCTGCATTCCAAATGTGTGTGTGGCAGTGGATGGGGGGATTTTGGCCTTCCTTGCTCTTTGACGCCTCTCTTTCCTATATGTGGGCTATCAACAAATGCAAGCAACTCGAGAGAACACTCCAGTTCTGCTTCCTTGGATGCTGATTTCCAGACAGCACAGAGTCACAAAAAGCCAAATGTCACTTTCCAACATCCATTGCTATTGAGTTAGACTCTACCTTGGTGTATTTATCAAATCTGTCCATTTCAGCATATGAAAGTAGATGAGTCTGACTGCAACTTAGCTCAGACAATCCTGTTAGAAAATGAATTCCTTTTTAAGCCTCTTGAGCCTCCCAGCTGCTGCTCAGCAGTTCTGCAAACATTTAAGAGCAAAGCACTCATCCTTGCTATGAAGTGGAAGCAAATCAAAATTATGAATAATTTACTTCAAAAGTAGTTTAATGATATGGAATACCTGAAGATGTCCCTGGAGGTATACCCTGATCAGAGAGGAAGTCTGAATGTTTATAATGGGCTAAATATTTTCAGTTCATTTCTGCAGACCTTGGACCCTAATAACCATCCTCAAATCATAGGGTCACAGAATGGCTTGGGTAGGAAGGGATCTCAAAGCCCACTTAGCCCCAAACCCCTGGCTTCCCCCCACCAGCTCAGGCTTTCCAGGGCTCCATCCAACCTGGCCTTGAGTGCCTCCAGGGATGGGGCAATGAGGATTGGATATAAGAATTACAGTTGTGTTACCTTCTAAGAAACTTGGAATCTTTAGGGCCGGATTTTAAGCTATTTGGGTACACAGCTAAAAACAGCAATGTTAGCTACCTGCACCTAAAATAGAGATCCCCGATTCTACTTTCAGTGGCTGACACCTCCTGGAGGTATGAAAATGGTGAAAATGGAATGTGGACACTTCCATTTTTGGCAAATGTTATTTCTTTTTCATCTCTAGATGGATAGATGTAAATGTCCAATATGGTGTAGGGGTTTTAGGGCTATGACTTCTAGTGGGAGACAAGCTTCATTGCTGCCCTCTGTAAAGTACCCTCTGTAAAGTAAGGTTTCTATCTAGGGGTGTGTAGGGTTTAAGTAACCAGCTAGTTCTTATTTCTGCACTGTTGTCTGGCTTCGGCAGCTCCTTGCTTGTTGTATCCATTTCTGTGGATATCAAAGGATCTCTTCCCTGAAAGCCTCTGTGCTCACCAACCTCAGCACCATGATGGGGAAGTTTCCTTTGGGGATCTGACCCTAAATAGATGTGCTTTGTTCAGTTCTCACATCTTTTGAAGTAGTGGCTTAGGAACATGATTTACCATGTTGTCCTGAAATATGACATTTAGGAGAGTTCACCCTTCCTGAATTTCTTGTAATCACAGAATCACAGAATCACAGAATGGCCAGGGTAGGAAGGGACCTCAAGGATCATGAAACTCCAACCCCCCCTGCCACATGCAGGGCCACCAACCTCCTCATTTAATGCTAGACCAGGCTGCCCAGGGCCCCATCCAACCTGGCCTTGAACACCTCCAGGGACGGGGCATCCACAACCTCTCTGGGCAGCCTGTGCCAGCACCTCACCACTCTCTCTGTAAAGAATTTCCCCCTGACGTCCAACCTAAATCTCCCCTCCCTCAACTTAAAACCATTTCCCCTCGTCTTTCTGTTATCTACCCTATCAAAGAGTTGATTCCCCTCCCCTCTGTAGGCTCCCTTTAGGTACTGAAAGGCTGGAATGAGGTTACCCCGCAGCCTTCTTTTCTCCAGCCTGAACAAGCCCAGCTTCCTTAGCCTGCCTTCAAGGGGAGGTGCTCCAGCCCCCTGATCACCTTCGTGGCCCTCCTCTGGACCCTCTCCAACAGCTCTCTGTCTTTTTTGTACTGAGGGCTCCACACTTGGATGCAGTACACCAGATGGGGCCTCACAAGAGCAGAGTAGAGGGGAACAATCACCTCCCTGTCCCTGCTGGCCACCCCTCTTCTGATGGAGCCCAGGATAGCATTTGCCTTCCAAGCCACAACAGTCCAGTCTTCTTGTTGATGACCAAGTTGTGTCCTGACAGAGACTGCTTTGGCCTGGAGATTTTGCGCCCACAAAACCTGCTTACAATTGTCTCATGTTATCAGAGTGACAGCAACATTGTAAGGAAATGGCTTTTGCATACCACAAAAGGTGTCTGTCTTGATCAATGCTGCATTTTTTCTTCTGTCTTTACTGTGTTAAGTGAAAGTCCTGGAAGATTTAGTCATTTTTTGAGGTATTACACCACAAAGTTGTAGCATGAATGTAGACATAAGTCATGTTCTCTTTTGCTAAATAGTCACACACAGACTTCTCAAAGGCCTCTGCAGGTCCCTTTGAAGACTGAGATGCCTCTGCTCCGCTTTCACTCTGTTACTGTAGAGTTTCACCTCCTGGTTTCCTTGTGGTCTCAAGCCAGTGCTGAGAACTGGCTTCCAGTTTGCTGAAGGGGCTAGTGTCTGGCTGACTACTGGCCTAGGGCAACGCTTACTGAGCTCAGTGAGCTTTGCAAGGCAGAAAATACTGTCCTGATGGCCCGATGGCATGCACAATTGAAATTTCAGTCCAAAATGTTTTATCTCCTGAGAAGGAAACCCTGGGATTGACAGGAGGTTCTGTAAGTATATATCTTTTGACCAAAACATCTTGGATGGGAAATATCCCAACCCTGAAGGAATTCTCCAAACATCAAATATTTCATTCAGGGTCATTCTGAATATGGCTTGTTTTAATTCTATTGCTATGCATTAAATGAGCAAACTTCTCTCCCTCACTAAGGGCAACTAGCAATCTTGGGTGAAATCCAGGGTAATTATGTCATCAGTTGGGCTTGCTGGGATATGGGAGTTCCCATCTCCTCACCATCCTGACCATTTCAATGGGATGATGGCAAATCCACATTGTCAACTTAGTCATACCCCAGCACTTCCCACATTTTCACAAATAGCATATAAATGGAAATCTACTCCAACCTATCTGCCAGACAGAGAGGTCATCTTGTTCTCTGTAAGTGTGCCAATTTTCTAACGAATCATCCAGTCCCAATTTAGGCAATGGTCTGCTTTCAGTTCCAGGTAAGGAGCAACTATCTTCCCTATGTGATAGATACACTGACATCTTTTTAACTTGACAGTGTCTCTTGAGCTAGTGACGAACGGTGCTTTCATGAAAACCAACTGATAAGTTCTCAGCAAAGCTGGTTTGATTGGAGCTGATTTGCCCAGAACATGTTGCTAGGAATCAGTAAACTGCTCTATTTCAGTAGTCCATCTTTGTCAGATATAATCTTTATTTCAGTAAATTCATTAGCCTTACAGGACTGCAGTAACACAAAGACTCCCTTTTGACAATTAGGACCACAGGGGAGGGCTTGGGAAGATGATTACTCCCTCCTGAGAAGAGATGAAAGACTACAGTTGCAAAGAGGAGAGATTTTTCATTATAGATCTTAAGATTAAACCTGAGGGACTGCTTGTGCTGGAAGCCTGCCTTATGTTTTGTATCAATAAGTGAATTTCAAATGCTTGGCTCGTGGTCATGTTTTTAGGTAATGGTTTTCTAGTTTAGCTCACTCTGATTTCTTGGGGGTGGATTAGTACATAATTAAATATGTGGCACAGTGTAACGAAAAACATGATTCTATCAAAGCAAATTAATTGCCAGGTCTGGTTTTGAACTTAGAATCACTGCAAACAATGATCTGCTACATCTTCCCTAAGTACTTTTCCAATGCTCTTTTTATTTTATAGTCCTTGGCATTTACTGCAAGCAAACATAATGGGGGGAGGAGGGAAGGGGGGAAGAAAAGGTGTGGGGGGAGACCAGCCTCTAATGTGTATTAAAGCTTCTGTGTCATCTGATGGGTACAGGTTGGTTATCAATTATATTTAGCATCTAATAGGCAACTATGGAGATTGATAAAGGAGCCTTCTTAGACTTGAAAACCAGGTCATTTATCTTCTGTTTCATTTATAAACAGAGTTTTCAGAGACAAAGAAATCACCAGGGCTGGTCTAATAATGCATCACAAAATATTTGCTTTCATGATAAGTATTCATGTGGAGATGAAAATTAAGCAGAAATCTCTTCCAGAGTATGAGTTTTTTTGGTCTGTAGTTCTATGGGCAACTTCATCTTCATTCATTTATCTTCATTCATCTTAGAATGCCTAACCTGGCACTTTTCAAGGGTGCTAAAAGGGAAGGAAATGCTGCCACTTTTCAGTACAGGACAGGGAAAGATATCTCCTAAAGACATAGTTTTAAACAGGAGAAAAGCTGAAACTTCAAGCAATGGCTATGATTGGTTTTTATGCTAGGAGGCTGATTTGAAGGTAGGTGAGTCTCCATTCATCCTACACACTGTTGCTCTGTCCTCAGCCTCAGTCTATTCTGATTGGTACATCTTACACAAAGAGTACAGAGCACAGAAGAGAAAAGAGGATCTGGCTGCTCACTTCCTGTGGTTGCTGGGATTATGTGTGTACCTGTGTACAGTTTTTAAGCGTGAGGTGTTTATAACATATTAGTGCACTTCCTTGGATTTGGTTTAGTGCCCTTTTGGGGGGGTATGGGGGGGCTTGTTTCAGTTATTTGAATCAGGAGGAAGTGCTTAACTACAACAATGTGAGCCCTGTAACAGACCAGTTTAATTCCCTATACCTTGTGCATCAGTGCTGTGAACAAGAAGGGGCAGAGAGCCATCCTCCTTGGTTGTTGCTGCTGTTTGACAGTTCTTGGCATGGCTGGCTTTCCCAGAGGAACAACAGTCCAACTATTTACACTGTGGTTGAGTCTACAGTAGTGTATTTGGGGAAATCTCCCATCGTTAGACTTCTGGCAAAGACAAGTAACAGTGGGAGAACTATCATTGGCAGGGTGTTGGAGCTTTTAACCATCTAACTGACTAATCCTCTGGCTATTCTCTGTAAGTGCCTCTGTAAGTGAAATCTAGGGCAAGCAATCCAATCCAGTCCTGAATGTGGCTTTGCTTTTCTCAGTTTGTTTGCCGGGTCCACTTCACAGGTTCAAAGTACATAAATCTTACTGAATTCTGAAGGTTTTCTGTTGCTTCATCCAAAAAGAGATATTTCTCCTGAATTTTGTGAGAGCAAAATCAGACTTTAGTATTGAAATACTAGTTATTTAGAACGACAGAATCAAATTCTATTTATTATTTGCCCTTTGGTATAGCCTTCATATATGCTAAAAGTGCAGACAGTTGTTTAACCCAGTTTTCAGAGCTGTGAAGTGTCCTCCAGCATGGAAAGGAGAAGTATTGCAGTGGTAACTTTTTTCAGTTTGTGGATGGAGTGTGTTGTTTTTCTGCTCTCTAAATGCTGAGGAAGGAGCTGAAAGCATGGCAACTTACGAAAGAGATTCAGACATCAAATCAATCTTAGTAAAGATGTTAAATCACAGCTTTTCCATTCATTTGTCTGATGATTTTGGCTTGATGATATTTTCTTAATAGTTTATAAGTTTAGAAACCAACTTGTTCTGCAGTAATATCTGGAAGCAATTCTAAAAGCTCCTTGGATGGAAATAAGAGCTCTTTGTCTCAGGATGTCTTAGTTTCAACTAACATGGGTCAGTTCAAAGCCTCTCAGTCGGAACTGCAGGTGTAGGCAGACACCTTTTGGATGTTTACTCACCATCTTGCTCCTTTAGACCCCTTTGGAATGGTTGTGTTCATCTAAGCCATATTCAGCACCATTTTTATTTTTTTTTTTCCAGTATTACATCTCTCTGTCTCAGTCTAGCCTGCCTTACTGTCTAGCTCTGTCTAGGCCCTTCTTCTTCATCCTGCCCATCCCTGTCTCTAGACACCCACTTTCCAAGGATTCCATCTGTGCCGTTCCTCCTTCTTGTCTCTCTTCAGAAGACATCTTCATGGACAGTCATTTGCTGATCCTGGTGCTTTGTTCTACATTCAGCAGACTGTCTGCAGAAAAGCCATGCAGATGAAAAAAGAACCCTCCTAAACACAGATTTCATCAGGCAGCCTACCTCCTGGAAGCGTGATTTCTGGGGTCAGAGTCCTGTGTGTCAGATTTTCTTCGCAGTTTGTTGTATAAAATAAATTTGTAATGATACTCTGCATTTGGAAGCCTTTCAGATTTTGAAAATGCCCCTGCAATATATTTCAAGAAATTTCTTCTATTTGATGCCAGCCTCCTGGTTTTGATGGATTCTTTCTTTCTTTGCATTTTCCAGGTTTCTTATTTCACCTATTTTACTGTGAGTGAATCTTTTTAGGCTAAATCTCAGATGTGGCTGGTATTTTTGGTCACCCTGCCTGAGATACCTTCAAGTCTAATTTTCATACAATTGGAGAATGATAGAATAGTTTAGGTTGGAAGCAACCCTAGAGATCACCTAGTTCCAACTCCCTGCCATGGATAGGGCCACCTTCCACTAGATCAGTTTGCCTAAGGAGCCATGCAGCCAGATGGTGAACATTTCCAGGAATGGGGCATCCATGGCTTCTGTGGGCAGCTTGTGCCTCAATGCACTCTGAGTAAAGAATGTCTTTCTAATACCTAATTCAAATTTACCCTCTGTTTATTTGAAGACATTACGTCTTGTCCTACCACTATGCTCCCTCACACTGTCCATCTCCAGCTTTCCTGCAGGCTTCCTTTAGGTACTGGAAAGCCTCAATAAGGTCTCCTTGGACACCTCTCCAGGCTAAACAGGCCCAGTTCCCTCAGCCTTTCTTCATAGCAGAGGTGCTCCAGCCTTCTGATCATCCTTGTGGCCTCTTCTAGACTGCCTCCAGTAGCTCCACATCTTTCTTACACTGGGGGCCCCGGAGCTGAACGTAGTACTCCAGGTGAGACCTCCTAAGAACAGAGCAGAGGGGGACAGTCACCTTCCTCAACATGCTGAGCATGCTTCTTTTGATACAGCCCAGGATATGGTTGGCTTTATGGGCTGCAAATGCATATGCTGAGTTATGTTGATCTCATCAACCAACATCCCCAAATCCTTTCCCTCAGAACCGGTCATATTCTATTTTCTGCCCAGACTTTATTTTCGCTTGGGATTCTGATCCACATTCAGGACCTTGCACTTGCCCTTGTTGAACTTCATGTTATTTTGCACAGGCTCAAGCTTGTCCAGGTGTCTCTGGATTGCATCCCTTCCTTACAGCAGAGAGGGTTCCACACCAGTCCTGATCCCTGGTTCAACTGGAGGCTGAGACAATTCCATCATTCCACCAATATATACTTATCCCCTGAGAGGCCAATCCACATGGCTGGAGAAACTAGCCTGGTAGCTAATATGGGAGAGAGGTAGGTAAGAATCTCACTAGAAAGGGAGAACTGTCCATAGATCTCTTGTTGAAACTCCCATCTGTTCCTCATGGTGATTGGGATGGCAGTAGGACCTTATGCAAGAAAAAGGTAACTTAGCTCAACTCTTTTAGAAGAAAAATACTGAGGTACTTCAGTTCAGAGGAGTCAGAGCAGAATAGCATGGAGACAAGTACATCATACAGCCCAGAATAAGGCAAATGAGCCTTGAGGTAGATGTAGGATGTGAATATATGTACTTGGCACTTCCTCTGAGCCATCTAGAGCATCTGTTATCCATTGTATGAACTCTTGTGAATCCTTTTGTAAGGGAAGATCCTTAGGCTCCCTCTAGAGAGCCCAGCCTAGTTCAATGCTGGGAATGCTACTGTGGAGACCAGCACCCAAATATTAAACAGCTGCAATATTGAGTGCTGTAGGTCCAGTTCCCTCTGTAATTAGACACCATGTTGGCCACCTAATTAAGAGAAGTGTAAGGCTCTCATTGACTTTAGGTTGATTTGGGAGTCTTCAGGATATCTTAGCTTATCAGCTTATATACATCCACAGCCCTAACTACATTCTAATTGTATAATTATATGGGATATGTTGCATAGAATTAAATGAGAATGCAACTGTTGTACAGGGATGAACTTTTTGCTACATCCTCAAACCTCTAATTTGCTAATTTTAACAAATTGCAAAGACCAGCTCTGAAATATTTTCTCCTCTTTTGTGTTACTAATTAATCCAGAGCTACACTGCCTGTCATTGTCATACACTGTGTGGAATAGAACAGAGAATGGGGCTAACATGTCTAAAATATACTTGAAAAACCAAGTAGTTATTCAGCTTTTATTATTTCAGAACTAATGTTAGAGTTGCTGAAACTTTGCCTATTTACACGTGCATGATGTTCCTGGTAACTAAAAGCTAAGAGCTTAGTAGCTCTACTCAGACTCAGAACATCTTTACTGATGAAAATGATGTATGTTATCCTATTTTGGTCTCCCATAATGATAAAAGAATTATTTTCTACCAATGAATTGGTTATGTATAGTCATTGCAAAGCAATTAATCTACCTTCTTAATGCTCTCCAAATGTTAGTTGCATTTGTCTATCCAGTAAACTAAACATACATTTTTTACGGAAGACTCCTCCTTCATTCAGCAGATTAATCTGTCTTGAGAAAGTGTGTCACTGAATGATCGCATAAATCTATGCTTATTGTTTCCTTAGGTCTTAAAAAAAGATTCAGCATCTTAGATGAGTAACTGGCTGCTGAAGAGCCAGCCTGAACGTGTCAAATAGGCAATTTCCAAGGACAGGCAATGCAAAGGTGTTTGTACCAGGACTTTTTACATTTTGATTTTCTAGTGCAACTACAATGTTCTGCAGAACTACTTGCATGGACATGAGTTTGCTCATGCTTAACTACTTTGCCATATCAAAGCACTTATTTCTTCATCTCTTGTTCAGTCTAGGTATTTATATTACACCACTGCCTGCAGCAGAAACCTCTCTAGAGTGTCTTTTCAGTATAATTTTTAAGTTTTTTTTCTTTTATTCTTTTTTTTTTTAATGAAAACTGTCATGTTAGCCAAGATGGAAATTTCCTTGGTAAAAATATCTGGGTTTAATTATATTTTCGTGTCTTCCATCGGAAAACTGAGAAATAAATTGTTCATGTGTCTGACAACGTGAACTTAAACAATTTGCCGGGCTGTCATTTGACTAGATGAATTTTTGGAGTTCTATTTTTTGATTGTAGGAAACTGGAAAATATTTTGCTAAGTGGGGTGAAAGTCTGAAAAATGTTGCTGAAGAATGTCAGTGAATTATGATATTTGTATTTAGCAAGTATAGATTTCTTTCTGCATAAAACCCACCTGAACTTTCAGTGTGTTCTGAAAGCAGTCACTTTCTTTGTCCTATTGAACTAATGAACATAAGTTTATACTTGCACTGATTTTAGTTATCTAATTCAAAAGGCTGGCTCCTAGACTGTCTGTGTAACACAGAGAGGAAACCTGCTCCGCAGAATGACTTTGGACATGTAAATTAGGCTTTTGCTCTTAATTTCCTCTTGAAGGAATCTTTCTCTGCCCACTGACCATACAGTATGCCCATGGAAAACAGTTTCAAAGTCAGCTGCTTTAAGATAATCTTTGTTGGCATCAGCTTCTGACTGAAAATGGGTTTGAGGAAGAGTGTACTTGAAATATTTTCTGGGAGTGTTGTGATATGTGGAATCAGCTGCATATTTTATTAACATGAGTAGACTGGATAAAATTGTTGTATGTACACAATGTATTTGTTTTGTGTGTGTGTGTGGAAGAGGAAAAAAAAAAAAAAGAAAGATTGTGTGAATAGCTAAATAAGGTTTCCAAACATATTCCTTCCCTAAGAATGTATGTCTGCTGGCTGTCTTTCCCTATCCATCCTCTTGAATTCTGTCATTTCTGGAATTTTTGTCCCTTGCAAGCAATCCTCCCGCAGCATCATCATTCCTCCTTTAGTCCCTCTTCCTTTTGTCTCAGAGCTCAGTGCATCCCTTGACATAGTCAGAATTTCTCCATCTCACTTTCTTTTTGTCTTTCTCTCCACTTATCTTCAAACACTCATAGTGTCTTTCACTACATCCCTTTTTCACTTTTTTTCCTCTTTCTTTTCAGGACTTTTTTTCACTAGCTTCCAGCACACTTGCTGCAGAAACAAAGCTATATAAGGACCTAAAAGGCTGTTTGTCTGCTAACTCAGCTGCTTGTCTGGCTATGATCTATTGCTGAGAGTAACCCGAGCCATTGCAAAGTGGAGAGGGACAAAGATAATTCCATGTGGATGATAAAATAATTTGCTATGGAAAGCAAAACTGCCTCCATTACACTAGAGAGAGGATAAGAGAAAAAAAATCATAGAAAAGGTGGGCATCTTGAACAGCATCTTGAGAGGCCTAGTCTCCTCTCTGTCCTGCAACAGGGAGTATAAAAATAGTTGTATTCTCATTAGATCTATTTCACATTCCACCATCCTTCTCCTAGAAGGGGACTTGTTCAATCCAATCGTTGGATGGTCTAGAGCAAGAAATTCAAGCCCCTGTAGTATTCAGGGCCAGTTCCTAACTCCTAAGGAGCCCTCCTTTAATATTACCTCTGCTGTGCTTTCAATTAAAAAAAAAAAAAAGAATGTTTCCATGGGGTAAGATTTGGAAAACTGTGGATTTTGAAAGCACCTCTGATTGGGTTTGGTTTTAGCATTATAACATGCAGCAGGCAGTTTTCTCATGCTCTGTCACAGCCTGTGCCACGGTAAGATTTTGAAGGGGCATGGTGCTTTCTCTCCAGCAGACAGACCCAGAGATGGACCTAATCCATACCATCTTTGTTTGGTATCCAGAGGCTAAACAATGCCTTTAATAAAAGGCATAATGTCTCCGAATCCATTGGGTCTATTGTCCTTTCTAAGGAGGAATTACATTAGTTTAACACAATTTGTCTTGACAAATAATTGTTTGTAATCATCTTCTAGGTACTTAAAAACGGTAGTTTTACTTGTTAAGAGCTTCTTGATTTTGGAGAACCCTGTTTTGCTGACTGGCGTATAATTCATCCATCGTTTCTGGGGAGAAATATTGTGTTCTCCATCTGCCAGTCATGAAGGTGATCACAAAAGCTCTCAGATTATTGCAGCCAGTTCCTTACTGTATGAGAGTTCCTCAGACCTTGATGATTTGAATATGCTTAATTTGTCATTTAAAAAAATGTGTTCTACACTGTAATCCTCCTTGACATTTCCTTGTCAATACTAAATGACAGTTAAAATTTTTATGAATACTAAAAGTAGGATGTTATCATACATTTTCCTTCTTTGTGGGCTCTTCTTTCCTGCTTGGAAAAACACTACTTTTACTCTTCTAATTTGTTTCTTATTGTCTTTATATCCTTTATAACTTGGCATTCATTTCCATTCCTGTGTGTTTCATGCCATTCCACTTCACTCATCTTTAGATACGTGCTTTTACTTTCTTTATTCATGCAAGATCTCTTTGATATTCTGATCACTGAGGAACTCAGCGTTGCAGGCTCAGAGGTGGGATCAAGGCATTACTCTTGAATCTTGTGGTTTGTCACGGCACATTCAGTATAGAATCCTTTGCTAACTCATAGCTATCCTCAGTTACCTTCCTTAGAAGTCTCTACCAGCCACTTTCTTGGATAGTGATATCTACTCTCCTGAGAGCTATTATTCATTTTTTTGCTGCTCTCATGTTTCCTTTTTCTTAGATTACCGAACTCTTTCACTTCATTCAAATTATCTCTCAGGTTGTCACTTGTCAATCATAGAATCATCATGGAATGGCTTGGGTTGGAAGGGATCTCAAGGATCATCAAGCTCCAGCACCCCTGCCACAGGGGTCTCAGGACCATCCAACCTGGCCTTAAACACCTCCAGGGACAGGGCATCCACACTTTCTCTGGACAGCCTGTTCCAGCTCCTCACCACCTTTTTTAGTAAAAACCTTCTGACATCTATAGTTTAAAAGAATTCTCCCTTGTCTTATCACTATCTACTCATGTAAAAAGTTGTTTTCCCTCATGTTTATAAACTCCCTTTAAATATTGGAAGGCCACAATAAGTTCTTCCCACAGCCTTCTGTTTTCTAGGCTGCACAAGCCAGTTCCTTCAACCTGTCTTCATAGCAGAGGTGCTCCAGCCCTTGGATAATCTTTGTGACCCTCCTCTAGATCCGTATCTTTCCTGTGCTGGGGGCTCCACACACACAGTGCTCCAAGAGGGGCCTCATGAGGGCAGAGCAGAGGAAGACAATCCCCTTCCTTGCCCTGCAGGCCACCCCTCTTCAGATGGAGCCCAGGATACCATTGGACTTCCAGGCTGCAAGTGCACACTGCTGGCTCATGTTCAGTTTTCCATCAGCCAGGACCCCTAAGTCCTCAGTGGAGCTACTCTCAAGGAGTTTTTCTTTCAGTTTGTATAAATATCTTGGTTTACCTCGACCCAAGTGCAAAACTTTGCACTTTGCAATCACTTGGAATTGGACAGGCATAGCCAAGCCTTAACATCTTTCTCTCCCTAAAATAAAATGCTGCACTCAGCATTTTGCAAGCGCTTGTCCCACTGAACTGTTTGGTCATATATCTTCAGATATGCTCTTTGGATTCTTCTGATATTTGTTCAAGAAAGAGATAATTTACCTCCCTCTCTCTTTTTTAAGTAATCATTAGTAATCTTTCTAAGACTATATTGGTTCTATTTTTTCATCTCTGTTTTCATCCTGGCGTTCAACAGAGCCATATTTTCCCTTACTGGACACTTATAGATCTATCTGCTAGAAGATAGATGAGTCTCTGAGTTTGTTTCTGCTTTTCTTCCCTGTGGTGATAGCTGTAGGTGTTCCTGTTTATTGCAGGGGAGTTGGAGTAGATGAACTTTAAAGATTCCTTCCAACTCAAATGGTTCTATGATTCCATACTCAAGAACTTGATCCTACTGATGAATTGCATATGACTGACATCATTACATATTAGGTTGACATAATCTTTCCAAGATAATTACTGCACTGGGTACCCTAAATCCTGCCTTTCATCATATTCTTGAGACATTCATTTGTCTCATTTGTCTTGTGCACGTGCAGACGAAACTGACTTTTGAACAAGTTAATCTCCAAAACGATTCCACAAAATTTTCTTTGATAAAGAGTATTTTCTATCACCATGCTTCTCCTGAATGATCAACAGTTGCAGCCAACAGTGGCAATTTTGCTATCGCTGCCAGAAGGAGCTGTTTGGGGCCTCTATTCATTTGGGAACAAAGATTCCTACAGTGGCAGGAATCTTAAGACCCTTCACAACTTTCCCGTTATGGGAGATATGAAGAGATGTCACTCCAGGTATGTGCTTGAAATCTAAAGACTGTAGATGGATCTACCTGGAAAAAAGAGAAATACACATAAATGACAGCATTGTCTACAGCAGCATGAAGACATCCTCCTTCAGTGTGGAGGCAGAATTTGGTCACTGTATGTATAAAAAAGAAATGTGGTAGCTATCGCTAATCCATGTGAGAACTAAGGTGAACACAAAATTTGGAGTTAAGAAGGCCAACACTTGCAAGTCATGAGCTCAAAGGTGAGGTGCTGGAACAGGCTGCCCAGAGAGGTTGTGGATGCCCTGTCCCTGGAGGTGTTCAAGGCCAGGTTGGATGGGGCCCTGAGCAGCTTGGTCTAGTGTTAAATGGGGAGGTTGGTGGCCCTGCATGTGGCAGGGGGGTTGGAGATTCATGATTCTTGAGGTCCCTTCCAATCCTGGCCATTCTGTGATTCTGTGATTCTGTGTTGCAAGACTGTCTAGAGCTGGTGTGCTAGGCATCATATAAACACTTCAGAGGTAGCAGTCCCTGTCTGAAGGTAAACACAGCCCAAATAGCCAAGGCTGTTTGTCAGAGACTTGGAGGTTCCCTTGGGGAAAGAGAATGATTTCCTCAGTTCTACAATTTGGTAGTAATGATGAGGGCAGAATGTTGTTCTGTGTGCTTCAGGAAGACTCGAGGTCTGTGCTGAAGGGTGGCAATGTTTTCAATCTACCTTTGGAGTAGTACATCTGGGAAAAAAGTCTGCAAAAGGAGAGTTTCCTCTTTCCCCATTCTCCTGCATGCTCACAAACAAGAAATCACAGCATAGCTTGTTTAATGTGTGGGGAATTTCCTGAAAAGATCAGAGCAGGACTGTAGTTCTACACCTAGTGTAGACATCATCATGTGATGTTCTGTGGCTGTCCTGTGTAGTCAGGCACACTTCATAAATTGTGAGATTATTTCTACAATCAACAATAATATTATTGTATGTTAACAGTTATATATTCACACCAGTTCGCTAACACCTAGAAGGTTCCTTTCTTTGTAGTGGATTGTATCTCATGAAGAATTCTGCTTTGAGCCATAAGACATCAAAGTTTTTGGTTTTTTTTTTCTAGTTCTTTCCCAGAAACGACGATCTGTGATGTAGATTTTCTTAAAATAGCATTGCCTTCGGGGCCATATACGTTCATTATAATATAGATGAAAGGACAAAATAAATATGATATTTGCTATAAATATTATCTGATTATACATTTTTGTTGTTGTTGTCGTTGTTTTTTCCCCAGTCTAACTTTTAAGGGGAAAAAGTAATGGTCAAACCCAAATATGCTAAGAACTACTTGTACAAGCCCCACAGAGGCCAAAACAAGTGGCAAAGCACCACACTGTGATAGAATTAAGAGAGTAGTCTCAAACCTTAAGCTACTTCTAGTTTCTGAATTCATGGGGGTACCCAGAGTTCATATCATGATATTGAAAATGACTTCTGCAGGTATATGGATCTATACAACTATAGATGGGCTATGTCTGCATTCTGTTTGAGAATTATACATATTTATTGTCTCAGCAAAGGCTAACAGAAAATACAAGAAGCTGCTGCCTGATAAACATTTGTAGAGAAAGAAGAAAGTATTCTTGGGGTTGAGTTGAGCAATCTTTCCTTGCTCTGCAATTCCTAAATGCAGTCTTGATTCATGTCTGTGTGTATCTTGATGATGCTGTGGGCCCAAGACTTGTATGCAGGCATAGCGTGATGGTTTATTGAGTTCTTTGGGGGTACATGGAATTTTTAAACCAGACTATTGGAAAGAAAGTTAATAGAAAAATATCAGAATCATCTGGAAAAGAACCACTAAATGAGGAAAGAGTTGTATCCCTTGTGGGCAGCAGTAAAATTCATTGTCAGATTTTATGATATAAGACATAAACATTTCACAAAGAAGTAAATCTATTTGTAATTCTCAGTGGGGTTTGCCTCAGTATGCCATTGAGGCAGCTGTGTGGATGAGTGTTGGCCACCTGCTGCATGCATTGCCACCATGTTTTGTGCTTCAGCAGTTAATATAATGGCAGAGCCTCGCTGCTGCTTATTCTAGGGTCTCCTGAAGGATCAACAGTTGCTGCATGAGAAGGAGAAGATTAGGGCCTCTTAATGTGCACATTTTTATATATAGTATCCAGTGTTATTTGGTCTGGCAAACATTCGGAGCAAGTGTGGTTCCATGTGGCTCCTCCCACTACGTCACAGAAGAGGGCTCTTCGTGTGCTTGTGAATATCCCAGATGTTGTGTCTTGGACAAATTTAGCTCTCAAAATGGGTTGTGGCATCACAGCACGTAGACAGGGCTTTCCTGGAGGGGAATGGAGAAGCCTGGACTATACTTGAAAGTGTAGGTTGCTATGCAGTCCAATTCACTTGGTCTTGTCCTGTGAGAAATATTTCCTTTTGTATGACCTCTGGAGTGGTCATGACAGTGAAGCAGGAGTACACAACATCTAAATTTGGTAGAGCCCATAAAAACTTATCGCATTTTGTTTGACAGATGTCCACTGAGATGGGAAAGAACATTTCCCTGGTCCTGAGGCTGGCTGGGGACTTCAGCAAGTCTCCTCCCAGGGAATCCTGGTGTTATTCTTCATTGCTAACCTCAGGTAGTTGTATTTTGATTCTCTGTTGAGAATTTGAGCAATTTTTCCAAGCGCTCAAGCAATGTCTTCATGCTTTCATTTTTTTGCCGTTATATTTTTAATACGCATATCCTTGAGAGCTAATAGTGGAGATCCTATCTTAGGAATCTACCGAATTCGTCCCTTTGAAGTTGCACCTGGCATTTTTGACTCATCAAAGTAATGAAGGCTTAAGTTGGGAAAGAGCTGGAATGTATATCTAATTAGATTAATGCAAATGTTTATGTATGCTGTGAAGAGGAATGGGGAGGAGGCTGTGGAGAGATATCCCTTTGAGACCATGTAGATAAACAACAGCAGAATCTGACTTAGAATCATAGAATTGTCTATGTTGGAAAAGACCTTCAAGATTATGAAGTCAAGCTACCAACCCGACCTACTGAGTCCCACCACTGGACTGTGTCTTTTAGTGTCATGTCCATATATTTCTTAAATACCTCTAGGGATGGAGACTTCACCACTTCCCTGGACAGCCCATCACAGAGTTTCACCACTCTCTTTGTGAAGAAATTCTTCCTGATATCCAATCTAAACCTACCCTGGTGCAATTTGAGACCATTTCGTCTTGTCATTTCACTTGTTACGAGACAAAAGATTCTGACACCCTCCTCGTTGCAAATTTCTACTTATTTCTATATAAGTAAAGTGAGAACTACAGGGGGCTTGATACAGGCACTGCAACTTAATTGAACCTGATCTTGAATTATTAATAATAGATCCTAGAGTGGTGGTTGCAGGGAGGAGTCAGTGTTTGCCTAAACATTGCAGTACATGGAATTACCTCCCTCAGTGCAGGGACCGTTCCCTACAGGGAGTTACAATGCATCCACCCTGATTTGTAGGTTTTGAAAATTTGATAGAAAACACGTGGCCAGTCTGTTCCAGCTGACCTCAAGGTCACTGTGTGAACCTCGCCAGTATGAAGTTTACTAGTCTGAGTGTAGCCAGAGATTCTATGACAGTTTCTACAAGTGACATCAAGATACTGAGCCTATCAGTTGCTGTAATCACAAGGCTTTTCAGCCTCTTTTCATAACTGTCCCCCCCATCCCCGCAGGATTGCCTACCCCTGCCTTCAGCTGACCAGCTTACCTGGCACTGTGGAAGACCCTGCTGGTGATTACTACTGCATAAGTTCCCTTTCTGCCTCAGAGAACCAAGAATGTTCAGATTCTGCAACATATGACTTTTCAGTTCAGAAGGACTTATTTTCCAAGCAGTATAGAGAGAGCTTTATGCAGACTAGCCAGTTACTTGCAAGGCTGCAATGGTATTTCCCCATCTTGGGTTATGCTTCTACTCTCACTGAAAGCAGCAGTGACTTCAGCAGTTCATGACAGGACCACATTTCTGGGATCATCTAAGATGAAAGGCACTCCATGTGAGTAGTTATTATTTGCTATTATCCTCACTGATCCACTTTGGAAGACAGATGTGCATTCTCTCTCCCCCTGAGAACTGATGAAACATGAAAATCACTTCTTAGATAAGAAACCCCCACAAAGTCAACACGATACATTGTGAGTTATTTGGTTTCTAATCTCTGAAATTGAGCCAGGTCAAACAGACACAGCTCCTCTGATAAATTGTTATTCTTAGAGATTTCATCCTTCCATGGAAAAGTACTGAGCTGGCTCTCTGATCTCCTCTTACACTGTCATCAGCATACAGCCGCGGGCCAGTGGAAAATTGGAGAAAACCAGCTGTATGTAGAGTGTTAAGGGCATTATTTTTAGATGCTTCGTTTCTTTCTGACTACACACACTTCCCTGTGGAAAACAAGGCTGTCTATCCTAGTGACTTATGGGCAGCTGCTACATTATGCATGTTGACGATGTTCTTTAGAAATGGGATGCTAAACGAAATAAATGGAAGAAAAAGAGATGTACATTTGTGTACAGCATGAGAGTTGAGGGAGATTTAAGGGTGAATCCAGGGGAGTCTTTGGAAAGCATGCAAGCCTGCCGTTCAATGGAGAAACGAATTTGAGGGAGTAATTCTGTTTCAATTTCCCTTTTTCTATGACTGGGGAATTTCCTTTCTTATTTTCATGAGCTGTTTTGACATTTTAGCAGGTATCAGCGCTGACTACTGGCTTTCCTCGTGAACACTGATCTGCTATCGTAACAGAGCTGCCAAAAAGATGAATCTCCAGTCCATATCCACTGAAAACTATGATGATAACCAAATGCATGAGGACCCTGGTGCAGATGAAACACATACACGTGGGTTGCTCCACTGCCTCCTGCTGGCTGCCTGCTTATGGTCTCAGAAAGGCAATTTGCCAGGTAAGCTGGATGCAGTTAGATATACAGTTGGTCAGCATGTTGAAAGGCTCATTCTCTCTCTTTCTTCTGACCCTGTGTGATCTCACCTGAATGCAAGAAAGAGGCATCTCAGGGGGTGCCACAGAACTTGCACATCCAAGCACCAGATCATCCTCTGTATATCAAGAGCAACACTTCCCTTGAAGAAAGGGCAAACGTGAATCCGCAGGAGGAGAGCAGCAGGGAGAATCTCTCTCCAAATCAAAGTGTGTATCTTAATAACTCACACTAGTCATATCAGTTATAAATCTTTGCTCTTTCAGATTCCTTAAGGGAAATGGGAAAGAAGAGTGTAGAGGGGACTTCACAGGCATGCAGCTGTGGTGGTTACAGGGCTGAATTTGTGGGGCATCGTACAGATTCTGGAGAGGAGTACAGAAAGCTGTAGTTGAATTATCACTTGTGCACATTTTGAATGTGGTTGGATATAGCTAAGATGGCTTGTCAGGGGCCTATTGTTAATTACAGTGCCTGGGAAATTTCTGGTACAAGGCAATGCATTCTCTGTGCCCCAGAAACAGTTATTTGTCCTAGAGAAAAATGTAACATTTTTGCCTGTCTTTATATAAATCCAACAGCGTGTTAAACCTCTCTGTTTCTCCAGACAGTCCTTCCCCTTACTGTTTGCGGTTCTTCATCTACTTCTAAACTGTGGGCTTTGGCAGTTTGTCTTACCTCTGCTCACACATCTTTGTGAGCATCCTGACAGCCAGTGGACATGAGATCTGTATGTGCTCCAGCCTTTCTTGCTATCCAGGACTCAGTTCTGATGTAAGACAACCTAGAGAAAAACCTAAATGGTGCCAGAGTAGAATGATACCTGTTACTGAAGAATTAATTATTCTCTTCTGTGATGCCCTGTGTGTGTGCGTATCTATAACACAGGTAGATCTTCTAGAATGTTCCAAAGTTTAGACCTACCTGTGTTTCACTTGTTTTTTGCTTTACCAGTCTTGAACCATTTTAGTAGGCATTTCCTGGGTCAAGTATACACTTCAGGGTAATGTATTTGTGACAGACTTTGCTAGATTAGCTCAATCATTTCCAAAAATAGAGAATACTGTTGTTCTGTCCATGCCGCGTTAGAGAAAATTTCTTCCTGAGTTTTTAGTAAGAGACTTTGTTTTTTCCATGCTTAAGATTTGACAATGGAATGCCATAGTGTCAGGGGCATGCCTCCTGCTCTTTTTTCAAGATAAATTGACTTTTTTTGGCCTGCTTAGCAACTCTTGAAATTTGACAGTTGCATGTAGTCAGTAGAGATATTTAGAAAACTTGGCACTAAGGCATGCTTCAGACTTGGACTTTAGAAGCTGTGCAGAACATTATAGATAACTGCTTGGTAATGCTGTAGTGCTAGGCACAGAGCCTGAGAGCAGCAAGACTGTTCTGTTGGCTCTTGGTGCTTCAGAAATCATGTCAAAGAATAAAATGAAGAAAGTTTTCTGTACAAAGAGAATACATGGAGTGAAGGAAAAGGAAGAGGCTGCATCAATGGAGCTCTCCAAGTAGTGATGTGGTTTCAAAGTATGTACAGACTACAGTAGGCTACAACAGCCAGCCAGCCCCAGCATGGGAGACAGTGAGGATTAAAGATAAGAAGGCAACTTAAGTTTATGGGAGCACTGCTGAGCACTTGTATTTATTTGGGCTGTTTGAGCATGCTCACCTTCCCCAGGACTCAGGCTCCTGGTTGAACAGGAGTTGGGCATAGACCAAGACTGGTTTTTGCTGCAGCTTTGCTTGGAGAGTTGGCGAGATAGGGAGGTTCATTGCCAGTGATGTAAAGAATAGGAGGCAAAAAAAGAAACAGTCTGGATCTCACTAGATGAATGTTGGCTTGGCAGTAAAAATTCTCTCCCTGCTCTTGAGCAAAGTGGCCAACATCCACAGAATTATGTTTTTGGCTGGTGGAATGTAACACTGGAAGGGTTTTATTGTATCGTGGGTCAAAGCCACTGTCCTTGGTGATAGTAGCCAGCAGTATCCACCCCTTATTTCCACCTCACAGCATGCACAGTAAGCCTATTCTATGCCCCGCTCCCTTTCTCAGCCTGCAGCAGGTGGAATCAATGGGCAGATAGAACTAGAATTCCAGTAGGAGGAGAATCTTTGCACATAGGGCAGACTTGACCAAAACACACTGTGAGAAGAGTTTAATCACTCCACAGTCGGTTACTCATTTGACACTCTAGGCCATATTGAGCATACTGGTACTTGTGGAAGCAGTAAGCCAGAAGGATAACAGGTCCTGTACATGCGTGGATAAACACAGATCATTCTAGTTTTTGTTTGCTGTTTCCTTCTTGTATAGGCCTTCTTTCATTCAATTTTTCATCATAGATGAGATTGGTTTTATTTTTGATCTTGTAGTGCCAAAGAGATTAAGCCTGTGCAATGTTTTTGCAGTTGTATCTCTGTGATAAACACTGAGAACTGCTCTTGTTGATAGAATACCTGGAAGCCACTTTATTGTTGAAGTGCCTTAGGTCTTCATTTCATTATTTATGGCTTTGCAAGTGGAACATGGGAAGGTGAGAACCTGAGAAAGATCAGGGAGGCCTGCATGCCTCAAGGTTGTTCTGATTTGTTTAGTCCTCAGTATTATATATACTGGGAACTGATAACATTTCCCTCCCCTTTTTGGTTATTTTTTTGTTCCTTCATCAAATCTCAGGAGCCTCCACCATTGTGTCCTAAGGGCAACCTCCTGCCAAGAATCTGTTTATTGTGCATGTGTCATTATTTACAGGCCTAGTGTCTGCCTAATGTGTCTAAGGCCTGATTTATACTTCCAATTAATGCAAATTTACAGCACAGTCTTGTTTAATCTTCTCCTGCCAGGCTCAAGCGCTTGTCTGTGTAGCCACAGAACAAATTTCTCCCTGTTTGATTACAAAGCCTCTCCAAATTCAGAGCTCTGCAGTGTTCAGCACTTTCTAGCTGCAAAGCCAGAGAGCTGGTTGGATAGGTAGGTGCTAAACTGTTTGATGTCATGATTTGGAAATTTGTTTGGTTTACAATTCTAGGTGTGTCCAACAGCCTGCTGAGTATAATCTCTCATGTGAAGCCTCTGCTAATCAACAGAGGCAGCAATGTGATTTAGCAATAGTGGGCAGTGTACATGGGAGAAAGTGATGGGTTGTGTCTTCTCAGGAGATGATTTAGATGTTTCCTTCGTGTGCTGGAAATTTTGCCTGTACAGGCCAGACAGAGCTGCCATCAAAATATTTATGTTTCATTTCTCAAGATGAACTGGGAAGAACAGGCATTAATAATGCTTATTTGGTGTGAATTGCCTCTGCAAATCCTCACTCTTAGGAACGTGCTTCAGCACAATACTGGGGATTGATTCATGCATATTTATCATGTACTTAGATATCTTCCAAGCAAAGGTGCAAGGCATGCATTGTGTTATTTTTAAAATCTGGTGAATACACTGCTGCTATCAGTGCACACTGCTAGGCCGGGCTTTGATAGCCCGTGGACTCAACAGGCAGTGCTCAGAGGCTTTGGGAACTCACAAGGCAGAGCAGAGTCCCAGCCATGCACATGTGTAGCCCTCCATGTGCACATCCATCAGCAGAATGCTCTTGGTGTCTCTCATCTCTAGTATTTGCAGGGTCACCTGAAAGGAAATCTCTAGTTATTTTTCTTCCTTCCTTCCTTCCTTCGCATTATTTGGAAAATGCTGTCTCAGTCACTGGGAAAGAGCTAGAAATGAATAACTTCCTCTGGACACAAATGGTGACAGTGACCATATCTGGGGCAGTGGCGCTTTCATAAAGCCAGGTGTGGGAGCGGAGTCAGCCCTTAGTTTGTTTAGACTGTTGGGCTGTGGAAGATCTGAGCTCTCTACTTGGTTGTTAGTGCTGACAGAAAAGGCTGGGAATTGAGACTTTATAGGGAAAGGGGAAGACTTGGGCCTGGATTTAGATTGTGCTGCTAAAGTTCTCCTACTGAATTTTTAGTGGGACACAAGGTTTTAGTCCAACAGTTCAAGTGGTATGCTCTAAATTTTCCCTCATTTAATCGTGGAATCATAGAATGGCCTGGGTTGAAAAGGACCACAATGATCGCCTAGTTTCAACCCCCCTGCTATGTACAGGGTCATCAACCAGCAGACCAGGCTGCCCAGAGCCACATCCAGCCTGGCCTTCAATGCCTTCAGGGATGGGGCATCCACAGCCTCCTTGGGCAACCTGTTCCAGTGTGTCACCACCCTCTGTGTGAAAAACTTCCTCCTAATATCTAACCTAAACCTCCCCTGTCTCAGTTTAAAACCATTCCTCCTTGTCCTATCACTATCCACCCTCGTAAGCAGTTGTTAAGATAAACACTGATATCTAACTAAGCAAATTGGTGCTTAGTTACCCCCACCTAGAGTAAAATGAAAAAAAAAAAAAAATAAAATTAATAACCAAACATTGAAAATGATATGGCACTGCACAGCTGATTTTTGCAAAATTATATATGTGAGTATATATAGATATACGTGTATATAAATATGTATATAGCGTATGTATATATTTATATATGCACAAATTTTAAAAAAAAGTAGGATGGCTATCGCAGCTGTAAATTGCTTTCTTAGTTACATTTATGGTGGTACTGTTACATGTACTTTCAGATTTTAGTGATGGTAGGACTCAAAGTCAAGAAAATCTTTTCCAAGCATTTGGAGACACATGATGGTGGTATGTCGCTCAATCTAACTAGGTCATGCACCACAGACCTGACAACCACCCCATCTTTGCTGCTGTAGAGCACCTCAAGCTTAGCCTAAATTTAGGCAGCCAGAGGAAGAGTTAAAACCTGAGCTGCTCACTTGCACTTTGACACTGGTGAAGTTTGTCTGGTCTGATGGTCTCTGAGTTTAGTGTTGATACTTGTTACAGCTTTTTGTTGCACTCTTTATACTGTTTTAGGATTAATGAGCCACAACAGGAACTGAAGATGGGAAAATTCAGGGCAGTGCTTGAAGAAAAGTGTTTTGAGCAGAGAGCACGGGCACTTTTTTGTCTCAGGGATCAAATTGAAATGTTGGTAGGCCTCTTCTCCACCTCACAGAGTGACAAAGGTCCCTCTCTTCTTCCTAGTTTTCCAAATGAAAGTACTCCAGGAGGCAGGCCTGCTCAGCTCATCCCAGACCGCAGTCAACATTTTCTCCGGGGTGATGTGTTGGCAATGCAAGTGATA
Source organism: Chrysolophus pictus (assembly GCA_037305975.1). Classification (NCBI taxonomy): domain Eukaryota; kingdom Metazoa; phylum Chordata; class Aves; order Galliformes; family Phasianidae; genus Chrysolophus; species Chrysolophus pictus. Next base: position 90,349,737 of record CM074576.1, on the reverse strand, counting down.
TGGTTATAGGTAGGTGGTGCAAGAGATGGAGAGACATGCTCTATGCTCACATCTAAGCTTGCTCTAGCTGAGGCATGAGGCATAAACTTGCATTTGACCATGTACCTGATGGGAAGCTGCTGTACCAAATTGGTGATTAAGTGCTAATGGAAAAGTAATATTGCCACTTCTCATCCACGCAGGACTTTTACAAAGAAAGATATGAGGAAGACCATACTTGTGCTGTGAAACAGGCACTGATGACAGCCAGTTGACTTATCTTACTATTGGAAAGCTAATGTGTTGGTGATATCACAGTTCTAGATACCTACATAAGTAAAACGCCTGAAAACCCATAGTTTAATCAGAAAAGTGGCAAATTCATGCTAGAAATAAGGTGCTCTTTTTGTACAGTGACACTAGTGCTTCAGTTTTACTATTGCTTTACACTAACAGAAACAAGCAAGTGAAACTGCTGTGCACTTGTACTGCTTCACTGCTTACTTCAGTTCCCATACCACTTCTCTCTTGGAGACATTGGTCCAAGTATTTTCAAGGCCATAAAGGGAGCAGGGCCATAAAGGGAGCAGGGCCGGAAACTGTTCTAAGCAATGTAACTGTTCTATCAATGGTAATGAGAAGACAGTTGGATTAGATGATCTTGCAGGTCGTTTCCAACCTTGTGATTCTATGATTCTATGATTCTAAGCTTGCTCCCCTCTTGAAGAGGAGAGATGAGTGTGCTCATTTGATTCATCATGACATTGCAAGCACATGGGTGATGGGAGGAAGTGAGCAGCATATGATAAGAAAGAGTAGCTGGAGGCTAAGGCAAGAATTCTTTTTTAGGGTCCATTTTGTCTGCCACTCATGGTAAAACAATGGCATAATCCCACCCTGATTCCATAGCTTGTCTTGAAATCAGAGGAAAATCTCTATGTTCTATCTCAAAATTGCCTGGTAGGGCAATTTGGAGGGAATCACTGTATTTCTGTGGTAACTAATGACAAGGCTCATACTTGTTTCAAAGAGGTGCCACTCCCAGTGGATTCATGTGTGATTCACGAGCAGAAAACCAGCAGCTGACAGTGACAATTTTCACCTCATCCCATGGAAGAGGCTTGCAGGTAAGAGATCACTTCTTCCCATAATGGATAAAGGAAGCCATTCCAGTATGAGACATTTAAAATAATCCAAGTAAGAATGCCTGAGAATTTACCATCTTCTGCCAAGCAGAGTGTAACAGGACTTTTGTACTCCATATTTCTCTGATAGTTTGAGGAATGACTTCTGACATATTAATTTGAAGATAAATGCAAATGCTCATGTCGTCTGGCTTTTACCCCTTTTTTTTCATTGGATTACTTTTTTAGGAACAGAGATGGATATTGCTTACAAAACAAATACAAAACAAAGTTAAGTTTTGTTTGTTTAAAAACAAAAAATGCAATCTTCTGCAAACTAAGAGTTTTTTATAATACTTTTATGCTCACCAACAATGAACTGAGAAGATTTTAAGAGGTTAGGAAATCAACATTTTCTATGCTTACTTGAGATGAAGTCAATTGTTAAAATAGGAAAAAAAAAGAGTGCTTGGGTAATGAATGGTAAGTTATTCATGACTTTTTTGGAAAAGAAATAACAATGTGCCTTCTGTGAATATTAAGTAAAAGTAACCTTAGGGGGATGGGTTGGGCAGTGTGAGTCATACTCAGGTTTTGAATTATTGATGTTCTGTGATTGTCAGCCTTTACAAGCTTACACTCTATATATCTTAGTTCCTTCAAGGCAGGTGGAATAAGTTTCTGCATATCCATATATGTTTCCACAATAAGGTAGGTACTAGGACAGCATATGAAGGAATTTATAGTTGTGCCGATTTTTGAACTACCTCTCTGTAAAGCACAGCCTCTCTTGCAACACAGCATGTAACCATGCTTTTCCCAGGGGCAATGTGGGTACGCTTTGTGTGCTCCAGCCCAGTACATTTCCATGAACTACTTCCCATGCGCCTATTTTGAAAACTCTGTGATTGCTTTAGAAGTGCAGTTTCATTAGCTGTTCCTGGGAGCTGAGTTTGATTAAGCTAACACTGGTGGTTAACAAGTCTCTGCTCTTTCACTTTACTGGTATATTCAATCTAAGAAACCAGAAAATGTGAAGACTGGGACATAAAACACTCAAAAGTTATAAAGAGGAAGAATTAAATTGCTCACGTGTTGTGCATTCCAGCTGCTTGTGTGTATGCAGTGTGATACGGTTTTCAATTACATGCTCGTGTGCTCTATTTTCTGTGTCATGATGTCCCCTTTTAGTGTGCTGGCTGTCTGGTAGCAATTCCTTATTACTGGTTCATTCTCAGCATTCAGTGTGTGGCCACAGGCCTTATTTAGATGCAAACCATCTAAATCCTGCAGAGACTTCAGTCTAATGGATTTCCTCAGCTCCACTTTGACTTAATTTATGCTGCTATACAGTATGTAACCACTAAAGATTAAATTAACCCTACTTCAATCAGTGGAAAAAGCTAATGTTCCCTCAGTGGGAAAGAGCTCTCTAAAGGGAGATGGAGAGTAAGTTCAGTGGGCAGTAGTCCTTGGATTATAAGTCAGCTTTGTCCCTGCGTTCTATGGATTGCAGGAGTGGGCTGGCACTGCTGGGCTTTGGCCATTCTTAGGGGAATCAGTGGGACTGCCTGACGTGTGTGGTGGCACAGGTCCTGGAGGTCATTCTGGCCTTGTGGCTGGCAGTCAGAGAGGCCTACATTGCATGTAAATTCCTTCAGCACAGATACTTCAGTTGTTGCAAGGGTCTGTGCTGGACATAAGCATCAGGACATGCAGGGGTGGATGGGATGGAGGGGGAAAGCAAAAGGCAGTTGTTATCCTACTACGCATGTGTGTGTCAATTTATACACAAGTAGCTGATAGGTATGGTTTCATTCAATTGTAATTGTCTTAGTGGGGCTATATTCAGGATTTAGCATGAGGTGATATAAGAAGTAAAACACTTGTAAAATTACAATGAGAGACAAATTAGGATAAGAATAAGAGTAATAATTTAGTCCAGATGAATAGCTAATACAGGCAGCACATATCCACACAGCATTGGATATGCAAAGCAGAGGTTAAGTGATCAGGAAATATCAAAGATGCAGAAAAAAGCAATTGTCAAGAGGATGGGGCAGGGCTCTTGGTTGGGCTCAGTGACAGGACAAGGTACAAAGGGTACAAACTGGGACACAGGGATTTTCATCTAAACATGAGAAAGAACTTCTTTGAGAGTGGCAGAGACTGGAACAGGCTGCCCAGAGAGGTTGTGGAGTCTGCTTCACTGGAGGTATTCAAGATCTCCTGGACGGTTTCCTGTGTGACCTGCTGTAGGGAACCTGCTTTAGCAGGAGGGTTGGAATTAGTGTTCTCCAGAGGTCCCTTCCAACCCCCTATGATTCTGTGATTCTATAATCACATTGAGAGTAAGACATTTCTGTAGCCCACCTCCTCCCTCCAGAGATCTGGAGCCAGGAGACAGTATGGCCTGCTCCCTGCCTTGTTCCCCTCATCCTCTTGGTGACAAGCAGTGCAGATGCTCATTTGGGGCCAACTGGAATGACTGGGAGACAGTGCAGCAGGCAGAGAAACTCTTCCCATCTCCTGTCCTCCTCAGCCAGGCTGTCAGCTACATGGAAACAATGTGGGTATTTTGAGGAAGCAATCATTCAGCATGCCACAGGAGATGATTGGAGAGGAGCTGGTGGTCAGTACTGTCCAACCATTAGCAAGGGTGGAGACAGCTCCTAATAGTCTGGGCACTCAAGTACATTGATAGCCTGCCTAAAATAGAGTGGCAGGGAGTTTTCTGACAATCCTGTAGTCTCCTGGGAGACTCTCATGAAGAAAATGGTTCAATGCAAATAAAAACAGACAGGTCCGGAAGAAGCTTTTCAAGCATAAAATACAAGGCCCAGAAATATCAACTGAAAAATGTGCAAACGTTTTTTTAATATGAAATCTGTACAAAATTAGCTTTGCCACTTGTAACCATTTCCTCAGCCCCCACACAGTAGTATTTGCTGCTATGTTTTGTTTAGAGTGAAAGCTTTAATGGACTGCTATCTGTGTGCTTTGTGTGTCTATAAAGCTACATATACATCTCGGGATTTGTTTGAACAGTAATATTAAGTAAAGAGTGGGTAATTTAGACTGAAATCCTGCCAAATATATACTTCAGAGTCTTGTAAGGTGCTTAGTTAAGTATGCATTTGATTTGAGAACGCTCTTGTGCGTGAAAACAGGTGACAGAGGTCCAGGTGGGCTCCCAAAATGAAAGTCAGGGGTGTTGTGAAGCTGGTTCTATTCCTATTAAACCCCTGGTGTGCTCTGAAGGGCTTATCTTTTCTAGACTTCTCTAGTGCAAGCCTGGAGTTTTCAATAAAAGGACAGATCAAAGTGTCTGCTTTTTGTTGAGGTCAGTGACAGTTGTTGATAAATTGGGTCAGCTAAAAAGTGTCTGGAGGTGGGATTCATGGTACTGAACTTTAGAAATGTGGGGGTATGTGTCTACATTAGAGCTGCTCCACAGAGCCTTTCTTGCCCTAATTTAGTTACTTACTTGAGAGTGGGGTGAATCATACTCTGCAGAGCACCCCACCTGGCTGACTACAAAGGAGGCCTCGCTCAGTGATTGGAGACTACACTGGGGGAAGCCTATTTGGGACAGATGAATCCTGAGTTGGAGATTTTTATGCATAATTTGATTGATGTTGCAAAGGAAAGATTTGTTTTCTTTTATTTTCACAGCATGATGAAGGTGATTGGCGCTCTGGGAAATACAGTATCTTGTATTTTCCTAGAATGCTTTTACTCTTCTGGGAAATCATAAGGAAAGCTGCAACATAATTTTTTTTTTTTTCCAGGCTTGTTTTTGGGATTATCATAAAACCTGTCAGAAGACTTCTCTTTATGGGCCGGTACAGGCTAATTTTACCCAGAAGTCAAATAGCTTCTTAAGCATACCTAGCCAAAAAACCATCCTGGAGAACAGACAAGATCTGAGATCTGTCTGTACATGTTAGGATATTTAGATCAACTTGGCTAGTGTTCTTTCTTTCATAAATAAGTTGACCCATTAAATTTTTGGGTTGTGTTCATGGAGGTGATGGAGTAGTGGAGATGTTCTAGAACTGCGTGGTTATGGCACTGAGGGACATGGTCAGTGAGCATGGTGGAAATGGGCTGACAGTTGGACTAGGTCATCTTAGAGGTCTTCTTCAACCTCAATGAGATTCTTCAATTCTGTGATTCTGTGTCTAAACAGACACAGTCTGAAATAATTGTCTGAGAAGGACAGCAAAAATCTACCACTGCAATCGAGAAGGGTTTGGATTCAGCTTCTCTGAGGTGCATACAAAAGGTTACTCACAGTGAAATGCTGGGCAACTAGAAGGGCCCTTGATGTAGCCTGAGCAGCTATGTTACAGGAAATATTTTAGTGATGAGGGAGTAAGAGTAGTTAAGGATGAGAGAGCTGTGAAAATAGAAGAGAAGCAATCTTGGAGAAGCTGCCATGATTTGTAATAGCTGGGCATTACAGGGCAACCAGAGTCAGGGCAGTCCAAGGAGGTGCAAAGCCAGCATCTAGCTCCCAGTCTCTCTCTCTCTGTTGGCATCTCACTGTTGTTGGAAAAAGCAAATGGGGAGCTGAGCGTGAGGCACTCTGGGACTCTCCTGGCAACTTGTTCATGGCACAAAATCACTGTTGTGTGATCTAGCTAACAGCACTGACCCTTCAGAGCCTGCGCACACAACCATTCCTTCGGCTGCTACGTGACCTGGCAGTGCAGAGCTTTCACATGACTGAGGGATGAACTATGGCCTCAGAAGATGCAAAGAGAATATAGCATGTGATACTGAGCTGTTTATAGCAAGGTGTTACTAGTTGCCTTAAAGCAAAATCTTTGCTCCATGACAAGGTCCTTGCACAGTGAGATGGGGAAAAAAAATAGATGAGGTCTAATCAGAAGTGAAAAAAAGAAGAGCTGAGATATTCTCTAATTGCTAAATGGAAGGTCTACAGTCACAGGCAGTTGCTGTACACGTGAGAAAAAGAAAGCCAGCTGTTACATGTGTCATTATGAGAAAAAGCAGAACTGACAGAAGAGGGAGACTTAGTAACTGTGAGCAAGAAAATAATCTGCTGTCATTTGTTTCTGCTTTTTTTTTTTCTTTCTTTTTTTTTTTTTTTTTTTTCTGGGAAACAGGACTTTGTGGGCATACTTTGTAAATAAGATCTCACCAAAGAATCTCTCTGATGTTGTCATTATTTTTTTATTCCTTCCATAAACAATCCTAATAGAAACTAGGTCTAATAATGTGGTAAAATGTGCCCTCAGGAAAAAAAGAGACAAGTTGCTTGAAGAGAAAAATCTTGGAAACATGATTTGTAGCAGAGCTTTTATTTAGATCCGGATGTAGAATAAGATATATCAATATTTGGCTCAAACTCTTGACGTGAGATTTAGAAAAGAAAAAAAAGAGGCCCCATCTGAACCTAGGACCTGAGAAAACTTACGTTCCAGGCATATCCACATGAGACTTTCCAAAATAAATTAGAAGTGGGCCAATTCGTAGATGTTCAGCTGGACTTAGCTCTACAGATTGAGATGTGAAAGGAGGAGAAGAACTCTTCACACAGCTGTGGAATTTGCCAGGGAAACTGAACCTTCATTTGTAGCAGCCCACCGGGAGAAGCAGCAGACAAAAAGGTAGAATTCAATTGCTAGGAACCCTGTTATCAAAGACTTGCTCCTGGTAGGCATCAAAGACAAAAAGCAATTGCATCTTGATCTATGATATTTTTCATCTTGGGGAAACATTATTAAATTTAATTTAGAAAACAAGAAGATAATGCAGAAATTCAGGGAGGCTGTTCATCTAATTGCTGTTGTGGTGATCAAGAAATATTGTCTCAAGGATAGTTGCTCTCACTTTAAAACTGGCCGGGAGAGAGAATCACAGCAGCCTGGTGGTAGTCCCTTGGAACCAAGATGCTGAAGTTCAACACTTGTATCTAAAGATCATAGAATCTTAGAATGGCTTGGGTTGGAAGAGGCTTTAAAATCACTGAACTCCACAACTCCCTGTCATTAGCAGGGCTGCCCCCCACCAGCTCAGGTTGCCCAGGGCCCCATCCAACCTGGCCTTGAGTGCCTCCAGGGCTGGGACACCAAGCTTCTCCAGGGACTGTATGCTTCTGCTGTGGGTCTGGGAGTAGCAAGAAAAGTTGGGTGTTTGTCTATTGGATGAGCAGTAAGACTGAAATGCAGAGTGGTGATAGACAGCAATCAGAACACAGTGTTTCCTGGAGCTTTTAGTAGTCCAAGAGAGCACTGTTCCTCAGAGCCTTGAGTTCCTGCTGTGTCTTAGACTGCAAGTGACAACACAGTCAGTGTGAAAGATGGGGAAGGGTGTTTAAAGTTCCACGAGAAAGCTTTAGGCTGCAAAACTATTTTTTTTCTATTATTTTTTATTAATCTATTTATTTATTAATCTATTATTCCCTGTGTTTTTTATAGGCACACAGTTGAAACACCCAAAATTTGGTGGGGCAGGAGTAATCCTGAAAGGTCTGGTTTCTCCAGGGTATGCAGTTCATTTCTGCACATAATTGGAAATTGACCATGACATCTGCTGTATCTGTCAGACACCAGCACAGATACTGGCAATTAGCAAACTTTCTCATGCAGTAGCTGAACACACTGGTTGTCACCACAGTGGAGATTAGAACCAGGAACCAAATACTCCAGAGTAAGAAATCCAGCACTGTATGATGTACGAAACAAGAAAAGTCTTCCTTCTAACCTTGCCAGTTCTCAGCTTGCAGAAGATAAACTTGAGCTATTTTCTTACATTCTGAAGTACTGATGTTCTTGTAGGAAGTGGGAGATCTAGACAAATGAAAGATTTTAGGCACTCCTATTTGGGGAACACCCGAGGGAAGGACTGTTTGAGTGATTTGTTTGTACAGTGCCTAAAATAAAGGGGCCCTGATCCATAGAGTTAAGGGAATAGGAATAACAACAGCAGTCTTTCCCTTTTCAGTGGGGACTCCTTACAGGATGGACATAGAACACGTGGGCTGGCATCTGACCTATGGCAGACTCGTAACATTTTGTTGTTTTTTTTAAAGTTCTGTGTGGATAGACCTTTTTTGACATCTGAATATGACTCATGCTCTATCAATGTGACAAGTGATGAGGAATTGTGAGAGTCCGCTCTGCCTTTGGGTATAGGCAGATATGTTTCCACTGAAGATGAAGGGTTGGACGTATGTGTCTAAGTGTGGAATTTGGGGTAACAAAATTACATCTTGTAAGTTTTGCATACATAGTGACCACACTACAGGTTGTTGATTTTGTAGCTAGTAGTTTTCTCCGTATGACAGACAAGAGATACCTCTTTTCAAGGACTCTGACAGCCCTGTGTGAATGCTTTGTCTTCAGAGGATGCCCATGTGTCGTGGGGCATTTACTGGGATGTGAAGGCACTGAATTGAATACGAGCTGAACATTCTGTTCCCAGCTCAGCTTGGCTCCCCTCTGGTGGATCTAAGGCACAGGGAAGGAGGGAATTCAGCTGTTAGGGTCTTCCCTTTCTTCTTCTTCTTCTTTTTTTTTTTTTTCCAAATGTAACTGCATAGAAAAGTAAATGAGTGCTTTCAAACTGAGCATCCTCTCACCCCTCAGTAATGATGATGCTGTTATGTGTGCTGCAGTCTTTTTCCCTTTCAGCCTGTTAGCAGTTCATGCTACAGAGGAAGCTGCTCCCTGCTGAATTCCATTTGAGAGGCAGCTGCTCTTCACATGGTGGAGTCACCAGGAGTAGAAGGTGTCAAAGTGAGCTGGACCTATCAGGGTCACAAATTGCTTTTGACATGTTGTTCTGATCATAGAATCATAGAATCATACAATCATTAAGGTTGGAAAAGATCTTTAAAGTCATCTGGTCCAACCATCACCTGTTATCACCATGCCCACTGACATGTACCTCACTGCCACATTTCCATCATCTCCTCATGCAACAGAGTTCCTGAGAAATGGCTTCATAAATACCTTGCCTCAGGGTCTTTCTTACAGAGCCCAGTCTCTTCTCTGAAAGTAGGTAGTATTAGTACTGCAGGCTAATGCTGAGATAAGCTGCTCAGCTAAGAAGTTGGGAAGCTCAGTGCTGCCTTCAGCAAGGAAAAGTGTCCTGATATTTGCTGTACTCTGATCCTTGCTGTTTTACCCTGCAGTTCACTGAGCACTGATTCCACAGAGGACATCTTTTGCCTTTTTTTTTCTGATTGCTCTGTCACTGAATTGTAACTTTAATATGGCAATCAAAACATGAGGCAGTAACAGAGACACTCTGGCAACCAAAACAAGTGAAAACCCCTGTAAGATTAATGCTCTTGTTCCTTCTCCCATGGTAAAATGTCAGTATTTTAGGAGAGAAAATGTTTTCAGCTGTGCACTGAAGGGTTTTTATTTAAGTGACCGCAATTTCAGAGTTTCCATTGTGTTCTCCTTCTCCTCCTCTCTTTCTTTATGAACAAACTAGTATCATTTATTTAAAATTCTCCCTGTTTTCATTGGAATGTAGTTAATTGACTTGGAAGGAGTATAATCTGTTGAAGAAAAACATGCTTACCATGTAAACAGTTCTTTCTCAAAAGGTTTGCAAAAAAGCAGATTATGTACAAATTCTTAGAATGCTCCTCTGTGCCAAATGTTGTTGAATTTTCTTGTATTGGTCAAGTTCTAGCATCAAAACATGACATTTTATGATTATTTGTCCTGTTTGTTAACTAATATATAGTATTATATATACTATATATATAATATATAGTATAGCTATGATAATCTGATTGCTAATGATCTTAGTATGGCCATATAAGCTGTTCGCAGCAATAGCTCAAACCACATGCAATTTGGCTGGTTTTGAGTTTAAGCAGGAAAGTAAAAATTACTGGGTTTCATGAAAAACTGTTTGGCCCATGAACCTTTCATCAAATCTGCAAGAATAACTTATTTGTTTTTGGTTCCCCCCCGCCTCTTCTCTCTGTACACACCCCTATATTATGGAAAAGCTTAAATGAATGTTGTGTTTTTGTTATGTAACTTCAGGCCAGTGGCTGAAAATCAGGCATATGATAGGTTTCCTGGTTACTGATTGACCAAAATCAGTGTCTTTGTGTATATATAGGCATAACAATGTATCTCACTGCTGTGGACTGTTCTTTATAAAATGTTGATAAAATCCTTGGTGCTATGTTCTTAACAGCCAGACCAAGCTCAACAGGGCAGCCCAGGTGGAACACATCTACCTCAATTTCAGTGTAAACGTTTGGATTCAAAATTTACCTCCCCTACTAAGTTGCCACGGAGGCTGCTGAAGTCTGAGCTCATCTGCGTCTCTAAGATAAGAGAGCAGTTAAGATGCTATTTTTGAGTTTTATGGCAGTAATACTTTCCTGAAGGGGCAGCTATCTCATACCCAGCATCCCTGAAGTTCATGCTGGCACCAAGCTCGTGGCACCTAAGCCAGACTTACGAGGCATTTCTACCTGTTGGATCAGAGCTGTGTTGGCAGTAAGGAGACCTGCTCTACTCTTGGATGTGTCAAGGAATTGCAGCCCTGTGATCAGTGGTAGCATGGAGCTGAGACTGCTGCTGGATTGCACTCTTCTTGCATGGGTCTGACAGCACAGACATGCCCCGTAAGCCCCCAGCTCAGCTCTTCAGGCAATAGAGGAGAGGAGCCTGTCTGCACGCTCTAGTGTTATTACTATATGTATATTGAATAGGAAGACCAGGCACAGACAGCTGGTGGAGGCATCTTGGGCAGCAGTGTATCTGGGAGGAAGGAAAGGGCAAAGTTGCCCTGCTGTCCTCTTTGTCAGCCTGACTGGGCAGGATGCTGCTGCTCTCAGGAAGGAGTCTGATTGTCTGGGACTGCAACAGTCATGCCGGCAAGAATCACTGACCATTTGTCTTCCTCAATAGGCAGGACCAGCAAACCCTGGATTTCCAGTCTCTGTACCTGATAGTCCGTCTAGCACTGCCCCTTTGTCTGCCCCTTACCTCCATGTCCTCCTTAGCTTTGGGCAGCAAATTTCAATTTTGCTGACACAGCTGAGAAGGCTTTAGCTGGCTTTGTGAGGGAGAGGGCTTTTCTGAAAACTGCTGATAGCATCTAAGTCCTGGAGAGGGTCAAGATTGAGACATTTTCATGTTTTTGGCACTTCCTGTGGCTGGCTCGGCAACCTGCACTTTGTGGCTCTTGCTTGAAGGCATGCTGCTCTCATGCCTCTTTGTGGGAACTGAGGCTCCCATATCTTGGATGCTGCGAAATCCCCATGGCAACCCAGCATCTCAAAATTAGGCATGGCCTTACAAAGTGTAGCAGTGCCCTGGAAAGACTCACTCTAAGTCAAAGAATAATGGACAAAAACAAGTCCGGGAAAGAAATTCGTGATGTTGGACTTACTAGGCTTTGACAGATACATGATCATTTCAGTTCTTGCTCTCTGTTCCTTCAAAAAACATTTACTCTACCATACTTTGAACATTTCATTACTTTTAAGGAGAAACGTAGCCTCAGGGAAATGAATGGATGGCTCAGAAGGGGAAGTTCGTTCAAAGAGATGGCTGAGGGGGGAAATGAGAGCACTTGTGCTTCGTTTCTCACAGATCAGGGATGTATTTAGCTGAATTCTGCAGCTCCACTGTACAAAAGTACACAAACATGTTTTATTCACACACAGAATGACTGAGGGTTTTTTTTTTTTTTTTTTTTTTGTGTGTGTGTGTGCAGTTTGGGAGAGAGGCAGGCAGGGAGTGGCTGGACAGAGAAGGGCTTTTTGTTCTCATTCTGCCTTTGGCAAATGCTCCGACTCCAGCAGTGTTTGGAGAAGGACTGAGATTCTCTGCTGAAAGGTGTGGAGGAGTGCTGGGCACTGCAGCCCGTTCTGCAGGCACAGCATCCATAAATGTGCAGCGTGGGCCTAGCCGTGCGATAGGCAGACTGTCAGTGCTTTCTGCCTAAAGTGAGGCTGTCTGGAAAGAAAAACAGTGACATTTTTAAACAAATCAATTTTAACCGGTTCAAGAAAAGGCAAATTAATTCTACATGTTCTCAGACCATTGCCTACCATCCATCATTCAGGATAATGATAGATTTTCAGTTTATAATTCAGTCAGTGTTTGTTGACAGTTCTCTCTAATTAGTTTGAAATACTTCCTGGATCTTTGATTCTTTGCAGCACAGGGGAAGGGAGAGCAGTGAGGGAGTTTCCAGATACCTGATGCAATTTGGAAGCTTAGGAGAGATAGAAAGCTATTGCAGATACATCTGGTAGCCATACAAATTTCTACTTCAGAAGTGGTTTCTTCCACCATTTCCCTGGGCAGCCTGGTCTAGCATTAGGTGGGATGATTGGTGGCCCTGCATGTGGCAGGGGGGTTGGAGATTCATGATCCTTGAGGTCCCTTCCAACCCTGGCAATTCTGTGATTCTGTGATTCTGTGATTACCAGCCATGCATGCAAGCCACCCCTAACCTCCTGTGCTGGAGCGTTTATACAGTTCCAGTGTTTAGATCCCTAAAACTGCAATGGGGTTGCTGATTTGCAAGTGTGGCATAGGGCATGTAAAGCGTCCTTTAGCAGATCCCCTTAGAGGTAGGGAGGAATGCTTCTTGTCCACTGACAAACTTTTCAACAGTGTCTGCAAAGCAAAGTTTGAGAGCTGCTGCCTGTCCCAGACCCACTCCAAAAGCTGTCAGACTGCAGTGTGTCACAGAACAGCATCATGCTTGGCCAACTGGGCCATCAGCGTTCTCAATTTCTGCAGTAGCAGGAATTCAGTATGGTAAAAAGCACAACAGGTTGTCCACAGAGGTGGTAGATGCCCCATCCCTGGAGACACTCAAGATCAGACTGGATGGGGCTCTGAGCACCTGAGTTGAACCAGATGGCCTTTAAAGGTGCCTTTGAACTCAAATGATTCTATGAAAAACACCCAGATTGTACTCAGAAGGGGACAGCCTTTGCTGGGACAGAGGAATAGAGGACAAACATTTTGCTTTCTGGGTAGAAGATTCCTTACTGACCTCAAGTCTAGGGACAGAGAGCAGATGTGCTAGGTATATCAACCAGGCATCTCTGGGATGGACTGTGCTTGTCAAACAAGCCCTAACATGAGCAGGTCACTTTGAGAATGGACTCAGTGGACAGAGGGGAGCATCTGAGGGAGGGGCATAAGGATAAATGGCAGAACAGAAGGAGTTAGGGATTTAGGGTATGAGGCTGAGTGTTTTATCAAAGAGCAGTGGGAAATAGAACCGGGGAGAAGGATGGAGATAGCTGAGCCAGCCGGGTTGTTATGAGGACTGTAAGGTTGTTGTGGAGGAAGAGGGTGAAAGAGCTCCTGGGGCCTCAGTTTGAGTTCAGCAATCATAGAATCATAGAATTGCTCAGGTTGGAAAAGACCTTAAAGATCATCAGGTCCAATCGCAACCTAACCATACTACCCTAACTCTAACAACCCTCTGCTAAATCATGTCCCTGAGCACCACATCCAAACGGTTTTTAAAAACATCCAGGGATGGTGACTCAACCACCTCCAATATGTATAAGATTATTTATTCAGAGTAATACAGGTGTGCCTGGAGTTGTAGGCCGGTCCGAGACTCCTGAGTGCTGGCTGCTGTCTTTTGCTTCCAGAGCGAACAAATCACAGGGGCAGTCTTTTCTACTACACACTGCCTCTCTCCCCTTCAAAATTCAGCTTATGTGTGAATCATTTTGAATGTAACTAATGTTTTATTATTAGGTATTTTGGAAACAGAAACTGAAAAAAAAAAAACCCAGCAAAATCTTGACTTGGCTTTTCTCTTAATGAGCAACTGAGAACACGAATAACATTTGCTGTTGATGTACAGCAGCGTGCTGGGAGTCTGTGTTGTCTGACTAAATAAGTAATTTATTGTGTAGGTTCATGCATACTGGAGGAAGAGGAGGTCAGATGGGAGGAAGAAGGACACTCTGCCAGCAAGACCTGAAGTTTTCAGGAGAGGAAGTATGTTAGTATGAATGCAGCTCCATCCTTGGACTTCTGAATCCTGGATTTTGTAACAGGATCCTCTTGATGGGTGATAAAGCACTTACAGTTTTTATTTGGAGTGTGAATGAACTTTCACAGCTTTGGCTTCCAGCTCACTGGAAGCTCTTCAGCTTCCTAGCTTCTCCAGCTGGTCCCCTCCCTGGGAGTCACCCGTGTGCTTCTGCATGTAGAGGTGGGACCACCAGCCCCAGAGGGAAAGCAGTGAGCAGGCCAGACAGTGAAGAGTGCCTGATTTGTCCTTGTCCAGCAGTAAGTCTTTCTTGGGGTGACTTCTACCAGCCACTCCTTGGTAAGAGCTGTCCTATAAAAAGGAAGCAGTGGGTCTAGCCAATTTATTCTGAATAAAGGACACAAAGTTCTCTAAGAAGTATGGGCAAGAGAAAACGTCAACCCTACAGCTTACAGTGCAAGGATGAAGTTGGGAATAATGATCCCTGAGAACATTCCAGGTGGATGCTAATGGACAGCAAATGGAGATAGCATGCTGCCACAAGCCTTGACGGGCATCAGAAAGTGATGAAACAAACTGGTAAAAGAAACTTTCTGGGGGCCATAAGTAATAACAACAAAAAAATCCTCTGCCTAACTCAGGTGTAGCTTGCCAAAGGCTGAAAGAGTACATCAAGGGGTTATAATATACACTTCTCTTGTTTTTGTAGTTCTTCCTGGATTTATCCTGTTGGACATTCCCCGTGCAGGGCATTAATATAGATGGATTTGTGCTCTGAGCTGGTGTGGGCTGTTCTTTGATTCTTTCATGCTCTCAAATTTCTACTGCACTTTTAAGTACAGTACTGCATCAAATCTTTATTAATCACATCAAATCTTTATTAATCATTAAAATAGAGTAGAAAAGCCTGTGAAAGAATCTAGTTATTATTATCACAGTGGTAGAGCTCTGAGACATCAGTGTCAGTCAGTTCCTGCTTTGCTAGCCTCTATTTGAGCATATATAATGCTTGCACAAAAAAAAAAAAAAAAAAAAAAAAGAAGAAAGAAAAAAAGAAAAAAAAAAGACAGAAAAACTCAACCAGATATAGTTTCTAGTGTGCAATGGAAATTTCATGTGGTTCAAACCTTATGCATCTGGAAGTGGCTTGCCTTAGCTGCTCTGATGTTCAACTGGGTGAGAAGGATTGAGCATCTCACAGAGTTGCATGGATCCTCTGAGGACCCCATGTTCATTGTGCTCTGATGCTTGCTTGGAAATAGACTCTCTTACACCTCCTGTGGAACCTCCTGTGACTGCATGGTCCTGGGGAAAGCTTGCAGCCAGAAACTGTGTGGGGCTGCTGCAAGCTACCACAGCAGTGGTGAGCAGCCACTGGAGAATGTGCCTGGGCACTGGGGGGCTGCAGTGATCACAGAATGGCCAGGGTTGGAAGGGACCTCACGGATCATGAAGCTCCAACCCCCCTGCTACATGTAGGGCCACCAACCTCCCCTTTTTATGCTAGACCAGGCTGCCCAGGGCCCCATCCAACCTGGCCTTGAACACCTCCAGAGACGGGGCATCCACAGCCTCTCTGGGCAGCCTGTTCCAGCACCTCACCACTCTCTCTGTAAAGAACTTCCCCCTGATGTCCAACCTAAAGCTCTCCTCCCTCAACTTAAAACCATTTCCCCTTGTCCTGCCATTATCTACCCCTTCAAAGAGTTGATTCCCCTCCCCTCTGTAGGCTCCCTTTAGGTACTGAAAGGCTGCAATGAGGTCACCCTGCAGCCTTCTTTTCTCCAGCCTGAACAAGCCCAGCTCCCTCAGCCTGCCTTTGTAAGGGAGGTGCTCCAGCCGCCTGATCATCTTCATGGCTCTTCTCTGGACCCTCTCCAACAGCTCTCTGTCTTTCTTGTACTGGGGGCTCCAGACATGGATACAGTACTCCACATAAGGCCTCACAAGAGCAGAGTAGAGGGGAACAATCACCTCCCTGTCCCTGCTGGCCACCCCTCTTCTAATGGAGCCC
Organism: Chrysolophus pictus; assembly: GCA_037305975.1. Taxonomy (NCBI): domain Eukaryota; kingdom Metazoa; phylum Chordata; class Aves; order Galliformes; family Phasianidae; genus Chrysolophus; species Chrysolophus pictus. Next base: position 90,333,630 of record CM074576.1, on the reverse strand, counting down.
AGGATACCATTTGCTTTCTGATGCCAATATAGAGTAGCATGGGGATTAATTTAGTCAGCAGAGCAGGCAGCCACCAGGGTGGGTGAAGCCAGATGGGTGGATAAGCAGCAAAATGGCTATTTTCTGCTGTCTATGCCTGTGCCAGAGCCTCGGGGAGGTGAAGTAGGAGCTGAGTTATGTGGAGCAGGAGGGTCCTGCTGGAGAGCAGGAGGTGGAGAAATGGGGAGAATGTGAAGGCACTCCTCTGGCAATGAGAGATCTCATCCCTTTGGCAGAAGCAGGAAGAATTCATTGGAAATACGGTGCTCTCCTATCCTTGCCAGGATTGCTAAGTCCTTATACCCACAGCCTGAGTGCTTGTCCACCCTTTCATACAGGACAGACAGAGGTTCTTCTTGCTCTCTTGAACATTTCCTCATTCCAGCAGGTGCAGCATACATTCATTTTTGCCTAATGTGGTGGGAGGCCTTGAGTATTTAATGACCAGAAGGGCATTTCTACAGAGCAAAGAACTTGTTCTACCTGAGAACAATGTGTGAGATCTGCTGGCAGAAGCTTCCAGATTTGGGCTATCAGATCCTGCTGTAGACTTCAGCACCCATCCCATGTCCCTTCATGGGAGGGTGGCTGGCAGGCTGGTCAGCCTTGAAGCTTATAGGGCTTGACAGGATCCCAGCAACATAAATCTCACAGCTCCATAAAATTCTGGAAGCCTGTGCTGGCACAGTGAAATGCAGGTTCCCCTGTGATGAACTCCCTCTTCTGTTGTCCCTGGAGGTACTCAAGAACTGTGTGGATGTGGCACTGAGGGACGTGGCCTGTGGTCATGGTGGTGATGTACCAACAGTTGGACTAGGCAATCTTAGTGATCTTTTCCAACCTTAATGATACTAAGGCTGGCATCTGTTAATTGGAGAAAAGCAGCAGTGATGCAAGTGAGAAAAACACCTTCCCTTTATCTTTTGGAGATGCTGTGCACCGACTGTGCCAGGTTTATGGGCAAGCATCTCAAGTGGAGTGTGTGCTTAAGGATTTTGCTTAACCTCTGCTTGCTGTTACGCAGAAGTATAAAAAAATCTGATATGTTTAAGTGCTTTTCTGAACCTGAGCACTAGATGGTCAAACATATCGGTCAGGAAATGGCATTTTTTTTCTTGCAAGGGATGTGCTTTGTCCCTCACACTGTGAAGATTTAAAACTCCATAATTTTTTGATTAGGACTAATGCAATAGAACAGGCTGGGCTCTTGAAGCATGTATGTGATTACCCTGAAAAAGAATAGAAAGTATATACAAGTTTAGTAGTTGGCCTTGCCTCTGAAATCAGCTTTTTCATACCAAGACGAGTATTGCTGAATTTCTTGCTGAATGGTTTGCAAAGTACAAGCAAGCTTGGCTTCACTCAAAAAAAGACTGTCCCCCAATTATGATTTATAATAATCTAGATTTATTTCATTTCATCTTTAAATTCATGTCAAATCAGAGGAGGGTGGTAGTAAAAAACAAACATTTTTCTGAAACAATAACAAGGACATCGTTATGATAATTGCAACATAATTTACTCCATCAATCACATAGTTGTGTGGGTTTTCTTTTTTTCTAAAAAAGAGAGGAGGATAAATGGTTAGAAAACCATGCAAAAACAAAACAAAACAAACAAACAAACAAACAAAAACCCTCATGATTTTTTAGCCAAATGTTTGTCTGTTGTTAATTATAAGAATCTGAATTTGCTGGCTGACTTATGGCTATCTTTCCACAGAGAATAGCAAACCATATGCCCCTTAACTAGTACTAACCTGCCAAAGTTATGTTTTTTGCTGAAAGCAATCTGGAGTGGCTAGTGCACTCGCTGCATCTGTTTTGCAGATTAAGAGAGAGGAACACAAAGAAAACTATTGTACTTCTGCTTTTTTTTTTTCGTTGGCATGTCATGTAACAGCCGGGAGGAATATTACAATGGTTAAAAACTAAGATGAAAGTGATGCAAACCTGGGAAGATTGTTTTTGTTAAGTTTACTAATTAAAGCCAACACAAAAATCAGGAAGTTATGGGACTCTTACGTTCCTTTTAGTATTTTCTCCAGTTGAATTTTGTACCTTGATGGAATTCCTGCAATATGCTGAAAATATGCACAATTTGATGTACATTAAGTGCCAGCCCTTGAATTTGTGGTCCCTAACAAAGTCCAAGAACATAGTTTTTTCAAGTTTTGTTGCTTTATTAGCTCCTTCACTGTCTTGTATTAAGCTATGGGATTGACTTTTAATCTGTAACAAAATTCTTGCAAGAAATTTTACTGTCTAACTAAGAAATATTTCTTAGTCTGTAAAATTTAACCAAGGGGGAAATTGCAACATCACTTAAAAAAAATAAAATCTGTTAACTTCATTTTGTAAAACTGCTGCTAAGCATCATCAGTTCATGACAACTGAAAGAGAATAGTCCTGGAAGCTAAGAATGCAACTTTATTCATGTGAATGATTGTCCCTCGTGTATCAACAGGACAGTGGAGTTCTGATTAGTTGAACAGCGAGATCTGCAGGGCTGAGTTTGGGTCCCCACTCTTACACTGGAGCAGTCTTCTCTTACATAAGGAGCTCCAGGAAAATCAACTGTCTCTTCATATAAATGAGTTCTTCATAGATATGAGGGGTTGTAACTTTGGTGCAGACATACCCTATATGAAGGTGCCTTCGCTTCTTTTAACTCAAATTTTATCACTCAGTAACAATTTGCTAAAAACTGAGTCCCACTCTTGATTAGTAGTCAGTCTTTCTTGTTTTGTAACCAGTCAGCAATGGCTTGCTTCTAAGATTTTTTCATCTTGATCTCTTCTATCCTCCCATGTATGTTATTCTTTTATGTACTTTAAGCATTCAGACATGCTAATCCTTACAGCTCAGCTTGTGGTACTGTGCATGGTTGTATGGTTTTCTCATGCGTATGTTAGTGAAAGGAGATAGAAAGCTAGATTTTGCTTGATAGGATTCAAACAAAGGCTAGTTCTTTGGCTATAGGCATTTTCTTTATTTTAATGTCATCTTTCCAAGATTTTTGTGGACCTTCCTGTATTGATACTTAAGTGCTGCATGAATTTATATAATTGAGCACAAAGCAACAGAATGAAGAGTTTTTCCACTTCTTAATCTCCACTGAGACAGTAAGAGGATCTGAGATGTGTTTTTGAAAAGCTCTTTTAATTTTAGTGAAGAGCTTCTTTCCGGTTACGTGCCTCTGGGTGGCAGATCCTGCCTCCAGGTTTTCTCCACTCATTTCTGTATAATAACCTCCAACTATTAAGAAGTCACAGAAACATTGAATCATAGAATCCTTAAGGAAAGACCAATGAGATCATCTAAGTCCAACCATCAGCATGTGCCTGTGACTGCTCAAGACCATGTCACTCAGTGCAACATCTGCCCTTTTCCTAAACACCTCCATGGATGGTGACTCCACCACCTCCATGGGCAGCCTATTCCAATGCTTCACCACATTTTCTGAGAAGATGTTTTTCCTGATATCCAACCTGACCTTCCCCCTGTACAACTTGAGGCCATACCTCTTGTCCTATCACTGTTACTTGGAAAAAGAGGCTGACCTTGCTACAGCCTCCTCAAGGAAGAACGTTTTCTCCTTGCCTGAGTAGGGTGACAAGAAACTCTTTCTCTGCCTCTGTAAAACTTGACCTGCATGTCTCAGACCCAAACCCTCAGTCTTTCTGACATAAGAAAGGTGATATCTGTCCTCTTCTGGTGTGCTGCATCAAGCTCACAGCCTGCCTCTGTGGTCTGCCATGGCCTCCCACCTCTGGTCTCTCTCATAGAATTTCCACTGTCCTGCAAATACTGTGTTTTGTTTTTGAGAAGGATTGCAGGGATAGGGTTAGTTATGCTGTTGGTATCATTAGCTGGTGAGCATCTTCTCAAGGACCAACATCTCCATATATAAACACAGATACCCCACCAAACCTAACAGGAAGCCCTCTTCTCCCAGTTCGTTAATATGTAAAAACAGTGATAGAAACTCCACATGGAAATGGGAGCAACCCATCAAAGAAGCTCAAGGCTGCACTGAGGTACTATCAAACAATGTTAAGGGTGGATGACCTTTGAATGTGTTGGTTGTTCTTAGCAGCCTTACTAAATCAGGTGCACAACACTGTCCTGTGCTCAGAACTTCACAAGCTGTTATGTCAGTTTACCTGTTAAGAGCTCATCATATTCACAGACTGCCACTGGGGAAGTGTCCTTAAATACCACTTGAGAAGATTCCCCTCATTATGATAAGTATGCCAGGTGCCTGAACTCTCTCGTGTCTTAATCAAGAACTTCTTAGCTCTGAGGGTGTTGGAATTAGGCTTGATTTTTTATTTTTGTTTCTTAAACAGGATTTAATCCACTGACCCAAGATACTCTGTGCAGGGGGCCTCAGCAAGCCCTAAGAAAGGAGAAGAGCGGGACTGCAAGTAGTACGGAGGTGGCCTGATGAAGGGGGTAACTTGTGCCATCCCAGCATTTCCTCAGCTCCTGTGGTCTCATGGGAATCATTTTATCTCCCTGCTCTAAGAGAAAGACTGAAATACTCTGATACGTTGTTGGTGGAGCACAGTAATGTACTTTTTAGAGTCAAACGTACACATGTGAGCTAGGGAATGATTCTCTATTAAATAAAAACAAAAAAAGAGTTACGGGGGGACACAAAGTAGTTATTTGACATACTAGACACAGGAAGAATTGTTTTCTCTGAGGCATTGTTTTGTGTGTGTGGTTTCTCTGGTGTCTAATAATACCTTGAAATAATTTGCATGATGAGTCCTTCACTAGACTGCCTGTATTCATGAGATACTGGGTGAATTTATTATGTCTGAAACTTATGTCAAGTTTTGTGAATTGGTCAACAGCTTCAAAGGGCATCAGTGAGAATAGATAGTTTGTGTGAATATACAAACTTGATTTTCCTAAGAAAATCAAGATAAAGTCCTCATGGAAAAACAATAAATCATTACCTTCGGCAGAGCAATTGCAGCTAAGATGATTTAGCAGTTTAGATAAACATGGTGTTTTATGGTTGATGCACTAACCACACTTTTCTACAAGGCTTTTCTCTTGTTCCGAGCTCCTAGCGTAATCTTTCCTAGCTGATAGATGTAGTCATCTGAAGAAAATATAAGGACAGTTTATAAAGCAAGGTGACATTTACAGCGAGTTTCATAAATTTAAGGTACATCTTGGATTTTTCCCAAAGGAAAAAGGAAAAAGAGTAGTCTAAGAAATTTGTAAAATCACAAACTTGATGTTTGTCCTGTCTTTGCAAAATGTCTCAATTGTTTTGAGTATAACCCAGATGGTCTCAAACTCTGCTTGAAAATAGCTTACAGTAACATTTCATCCACAAAATAAATCATTAGAAAGATGTATTTTAAAAGATATATATTTTTTAAACTGAATCAACGGATTCAATTTATTCTAGTTAATACTCATAATGGATAGCAAATAAATGCTTTATGTTTGTGTAGATTATGAGTAGCTTTCGTAAACCATAGTTCAATAGGATATGTACACATCTATGTCTCCTCTAAGCAAGTGCCAGTTTCTAGTGAAATCATTTATATGCAGAAAAGTCAGCTCGTGGTGTTGGTTTTTTTTATTTATCTATTTTTCTACTGGATCTTTGTAATTACCAAAAAGCTCACACAGAACTGTGATAATCTTGGTAGCAGCCATGTTATAAGAGCTAACCAATAAATAGCCCAACTGAGCAATACATAATTTAGGTCAACTTGATCTATATCTTCTTCATTTTCTTACTGTGGTAGCGTGTGATTTTACAAATGCTTAGGAGAGAAGAATTAGGATCTATCTTCCAAGTTTGACTTATGTCCTAGAACGACTGTTTTCAATTTGAGATATTTACTGCTCACATCTTGCATTCCACCTTTTTATTTTAAATGGAAATCGCGTCTGTCCAGATTGTAGGATTAACACTCATATAAGCAAAGAACGTTATTAGAGAAATTTTTTACTTCTATTTTTTTTTGTTTAGGGGTCCAATTTTTGCCTGTCACGCTATACGTTTTGCAACTTTTGTGACTCTCTGAATTCTCTAGAATAGAGAACATCATTCTCTCCTGATTGATAGAACCAGCTGTGAGTGAATGCTGTATGGGTGTAGGTCTGCGTGATGGATGAGTCTCAGTCTTACTCTTAAGCAATTTACTTTAGTCAGTATAATTTGTGTTGCTGCTGAGCCAGTAGTGTTTTGGATGCTACATTTCCATACTGACAAGGACACTGTTTAGAGACTGAAACTTAATTTAGTTTTTATACCACTAATGCTTTTCATTTCATACAGCAGTACTGGTATGATGACCTTGCTGAGGCCCACCTGGCCAACTGCCCCATACCTGGCACAAATCTTAAAAGGGGAGAAAGATTTTGGTGTGTACTCAGGTGGAAAAAAACAGATATGGAAACATAGAAGCATCATTACATTTTACACAAAATAATGAACTTAATCTAGCCTGTCACTTGGAAGTACGGATGTAACAGATGTAACTGATGGTGAAGTAACGTGCAGTGCAAATGAATGCTCATAATGCTGGGCCTGATATAACCCAGAAAGGCGGTAAGCAGAAGGACTGATTACACAGACGTGGATCCTGTAGACACCTCGTTGCCTTGCATTACACTATTATGCAGAACCAGATGCTTGAAGACAAACACTGTGCTGCATAGGGACAAGGGATATGCAGTCACATAATATCTTCATCTGCCATAACTCTGAGGCTGTAGTTTTAAGGTCAGAGTTTGATGGCATGTTTTGCACAGATCTTAAGGCTGTACTATTATTTTTTTTTTTACTTAATTCTCACAAGTTATATCATATTTGACAAAAAAAAAAAAAAAAAAAAAAAAAAAAAAAGGATTACCTCTACTTAAAGCCAAAGGACTGTCAAAAATCCCAGTTTGTTGTGGTTTTGTAACTTCAAATGCATCTGTGTACCCCTAGTAATAAGATCCTAAAAGCTCATTGAGAGCAAAGGGGTTATTCCTGGAGGAGCAAGGCAGGGAAAGTGGATGTGTTTATTAAGAGTTTGAAGAGAGTTAACGATAGTTAAGAACTACAACATGCTTGTGTGCATTGATTTGTATATTTATGCGTGTTTTTAAATATAGAATCATCATAGAATCATTTGAGTTGGAAGGGACCATTAAAAGTCATCTGGTTCTACTTCCCTCCAATGAACAGAGACACCTACAGCAAGATCAGGCAGCTCAGAGCCCTGAGCCAGCCTGACTGTGAATTTTTAAATATATAGGGTAAGCAATCTTCCATCATGCCAAAAAAATAGAGGAGAATAAAGATATCCTTCTGTAATATGAATGGGAAAGGTATAATGGTGTGAGGAATATTGCTTTACAAATAGTGAGGACAAAACCTAATGGAGTTAAAACAAAACAAACAAACAAAAAAACCCCAACAAACAGGTTACTGTGCATGTAATTATGTTTCTGCAGCTGCAGTTTGAGAATCACAGGAGATGGATCTTTTCCTGCTGAAGAGGGCAAAGGGCCTCAGTAGCATAAGCCTGAGTACAGGGCGGAGATAATCCCATTGCAGCGTGAGTTGCCTACTGCACACGTTTCTTTATTTTCACTAATGCAAAAGTATAGCTATATCATATTAACTGTGCCTCTCTTGAGAAATAGAAGTGGACTGTCACAGAGCAGGAAGAAAATTTGTATGAACCATATCTGAAAGAAGTTCACTAAAGGATGTGCCGCTGTGTGATTAACACCAGAAGAGGTATGGTGTTTTTTAGCTTTAGGCTGTGGTTTTTCAGCAAGACTTCCTACTAGTTCAGAGTAAAAAAACCCACAGGTTCATGCAGTACAATTACAAAGAAAGAAGATAAAAACATTGGCCTTGTAATTTTTGGCTTCTTTCCCTTCCCTTTTCTGACTCTTCCCAATTCTCAGATGTGTTTCTGGTCACTGTCCAGCAATTCATTCTTTCTTCGCATCTGTTTATTGTTCATTTGCACTCCTGGTCATTCTGCATTCACTTGTCTTTCCTTATAGTCTTACATTCCTTTCCTTTTTTGGTTTTGCTCATTTTTTTTCCTCCTTGCTTCCTAATTTTGCTTATGTTTAATTGCCTTACTGCCTCTGTATTCCTCCTTCGCTTTTTTCTAATCTTGGTTCTGGTCTCTCCCTCCAATTTCTTTATGTGTTAACTTGAAAGCAGAGTCTCAGTTGGTATAAGTTGTCAAATCTGCCCTTTCTCTGACAGAAATCTTTGTGCTCCCTGCCTGAAAAGTCAGCTATTCACATTTCTTAGGAACTTCTATGATATTCTTATTGATGTTTTCAAGCACCTCATGGGAAAATGTCACATTTGTTGGATTCAGTGGAAATCCAGCACTTCATATTTACAAGGAATACCTCATACTTCATGAGATTGTGAATCACTGTTTAGCAATGAATGATGTTGGAGGTTGCAATTATTTTGAATAATCTCGGCAGTCGTAGTGCTGTTTACTTGACTCCAATCACTTTCAAAATCCAAGGAACCAGGCTGAAGGCCAAAGGGAGTGGCTAAGAAGAAAATCATATTACTATAGGGTATGTGAGTGGGTGTGAAAAATGCCACACTGTTTGGTAGAGACCTCACTGTGATGTGAGAAGTGGTAACTCTCCATAACTCAGGATGTGGCCAGCATGCACTCATTCTACCCTGTGTTTCGGAGAAAGAAAATCAAGCAGTGGGCCACAGAGGGCCATTTGCAATGGTTTCTTGCTCTTTGAGGGAGTAGCAGCATAAAGTCTGTTAAATTTATGGCAACATTTTGCTTCCACAGTTTGCTTTGCTGATCTCCATAGCCGTCTCAAAAAATTGCACATTACTTCAGGTAGTGTTTGTCTCACTTCTGCATCATCATTTGAATGCTAGCTATCTAGCCTAAGCGAGTTGATTAGAAACTTTCTGGGGGTCAATAGAGAGAAATAACTCTGTCCTTGGATGTGTTTGGCTGCTTTTTGGACTGCTTTCTTTCTGTACAAATTACACTGGAACGTAGCTTAACCTACATCACAGTTATTTCTTGTAAATTACTCAAGTGATGTAAGATGAGTCTTACTTTTCCCAAGTTGCCTCCAGTGCAATTTCCCTCTCACTCAATGCAGGTTTGTCTGTAAGAGAACATTCCTAGGGCATGTGAAGTGATGCCTATGCACAGACTGAACCAATTACACAAGTGTTGTCAGTGAGGTTATAGTTTTTATAGTATCATAAGGATAAGATTGCTTTTATCTTTTTTTTTTTTAGCATCCATCGATCAACTGCTCCTCAGTTCTGAAATAAATGACAGCTGAAGAACAAACAAACCTGTGATAGAAAACAGTTTGGTGTTATGTTAACCTTTAATTGGGCTTACAGTCCTTTCAGTTTTACAGTACTTTCCAGTTGCATAGTATTTCTTCATATATATATATAGTTAGCAAAGTCATTGCTGATATCAGCTGGATTTGGGGCCCATTGTTCTTTTCCAGGCCAATTCCTTGAAGGAATTGTTTCTGGTGCAAAATAGTAGTTCTTCTGGTAGGTCTGTTCTTGGATGGTACAAAAACTGCAGGAATACCCTTTGCCTTTTTCACTGATCTCACAAACAGCTCTCAGAGGGTCTGAGCAGGTCTGAAAAAAGCATCAACTCAGATAAACTTTTTGAATAAAAGCAAAGCCAACTTAGCAAGGAATTATATGGGAAGGCAATTGTTCTGTGCAGAATTGACAATCAACTTCTCCATATTTCTTTCACCGGAACTTAAAGTTAATGGCACATTGTACAATGGGGAATTCACATAATGATATCACCAAGCTTTCTTGCAATTAATCACATACTTTTCCAAACACACTTCAATGTAATTCTAGTGGAAGTTTTGGAAAAGTTCTGGTCATTGTCTGAAAAGCCATTCTGCTGTCATGCCTGCTAATTGTAAAGCAGCCTCCTGGCTGCTGTCCCACCTGGGGAGTCCTGCGTGGCTGATTTTGGGCAGCTCCCTTCAGCAATGAGGCTGTGCTGCTTTCATCGGGGCACTCTCCACTGCAAGGATTTGTCCTTTTTAGTTTTGAAAACTGGTGTTTGGCAAGAGCAAAGGTTTTTCCTGTTTTTATGTCTTGGGAGTCTGCTAGATTGTAATGCAATAGCCTTCATTCATTCAGAGCTCCTCTCCACATCTGTGCCCATGTTCGACAACAATAGTAAGCCATGTTTACCTGCTCAAGGCTCAGCCTACACCAATATTCCTTTTATTTATAAATCAAAGGATGTTAGATTCTGAGAGGAAATGACTGGCTTACAAGTATGTGCAGCTATCCTGATGGATACAAACTAAAACTGCCTTGATGGAGGAGCACTACTTGCCTGAAACAAGAAACGCTTGTGTCTTTAGAAAAGCCTGAGCCTCAGTCTGTTCTCAATATAGTTATCTTGAGGATGAGCAGCCTGGAAGAGGAACTGAATACAGACGTAGATTTTGCCTTCCCATAGTCTCTCATAGGCATATCCCTTGGTGCTTGCCAAGGGTAGCACATTGAAGGTTTATTGCTTTGACCCAAAATCTTGTCATTTGAGTCACTTCCCTGTCTCCAATGATTGTACATTATACAGACCAAATATGTTGCTTCCTGCAAATAAGTAAAAGCTCATGTGAATGTCATCACGTGCGTAAGTTATATTACATCTGCTGTCACCAGGAAAAAAGTGCCCTGAATACTGATGCATCAGTCTCTTTGGCAGGGACTGGTTTATCAGGCCTAGTCACTCTGTTTTTTTTAATGCAAAACAACATTGTCCTGTCACTGTGTGTTTCCTTTTGATTTTGTTGTATTGGCAGATGGACTTCTAATTTATAATTAATGAATATCTGCTTGTGTCACTGTTGAATGACTCCTTCTTTGGAAATGAAGAAAGTTTTTGTTGAATTCAGGTTGTGCCAATTAAGACTGTAAAGGTTTTCCATTTGTTTCCTGTTCACACCATCTGAGCAAGGGAATATAAATTTCTTTAGTTGATGTATCTGAAGGCTTTTTGAAGCATGGATGAACTAGGGCTAGCTCTTGCTTTTTCCTGTGCCCTTAGCCCTGCTGAAGTTAATGGGATTACTCTTGTGTAACTCAGAGCAGAATTTGGCCTTGTGGATGGGCGTAACTGTGCTATAAATTAGGGCATGATACAATACGTAACCATGACAAATGTTCTACTAGGAGACCAGACCAGAGTTTGGTGCCAAACCGGTAATAATTTACCATCTGGCTGGTCACCTCAGGCTTCTTTGCAGCAAATTAAAAAAATAAAAATTGTACATTCAATGCTAAGCACTGGCCTGCTCTTTTTGGATAGATGTGTGTGTGCTGGGCTAACTGCAATCCGACTGACAGCTGGAGCCTTGCTCTATAAACATCAACACAGCATTTTCACAGTGCTTCTATTCCCCGATTGAGGGGAAAGAACAGCCTTGCAACTATAAAGTCTATTTTAAAGCCATTTCCTTACCTGCTGACCATTCCTTCTACTAGGATGGGGAGGGTGCCTTTAGTGAAAGATGCACTTCAGGAGAGTAAAGCTCCTGTTTCTGCTGTTCAGGCTTTGAACACCCGCCCTGTTTGGTCTGGAGGATCTTCCTAGGAATCCCAGACCTCAATGCCAAACAGATCTTCTGTCCATGGGTATACTGGGAATGGATCTATCCCACTGGCAATACAAGTGATTTGTTTTTTGTTGTCTGTTCAACAGACTATGAGCCCATTTGCTGTAAAAGAGGGTTCATGAATATCCTAAAGTGGACTTGTGTTCCCTGAACAACTGAGAACTTTTGTGAGATTAGGGAAATAGAAAGAATACTTTTGGCAAATAAAAAGACAAAATAACCCAAGCATTGCAGGTGTCCTGGTTAAAATTCTCCTGGCATTCCCGTGTAAGTCTAAAGGAATTGCTGAGCTCTATCCCGCAGCTAGAGCAGGAGCCAGAGTACTTCCAAAGGTAAGAATTATTATTTTATGCAAAAGCTTTACACATTTTCCACATAGAAAATGAAGTCTCTGCAGTTTCAGCTGTGTGTTCCAGGTTCTTGCTTCTAACCTTATGCAACGTTAGAACAGTGTGTGCATACAGGAGAAAGAAAAAAAAGAGAAGGAAAAAAAGAAAGTTCTGAGAAACAGCCAGCATGAAGCTTCTTGCTGATTTTAAACTGCTCTGTGATGAAGAGATGGCTTCTTTGGTGACAGCATACCTGCTTAAGAAGACTTTTCTTGCAGAGAAGCACAAAGTACCCAAAACATTCTCCTCAAGGTGGCAAGTAACATTTTGTTCACATACTTAATACTATGCCTATATTCTCAAAGGCAATGAGGCACCACGATTTCCTTTACATCATCAGGGCATTGCTCTGCTTTGTGATATGTACTGACTCTTGTTCTACGTGTTTTGTGTTTTTTTGTGTATGTGTGTATGTATTCATTTAAAAAGCATTAAGAGCAACTTGGCAAAACGATTTGGCTCAGCTAACAGCTACAATAGCTTAATCCATGTTTATTACACTGAGACTTCATTATATGAAGTGAGTCACTTCGCAGCAAGAAGTGAACCTCGAGGAGTTTGAGGTTTAGTAAATCACAAGCTAGTTTGGGATTTGTGAATAGTGAGCCTTTTACCACCATGGTATTCATCCATTACTTTCTGCAAGGGAGTGGTGAATTAAAAACCCTGTGGCTAAAGCAAACTCAGTGTGTGAGGGAGAAAACACTTCCTCATGGCTATGCTTTTAGAAACACCCTATGTATGATAGGTACAGGGTGGTTTTAGATGAGTTTTCTCTTGCTTCCTCATCTTTCTTTTCTATCATATTCAAAAAGACACGGACAGGCTGTAGAGAGCCCAAGGGAGGTCTGCAAAGATGATCAAAGGGCTGGAGAACCTGCCCTATAAGAAAAGACTGATGGAGTTGAGTCTTTTCACTCTGGAAAAGGGAAATCTCAGTGTAAACTTATCACAGTTCTCTAGTGTTAAATACTGGTTCCAAAGTAGACAGAGGCTTTTTTTTTTTTTCTCAAGGAGCCACATGAAGAGCACAAGGGGCAAAACATACAAGCTGCTTTGGGGAGGTTTCATCTGGACATAAGAAAGACATTTTTTGCAATTGATCACAACTCCTCCAGGGAAGTGAGGGAGTCCTTATCTCAGGAGAATTTCAAGACACAACTGGACAGGGTGCAGGACAATTTCATCTAAACACTCTTTTCCACAAAAGATTGGACCTAATGATGATCTTTCAAGTCCATCTTCCAACATGGACTGTTCTGCGATTCACATTCTGTGTGTACTGACATTTGTTATATCCCCTTCATGTTCCATTTTCGTCTTCTTTTTTTTTTTAACTTTTCTATTTCTCCATGCTTTCTTCCGGCTAAACACCAGCTCAATAACATTTGGACTTATTCAAGCTTATTGCGTACTACTAGTGTGCTCACATGGATTACAGCTGAAGGAAAGTGTCTGAGATGAGAGGAAGGACATGACATAGGATTCAGTTCAGCAAAGCGGTCATGTACATGCACATGGCTTACGGCTACAGGAATAATCCCATCCTAGAAACAGGACTGAAGCTTAAAAACATTCCCTAACCATACAGCCACTTCTAACTAGGAGTAAACCCACAAAGCAGCAGTGGCATTTCATCCTTTCTTTTGCAAGGGTCGCACCAGCATGGAGAAAGGGATACTGATGAATTTGGGATCTTAGAAGAGCAAAACCAGCATGCAGGTTGGAGCTGCCTTATCACTGGGGCTGAGATATCCAGGCTGCCTCTGGACTGAACTTGGCTGTTGTGGTACATCTGCCTGGGGTTCCCCAAGTTCTAGGTCTTTCTGGGTGCTGTTGTGTGTCTCACTTCTTTCCGAACCACTCCTGACCGTCTTGATCCATCTCCCAGCCACTGGATGTTGCTGCAGCTTTGGTGACAAGGATTAAAAGAGTTGGTTGTTTTCTGTGGCCTATCCATCTTCTGTTCCTGTGAGCCGGATAGCATGAGGTCTCTAAGACTGCCACTGCAAGAGTTATTTGCCAACTGCTGGATCATTCTCAGGCACTCTTTTTTACTTCTGTTTAGCGTTCCCACATCTTTCATGAAGTGTCATGTCAAATTCACCCAATTCCTTTAGCCAAAAACACAAACCCCAAATAGAAAAAATTAAATAAATAAATAAATAAAAGAAACATTTTGCTTCCACTCCTAAACTGAAACATTCCCATGTTTGAAATTCAGAGCAATAAACAGTTCACAGTGTGCTTGAATTTTATTTAAAAGAAAATGGAATTGTTTCTCTTTGGTCAAATTAAACATCCCCCTTGGCACGCAGTGTTTTCTGTCCTTAGTTTTTAGGTTTACTACAAATAAATACAAGACAAGATTACTATTTCAAATTGATTTGAAATGATATGAGGATTTTATTATGATCTGCTAGTTAAATGAAGAGTCAGAATTATACTGCCATTCTTGCTTGAAGTTCTGGAGGATAGGGCACTGCTGTATTTGCAAGACGTAACAAAAATCTCCTTTATTTCCATCAGCTGCTAAAGCTGCCCCACATGCCTAGTCATCCTCACAGTATCTCCCTGTGTTTACAGATAGTATGTTTTATTTTTGGTGTTGCTGACAAATGACCTTCCATTTCTGCTTTTCACCAATTTACCCGTCTGAGTTTGGTAAAAAGCAAATAATTATCCCTGTGGAGCAGAACTTTTTATGCCATTGCCAATAGTCCTATGAAGTTCACATAATTTGGAATAATTGACGAAACACTTTCAAATTTCCACATGAGAGAGAAAGCCATAGGGCACTGGTCAGTCATATGTTTTGGTACTTTCTTTATTTTTAGAAACTCTCATAAATCAAATAATTGATAAACAGAGGAAAGACAGACACCGCTTTTGTTTTTTTCATTATTTTTTTTATCACAGTGGGATTCACATACCACATTTGCCCTATGGGGCTAGAAGACACTGGGGCTTTTGTGGAAGATTTTCTTTCTCAAGTCCAATTTATAAAACATATCTCGGCCTTGAGAACTCTCATTTCAGGCCTGCACAAGGATGGACTGTTCTTTACAGTGTTAATTCCTACAGTTTTGTCTCGTCTGATTTTAAATATTTCAATCAGCAGGAACTCATGCTAATTCTTCTCAATGATCACTCATGAAATCCATGGCGGTGTTCTCTTTTTCTTGTAGGCAATAAACATCTTGGCAGCTTCTCTTGTGACCTTGCGTAGAGGAGAGTATTCTCAGTAGCTACTGCATCTTCATGATATAAAAAGTCCTCCAAGCATAACTGCAGTTACTTAAGTTCAGTGACTACTGGCTGCACCAATAGCTGAACATATGTGCGAGTGTTTTACTGTGTTGTGGGCTAACTCTGGAAGGACTTATTGCTGGCAATTTGAGGGAGGCAATGTATGTGGGAGGTAAGGTAGTACCAGCTTGAATTCCTCATTTGTGAATTTCTCTTTCCAGGTCATGATTAAAAAGTGTTAAGTAAATTTTGTTATGCAAACCTTCAGAAGCGATCTGAATTTATATAGAGAGAGAATAAATAGATCCCTCCCTCCCTTCCTTCCTCCTGAACTTCAGCTCCAGACAATGAAAATATCCACACAGAGCAATGTATTTCTGGCAAATTTCGCATGGTGTTACAAAGAGATAGAAGGAAAGATCTAAATGCTACAAAATGAAATACTCTGTTAAGCAGCACATGGTCCAACACTGATGTCTTAGGCAATGCTAGCCCCATGGTTTACACGACGCTAACTTAGTATTTTTCTTTCCTATCTAGAAGCTCTGATACTGAAATAGTTTACTGCCAAAAAACACCATTATTTTCATTCCATTTTGATGGGAAAAAGAACCAAAACCATAGATTTTATTTCACACTGGAACAAATATTTTACTGTGAGGCTAATGTAGTTGTAATACATGTATTGCTTTGTGTATTCTTACAGGCATTTTTTTTCTTGTGTCAAAAAAGGCAGCCATATCTTTTTTTTAGCAGATTTATTGTGCCATGTATTTCTCAATAGTTTGTTATTTTCCAGATGTTAAGTAATTTATTTTTCTTAATATTTGCTCCATTACTGCTAGATACAGCAGTCAGACTTACAAGAGGATAATTTTAGGGACCATTCAATTTGTTGTTAATTGCTTGTAATTTTTGTTGGTTTTATTTTTAAAGCATCTAAATGCACCACCATGATCAGAACCCATTGTGGAAAGCACAATATGTACATTTAGGAAGAGACACGATCAAGATGCCCAGTGTAATAATAGAACCTCCCCCTTTATTGAAAATCTGCATTTTGCTCTCCTCTAGCACTCCAGTTCCTCCAGTCCCTCACAAATAAGGAAGAATTATTGGCATGGTCGATTCATTGAGTAACTCCCTTGATACATTAGCATGAACACCGCATAGCTAAGAAAATGTGTTTGTATCTCATTTAATCTCTCTCATGTTCTTCTACAATAGCCTTTACAACTTGATGAGCACATAAATGGATTTTCTTACCATTTCTAGTTAAATATGAAGGTAAGAAAGGAGATTAACAACTTTTTAGTGTATTTATGAATTCAGATCTATCTCTTCAGCTATTGGTAGATAGATATATTTTCTGTAGTATTTCCTTACCTCTCTCAGGTTGTCTGTTTGTTTGCATCTGACTTGGCTAGCTTCACTGCATAGCGAGGGGATCTTGTTTCTGATACCTTATTCAAGGCTATCAAAAAGCTTGAAATGGAGAGCACTGAAGAAGAACATGGCTGTCCTAGCTGTGAGTCACAGGGTGATCATAAAAAATGAATGGCAGTGAAACACCAAAGTTAGTAGAGCTGTGTTCTGCCTGGCCTACAACCTGGTTGTTCAGGGTCATTCAGGTATCGCCATAGCTGTTTGTGATCTGCAGGGCAGGAACACTCTTTGTCTCTACTACCTCTCTTTAATTTTAGCTTTGTTTTTGCCTTAGTAACATCTCCAGGTAATCACAACTGAGACCTAAGCTAGACACTGGGTGAATTTCATCGTCTTATAAAAGTGGGGCGTGACCTTCAATGCCGTAATTTAGAGCTAGGATCTAGAGATCCCATGTAGGAGCCATTTAGAGTAAAGATGCTGCTGTCTTCCTCCTAAAACCTATATTTTGAAGCTGTCATCCATTCCAAGACACAGAGGAAGGAGCTTGAAACTGTGCTTCCCAGCTAACCACACAATAAGAGATGCCAGTTTGCCTGGACTTGTCCTGAACACCGAGTGAAACACAATGAGATTCATACTTGGTCCTTGTGATTAGTGCTGTTTCAGCTCTAACCATGGAGCCTGATCTTAGCCTGGCAGGCCACAATAACCTTAACCACTCAATAAGTTGTAGCTTGCAATAGCCAGAACAGTTCTTCAAACTCGTGGACAACTCTTGGGCTGCTTCTATATTACTCAGCCCATGCATCCAGGCACGTCCATGTGTCCCTAAAAGCGTCCAGGAAAAGTAGGAAGTTGCCATGAAATTGCTGCTTTGGTCTATTTCTGCTGGAGCAGACTGTGAGAAGTATTCTCATGGCAGAGGCCTGTGTTGGCTTCCCTTTTTCTCCTGGGAGCCTCTTGGAGTCAGCAACCGGGTGCATTGTAAGCCAGATGAATTCCTCTGGCAGTGGTGGTAGCCCAAGAGATTTCCTAGAGGCTCTGTATCCAATGTGTCCCCAGTAAGATGCAATGGGAGAAGCTAGTAAATACCCCAGGAAGGAGCCATGTGAATCTCCCAGGAGCTGGCTGCAAATATTAAGAATTGTTCTGGCAGGCCATAGATCTTCATATTCTTCTACTGATACCCTCAGTTGCCTTGGATTTCAAACCTGTAATGCCAACAATGTGGGCGAAAAAATACTCCTCCTGGATAAATTTGGTGTGTGTTGACTATTGCTTGGCAATGTACTTGCAAGTGGGACTGTCACCAAAACCAAATGCCTGTCTCAGTATCCCAGTTCTGAGGCTATTTCCTCAGAGACAGCGTAACAAACCCTTCAGTAAAGGGTCTCACTCCACATCTGCTCCCATGGTTTGACCCAACATTCTGGCATGGCACCGGAGAGTCTTTTGAAATACCTTTTGACTTGAAATCATGATTAGTCTCTACTCTAGCCACGTTAAACAAGATGGCAAATGGTTTCTTTTTCCTTCTCATGTTTCTTTTTCTGAAAGGAGCCCAGTACTGTAGAGTTTCTTGTGGTCCAAGGAACACATTTTCCACATCTATAAATTTCACACAAAACGTGGAGAAGTCATGTAGCAGCACAAGTTTTGTTCCCCAGAAGTTCTCAGTGGTGGTTTTACATCCATAATTAAGATGCCTGTTCCTACCGCATAACTTGTTATATTATCTGCTAATGACCCAAATGTTTCATTTTTCTGACATGGAACAGACGGATATCAGCATTATTACTTATAGAAAGCAGGAAACCATGTGTGAGGTCTCAGAAATAGATGGGATTTCTTTTCACTTAGGCCTATATTCAAAAGATAAGGGAAAAAATGATTTCTTGTGTTGTTGTCAGAACCATAAATTAGAGTGACTAAATCACAGGGCTGGGAAAAGCTGCTGTTCCTTATTGACTCAAGTGCGTGGTAGCTTAAGTTTTGAGAGAAACTGACCAAGATGCTCTTTTTGGTGTGAAAAGATTCATGGTGCCCATGAGCAGCAGAGACAAATCTTAATTACCAGTGGTGGAAAAGGACAACAGAAAATACTAAAACTAATAAACTAGCAAATATGTATTCCTTTGTCTATTTATTTCAGGACTTGGAAGTATTTATAACAGGGGAATATGTGCATGTAACTTCTCAAAGGGGCCTTGCTTTCTGCTGTATTATCTCTGATACGATCAGTGAGCATTTAGGCCCCATTCCTGCCATACTGTTGAGAGTGGGATCTGCTCCCAGGGTTACCTCTTGCACTTTCAAGAGCCTGCTAAAGTCTTTCTCTGGGAAATACATCTAGCAGCTCGGGATCCTTTCAGCTAATCCACTCTGGGCATTAGGTATTTTTCTTCCTTGGAGATCTGGAAATGTGCTCAAGTGTATGTTCCTTGTTTTGTAGCACAATATTCAGTGCCAAGTTCTGCATGCTTTACTTGTCTCAAGCTGTTACATGTTGCTCTCTAAGGGTTTGGACTGATGTTAGTTTTTAATTCCACCTCATTTTTTGTTCTTTCTTTCTCTCTCTCTCTCTCCTTTTTTTTTTCTTTCCAACCTGGTTTGGAAGAAAAACAGCCACAACGGTTAAAAGTATTGAATACTTGTTGTTGTTTAGTTACGCAGTCTCTGCACATACTGTTTTAATACAAAATATTTTCAAATAATTAGTGATCGACTCAAGAGCCTATTTATACATTTAGCCACCTGGGCTAGATATTGGCAGCAGCAGCTAATTGAGAGATTGCAAGGATATGACAAATACTATGGAGAGGTCATCTGTCTACTGAAATCAACTCAAATTATAGTAACAGCACATAATTAAATTGTAGCTTGCTTTCTTGACGTGAATCCCTCTCTGGCTTGGTATTCATCTACTATTTGCCTGGCTTTGCACTTTCAACAGTTTATAACCTTTCTTCTCCTTCCTGAAACCACCTGCAATTTTTCCAGGATTCTAAAAGCCACCGAAGCTGTAGGGACTTTTTCTGGTTGCTTTTTTTTAATTATTTTTTTGGTTACATATTTACACCTGTCTGACTGTAGAAGAACCTAGAGTCAGTCTTTTTGCTCTGAGACTTCACTGTGGCCTTCCAGTACTTGGAGGGAACTTACAAGCAGGAAGGGAACAAACTTTTTACGTTATTTGATAGTGATAGGACAAGGGAGAACGGCTTAAACAAAAGAGAAGAGATTTAGGTTAGATGTTAGGGAGAACCTTTACACTCAGAGGGTGGTGATGCGCTGGCACAGCTGCCCAGAGAAGCTGTGGTGCCCCATCCCTGGAGGCACTCAAGGCCAGGTTGGATGGGGCCCTGGGCAGCCCTGATCACAGCAAGGGTTGGGGTAGGCTTTAAGGTACCAAACCATTCTGTGATAAACAGAGGTGGTTTCCCTGTCTTTTATTGGAGATGGGGTCAACCAACTCATGCTTTCTGTGGGAACAGCTCAGAATATTTGCACAAACCATCACCAAAAAGCAGCTAAGCATCTGGAAATACACACCTGTGTCTACATCTTGATGACCATTCCTGTGCATGTCTCCCTAGCTAATTTAGGGACCATTATTTTTCCTTTTTCCCACTCCTCCTCCCTACATAGGCCTCATGTGGCCAGGATCAGGTTTTGGCCAGATGTGGGGATCTGTTTTTGAGCTGAGTCTTCCCTCCTTCCACCCCCTCTCCTCTTCACCAGCACCTCATCTGTGTTGACATCCTCAGTCTTTTCTGTCTCCTGTGTCCGAGGCAGCTGACTTTCCTTGGTTTCCTTCCCACTCAGACCACTGGCTACCTTCCTTGCCTCCCCTGCAATGCAGTGTTGTTGTGTTTCTTCTGATGTCTGTCTTTCTCCCTGCCTAGAAGAGAGGATGTTCTCTGAGGGACCATGTGGGATGTCCTGATCCAGACTGAACCCTGCCCTATTGCCTTACCTCCGTGGTACTGCCAACTTGGGAAAATCCATGCATCATTCTGTCTCCTTCCTTTGTTCAAGGGCTTTTCTTTAACAGCCATCCTGACAGAAAAGCAACAACTTTTTCTTTGCTGTAAACTTACTGAACTAGCAATAACTCCTTTATAGCTTTGCTGCCCTTGCTGTTAACAGGGAAGTGTTAAGTATCTGTATATTCTCACTTGGCTGCTGGCCACCCTTTCAATTTCTGGTGCAATTTTTATTCTGACATCAGAGCTGCTCATTGTAAAAGCAGACCAGGTATGTTGTGAACTTTGGGATAAGCTTAAATGTTACAATCACCCTACAAGGATACTCCAGCCTTTGATAATGGACTGACTGTTTCTTTACATTGCAGCTGTCTCCCTTTAGTACTTGCCAGTTGCTGATCAACTCTATACAACTCTCCAGCTCCGGCAGGAATTTGTTAGGTATTTCCTGCAAAGGACTGAGAAAAAAAAGCAGGAATAGGGGTGACAAGAGAGACAGACATGATGAAAGGGGCAGGCAGGATAAAAAGGAAAGGCAAAAGAACCTGAATCTGTGGGTGGCCTGGAAGCTGCCTCTGAAGGCATAAGAGCCAAGCGTGGGAGAGAAAATATTTTGTTTGATTGTTTGTCAGTGCTGCCTGCTGACATTTTGGACATGCCTCGGGATATCTTCTCATGGTGGCAGTATGGTATGTGGGACTTAGTGCTGCAGAATATGGGAAGGCATCTAACCTTTAAAATTAAAAAGATCAGCCAGTGAAGGAAAAACACCACCGTAATGTCTCCTAACATTGACATAGAACTATGTTGACCAACCCAGCCTTTGGGCTGTCTGAGGCCATCAGGTGCATTCTTCTGTCATTAAGAGTATGGCTGATAGCACAGGTTTGGCAGGGCCATTGGGAATGGCCACAACAGCCCTGTTTTATGTGAGAAGAGGCCAGCCAGTTTATGAACCTTTCAGCAATGAGAAGAAGGCCTGTTCACAACCTCACGAGAAGGAGAGACGTTTTCAGAATCCTGGAGGTAACTTTGGGTATGTATTATCAACTGGCTGGCAGTGATTCCATGGAAATAATGATATGTCCAGCTAGTCTTGATGATCACCTCCATTTCCAAGTTTATGAACGGGCTCCCAAGAGAAGTGGTCACAGCACCAAGCCTGCTGAAATTCAAGAAGTGTTTGGACAGTACTCTCAGAAATGTGGTTTGAGTATTAGGTAGTCCTGTAGGGAGCCATGATTTGGACTTGATGATCCTTGTGGGTCCCTTCAAACTTGGGATATTCTCTGATTCAATGATTCTATGTCCAGGGATTCAAGGAGGGGTAGGGCTTTAAGGGAAGAGGGTCACACTGGTTCAACAAAAGGGGTAACTCTTTCTTTTGTGTCCAAATAAGTTTGAAGCTCCAGGGACTTCATTTGTACCTCAAAAGGGACATCGTTTGGCTACTCTGATGCAGAGTTTTAATAAGACTGTAGGTGGGACTGGAAAGTCCTGATGAGCCATCTTGTAGAATCAACAGATAAAAGAATGTTAGTGTACTGCATGCAGCATTGTCCATATCCCCTTCTTTTACCCATCTCTGCAGCAAACAAGTACGAAGTCAGTTCTGGTAGGTGCCCTGTATCTCACTGGGACAAGTCAAAGCCCCTCAGTGCTACTCTGGAGGGGCTGCTTCAAGACTTCAGCTACTCCCACTAGAAGGGGTTGGGTGAATTAGTGCTAGATTTTCATTAGCCAGCCAGCTTGTGAATCATTTATAGCTTTGTGTTTCTTTTGTGTATTAGCTGATGGCTTAGCTGATCTGGCAGATAAACAGGAAATAAATGAGTAGTGATACTCCCTTATGCAAAGAATTGGTCCATCTGTCCCACTCAACATAACACAGAGGATGACAAACATAATAGCACACCTAATGCTGTTTTTTCTTAGATGGCAAATGGGTATTTCCAATGTATCCAGATACAAAATATCTCTCAGGAGATAAATATTTATTCTTATGAGCAGGAATCACTATTATAAATATATATATATATATATATATATACACATATACACACACACATATATATATATATTACTTTCATTAAGCTAAACTTATTGGAAATCTCATGCAAGACATCGGGTGCATGACTTTCATGATCTCCTCTATTCCAAGATTACATGCACGGGACTGTTGCAATGCAGTTAAAGGTGATAAGTTTGAGTGACACTCTGACTAGTTCTCCATTCAGAAAGGTGAACAGATTTAGGATGGAAACATTCTAAGACATAAGTCACCCAGAAACAGTGATGATTTTCTATTCATGCCATAAAGGATCTACATTCTGCTGGAGAACACAAACATGGAAACCATGGACATATGTCTATAATAGGTCATTTTTTGCTGTTTCTGATGTCTGTATTTTTCCAATACTAGGTGTTTCCATAGTACTGGAACGTTTCTAGTGTTTTTGGAATATTTGAAACCAGTAAATTTCCAATATACAGAAACAGTTCTTATATTACTGAATTTCACTGAGTTGGGCACCCAGCTTTAACAACAACAAAAATCTTTGTTCCACTGGGTAGTCCAAGTTAATTTCATAGAAGTCATGCACTGAACGTAGAGTCATAGAATCATTAAGATTGGAAAAGACCTCTAAGATCATCTAGTCCAACTGTCCACCTACCCCCTATGTTGTCCACTAAAACATGTTCCTGAGTAACACATCTACATCTTCCTTGAATACCACCAGGGAAAGTGACTCCACCACCTCCCTAGGAAGACCATTCCAGTGCCTGATTGCTCTTTTAGAGAAGTTTTTCCTGTTATAAGGCAAGCAAAAATGATACTAATATTCCTCCTGTCCATCAGGATGGGAGAGGAGAAATCAGTTACATGATCCAGGCCCTCAACTGAAGAAGCTTGCATTGGGATATCTCATAAGGAGCCAAGGTTGTAGAGCCAGATATAATAAAATCCAATGTAATTTTGCTCCCCACTGCAGTGATTAGAACTAGCCTGAAAGTTTCCTCCACAGTTGCTTTCAGGGTTGGCTGGCACATGGACAAGACCTCTATAATTCAAAGCCTGATGATTGAGTTACTGGCTTGGCACACAAGAAATCTGGTTTCAAGTCCCTGCTTTGCCTGAAGCAGATCTGACATTTTTTTTGTTCCAAACCTTTACTGTGCTTCAATCTGAGTGACTTGAATTTAGGACTCCACATGCCAAACGCAATACCACAACCATCAGGGTATGGAATATTTGTCTAGAAATGGAAACATTTCTATTAAAACCTTAGCTTTGCTGACAAAGAAACATACTTATATGAAATTATATTTGTCTGATGAAGGTCAGTTTTTAGATGAAATGAATTTCTTGAGAACAGAACCATTCAGGAGCTGGTACTCGCTGAAATACAAATGCACTCTGGTCATGTCCTTTACCCCGTTGAAAGCAGACACAGGTTGGAAGAGCTATTGACACCTGAGATCACCCATGGCCCAGGATAATTTTTAAGAGGAGAAGCACCAAATAGATGCAAGTCAAGTAATCACCTGTCCCTAGATCATTAACACAGCTTTCTGTGGACCAGGCCACTTCACAGTTTATACTGGCCAACCTGCTACAGGGAAGCAGAAGTAGCAGATAGAGGAATATGAAAACAAACAATTTGGTGATGAAAGTCATTAGTACAAGTTGTCTGTCTTAAGAGTAAATCATCTCTGGACAGATCCTGAAGAACTGTCTTGGTTTGTTTTGGTTTAGCCTCTAGTGAGGAAAAAACTGCTTTTGAAGCCAAGATCATTTTCTTTTCTTAGTGGAAAACTGCAATGATGCCTGGTTTGGCCTAATAAAATAATTATGATTCTCCACAAGCTCTGTTGAAATGATGATCTCAATTTATTAAAACAATGTTAATCAATCTTCATTACCTGTGTGGGAGCTGGATGACAATTGGATATTTTTGCAAGCTAATGCAGAGCTAAGAAAGCAAAGAGCTACATCTGTGACCATGTTGTGTGCTGATGACTTTTCAGTCATTTTTGCCAGCGATTGATCAACTGACTTCAGCTGTCTCTTCACAAAATTGGAAAGCCAAGGAAGAAAACATGAGGAGGTGTATATATATTCATTTAAAAATACAGTGGTGGCTCAGCACATCCATGTACAGATGGGTTTGAGAGAAAAATGTAATGATTCAAAGGGCCAATTTTAACTTTGCTAAAAGCAGCTAAATGATGCCCCTGTCCTACATTAAACTATGCTGTGATCAAAGAGGGCAGATGCCAAGTACTTGTGGTTTTACAGTTTTCAAATAAATATTGCTCAACCTCATAAAAAAGAACTTGAGAACAGTGAGTGTATTTGTCCTATTTTTTTTTCCCTGAGTATTTATTTCTTTATTTTCAGTATACTTTCAGTATACTTTACAGGTATAAAGGATATTGCTGCTGTTCCTTCTCAGGATTTCTACACGTAATTCAGCTGTGAATGCCACTTGACCACAAACCCAGTTAATTTAGACTGGCACGCTTGATCGCAGGATGTTTTATGGGCTGGCAGATAGAGAGCCCTGGCAGATCTGCTATGGAGCTGCAAAGTTCCGTACCCAACTGAAACTTTTAATTCAGCACTGTCATTTTTAAATAACAGTGCAACTGCAAAACAAATTGGCAGGTACTTATGAACTGAATACTGCCTGAAACTCTGTCTTTTCATTTTGCTGACCAGTGTGTCTGGTCTCCAATTTAGAAAGTAGTTAAAAAGCAGTAGTGAAGCCTTGTAATGCAGAGCTAACTGCATTGTTCGCGAAGCAGGAGATGCCTCCTCTGACTCGTTGATCCTTGCAAATTTCTTAGTTTCAGGAAGATAGAGGGCAACATTTAAAAATAAAAGCACTCTGAAGCGTTTATCTATTGTAGTAACCAGTAGAGCATGAATCTTCTTTCAAAGTTTAAGATTTCTGCCCTACGTCCTATATGAAGCTTGAAGGAATTTTGGAGTATTAAACTAGAAGGGCCCTGTTGGGTAACTTACTCCCAGTGCTCTGCTATCTTAGAAAACTACCTTGCATGATCTCTTTCCTGGACGCTAAGTGGCATCAGATACACGTGGGCCATCTTCTATAACTCCGCATAATTCTGCTTAATCTGATCTGTGAAGCTCCAGATTTTGTCTTGTAGTTTTATAAAATACCTTGTTTCTTTAGCTATGCTTTTGCATTGCTGCCTCACTAAGCAGTGTAACCAGAAGTTGAATAGGATTTTTAAAACAAGTAGAGGCATTCAAGTAATCTCACAAAATGCTGCATCACTATTGCATTAAGCCCATTAACTGTCTATCTGCTAGCCATCAGTCTATGAACTAATCAGTTTGTACTCCCGTAAGGCATGGAAGTATGTAATAACATGACCCAAAAGCCAAAAATCATGCTCAGGGTTGCTTCACTTCTGCTGTGATGACCCAATGGAGAATACAGCTTTCATAGGTGGGTATCTTCAATTTTTTGTTTTGTAGGAAAGACAGAACCCAGAAAGCACCAACAATAGTATCTTCAAAGGCACTTCCATTACCATAAACCAGGATGTGTCTACTAGAAAAGAAAGGCAATCTCCAGACTTGAGCAACTTTCACACAACTTGTGACCATGTGTCATATAATGTGGGCCTGAACCTTACACTGCTTAGTCTTTATTCTCTATTCACGGGATCTAGCATGCAATGGGCTGCAGAACAGAGTGCCTTGCAGACTCTGTGAGTATCTTCGAACACAGGACTGTGTGAGTTACTGACATTTTAAGTGATAGATTACTGAAGGTCATCTGGAAACCTGACCCTCCCAACCTGCTGAACAGAGAGGAGAGCCTAAGGATATTTTCCTGCAAAAATGTTTAAAAGACGACACTGGCTACTCTAACCCAGGACAGCAGAGGCAAGGATAACACAAAGGGCTGTTAGTTAGCTAAGAGCAGACTAGAACATGTAGGAAACAACATGAGAGTCCTTTCTTCTCAATTCATAGCATGTCTACAAGCAATGGAGAATCTAATCAGATACAGGATTCTTAAGCATATTTGACGTTCCCTAGTATTTGCTGCTGGAATCTATGTTTATTCCTAAAAAAATAATATAAGGTACCTACTCTATTCCAAAACATCCCTTTGTGAATCCATTTTGAGTGTATATGTCTTCAGGACTACTGATTTTTCAGGATGGCTTTGCTTACTCTGGAAGTCAACTGCTATTAAAATATAAGTTGAGACAATCAGAATCACTACTTCTGCCTCTGGAAGAATGTTCTCCATAGTCACATGGAAAGGAACTGTATTTTAAAGAAGGCAGATACATGGTTTCCCAACATAAAAAATCCATGGGAATAGGAGATACAACAGGCAAAAATATTCTAATCATTGTCTTTGAGAAGGACAGAAGAGTTTCTGAGAATATTTGTGCAAGGATTTTTTTGGCTATGTGTGTAGGATGTTGAGGTTTTGGTCACCTGGTGTGTACTTGTCATTTTGCCAGCACTGAAGGAAATATCCGCATACACTTGGAAGTAGTTTCTTTATTAATACAGTTATGCTGGTCTCTGTAATCATAAAAGTTCATGCAGTATGTTATGACTCTAAGAAAAGTCAAGCAACCCATTGCTTTTTAAGGCAAAATCCTTTGTTTCATGGCTTTCTCAGAAATGTGAATCATCTAGCATTGGGTGAGTCTTTTTGGTCAGTTGTCTCTGCACATTGACCAGTTCAGCTGATTTATGGCCACATGAACTCTTTTTTAAATTTCTGGCTAAGTGCCATAGGAGTTCTAAAACAATCTTAGAGGTTTTTAGTCCCTCTCCTTCTCCTCTAGGGAAGGGAAGCTTGGGTATATGTGGTTATTCTGGGAAAGTCTGTGGTTTTCTTTTCTCTCCCAAGGGGTCAGAGATGTCTTCCAAACCTAGTATTGAGAAAAAGGACCACAATTCTACCTCAGGAAAGAAGATGTAACTTGGTGACTGATCTGCATTTTCTCTCTCAAAAGATTTTTGAAGGAGAAGATATGAAGGGTGAATATCTGGAATTCTGTCACCTGGACACTTTCTTTACTTCCCAGGGATCTTTCTTGCCAGTGAAATATTAGAAGCTAGCAAAGTCATTCCAATGACCCCATAATGAGTGGGTGGAGGAGGTATGTGAAAATTGAGTGTATTATTTGGAAGCTTCTCTGGATGCTTCTTACTTTCCTGTGCGGAGGAAGGACCTGACATAGTCTGGTCCTATCTATTTTTTCCGCCTTAATTGGTTTCAAGAAGATTTATCAATCATTTCTGTCCAAGCAGTGTACTAACACATATAATACAACATGCATTCATTACATTCCCCAAAAAACACGGTGAAACTTTGAGCTTCACAACTGTGGAGTTCTCTTGTTCTGTCTAATCATGCAGTAAAAAAATTACTTCCCTGTGCTTTGAAAATAGCTGTCAAAATGTTGTTGGGACTGCTCAACTAAGCAGTTCAAATTACTTCATACTTTAAATGATTGCTTCTCTTGCTTTGTTGGTGCTCTATGTGTGACATCAAATGACATTACAAAAAGGAGTGAGCATTTCTCAAAAGGTTAATCACTTTGCTGACTTGGGGCTTTAGGGATAATGAAAAGACAGTGCCTATCTTGCAAACACAGATCAGTTTATTCCAATGTAATCTCTTCTATGAAGTGGAGAGCTTGGCCACAGATGAAGAAAGTGAGATACATAAAAAAAGCATAGTATACTCAGATCTTAGCAAAATGCTGTTGTAACTGAGGTTGATACACTTAACTGTACATGGGGTCAGTGGTTCCCTTCTGGCCTGGTGTTGCAGAAGCTACTAAGGCAGTAGGTAGACAGAAGTATTAGCCTTATGCTATCATAATGCTGAAAAAAATTGTCTGGCCTGTGATCTCAATCTCTTCCATTCTTAAAATCCAAGGCACTGACCTTCTCAAATACATGACTCATCTGTTGCCAGGAAGGTGAAAGTCCAGATATTAATGAGTTGCTTTATTGTATACAGTCTTGAAAGCCAGGGCTTTGTAATCAGTTCAGCTGAACTCTTTGGACCTCTTCCCATCACTTGATCCTAATCATGAGTCTGCACCTGGTCCAGCTTTCTATTCGGTACAATATGTTAAAAATTCATTGTTGCACTTCTTTTTTTTTTTTCTTTTTTTTTTTTTTCCTTTTAATTGACTTTTTCTTCCCTTCTGAGTTAAATGAATGCTTTATAGAATGAAGACCGAACAATGTCAATGGAATGAATTGTGGAGGAGAGCCAGAAGCACCGCTCATATTTAGGAGAAAGTAGGAGTATCCAGCTGTATCCTGCTCACCCACTTTGATGTCTTTGGCTGAAAGACTGACACATGATTCAGACCACCTACTCTCCAGGCCCTGGCTCCCTTGGTGGTCAAAGGAGAGAAGAAATCATGAACCCCACACAGAACACCTGTACCATGCCTCCTGCATCCTCCTTCGCCTACTGCACAGGGATCAGGTGTCTGGCAGCTCTGGACACTCTGTGGTTCCATGTGTTTGTCTCTTACTTGATCTTTAGCACTGTAATATGGGCCTGTGTCCAACTGAGGCACCAGGGGACACAGTTTGAGTGCACCTTGCTGTAAGCACACAGTGTTTCTGTAAACATTTCTGAATAGGAATAGATTATGTGTTTGCTTCATCTACAAGAATTAGGCAGCATCAGGACATATTCCACTTGGCCTAGAAGGACTAGCTCTGGAGCTGGATATGTTTGAGATATATCCAGGCAGCACTTCAACTTTCTTAGATTATCCGAGGCTTTTCATGTTGGTTTGTTTTAAACTCTACTTGTTTTATTTTCTTTTTCAAATGAGAAAGCCATTAGGAGATGTGAAGAGTCTCAGAAAGCACAGCACTTTAGAGCTGATGGACACTTCACTTGTCAGACTTTGGACATCAATGTGGACTTTGACTTCTGCCTTAAGCATCTCCATGTACTTGCAAGCAGAGTGAATGATGGAAATTTTATGGATCCCTCACTACAAGAAAGACATTGAGGCCTTGGAACACATCCAGAAAAGGGCAATAAATCTGTGAGGGTCTGGAGCACAGGTCTGGTGGGAAGTGGCTGAGGGAACTGGAATTATTCAGTCTGGAGAAGAGGAGGCTCGGGAGACTTCATCAATCTCTACAACCACCTGAAAGGTCATGGCAAGGCAATGGTCAGCCCCATCTCCCAGGTAACAGTGATAGGATGAGAGGTAAAGTCCTCAAATTGTGCCGGGGGAGGTTCAAGTTGGATATCTGGAAAAATTTATCAGAAAGAGTGGTGAGGCAGTGAGTGGTGAGGCTGCCCAGGGAGGTGGTAGAGTCACTGTCCCTGGAGGTGTTCAAGAAAATGGTAGGTGTAGTACTTAGGAACATGGTCAGTGGGCATGGTGAGGATGGGCTGACGGTTGGACTAGGTGATCTCAGAGGTCTTTTCCAAACCTTAATGATTCTATGGTTCTGTTCTATGGTTCTATTTTAAGTTGCTATAACAACTACAGATGCCAAGAAAACCTACAGTCAAAGGCAGCTTATCTGCTAGGGCCTGTCCAGCTGCTGGTAATCATCCCTGTTGCATCTGGCTTTTCACAGTACATCTGTTTAGCATAAATAACCTTTTTTTTATTGGAGTCCTATGGTACATCCAAACAATGAACAGAAGAAAAAAGAGAAACTCTAAATAAATTTTACAATGTCAGTAAGAGCATTCACATTAAGGGAAACTATTTTGTTTGAATGCCAGTTCTTAATAAATTGCTATTATTCTGGTGTTTTTACAAAGACCACAAGGAAAAAAAAAAAGAAGAAAAAAAACCCACAGAAATTGTTGAAAAATGGAAACACTGAATGTCAATGCTCGATCACTCCTTTTAATTGTAATACTTCTAGGCTGTTCTTCTAACAAATAAAGTGCCAATATTTTTTTTTTCTTTTGGTGTCTATTTGAAAAGCCAGTGGCATAAAACAAGATCATGACTCACCTGGCTGAGCTCCCTTTTCTGAATTCTCCCTGGGTCAACCCATATTACCAGCCCATGGTCTGAGCAGGCTTTCTGGAACCTTGGGCTCTCCTGCATAGCTCAGAAATGGCTGTAGTGATTCAGAACCTGCAAGCTCAGCCTCCTGAACAGGTGAGCCCTCCTGCTGTTGCTCAACTGATGTATCACACTAAGAGGCAGCAATATTTCTTAAAGACAGCAGGTTTTGCTGAGTATGCCCATGGTTTTCAGTCACAGTTATTGACTCTATTTTCTCTGTGTGATTTCTTAGCAATAGTTCCTTACTTCCTGTTAGCCCCTGAGGAACTCTGGTAGTTTGTTTTTGTAGTGATCAGGCTATTTTACGTTTGCATCCTTCACAGCTCCTGTGAGTGTCACTTGCTTAATTCTTGCCTGTGGATATTCTGGGAAGCTGCTGTGTTTCCTTGAGATTTCCAAACCTGGAGAAGCCCTTTGCTGGTAAAAGTCATTGGCACCACAAGAGTAGGGTAAACAATGTGTGGCTGTGGAAATACACATGCTTCACCTGGTGTTGGAAAATCAAGTGTTAGGCTGACTGTGACAGATGCTGGGTGAGGGTCATTTCCCAGCAGGCAGGAGCAGGGGAATACTGGAAATAATGCCAGAGGATCACAGAATCACAGTATCACAGAACTGTAGGGGTTAGATGGGACCTCTGGAGAACATCGAGTCCAACCCCCTGCTAAAGTCCAACCTTCCTTACAGCAAGTCACACAGGAAAATGTCTGGGCGAGTCTTGAATATCTCCAGAGAAGGAGACTCCACAACCTCTCTGGACAGCCTTTTCCAGCACTCCATCACCCTCAAAATAAAGATGTCTTCCTTGTGTTTGTATGGAACTTCCTGTGTCAGATGTGACTCTCAAGTTGTAGTGGTGCCGTCACTCATCCTTCATCAGTTTGCAAAGCTTGCAAACGCATTAACTGCAACAAGTAGTTCTTCCTTGCTGGGGAGGATTTGCTGAGCAAAGCGTCTGTGCTTCTCTTTGGCGCATGGCACTGAGCTCTGGGGACATCAGGCATCTGCAGACCAAAGGAAGCTGGGCCTTGTTGCAATGACACAGGCACTGGTAGGCCAGGACACTTTGAGGGGGACCATGCATTTGGAGCTGCACCCAGAAAGTCTATAATCCTACAGAAGAGGCAGTTTTGCCAGTGGGGGATGTTGGCAGGAGAGAGGACTTAACCCCCAAGAGCATTCAGGAGCTGGCACTCCTGGTCATGGCTGGCTTTCCCTACCACAAGTTCACCCAACCAAGGGAGCGAGCCCTGAGCCTGAACCAACTCTTTTGCTTTTCGGTACACCCAAAAGTGCTTTTATAATGAGATCGGGCCAGAGCCCAGTTAGCCAGGGGGAATTAGAAGCATTGTATGTACTCACATGCTTGCTTCATGGGGCAATTTTAATGAGTAATTGATTGCTAATTATATGTGCTGCTTTGTGGTGAAACACCATGGTACTTTGATATGGACCAGGAACTGAAAGTTGCAGTTGCGCTTATTTTTGAAAAACATTTGGCCTGCTGATCTGTATGGGGTATTTTGTGCCTGATTAATTTAATGTATTGTCTTGGGTGAGTGTTGATTTACTCGCTGAATTCAAGATCAATTTTAATGAAGCTCTTAGTGCGTGCTGCTTTGGGGACACAGGGTGCCATATTATTGGTTTGTTTAGATTGCTTACTGTTTTGTTAGATTTCAATAAGAAAATTTCTGGCATAGTGACAGCTTCCCACTTCCCTACAATTGAGCAGACAACAACAGAGCTTAAACAGACAACAAACTTTATTAAACTCACATGTACATACGTAACAAGTACAAACTTTGGAGCAAGCAAGTCTGACCTATTTGCCAACAGCAACAAGAAATATGTTCGTTTTTAACTCCCAAGCCAGGTGCAGTCTGGGAAACAGCAACTGCAGCTGAAGAGTCAGACTGGAAATTAATTTGGAAAATAAAGTGCAGACATCATGGAGGATATTAATGCCTTCTCTGTTCTTCACCACTGCTGTGTTCCTCCACCCTTTCTCTTAATGTGCATCTGGGGCAGGTCATAGAAGTCTTGGGAGAAGGATGGGGCAGGGCTCAGAGTACTGAGAAATGTGGAGCTCTGTACAATGAGAGCATGGAGCTGGGATGCTGCTGGTCTTCCAGTGTCCTCAGTGTGCAACTAGCCGTGGCTCTTCAAGGTGCTGAGGCCTCTGTGAGCACTACAAATCCACTGTGGAAATGTTCAAACCCAGAAAGCTTGCAATGGCATTGCAACCATGACTACCTGTATTGATACAGCAGAAACTCTGGCGTTTGTTTTTATCTCTTCAGCAGGATATGGCTATGCCCCATGGGTCCACTGCTGCATGTTTGGAAGAATATCCTGCTCAACAAAGCAGAAGTTAACTAGGACTTTGGAGTTGGTATTGGTTATGCTGGGAGCAGACCAAGGGGAATATTTGCTTTCCAATTGCAGAGGAAACTAAAAGCGGATCCAACTTAAAGGGAGTGTGGTGTGGGAAGACATGCGGAGACGTGGGAACAAGGAGAACTCAGGAATGCTGTTAGAGAACTTTTCCACTCTTAAAATGCATGGCCATGGTTGGACTTTGTTAGCAGTGAGGCAAAGCATGGCATTCCCAGGACTGGAAAGCACCTGTGAGCTGCACTCACCTTGGATAATGTCACTTGGCCCCTCCAGGCAAGGCAAGTGGGTGGTGCTGGCAAGTACAGGAGCAACGTTTTTTCTTATTCTGCAGGGAAGGCACATACTAACTTGTCATGCTGTCTTTAATTTGATCTTGGATGATACACAAGTCCAACAGTTTAATGTCCCGTGCAAAATAAATAAATAAAAAGCAATTATTATGTTATTCGAGAAGGAAAAAGCCATTTGCTTGTTTGTGTTAGCAAAACATGAATTGGCACTTACAGGGTCCAAAGGACCACAGAATTTTCAACAGTATTGGCTCCCACAATGCTGATGTGCTTTTTTTTTTTTGCAGTGAGATTTAGTAGCAGGATGAGACAAAAGGATGCACAGCAGGCCTGTAACATCCTTCCTCTCCTGAGTAGTCTCTGTCAAGGCAATGGGTAAACGCCTTCAGAAGAGGACCACACTGAAGTTCTGGTGGTAGGTGAACAGCAGCACTTGCCAAGCAAGGCACCCTATTCAATCTGTTTTCAATGATTTAAAACTGAACTAGAAAATGTGAATCCAGGCAGAGACTTGGCATTTAAATTATCCACTTGAGATGACTGAGCTTTTTCAAAATTTTTTTAAAAAAACAATTTAAAAAATGATAATCCTGAGGGATGCAAAAAGAGTCAGGGCATAGAGATGACATGAAAAGAGTCCTTTCATACGCTGCTTGACATTTCAGTAATTCTTGAAGCAGCATTTTAAATTTCTTTTTAAATGTAGAGCTTTCTTAGCCAAGTTTGCAGCATGAGAAGGCTGGAGTTTAATCTTTTCAGTGTACACTGACTTAGAGATAGCTCTTTCTTGTATGTTCACGTTGCTGCTAGTATACACATATCCTCACATGGCATGAAGCCAGGAAATACTAGGATTAGAGATGTCACAGATAATGCATTAACTGAAAAATTTGACTAAGTTATGAGCTCACATGATCTTGAATGGAAAGGACATAAGAGGGCTGCTCCAAAAGTAATGCCTCCTATTTTATCTCATTGGCCCATAATGTCTGAGGCAGATGTTGCTGATATGGCAGTAGAGATTTAACCTTCCCACTCATATTCCATTACATTTTGTTGCCACGCAACAAATGGCAGCAGAAGGGCAATCTGACAAAATGACATCTGACATGGAAGTGCATATGAAGCAAAGGTATGTCACTGAATTCCTCCATGTGGAAAAAATGGCACCCACTGACATTCACTGACACTTAATGAACATTGATGGAGATCAAACAGTAGATGTGAGCACAGTGAGGGATGAGTGGTGTGTTTCAGCAGTGGTGACAGTGATGTGAAAGACAAGCTCTGTTCCAGATGGCCATGTACCTATATATACAAGTATAGCATGCAGGCTGTTGTTCATTGCTGGTGAGAATGCACAGCTAATGGTGGTGCCTGTGTTGTCAGATAGTGTTTTGTTTCTGAGAATTTGCTCTATTAAATAGTGCTATTGTATCTATTTAGTTTCTATGGGAATAAATAGTAAGTACTACTTTCAGAGTTACCTACATATAAAGATGGAAAATTGGAGGCTAATATACTTTGTATTTATACTATAGGATACATACGTAGCATATGTAAAATTAAAAGTGCTTTTACAAGTGTTAATAATAATAACTTCCTTCATGGTTAGCAAGATTAGAAAGAAATTGGTGCAATTTTTCTTATTAATCAGCAGTGATTTGAAATAATAATGTAATGAATATATATTAAAAGCAGAAAGCTGACTTAAGATTAACAGTGTTAACCTGGGCCTAAAGAGCTCGGTCTTTATTTTCCTTCACTGTAAGATTCTTCCTGTTTGGCTGCCGATTGTGTCAATTCAGCATCTGAGTATCTGACTACTGGTAAAATTGGTGGTAGGTCATGCTTTTTGTGGGTGCTGCCAGGGAGTGCAGGAGTGAAGAATATTCAAGTGATTACCCAGAACTGTGGGCTGAGATAGCTTTAGCCTAGAGAAGTTGATGTTCCTGCTCTTCAGACACCTAAATCATTTCCTTTGGCACTAGTGACAATAAAGTCACCTCTCCACCACCATCTAACCATTGTACATGCACCAGGGTGCTGCACCTCTCTCCTATGCAGTGTCTTGAAGCAACTAAGCTCCTCAGCCAAAACCAAAGCTCCTCAATAGGAGTCACTGTTTCAGCACTCTAAAGGACTGCCTTACATCTGTTATTTTTGTTATTATTTGTGGTTTGTTTTTCCATCTGGATATGCCTCTCTTCTTTTCCCATCTGGAAATGCTGACTTGGCAGGTTCTGAATTTTTCTGAGAGCTTCCAGCTGTCTTGACGTCCAGAAGGTGCTACTTTATTTTGACAGTGTGATCATAGGATAGATCAGCACAAGAGCTGCTTGTGTTATTAGTCAAAATCATGGTTTTGTTTTGTTTTTCCTTCTGCACTGACTTCGTGAAAGCTGTACAGTGTATCTCTATCACTTCAGGGTGAACTGGACGGATCTAATGCTTACATTCTGCATGTAAGTGCAAAGTTGAGCATGCCTTGCTGTCAAGCACTGAGTGGATGTTGAGGCACCTCTGTCTCACATTGATAGCTCTAATACTGGTCAGTGGCACTGGGTCTCTGTTCAATGCACAGGGCATAGAAAACATCTGGGATATGGGAACAGATGTCCTATTTGTGTTCTGCTTGAGCCTAGGCACACAGCTTTGTTCCTCTGAGACTCATTTAATTTGCTTTCAAGGCCACTTCTCAAAGCCATCTAATTGTCTCCAGGCTCTCTGTGAGGATCCTGTATGCCCAGGCACTGGGGTCTCAGCATGGGGGAGCCCACAAACTGTCAGGGCCTCTCAAGGCTAGATGTGACCACAGGCAGCGGCAACATGCCAGGGTTCAGCCATATGAACAGCACGCACATGCTGTGCCAAGTGTGCCTTGTGCTCAAGTATGAAAATGCCTCCATCCTTGGCTTTCTCCTTTTCTCCACAGTGGAGTGCTCTTTTGTCTTGGAGGCTGCAGCTCCAAGTCCAAGCCCACCCAAAGGTCCCACCAGTAAACTGGGTGGTCAGGGCCACTTACAAGAGTCATTGTCTGGTTCTGCTCACATGCTTTAAGCTCCAAGTCTATTCTTCTTCTCCTTATCTGATCACAGTCCCCCACTGGTGCAGTTTGTGTCACATATAAATTTAGAGAAAATAAACAATTTGCTTTGTTGAAAGCGACCCATAATAGACTCATTGCCTCTTCCTCTTTCAATCTGCACTTGCTCACAGTGCCTTCCTGGCCTCTCCATGCTTTCTGCTCCATCAGCATGATGTCCCCTCTACTCAGCTCTTGTGAGGCCCCATCTGGAGTACTGCATCCAGGCCTAGGGCTCCCTGTACAGAAACGATGTGGAGCTTGAAACATCAGTGAATTTTCCTTAATAGGAAAACAAGAGAAGGGATTGACTAAAGCACTTTTTATCCCCTGTTTGTAAATGCACATGCACCGGTAAGTGTGAGACTGGATTGGGACTGGCTCCTCTTGTCTCTGTCCTCATCCACATCCCCTACAGCCCCTGGCTCCTGCAGAAAGTCTCTTTGTTGGCATGCCAACCGTTGTTTCCCAGCACACTTCCCTTAGAAATCCCTGCTAAGTGCATATTGTTGTTGTCTCAAAGAAGATATGAGTGTGGAAATGGGCAGTTATGTGGAAAGCATATCTGCAGCAACTCATTAGCTAGGGCTTTTTTCAAAGAATTTTCAACTTTATCTTTGGTTGCTTCATCTAAAGGAAAGCTCAAAGGAAGGCGCAGAGAATGAGAAGAGTGTAAAAGGTGGGGAGACTTGGTGCTGCATTGAGGAATCCTCTGTGACTTGCTTGTTGTGTAAGCCCATCAGATGGAGAGGGGGAATAAACAAAAGAATTTTCTTCTCAGCATGTGCTGGGACCCAGCACTGCAAATAAATTCATTGTTAGTTGAAGTCGGTGTTTTGGTTTCTCCCTTCCTTTGTGCGATGCTGTAGAGGAAGCAGATTAAAGATTGCCAGCTTTCTGGCAAAATATACTGGTGGCATCAGAATGACTTCATTATAGTCTCTAAATGAGCTAACAGACTAATAATGTGTTCAGGAAAAAATACACATTATGAACACGCACACAGGTGTAGACTTAACCCCTTCTTTGGCATCCTTTGCTTTGAATCCAGCTACTGCTGCTTAAGCCACAGTTCAGTGCTCTGCTAGCTGGCCAGTAAAGGATTTAATTCAACAGCTGCGTGCCAACTAATTGCAGCTGTATTTTCTTTTGAGTTCATCTACAATGCAAAGAAGATGGTAACTGTTTGTTTGTTTGCTTGTTTGCTTGCCTGGTTGTGGCTGGGAATGCTGCTGCTAGGTGGAAATGCCAGCACAGTGATGCAGAGGCTCTGAGAGGCCATACAACTCAAATCTTTTATTTAAAATGCCTTCAGAAATGAATTATACCTCATCCCTCAAGCATTTATGTAATGCTTGAGGTTTTCTGGGTGTATTAACAATAATGATATTGCGTTTCCAGAATGAACACGTGGAAATCCTGGATGCCCTGCATGTGCTCAACAAACCCAGAACGTGTGGGACTTTTACTGTGTGTGAAGACCAACTATCAAGCACTTGTTCAGGCATCTCTGATATGGGTGAGAGAACTGAGCTGTACCTGTCAGGTCACTGCATAAGGATAGATGGTAGCCAGGTACCTGTGTTGTATGGTAGAGTACACTCATGTAGTGAGGATATCCATCATGTCTGTCAGCTTTGCTACTCAGGTCTCACTGCATCTGCCAGAGGTTCAGAAACCCAAACAAACATAGGAAATCCTGAAAATGTCCTGAAATATCCTAAAAATAGGAAGAATTTCCAGACGGAAGAAGAGCAGAGGTTCAGGAAAACATGTGAGCAAATCCATTTTTATTGTAAGCTATCTTTAATGTGCAGACATTGCTATTCTGTGCCATGAATTTTTGAACTTATAAATCCTGCTTTCTAGTGGGATGTATCCAGAGACTGACTTTGGTATGTAGGAAGGTGCAATGTCTGATGGAAGCTCTTATCTCATTGCAATCATTTATGTGGCCTCTCCTGTCTCATACGATGTTTAACAGAGGGTGTTTTCATTCTGCAGCCCATGGATAGTGTGGTCAAGGCAAAGACTCTTCAAGGGTCTCAGTCTTCCACTTGCCCTCTATTTTCATGAACTGTGTAGGAGTGTTGTGAGTTTGATCTATGCTGCTTTACCATGCTTTCTGCTGTCCTTGCCAGAACTGGTGACTATATGCAGATGTATGTGTAAGACAAGACATCCGGGATTGGTTTATAAACAGTATATAATGAGCACTTCTTCTGTAAAACAAGCTATTGTTTATGTAGGACTGCATCACCACTGCATCTTATTTTTAGGGTTTCTGTGAGAAGTGGGCAGTTGCCTTCAGCAAGCACATAAGTAGACTGGCTTTTTGGTGAAAAATAGAAAACAAATAGAGAAGCTTTTTGATTGAGGGTGAAATAAAAGCTATGAGTGGCTATTATCCATATCTCCTATTCCTCTGAGTTTGCAATAAAGCAGTCTCAGGGGTGTTAAAAGCTGTTGAGCTGGCACGAACGATTCTTTAGATAGCATTCTGTTTAAGCCTTCACTCCTTTCAAGCTGTTTTCTTGCTTTAAAACTGCTTTATAATGCATATAGTTTAGGAGCTATTTGTAACAAGCAGAGAACTCAGGCTGCATGCAGGTACGATTATTGATTCAACAAAGTCACCTTAGAAGAATATATGGATTTTCTATAGAGGTGCAAGGGGATTCTTTAGAAGGAACTCTGTTAAAAAAGATGATGTGCCTAAAAAGCAGAGAATCATTTTCTGCTGCCATTTAAACACTCAGGCCATTTCAGGTATATTCAGGTATCTGACGATCTGAGGTCACGTGGAAAGCGGTGAATCACTAAAATGGTTGGGAGCAAGCCTGAATGTAAGTGGCCCATAGACTGGACTGATTTTATGGGAGTAGCCCAAACTCATACTAGACAGAAGTCTGGCTGCAAAGACTGAGTCCGTAGCCATTGATTGTTCAGTTGTTTTTTCTATTTGCTGCCAGGTCTTGAAAATGTTGGTGGTGAGATCTTGTTCTCAGTTCATGATTGCAACGTGGGTGCGATGCAGACTTGATGGCTCACATCTTCCTTTTTTTCTGATATTTTTCCCTGAACTGAAGAGGAAAAATATAGCACACAATGCATCAGCTTCGTGTTCCAATACTGCGAATGTTTCATGGAGACGAGCCAGCTTTGTTCCCAGTAGCATTCTTGAATAGGATTTGGATGCAGAGTGTTCCTATAGGAGCAACTAATATGTCACCTAGAAGAGCAACTGGTTTGCATACAGTCTCAGCTACTGAGCAGTTTAATACCAGAAGTAAAGAGCATGACATCCCTAAAGTGTCTTGCATTCATGCTAGGATAAGGCGTAGCAGCAGTTGACTTTGCATGGTCTTACCACCTTTCTGTTTGTCTACTCTAAAGGTAAAACCTGTCATCAGCATGGAGAACATATTCATCAGTGAACATTTATTGACAGGAAAACAATAGAAGGAACTGAATACTTTCCAAAAACAATAAGTGGGCTATAGAGAAGGTATATTTGATGGCTAAAATTCCACTTGTTACTGTGCAACACCCCTTGTAAGCATACAACACCCAGCAGAAGTATGCAGGAGTTAGTGGGAACAAGATTGAGCATGTAGGAGAAAATAAAATGATCTTGTAACAAGCTATAATCCTAACTCCTTTGATGGTGATGCATAAACTTCCACTAATTCTGAATAAGTTTGGTAGAGGCCTAGAGCAAGTACAAGATAAGCAGTACGGGGAATCCAGGTTCTAGCAATAAAAAACTATTTTCTTGGAACTGGCGTTCCTTTTGGGAATGGCTTCTTATTGGTTTTGTGGTTTAACACCAATAGGCATTGATGGAAATGATTTCATCCTTGTTGGACTACTGTAGAAATGAAAAACATTATTCATACAGATGAGAATAGTACAGATACTCAAAACACAATTGCACGCTTCTACTGAGATGGAAAAAAAAGAAGTGACCTGAATTAATACTGTGAGTGTTAGGAAAGTATGAAGGAAAGCGAGAAAGCTGAAAGAAGACCTAGATGTACAAAAGGGGATATACATTATAGGGTATGGTTTAAGAAAGAAGTGAAGAACCCAGTGAACCCTAGCAGAGGACTGGGAAGATGGCTGGTGAGGGGAGGTCTCAGAAAAGATTCAAAAGGGAAAGAGAAACTGAAATATTATTTGGAAAATGTAGGACATCTGTGATAGTTCCCTGCTGATTATATACTGTTAAAAATGGCAAGTCACTGGCTGCTTTCTATGTTTGATATTTAGAAGAGATTTTGTCTCTCAACATTCTTTTTCTGCCTCCCTTGGACTGGCATAACTGTAATAGAGTCACAAGACATCCTTCTAAAGAAAACAAAGACTGAGGGCTTTTTGTTGGTTTTTCTGGGTTATTTATTTATTTATTTATTTATTTATTTTTCCAGAAAGAGCCTAACATTGACCTAAACCTGTTCCCAGTGAAGTCAATGGTGAAGCTCCTACTGACATTTCATTAGAGAACGCTCATAGCGTCATGGAGGCTTTGTGAAAACTCTGCTTGCAAGACAAATCAAGAGCAAACAGTACAAAATGGATCCTGCAGATGAATTAGTTTGTTCACCTTTTCTGGGACAGAAATGATAGCACACGTGTGCAACCAAAAGTTTCAGAGTCTTTCAGAGTTTTCTGATGTTTTCTGATCAATGGACCCCGACAATTTTTTTAACGTAGATAAAACATAGCATAAATGTACTGTCAGCTGTGCTTCCCAGTCACTTTTCCCAGATCCCTTCACACTTCACATGCTGTTACTGGCCTTTAAACCAGAGAATGACCTAATACACACACTAATATAGAGACTCTCTTAGATGGCTTTTGCCCTTAGGCAGTGTAAAACCACAGTGAAAGTAAGTGATATCCACTGCCCCAGACAAGTGAGAAGTTAAACAGGCAAGACATAGGAAACAGGTGCAAAGAAGGAGGACACTATGAACACTTCTTCTTGGAAATATTTGAAGCAACACTACAACACTAAGTCAATGACTTGTACATTTTTTCACATTCAGAAACTGTCCACCGTCAAGAATGCAGTCTAACATGCCTGAATACAACTAGGTCATTCTATAAATATATTGTTAATGGGATCTTGATTTCCCTATTTGTAAAAATGTACCTCTTTCATATAAATGTTGGAAATAAGTCATTCATTTATGCTGATAGAACACTCTGAAGGTCTGAAACATTGTACGCAGTTCATATTACTATCATAATGGGTCAGGTCTTTCAGATCTGGTACATTATTTGGCTTTGAGCAGATGTGGAAATGCTGTATATACCACTGCTAAAGGTACTAAGGCACTGTTTTCAGATACTTGCAGGGTACATACACTGGATCACTTTCCATTCTGTTTAGACCCAACCTTGACTTCAGGTGTTCAGGTTGTCCACTTGTGCAGCTCAAGAACATGGAACTCGAGATCCTAGATCCAGTTGAGTGTTTTACATTTTATTATACACGATGAATCAAATGATGGGTATGTGCATCTCAGGCTATTGGCAGGGCAAGATAATAGGGCATGCTGCTGATCCAAGCTCAGTCAGAACCTCCACGTTGTTTTCTGTACGGCTGTTCTCCAGCCTCTCATCCTTCAGTCTGTACAGATATCCAGAACAGACCCATCCAAGGTGCAGAATCTAGCATTTGCTCTTGTTAAACTCCATGCAGTTGATGAGTGCTCAGGCCTCCTTTTTGTCATGGTCTTTCTGCAAAACCTCTGCCCCTGGAGAGGGAGCCAGCAGCTCCTCCTCATTAATATCATCTGCAAAATTACTTAGTATACATTCAAGTCCTGCATTCAAGTCATTTATGAAGATACTGAAATGAACTAGCCCTAAAGTGGAGCCCTGCAGAGCCCCACCAGTGACTGCTTGCCAGCCTGATGTAATCCTATTTACTACAACCCTTTGAGATTAACTTATCAGCCAATTGTTCACCCATCATATTACGTATCTATCTAGCTGCATGCTGGACATTTTGTCCAAACGAATCTTCATTTCTTTAAGGTCTAATTCAAGAACTTTATGTGGCAAAATGAAAAACATTTCTCCTAGAACAGTTGCAGCATGGACTTCAGATCAAATGGTAAGACATGTTGCTTTAATCCCTTGTGCCTGCTTCCTTTAACCCTATGTATTTCTGACTTACTGTGAGGTTTTCTCATGGCTTGTTCCAGGAGTTTTCAAGCCTGTTCACCTCCCAGATGACAAATTTTCTTATTCAAATACTTGGGACTGCAGTCACCATGACGGCAATGTCTTCTTTTTTTTTACTCTGCATGTTCTTACACTGTACTGTTGGTTTTGTTTCCTGCTTTCTTCTGAACCTCCTGTGTTCGACTTATACCCCAAGGTGCTCTGCCAGGTAGTGCTCTTCTTTCCCAAATTAGACTGTCATTAAGGCTGGCAGCTGCCTCCTCCTAGAAAGTCAAGATGCCACCTATTAACTGAATGACGAGTGACAGTAACTTCTTCCCATGTGAGGTTAGAGGGTGTTGATCTGTCTGAGATCAGGTCTTACTGGGAAGCCAGGAGACTGAGCATTGTCTTATGACTAAGAATCAGTGACTTCATATTTAGAGCATCCTAATGAACCTAGAATTTGCCCCCACACAGCCATGATAACCATCCTGTGGGCTTCTCCCTAATGATGCATACTCCTTTTTCAGGTATGAGGATCTCCAGTTGTTTTGCCAGAAGCCAACCACTTGAGATCACCCCGGAAACCAATACCTTATTTAAAGACTCTCCAGTGGGATTCCTCTGGATGAACGCCGGGGACTGTTTCTGGTAGGAGAGTGTCTGTTTTGGAGGGTGGGGTGCTTCTGGCTTCATTTCCCCTTGGAGTTTTCAGGTTAGTGCTTGCACACAGTGAGAAGCTTGAGATGAGATCTCATCCACAGTTGTTCATTT
Source organism: Chrysolophus pictus (assembly GCA_037305975.1). NCBI lineage: Eukaryota > Metazoa > Chordata > Aves > Galliformes > Phasianidae > Chrysolophus > Chrysolophus pictus. The sequence goes on along the minus strand of CM074576.1, from coordinate 90,290,091 downwards.
TATAATTCTATTTAAAAAAAATAACATGGGGGAATTTTCTAGATTCCATCCAATCCATAATAACTTTTGAAAAGTTAATTTGCTGCAGCTGCTTTATAACTTCTCCTAAGGCCACAACTCAACATGATTACACAACCGCAGTAACTTTTATGGCTGAGTGGAAACACTATCTTGGTTTTGTTGTTCTACAAAAGCCAATATTTGGTTTAAAGATTCCCTTGGATTTTTAATCCACTTTGCTAGGAAATCTCACTCACCACCAGAATTTTGAGATACTTCACCTGCCTCTTACCACATATTCACTAGGTCTAATGCATATCGGAAAAAATGAGAGCCCTTCTTCCTCCAGGGGAAGTTTCTGAACGTGAATTACGTCATATTCGTATCTTTTGTTAGGCTGTACTGTGCAAGTCTTTATGGGGACTCAGCTTATGTACTTCATTCCTTCTTCCTGATAACCCCCTCCTGTGTGAGAACAGTGTCAAACATAGCATCCAGCTGGCCGGCCCCTGGGTATGCTAATAAAAGTTCTGCTTCTCCAATCATCCAGCTTTGCCCGAGGAGTCTGTCAGCAAAAATAAAAAGGATATTTCTATTTAAATACCATACAGTGTCTGCACATTGGAAATATTTTTACCGTGGTAGCATACATGCCACTACCAATAATGGTGTATTGTTGTTATATGTTGGCTGTTAAAATTCAGCCAGCACTAAAAATTGCCATAGAAAGTCCTAGTCTAGAAGGTATTTGTTTATTTTGACAGGTTATTTGAAACAGGGAATGAAAAATAATTAGTGGTTTTGGGCTTCTACCTTGCATTTTTTCTGTTTAAAAAGGTCTTAGATTATATTTGATGGTGATTGGATCTTAACAGAAGGCTTACATCCTGGGAAGGAGTGGGACTGAAGAACTAGCAGGCAAATTCTGGGGTTCTTTTTTTTAGGAAAAAAGATGCTATTTCATTTTCAGGGTGAGAACAACTGCTACAGCTTTCTGCCCAGCAAGTGTTGAGTTTACCACTAAAAATACAAAAGGGATATTCAATGACAATTCAAAATCAAGTATAATTACAGAGGCATAATAAACGACTGTATTAACAGTCGTTTTTGCATTTCTCTGTTTGGATAAGGGATTAAAACATTTCTACCTATAACGTACCGAGCCTCTGAAAGGCCTCAAGCGATCCAATTGTGCTCCAGGGTCCTCTTCATTCGTAGGTGGAAGTTATTGGCTCAGAGAGCTGAATCCCCATATGGTCAGCCTTCTAACTGAAGACAGACACCTAAATTTGTACAGAGATAATTGGTCCGACAGCCAGAGAACACAGTGCTCTTCCCTTGATTCAATAGGAAGTTTGGTTGGCTGTATAACATGGTCTTAAAGGTGTCAAGCTGGAGACATATAGGCCACAGATTTTATTTTTAAATGGCTGCTGATAATAAGGGTCCTCAATCTATACTTAGACAAACAAACAAACACCTGATTTTCAAGCTGCTGAGCACCCAGTGGCTTGGCCACAGGTTTGAATACTTTGGCTTACGTGACATGTCCAAAGCCACACAGGAAATCTGCTGCAATTCCAGGAATAGAGCAAAGATCCTGTGCTTTAACCACAAGTTGGCTATGTTTTATTTGTCAGCAGTCATTCCCACAAGGAGACTAAGCCAGGGATCTCACTGCATCTAAAGTCAGCAGGGTTACCTACTAGCAATGCAGCTAAAAGATATTCCTTGTTCTCTGAGCAGTAAGCTGTGTAGGGGACCCTGGAACAGCAGCTTGGTGCTTTGAAGAATCTGATTTCTTAGGACACACAGAAGTAGACATCAGGGATAAAGGACAGTATGTCTGCGTCTGTGTCATCTGCATTTCAGGTTACTGCATGGGTTGAAACTACAGCTTGGAAATGCTGTTGTAGGTGGGAAGGGGAGCAGTAGGCGTTGCCCTGTACTTTGCTTAAAAAGCTGCTTCTGTGTTATGCAGCAGAACAGAAGCTCCACTATGCAAAGCTGATCCTTTTTTGATCAAGGCACATGAAGGTAACAATCTAATCCTACTTGTGAAAGTGAGTACATAGGACATTGCTCATGTCCCCTGCCTCATATGACTGCAGAGCCAGTATCAGTCTCTGTGTTGCTCTCTGGCTCTGAGTCTGTTCTGAAGTCTAGTCTTGCCCTCTGCCCACACTGTTTGCGTACACATGGCATCAGAGGTGGACTTTTGACTCCCTAAAGCAGAAGAGTTTGAAGGTCAGTGGCTGGAGCTGGAGCCACCATTCTTCCTTCAGCAGGCTGCATGCAGAAGTACAAAGCACATCACAGGCCAGGTATCAATCAAACAGTCCAAGCGTGGTTTCTCCAAGAAGGGCATGAGACAGGTTGACCAGAGAGGTGGTGGATGCCCCATCCCTGGAGACACTCAAGGTCAGGCTGGATGGGGCTCTGAGCACCTGATGGAGCTGTAGGTGTCCCTGCTCACTGCAGGGGAGTTGGACCAGATGGCCTTTAAGGGTTCTTTCCAACTCAAATGGTTCTGTGATTCTACAATTCTATGAGCAGTCCATTTAGCATGGATGAGAAGTGTGCTTTAAGCCAGCCTGTGAGTCCAACTTTGCAATACAGGGATGATCTCCACTGCCATCATGCTACCAAGCTGTGAATGCTGAGTGATACCGCATATATTGAGACCATTAGAATCCTAAGTCTAAACTGATGGAACTCAGGATTCAGTGATGCAGTACTGCTTTATATTATCAGGGAATTACTCTTTCTTTCTTTTTTTTTTTTAATGAAAGAACCAATTGCTATCTCTCTGTTTACACTTAACTATATTTTCCATACATTTCCCATAACATATTTCCCATATATTTCAAATACCAGAACGGACTTGAAAATCTGTTTTAGCACATTGTAGCTTATGCCTATTAGTATGAACTATTTTATATGGAGCTGTTTAGCAGGTGAGAATGTACCGCAGGAAGAAGGCACTGAGCCATAGCTTTTATAAAGAAAATGTTGAGGCTCTCTTCATGGTATATGCATTTGACTTTGTATAATGCTAGACAGTGGTTTCCAAATGACATCTTATGTAATTCCTAAGTCAAGTAAGATAACAAAAGGGGCTGTGTTGCAGCCAAATTACTATAACTAAAAATCTTCTAAACATTATACTTATATACTTATTGCTAAACCAGTAAAGACAATTACAAATCACAAAGTAGAAAATGTTCAAACATTCATTACCATATTTCTTATATCAACGCAAACTGCACATTCCTCTTAGACACATGCCAAATGTGTGACTGTAAACAAAGCGTTTCTTGAGTTACACACGTACAAAGAGAATGAGTGATTTTCTTAATTGTTCTGATCATTTGGTTTTATCTGAACAGATTTTTTTCTCTCTTAAAAGGAAATATATTGAGCTGTGGACAGGGCGAACAGAAAAATTTAGGCTACACAGTAATATGAAGGGGAACAGGGGAATTGTAAGTGACAAGTGGGTTACATTGGAAGTCCCATCTTGGTTTCCACAACAGGGCTCAATACTTGCATTTAAGAAATGTGGATTTCCACATACTAAGCATCTTTAATGAATTACTGCAGATCTGACACATTTGAGTTATTATGCTCCTCCTGGGAGATTTTTAAATCCAGTTGTAACAACAGATTATATGAAACAGCTGGTCAAACAGAATGAGGAACCAGTTCATTGGCATCTGATGAATTAACAAAAACAGGCACAATACAAATTTCAGCAATAGCTAGTGATTCTCCAGGAGAACAGAAACCAAAAAGAAAAGAGCAGGAATCAAATTACAGCAGCTGTTTGGTCAACAGGTAGAGGGTAACTATTTCTTCATGGCCAAGGCTTGAAAGACACATAAGAGATTTACTGCAGTTTATGCAAATAATAACAAAAGAACAGTGCTTACATAAGTTTATGCATCAGACTGTCTGCTGATGCAAGGACAGAGAAGAACAGGCTTTGTTTTCTCATGATGGACGAGTGGCTTTACTGACAGCAATCCTTTGCATGTCACAGATCCAGTGGCAAGAAAAGGTCTTTGAGTATCAAGACTATTTGAAGAAATGGGGAGAGGTGTTTCACAACAGTGATGGCACTGAGCTTTATGGTGCTCCTGTTTTCTTCATACAGAAGTTGCCACGCAGCGTGTTATCTTTACAGGGAATATCCTGAGAAATCATATTAAGGTGAAACGTCGGGAGAAGGAGCTGAACAAGCAACTTGTAAAATGAATAGAAAGGAATTAACAGGGCTAGGTGGCTTTTAACCTGGATTGCAAAGGGAAACCAAGTGGCAACAGTTGAACTTACTGTTGCTTACAGTGTGCGCTCTGTTACCACATCTCTGGCATAAAGGACCATGGAGCATGTGGATAATGGTGATTGGGCTAAAATAGGGAGTGGTTTCAAACTTGGAGAGGGGAGATTTAGGTTGTAGATAAGGAAAAAGTCTTTTACAGTGAGGGTGGTGAGACACTGGCACAGGTTGCTCAGAGAGGTGGTGGATGCCCCATCCCTGGAGACACTCAAGGTCAGGCTGGACAGGGTTCTGAGCAGCTTATGGAGATGGGATGTCCCTATTCATTACAGGAAAGTTGGACCAGATGGCCTTTAAAGGTCCTTTTCAACTCTAAAGACATTCTGTGTTTCTATGATTCTAAAAAGACAGAAAAGAGAGCAATAAAAATGATGAGAAATATAGATGGGTTACTGTAGGAGAGGAGGCTAACAGATAAGAAAAAGGTGGATAGTAATATAGGTCCATAACACCATGAAGAATGAGGAACAGGGAAGGATTACTCATTGTTCCTTGTAATAAAAGCAGTAAAAACAAGCTAATAAAAGTATCAAGTAGAGGTTTTAAAACAGACCAGAGGAAGCACTTCTTAATGCAGTGTGTAATTAAGTTGTGAAAGTCTTCATCAAAACATACTGTGGAGGCCAAAGGTTTAAATCGGTTAGAAGACAGATTAAACAAATTCATATAGGACAGTTTTCTTTGTAGTTAATTGACACTGGCTGCAGCCTCCAGCCCAAACAGTAAATCACTGATTGCCAGAAATGCAGGTGTGTTAGGGAAAGGAGCGTGTTGTATCTGCTACTTTCTATGCTCTTCCAAGTCATGAGCAAATACCGCTTTTTGGGGAGTGATACTTTCCCAAGGCAATCCTCAGGCTGTGGCTACCTCTGGTTGGGAGATGGATCTTGAACCGTATCCTTGTGGCAGGGCCATGAAAGGGAGAACTCCCTGCATTTGAAAAGTAGGTGTTTGAAAGGGAAGATCAGTTCAATTCCTGAGGCAAAGTTACCTTTCTTGAGCACTCCACCACTGTTTGAGTGGTTGTGTACATTTCTGCAGGTTTCTTGGATCGTCTTTTTAATCAAGTTAGAACAGGTAAACCCGTGTCTATAACCTATGCCCCAGGCTCTGCCATTTGTGGCTTACATGAAGGTGGCACAGAGTGAGCTGGAGCAATAACCACAATCCTTTACTTCATCTGAGACAAATGAATATTAACTAAAGGTTTGTCTTCTTGACTTACAGGAAATGAATCTGGAGGGTTATTGAATCCCTGGCATTGCTATTGTGGATGTAGTCTCACTGACAGTGACACTAGTATCATGACTTTACCAGGGACTTAACTGTGATGTATATCTTTATTGCACATAAATTTTCTTGCAATACTTGCTCATGCTGCCATTTTTCCTTGCACTTGAATAAATGGCTAGGTACACAAGGACTACCTTTGCCTAATAACTAATAACTAATAACTAATGTTATTAGTTGCTGAATGCTGAAGTATCCTTAAGGAATCACAGTACTGAGGTGAATGATGACTGAAGGTTTTCTGTTTCTTTCTGTATGCTTCTGTCTTGTTTGGAAATGGGGAGATCCTACCATAACTCTGGACTATCTTTCTGCTAGGGCCAATACACTGTTACTATCATGTCTTAAATGCATGAAGACTCCAGAGAAACACCTTGGAATTTCTGGCAATTTCTTTAAGTGCATTTAAAGCTAAGAAGATGTATTTGATGATACCAGATTTTTTTTTTCAAAGAAGCATGTTTTTTTGTAATGGCAATGCAGGCTTCTCCAAAGTCCTTCAGTATGTTTAGCTCTGACCTAAAGCAATCCAGAGTACTGCGTTGCATTTGAGGCATGAGATTCTAACAGATGAAATCATTAAAGACCCAACCGTCTTATGCAGTACAATACATTATCATTATTACCTAAACGGGAATAATAAGTGAAGGAGAAGAGAAAGATGTGATGGACTTGAAGCAAGTAAACTTCAGGCTATTGACTCTTATGAATTCTGCCCTCCAACTCTGTTTGACAGGAATCATCTTCAGGATTAAACTGGAACAGTTTGTTTGGAATCTCAGTGGAACAGCACTCCGTCTCTGTTTCCCACCAGCAAATACCAAATAGTTTAGATGTTCTGCACCCACAAATCAAAGCGAAGTTTTAGCCAAGTTTTCAATGGATATCACACATAATGCTCTTTTTATTTTTCACTAGATGTAATGAAGTTTTTTTGGTTTTTTTTTTCCCCTACTCAGGACTTTCTTAGACAATTTTTTACTCACCAAATATGCATGACATGTTGTGATCTATTTGATGGGACTTGGTTGTGATATTGGCCATTTTCCATTGTCTATTTATCTAAGATAGAGAACATTACTTGTCCCTGGAGTCTGAACTCCGTTAACAATAAACACTCCATTGAAATATCCACAAGATCTTTTTCAACAGGCAAAAGCCCAATAAATTCTCAGCTGTTCAAAACGTGTAAGAATGAGTAAGAAAATGTGGCATAAAGGTTTTGGATGAAAACCTAAGTATTCTGTTATCATGCTGAATGTCAATTGAGGATTTTCCAAGGGGAACTAAGCTGTTTGGCTGATTTACTGTATAGTAGTCAAATATTTCTGGCTTTGAGCCTTTTGCAAAGTTATTTTAACAGATTAAATAGGAATCAGGGAAGCTATTAATTTTTCAGTCATATGATCTTATATTTACTCTTGTAATCAAATCATATTCCCACCCCCACAGTTTTACTAAAGAAATGTGAATTTCATACTCTGTCTAGAGTTCAAAGAAATTAAATTACAGTGAGTTTACTTTATATGGAATTGCTTAATCAGAATGCAGAGTTCCACTAATCATATTTAAATATAGTCACTGTAAGCCAAATATTGACCTTAGGTTAAAAGATTTTTATGGCTTATTTAATGGAGACCCATTTATAGAGCGCCACAAAGAATTCTAAATCATGTAGATGCAGGGCAAAATGAGATGATTAGAAATGCAACAATGAACTGCCACAGCCATTGTCATTCTTTGGAAATGGTATTATTTTAAATTGCTTGAAAGATACTGTAAGTCTAATAAAAATAGTGGGAAAAAGGCAGGAAAATAATAATTTTTGGCTCCAGAACAATAGAGATTTCTAGAAGATAAACAAAAAAATGCAATTCATTTTCACCTTAGATCTTGATATTTCCAATATACTCTTCTGGACCATCAACACAGCGTAAGTGAGTGAAGGTAAAGATTTACGTGTGAAGACATCCACTCATCTCTTTCTTCTTAATTTTACTTGTGGTAGTTACAGGGTCAACAAAGATTCTCAAGTGCACAAACATGTTTCGCTGCATAGCAATGACTAAAATGAGAGGGAATTAAACATCTACCTGGCAGTCATGCCATAAAAATCTCCCCTTTTGTGTTGGATTATCGTGGTTGCCAGCGTTCAATCATGATTCTATCTACCCTTGCTTATGGCGTAGCATCAGCATAGTTTTAACTATATGCTAGGTAGGGCAGTAGTGATCACAATGTAAAGCTGTAGAAAAGAATTCAGAGGAGACTCTGGTTGAGACATACAGTTTTACTGAATGATAGGGCTGCAAGTGAATAAACTTGAACTGGTGGACTCAGTACTCTTGCATGGTGAGTTTCACATGATATCCGTATTTCCATTGCTTTTCCTTATGATTGACTGTGCAAGTATTGCTCTAGACTTAGTGGCAGACTATTGGTAACATAAGTCACTCTGTCATAAGCACGACCTAATTTTTAGTCTTATATACCATTATAATCCATTTTAATCTTGAAGTGTGTGCATTTTCACATGCAGTTTTTACTATAGAAACATAAAAAATCAAGCTTTCTTTGTATTGTAGCTATTTGCAACAACAAACTCCTCTCTTTGCTCTGTTCTTTTTTCATTTCACTTTTAATTTAATACTCTCGGAGTCTTCTTTAGCTGACATTTCTGAGAACTGGAAGTAGAGTTGAGTTGGCACTTTCTTGGGTTTAGAAATAGAGGAGCTAACCAGTAAGTGAATGTGGGCTAGACAGCCTCAGAACTGTAGTGATGATGGGCCAAAGTGGATATCCTGCATGCCAGCAGTCCCCTGCAGATGGGCTCACAGGAAAATAGCATTTAAATTCTCATCTGGGTTCAGTCAAATCATTACAAGCCTTGTTAGTTCTTACTGTTTTATCTTTCAGTGCAGTGGCCAACTTTTCAAGGCTCAGACTGGCTCCTTGGGGAAGTTCATGTTGCAGTACTGAAACTAAGTGCAAACCCTCTATCTGTCTGTCTGTCTTTCTAGTCCTAAACCAAGATATTTATATCCTATGTCTCACTGAAGCAGAGCACTGTGCACTGTGCAGAATTTCATGTATCCCACAAACTTGCATGGGTGTGAGTAGGCAGAATTTGGCCTTGACCAATGTACTGTGAAGCTGAATCAGCCCTATTTCATTCCAGTCTTTCACAGATTTGTCCACAAGAATGGTTTCTGATGTTCTGCTCCTCATCCAGCATCCATGGCTTGGGCTGTCTTCCATTCATGGAAACAAGAGACCAAGTTCCTTGAGGGGCTTAGGGAATGCAAGTATGCAGTTGGCAGCTAATCAGCATGGAGAATCTTGGGTCCAAGAGAGAGAAGAGGTGAGAGAGAAGCATGCAGTGTCTGATCCTGGTTTCTCTTCTGTACAGAGTATATGTCCACAGACTGGAAGGCCAGTGAGCTGTTACAGATACATTTAGTTGAGAGGCAACAACTCATTGGCCTTTGCAGAAAAAAAGGAATGAATCTTAAATCAATTTGAAGACTAGAGAAGAGAACATCAGCCTCTCCTGGTCTTTTGCTGTGCTCTGAGAATCAGAAAGTGCTCAGAAAAGAGCTTTCCTCCACTAAAATGGCAGGTACCCTATAAGAAGGGAGCAGCACCACCACAGAAAGAAGAGAGTGACCAAGGATGGGAAAAGACTATCCTAAACTAGACTGATAAGTAAGAGCAATACATATAGATGAATATGATTAGGAAAGAATGCATCAGGATGTGTAAATAGTAGGCAAAGGGGTACATGTGTCAAAAGGGGAGTAGCCTAGGGGCAGGGTCCCATGTTCCCAGGGACCTGAAGGAGAAAGGAGTGAAAATGGGCAATTGTAAATGGAGATTCCCAAGTGACACTATTCTTGTGCCCCATGTTCTTCTGCTACAGTGGGAGTCAGGCCAGCAGTGACTTGTGCCATTATTGCACAGTAGAGTCCTTTATGTGCGTATCCCTCAAGAAAATCACATGTGCTGGGAAGAGAGAGCAGAGGAATTAGTGAGAGGTCAGAGAAGGAAAGACATCTCTCAAAGTTCTCACTGACTCCCAAACCTTTCCTGGTTTCCCTGGACCTTCTATTATTGCCCTATTCCTAGAGGTGGTGACATGCAGCTTGAAGAGCTCTACTGACATAAATTCACTTCAAGGGACTGCATAGCCCAAAGGTCTGAGAGATCTGAACTAGCAATATCTCTGTGTTAGCATCTGTTAGCACAGAGAGATATAGAAACCAAATGCAAAAGAACAGAGCAGCTGAAGAAGGGAATAGGACATACAACGATCTGCAACAACCTAGAAATAAGTAAAAAGAAAAGATCATCCAGATCTCAGTAAATATTGAAAACTCCTGTATTAAAGATAGTCATGACCAGTAGCAAATCGGGAATCCCCTGGTCACTGATGCTTAGGAGCACATTGCCATTTTCCTACACAAGTTCCAAGGGTTCTGCTCCTGGAAATGGGATTTCTTGGATGAGGAAGGCTTAGGTTGAGACAGAACTTTTATGTTTCTTCATGGTGTTCTACATTATACCTCACTGTTTTGGGTTATTTACTCCCATATGTATTTTCTTTTTTCCTCCATCTCTCTTATGCTCTATAAAAATTCTCTCTTCCTGTGCTCAGATTTTCCTATCTCCTCATTGCTCAGTCTGGGTTCCTACAGCAATGAGTGCAGCAGGTTATGCTGATTCTTGTTTACATGAAGTAATCATCAAGAAATCATTTTATAAGCTACCCCCCAGTTTCATATTAAAAAAAAAAAAAAAAAAAAAAACCCAGCAGATTTCACAGCCCTCATTTGCTTCTTTTTTTTTTTTTTCTAGCACTCATAAGAAACAGAAGTTAGTAATAGTAATGTGCTGGTTTGTAATACTGACAATCAGGATATTATCTGTCAGATGTGGTCAGTGTCCTCACTTCCACCAGAAAGCAGCACTAGGACAACATCTGTGGAGATATTGACAATGTAGGCATTTAAAACAGAGCTGGTCACCCTGCATGTCCTTTGTAGTCAATACAGACAAATAAGCACTTGCAAAGCACATTTCATCTTATATTAAATCAATCACCTACTTTAGGCCAGATGAGTCACACCCTAAAAACACTTGTTTCTTGCCTAGCATGAGTAGTTTTATGCAGGTGTCCATACTGTATTTGCTTAAGCTAAAGGGATTCATCTCCCCATGTCCTTGCTTCACCTCTGCTCCTCAAATAGTCAGCTCCAAGTATCTCTTCGACTACTGATCATAAGACAGCTGATGTTGTGAAGTAAAATATTTTGCAAAGTAGAAAAGGACAAGTAACTACAGAGTCAGGAGTGCTCAGTCCAAGAGAAGATGAAGTTTCTCTGTTAAGCTGTGCAACACAAGGGGATTTGCAGTTTAAATTCACATCTTGGCCAGTGCTTATGGATTTCTACAGTCCTTCTTCCTTCCTTTCCCCTTCAGTGAATGAACACATGGGGAAGGGCAAACAAACAAATTGCAGTGAACGTGGTTTAAAAAAAAAGCCATCAAACAGAAAGCTGACAAGAAGAAAGGAAGTTTGTTAGAAAGGTGGAATGAGGAGCACTTCTCCTCAACCAAAACTTCTCACTGTAAGGGCAGTCCATGTGAGACCTATCAGGAACTTTGACTCGAGGGTGCAGGGGTCTCTTTTTTAAACTTTTAGGTTCTGCCACAGATAATAGAGTAATTTTATCATTTTATCATTTAACATTGGCACTTTACAGAGTTCCCTATGAAATAACTTGAAGCTACACAAACACAAATCCTAGAGAAAAAATATTTAGTTTTCAAAGACAATTGGAATATTTTTCAGACCAATCATTGTTTTGGCCTAGGGTATGCACTTTGTGCATGGCAATCTCCAATTTGTACCAGATGCAAAGGCAAAGATATTTACTACACATGCCCCAAACTGCGCAAATTCCTTTGTCTTTGTGTTCACTTAACCTCAGCTTCCATTCCACATAACTTATTTCACCTCAACTATGTTTCTTGGAATAACACTGAGTTTTGGTCACTTCATTATTGGCTTTGTTTGTCTTTGGTGCACTGTGCATTGGCTTGAAACACAAAATACTGTGACAAAGGAATCCAATATGGTAATACAATCGTTTGCCTACTATTGCAAGAATAGTTTCCATTATGGCCCCCATTTTTCACACTCTTGTAACTTTCCAAAACACTCACCTTCGGAGGCAGTTTTCCCTGCTTGATGTTTGCCTGGAGGTTAAACTTGCCTATGAGAGCAGAAATTTTAACAAAGAGTTCTAGTCACTTTTACATTATGGGAAAGTGGGGAAAAAAACCCCTACATTTTCTTCTGACTTGGAAAGAAAAATGTCTAACCACATTTCTAAGGAGGGCAACAGTAAAGCTGCTGAGTGTTGTAATTTGACGGATAAAATCAGTTGAGAAGCCCAGCTGTAACTTATAGATTCTGTTTTTTTGACTTAATGGTCCTGGTATCTATAGAAGTCTATTTTTGTTCAACAGCCTAGGGGATCAGAGCAAAAATGACCAGTCATTCCAACTGCTAGCAGCTAATTTTTGTCCCTTCTTTCCCATGCAAGCACAAAATTAGGAGCTGTATTAACAGTTTTGTCTGCGAGACTCTGGAAATTATAAAGTAAAATTTCTATTCATTTCAACTCTGTCTCTCTGAATGCAGTAAGTTTGTGTGTAAAGGAGCTGTTTGTCCAGTTAAATACAGAAAACTGAGTGGTATTAAAAGAGTTCCTGTCTCTCTTCTGTCAATTCTTTCCTTTTACTTTGCTTTAAAAATCTGCATGATCTGACTGAAGGATTTGGGGCTGGCCTGTAATAGTTTGTGAATCCTACATGAAGTCTGGCTATCAAGATAGTTACTGTGTGACTACATCTGGTTGTTGGATTATTACCCATGTGAACAAGTTGTCTTAGCTTAATAGTCAAGCCACTAAGGAAAAAAGAAGGAATGAAATACAATAGTTCCAGAAGAACAACTTTGTTAGTCAACCTATAGGGAACTCTTAAAACTAATGCCTGTGCTGCAAGCTCTAAAGAAGCTACATTCACACAATGCTTGAGTCAAATAGCCAGTAAGACCACCATCGCTGTTGAAAGAGATCTCACTGACAAATGCTGCCTGGATGAGAAGGCCAGATTTACTTAGGACCATTACAAGTTTTAGGTAAGATAAAGATGGAAGTTTCTTTACAATTCTGGGATGTTTTAAGCTTTAAAACTCAATATCATTCTTCTATTGCTGAGAAGACACTTTTCAATCACCTGAGCTAATGAACAGTCATTAGTGATCTGCTGTAAACTAGTAGCTTCCAGTGGCAGTGGAAGTGTGAAGAAGCAGTATCTGGGAACTCAGGTAAAAGGCTTGTCTCTACACACGTGCTTGGTGAGATTAGAAAGGGGCAGGGCTAGAGCTGCTACTGCAGAAATGAAACCATGTACTTTTGTGCTTGTAAAAGTAAGTGATTCCGGCAGTAATTCCAGAGCAGAAGCAGTGAATGAACAAACCCAGCTCGCTCTGGCTTTATCTACATTGCTCTTTAAGGAGCTCCAATGAAAGGCTATCAGTCTCCAGGTATCACCAGTCCATAGTGTATGGCATTTCTGCTACAAATCCCTGTAGCATTTCAGGCAAGCTCCCCTTAGTACTTAACCACAGTCACAGCTTATCTGCTCAGTGCACACCCTTTTTAACTGACCATGTTTGAGTGCAAGGCTGAGCTAGATGACCTCCTGAAGTCACTTTCAAACTTAACTATACTATGATCATGGAATCACAGAATTATAGACACACAAAAGTTGGAAAAGACCTCTGAGATCATCCAGTCCTACCATCAGCCCACCCCCACAATACCCCCTAACCATGTCTCTCAGTGCCACATCCACACGGCTCTTGAACAACTTCAGGGATAGCAAGTCCACCGCTACCCTGAGAAGCCTGTTCCAATGCATGCTTAAAGCTTCAGGCTCAGGTGGGATCCTTACAAGGCTGTTTAAGCAAACCTTGGTTCTCTTGCATCCACGTGCGCTGTTTGGTTTTTGTATAGCAGCAAGTAAACTCATACTACAGCCTTTTTCTTAATTGTTTTAATTGTTTTACCTGGTTATGCACTTTCTTGAAGCTGTTCCCATGACCACACTGCAGAGCAGGCCTGCTTTCTGATTTTGCCACGGAGCTTGATAAAGAGAATGATGCTGCCACATCTATGTGGCATTGTAAGTCGATGTCACTGTGGTGGTTGACAGCACCATACATTGGCTGGATTATTATTCTGTTCCTGCTGCCAGGAGATGCAGTGAGGGAAAGTATCTCTCCATTTTGAAGCTCAAAGTTAGGACTTGCATTGTCCTACGGCATTCCTGAATATGGCAATCACAAAAGGTTTTCTTGTATCAGAGCTTTTCTGGCCACTGCAGGTGGCCCTTGAGCACACAGGTCAGAAGCATCAGTTGTGTGCATTGCGCCTGTACTTCTCGGAAGTCCTCAGCGTGCCACTCGTGACAGATGTTTACTCTCAACTATTGACATATCAGTCTCCACAGTGTGATTATCCCCACTTTCATCTTTATCAGTTCTGTGTGACCCTCCACCCAGATGACCATGGGGAGTTCAGTCACATCCCAAACTCCTGCCAAATGTGTCTTTGGGTGCTCAAGAGCTGCCAGAGCACTCAGCTGGGTGCCAGCATGGTGAGTGCTCTCTCACTCTGAAGTGAGAGCCTCCTCACCTGGTGCATCCAGAAACAGGGATGGGACGTGGTGAGCACACTATGCTTATGGGATAAGATACTGAGAGATTGAGTTAAGGGCCCTCCTACGAGGTCAACGAGTGCAGAGAAAGGCACGTGTTGCAAAAATACTTTATGGTTGTCAAGTGTAAAGTTTTTCCTGTGGTTATGGACCAGCAAACTGCATTGGCCTCACACAGAGAAGCTTCTGGCAAGAAATCATTCCTGAAAGCCAGCTCACATTATACAGCACTCCTGGGACTGCTGGCTCCATGGACAGAGCACAAGGCCAGGGGAAATGTGCAGACTGGTCAGCCCTTTCACCACTGCACCTCCCTGGATGCTGTGGACCAGCTTGGAGTGGTGAGAAATTACAGCTATTGTAACCCAGGCATGGCACAGGAAGGGAGAAGGTGAGGAGAGGACATAGAGCAGCAACAGGCTTGGCGTAGAGATCCGCTCACCCCACATACCACATATGTCTTGCTCAACCAGAGGGGAAGGGATCAAGTCAGCTCAAATTAGACATCAAGCAGAGAAGAAAGCTCCCCATTGATTACTGGGACAATTTGCAATCCCTGAGATCATTCATCTTCACCGTACCCAGAAGAGATGGGTCACGATACTGGTAGAAAGGATGTGAGCATAATCACAAGCCACATGGTGTCCTGCCCTTTTTTCTTAAAATACAACTTAGGCCTGAAATCCCTCTGCTGACTGCTCATGGCAGTAACTCCAGGCTAAGGGCTGTTTGCTGTTTCACTTGTTAAATAGTCTGTAGTGTCAGAGTTTGTAAAAGAAGGTGCGTTAGGCATCCTTCCCTAAAAGTTATAAAAATCAAGAGAGCTATAAAATAATGGAGCTGAAACAGAATCCCAGGGCCCTCATGGTGCATGGTGCCCTGTAGGCTCCATTTCAAGGAGCAGCTCCCTGACCCTCACGATCTGATTGCCTCTGACTTGAGGGCTCAGCCTTGATGCTGAAGGCACACAATTGAGTCTCTTACTACTTTGCCTGGCTGAATTCCAGAAGCTTGAATCTTGGGGCCTCAAAGAGCATGCTGATGGAGTGACCTAACCAAAGCAGAACCCCTTCACTTCAGAACTGCTTGCTCTCCCTAATGCATTCCACAGCCTGTGAAAAGCTTCTGATAGTCAAGCTTTTACCTGGTGGTCAGCTGGAAAATACAGGATATGGAGTTTCTGTACATTTCACTTCTGGCTGGACATGCATTGCCTACAGCAAACAGCTTCTGCCATCTGGGGTAAAACTATATGAAACAAATTGCTTGTATGAGGTTAGGCAGGTAGGGCAGCTATGATTTTCCATTAGGATGGCATGTGCAGTGCAGGAATCCGTATTTTGCTGTGCCTCTAAGGTGAAGGCCTAAGTGGTAATGGAGAGAGTAAACAAAATTGCTCAGATATGCTTCTAGGACCTAATCCTCTGGCTTTCACTTCGACAGCTAGTGCTGCAGGGTTGTGTCCCATGGCTCTCCTTTGGCCTCCTTCACAATGATTCAGCAACAGAAATCACAGTGGTCAAAACCAGATTCACTGGTTCACTTCTTTTGTTACTTTAGGCGTTATCTTGGGGGGTCATTCCAGGGAATAGAGGAATTGTCAACAAGTTATTCTCGAGCAACATAGATGGCAGCATCATCTGGTGACTGTTTAGCATATGAGTCCTAGATGCTAAGTGGCCTTATGGAAGAACTGCTGGTGTGAGCATTGTAGGTGGAGGCCTGGCAGGGTTGGCTTTGCTGAGATAAGGCTGGTGGACTGGCCATAGGAGCAAGCACCTTGCGAGAAAATGCTGACCAGAGTTATCACAGAATGACTATTGTTGCCTGGTGGAATACCTGTAACAAAATGAGGCCTACTGACACAGCGATGTGCTGACATGCCACTCTGAGAGTTGTGTTTTCCTTCAAATCTGCTGCAACATGATGGTAGGTGAGCAGTTATGTTTCTCTCATCCAAGGGTTTTCCTGTCTGTGGGCTTTGTGAATCTTCATACTCAACCAGAAGTATCTTTCCCTATCTGAAATGGTTGCCCCAGGGCCTTTAAAGCATCCTTTAACATCTTTCTACTTTGTATGGTACTACTATCTGATTTGCTTTTCTTCCAGTGCATTCTGGCCCAGAATCTCTGTGTGCTACATGGCTGTTGCTAATCCTCACTATGAAACCATGGCCCTGCATGTAAAAACTTTTTTTACAATAAGTGTAGTGAAACACTGGAACAGACTGCCCAGAGAGGTGGTGGATGTCTCAACTGTGGAGACATTCAAGGTCAGACTGTGCTTCGAACAACCTACTCTAGCTGTAGATGTCCCTATTCATTGCAGGGAGTTGGACCCTTAAAGATCCCTTGCAACTCAAATGATTCTATGATTCTGTTCTATGATTTATTGCCCCCTATCCTCCACCCTTTCCATCCCATTTAGAAGATGAAATGTGGCCCTAGTGCTCCTTCCCTTGAGTGTCAAGTGGTTGGCATGCCTGGCTGCAGATGAGAAGACTCCATGTCCTACCTACCGTGCCCATCTTTTGAAAAGACAATCCTGAAGGGACAAGGGAGGAAGGAGGCAAAGTGTCATGGTCCACATTGCTCTACCCTTTTCAATATGCTTTGGCAAATGCTGGTGTTTCAGATTTGTCATTGCCAAGTGCATGTATTTTATGCAGACAACATGGAGATCTCCTAAAAGCAGTCCTAAGGGGCTGGGTCTTCTGAAATGCCCCCTCCTGTATGTGTTGGGGTACTTTTAGGTGCATTGTTTCACTTGTGCACCAGGCCAGCTAGGGAAGCTGCCCATTCCTGTACTGAAGGAACAGCGTATCAGGACAGGCGTGGCCTTGAGGCAAGGTGGGCATTGCTTTGCTCTGATCTCTCTGATGTGGAGACACTGTGTTTCACGGCAGAGGAAAAACAAAACCCCACATTGTCCCCTTATCACTCAGACTTGGAACTGTGGTCCAGCAGGGCAATAGTAGACAGGCAGGAGCCTGATCTGGTTCAGCACTGCTACGTTCCTGCTGTGTGGTCTTGGCAATCAGCTCGCTTTTCCATCTGTGAAATAAAGCTAGTGGTGCTTACCTTTGTTTTCAGGACGTTTCAGGTCTCAGCACGAAATGTTTTATGCAAACGAGGAGGGTTTCTGGTGCTATTTCTTAATAATGAGCAGCAGACCTTGAATTTTGACCTTTACATGTTGTTGTTTTTTTATGACTATCCGTGTTCGCCTCACCAGGCCTGGACTGAGTGGACTGGTAGCAACTGAAGGTCAGAATTATTTTCTTGCCAGCTCTAACCATATAAGTAAGGGTTAGAGCAGTGCTGGAGGGGGGTGTATTTATGGGCATGCAGATGAGCTGCCACCACTTGAACGCCTTTATGCTGGGAGCATAGGGATGGAAGTGCAGCTCTGTGGGGACACGGTGTGGTCACTCCTGAAAACGGCACCTGCATGAACCGAGTCTTTAGCTTCTTCCACTGGCTGGATCAACCTCTCTCTGAACTTGTTCATACACACACCGAGGAGCTTCTGTCAAACAAGAGGGAGAGCGCCAAGCTGGAGTATGCTCTGCTCTCCAGAATACAATGGCAATATTTTGTTGGCATCCTCTCTACGAACTGGGTCCCTTGCTGTAACAGCTGGTTGAAGAAACAGCAACAAAACAAGGAGCTCACTAACTTGTCAAAATATTAGGGTGAGATTTGGACAGATCCATTTCACACCTCCTCGGTCACTCAGGCAGCACACAGACTGCCCTTCTGGTTCCCTGTGCCCCTCCCCACCAACCGACCTGAGACTCCATTTCCTTTTCAGGAGGAAAATGGAATATTTCTGTTCTCTCTGGGGTGAAAAGCAACTGGATTTCTTAATAAAAAAATTCTTTGTGAAAGGGGATTGCTGTGCTCTGCCTGCTTCTCATTGTGATGCTGTACAGGCTGTGATTTTAGACCTCATTTTGCATATGTATTTGACATTGTTTCCCTTATTAGTGTTGACGGTGCCATAAAACTTACTAGGGACATTTTTCTGGGATCCTAGCTAACGTATGGAGAGCTCAGGTACACAGTGATATGTATCAGGATCAGATTCTATTGCAAAGATGGCTCTGAACTCCTTAATTCCTCCTGCTAAATGGGATAATTGGTTTCAATCTTGAATGGGATAATTGGTTTCAATCCATTATTAATGATACCTGACACAGCATCTGATCTCTAGTTTCACAAAGCTCAGGATTGTTCAGATGAGCCTTTGGTCCTTACTCCTCTCGTGAAGTGAGCTTCAGCCACCTTTGATGTGATATTAATGATCAATTAAAAATACTGCTTAGCTCTGAATTAATAACAGGTATCCTCGTGTAAGAGAGCAAGGGAAATTCTAGGGCACTGCCAGATTTTTGGGGCCTCTCAAGCAGACTTTTATCATCTGCATAGCCTGATGTTAGGTGTAAGGTAGGGCCTCCTGGGGCAGCATACCCAAAGACAGCTCTGCTGGTAGCCAGGCATTGTCTCTGGGTGGTATGTCTCTGTGTCCTTCAGAAACAATGCTCTCACTCTTCCTAAGTCTCGTATCGGCTACGAGTTGCTGCAGGGTATGGCTCATGCTGTTCCCTCTTGGTGAGATAAAGCTCCCTTCAAGGTTCCAACGTGTTGAAAAAAATCTCACACCACATGAACTGCGTCTGGAAGCTTCCAGATTGTTTAGAGCTACGTGAGCAAAATACTCTATCTGTATTTTCAGCAAATAGCTTCAGAAAAGACAGAGCCTTAAAATATGCTGAGTTTGTCAAAAGATTCCAGAAAAGAGTGTAAGATTGAGCTGATCTTGTTGTTGAAAAACTTTGACACAGAACTATATATATATCAGCGCAAGAAATACGAACAAAATGCCTTTAGCTTAATCATAGAATCATAGAACATCCCGAGTTAGAAGGGACTCACAAGGATCACAGAGTGCAACTCCAGGCTTCACACAGCACCACCCAAAAATCAGATCGTGTGTCTGAGAGTGTTATCCAAACTCTCCTTAACTCCAGCACTTGGGGCCGTACCCACAGCCCTGTGCAGCCCTTTCCATGTCCACCGCCCTGTGGTGCAGACCCTTTCCTTCACCCCCATCTGCCCTCCCCTGACACAGCTCCATGCCGTTCCCTCAGGCCCTGCCACTGTCACACAGAGCAGAGCTCAGCGCTGCCCCTCCGTTCCCCTTGTGAGGAAGCTGTAATAGAGCATCATTTTTTCCTCCGTTGCCTTTTCTTCGTGGCCATTTCTGCATGGCCTGTCCCTTTGCCTCATAGTTTGCATCTACATGGAGAAAGAAATGAGCAGAACCCATTTTGGTTCTCACTGTAGAGTGCTGACTGACTTTTGCTATTGGCCTGACATCTGAAGGGAAAGATAAACATTTTGCTATTTTAATAAGACTGCAATCACCCCTTCAAATGGGAAATATTATTTAGAGCAATAATGCCGGAGAGGTTGGAAAGACCTGCAGCATCTGTTGTGTCCCATGTACTCCAAATGGAAAAGAAGAGACATCCCATTGTTCTGATTTATGGAAAAACGTATCTCTGGAAGACATTAAATCCACTTTTGCTTCACTGGTAGGCACTCCAAAGACCCGAATACTTTTATATCTAATTAGCTTCCTTGTCATGGATGGTGATGTTCAGCCAGGTTTCCAAGTCAGGCACACGGCTTTGAGATGTGTGCCAAATGCAGACAGATATGGAGCTTTTGAAGCATGTGATCTTCTCCCCACAGGTTTGGTCCTCTTGATAAGTGGGCATACAGGTGACACACTGCTGTCTCCAACCCATTTTGGAGCACTTTGCTAGCGTGTTGGTGTTATGGTAATTCTCATCAGTGAGCACAAAGCTTATCAAAACTAAAATCTGAACAGAGAAAGCAGAAAATAATCAAGTTTTACAGATCAGTTCTAAGAAAAAGTCTATCTTTTTTGTCTTCCAAGAAGATGAAGGAGGAATAAGTACAGTTGAAGTTCAGCTTCTTATGTACAAATGGTCTGCAGAATTTGAATCCAGGTCTGGATTCATATTTTGAACCATACCCAAGTTCAGGGAATTGAGGTCAAAAAGGTCAAGTCTGTCCCTTTGTGAAGCAATGCACCTGAATTATGCCACCGAAATAATTCTTTAGTGAAAGAATGTAGGAACCTAGCTCAAAATAGTGCCTCTGGTAAGCATATTAACTGTATCCTGGATAATATATAGCACAATGTTTTTCACCTTTCCTTCAGATTGAAGTGTAAGCAAATTTTTGATCATTCAACATATCTGCTGGGCAAAATGTAGTCACCCTTTCAGTCCTGAAAACATCTTAACATTTTCTTCAAAGTTTGCCCTTACTCCATGTTTCGGGGCAGAGAGAAATTTCCTTTTGTTGGAAACAAAAACCCCCATAGGCCAATGGGGCACGTACAGCCTTTGCATCCTAAGAATTGTCTCCTGCTGTCAGTGACGAAACTCTTGTGGCACTCGGGAGGCAGTGAAAGTTCTCATGTTGACTTTAGTGAGAGGAGGCTGAAAGCTTGATCTTTCTTTAAATCTGAGAACCCTTTTTCTTCTGTTAAAGCAATTATTTGCTTGTGGAACTCCTTAGCTAGAGGCTGGAGTAACATAGTGCCATGAGGGCTTTGATGTGGAAAGTGAGTAAATATTACATTTAAGACTTGGATTAAGGTCTCAAAGATGCCCCCTAAGCACATTAATAATCTCTGAAGGTTGTTGCTTACGCTGTAAACTTTCTAAGTGAAGTAATAGAATTGGTGTCCACCAGCAGATGGTGCTTCTGCCTGAGAATTGCTTTCTTTCATGATGATTGAAAGACCATTTCCTCACTCATATCATTATTGCAAATGGTCCATTGCATGGCAAAACAGTTGCATCATATGGGTTCTATATTTGAGATAGTTCCTATGTATGCCTTTCTGTCTGCTCATCCCGATTAAATGGAGAATTTCAGTTTTAAAAAGTATCCCATAAAAAATGCTTGTTTAGCAGATGTGATATCTGGCTGCAGAATTTCATGGTAGGAAAGACAGAGCATAGTGATGTTTGCTTTAGCCTGGGATGCCCTCCTTGCTGCCTTCAGTTGAGACATGCACGTTGAAAACCAGGCAGACAACCTCACTGTCTACTGATTCCTAGCTCTCTGGGGCAATAAGCTGAAGATTCTCAGCTCATGTGGAGCAAATGAGGAGGTGGCAAGCAGACAAATGAACACCCACTTGACTTCAAACTATTAGACTATTCTCTCTAATTTTTGAGAGACTAAGTGCCAATTTTTTGCTGAAATTTGCATTAGAAATCTTGTACTGTTTTTTTTCCTCTTTTTTTTTTTTTTTTCTATTACAATAGCATTAAGTATTTTGAAAGGAAGAGCTAGGACCCCCCTGAATTAGACAATACATTGTCATGTTGCATGTAAGTGTCTAACACTCTTCTCATCCAGCATTTAAGATACCTTGACAGTTGATACATCTAGTCCATGGTTCACATGCTACTTTTGTGCTGAGCATGTTGTTGCATGTAGCAGGTATAAGCTCACATTAAGCCAGTATGATGCTGGTTTTGGACTCAAAGATTAACACTGAGCTTGCCCACAGCACTGGGAATGGAGAAGGATTGGTGGTAATTTAAATCTCTGCAAGTACAAGGTATGGTTCTCCTTTGCAGAAGAGCAAAAACCAGGAGTTTGATTCAATATTTTGAGTCGGATTATGGAACTACTTTTTGTCATAGAGATCATAGAATCACAGAATGGCTTGAGTAGGTAGGGACCTCAATGATCACCTAGTTCATTTATCTGCACTAGATCAGGTATTGGATTAGGTAGTCCAGGGCCCCATCCAACCTAGCCTTGGTATTGAGACCCAAACCTACCCTCAGGTTGCTGTGCCCTGCTGCATTCTGTGAGCAGGGTCCTCTCAACCAGGAGATGCTGGGATGAGGACAGTGGTTACCCCAGAGAGAAGATGAGAACTCTGAATGATCTGGGTCAAGCAGGGTAAGGTATCAATATGAGATGAAAATATTGTAAAGACGTTCTTACTTTAACCACTGCAATCACATACTTGCACACAGAAAAAAATGCATACTCCAATAATGTAGATCTGCAGACATTCTTGAGTACTGTGAAAAATCTGATTTAAAAGTGATGCAATTGTTATGTAAAATGGTAATTTCTTCTCTTTCTCTCATCTCAGAAAGGATGAGAGAAACCCAGCAGTAGATGTGCTAAATTCAGCTTTTCTTAAGGAGCTGCTTTGAGGTACTGCTACAAAGGCCCGAAACTAAAAAAAAGTAGGACCAAAAATGATTTTGAGGGGATATATGTATATTCCATGCCACAATGATTGCAGCATAGTTTCCTGGACACCATAGTCACAGTATTTTTTGAAATCAAAAGTGCAGCAACATTTTTTGTCTCTTTAATATAGATTTTAATATAAAATCTGATGAAGATGCCAGAGTTTCTAGAGCACTGGCCATAAGCAGACCCAAGAGGGCAATTAATCAGATGGAATCCAATTAAAAGATTACTTTCTTGTTCTCCAGAGGTTGCTACATGGACAAAAAAAAAAATTATCAGCTGAAATCCCTCAGGCAGCTCACCCAGAATAACCTTCTTTTGCATCCACTCCAGCTCCAGGCAGAGGCTCTGATTCAGGAAATTCTCTTTATCCATGGTAGGTCTGAAACCACGCCTGCACGGCTTCCCAAAAGTGTTGTCTGTGGACCAGGCCCTATGTGGTCACCCACATGCATGGCTTTGGCTGCCCTGGGTGCAGGCATCACTGCTGCAATAGGTGTCCACAGGAGTACCTCCAAATGGAGAAACTTTCAGGCATAGACTGTGCTTTCTGCTGTAGGAAAGTTACTGGAAGCCTGCTTAGGAGGGAAGGAAGCTCTCTGATGATGGCTCCCATGGCAACAAGATAAGGCCTTACAGAGTAAGCGTATGCGGCTCCCACTGAGGGGCGAACCCTAAATTGAAAGCAGATGAGTGAAACAGGTGACTAATACAGATAAAACCAGTGCCACGGGGAGGATGGGGAGCCATGAAGAGGATGGGAAACAACCAGATGCCGTGTATTTGGACTGTGACATTACACAGGACAGCCTTGAGCTTGATTTTATACATAAGGCAGTGATGATAGAACAGTTGGACCAGGAACCATTCTGAGGGTCTGGAACCTCACAGAACAACAGCATGTTTGATACTGGAAGAGATTTCTGGAGGCTGATCCAACCCCATGTTCAAGCATGGCCACACACAGCAAGTTGTCCAGGACCATGTCAACTCTCTAACTAGCAAGAGACTCCACAACCTCTCTGGGCAACTCATGCCAACTCTATCACCTACACAGTAGAAAAATGCTTCCTGATGTTCAGACAGAACCTCCTGTGCTTCTGTTTGTACTCATGCCTCTTGTCCTCACTGGACGCCACTGAAAAGAACCTGGCTCAGTCCTCTCTGCACCTTCCCTTCAGCTATTTGTATACATTGATGAAATCATCCTGAGCCTGTTCTTCTCCAGGCTGAGCAGTCCTAGCTCTCTCAGTGTTCCCTCATAGGAGAGACACTCCAGTCTTTTCATCATTTCTGTGGCCCTTAACTCTCTCCAGTGTGTTCACATCTGTCTTGTACTGTGGATCCCAGACCTGGACACAACGCTCCAGGTTTAAGACGTGTGGCCCAGTACACTGTGCTCAGTACAGGGTGCCTCATCCCCCTGCCCACCACGTTCCTGAGAGCCCAGCCCTGCAAACCCAGCCAGCCCAAAACTTTCATGCCTGTCCTGAGTTGCAGTGCGGTGATGTGGTCAGCTGGTAGGGATGATGCAAGCAACACTATGCAGACAGTGTAAGAACTTGAATGCTGGCATGGTGAAAACATGCATGTATGAGTGGACATTGCTTGCCACTCTGGTGGCATGAGTGCTTGCTTGGTGTGGGAGCTGAAGGTGGCAGATTGCACAGCCATTTCACACAGCTGGATTTCAGCCATGTAAGTGAATAGGCCCAAGGTCAAGGAAGGCTGAGAAAACAAGAAGTGTGACTATGTGCATGCAACATGCACCAGGTTGAATGAGCAATTCTTACCTCATGTGCTGATTCACTTGTTTCCCTTCCCTGCCACTGGACTTGCAATGATCAGTTGTTATTAATTTTTAAAGTTCTTGGGGGGATGTAGGGCCTCAAGATATGCTTTAGCCTAAGTGACCTCAATAGATTGTTATGTGTAAAACACAGATTTTTCTGGAAAAGTAAATACCAGTTTAATATACCTTCCTTTGACAGTGAAGTTGGTACAATGAAATGATGATATGATATAGGGTTGTGTAGGGCATCCACCCTGTTTTTATATTTCAGTAAAATCTCTGAAGGCTTGGCCTTTGCTTCCCCTTTCATTATCACTCCATGAACAGTATGAATAGTGCCATGATGACAGAGCTTTATTAAAGTCCCCAGTATAACCAAAGAACATCTCTATTTGGCTGCATCCTGGCCAACAGGTTGGGAAAAATTCACAGCATTTTTTTAATATGCATTGGTGGAGTACAAGTAAACCCAAAATAGACAGTAGTTCTAGACCTAACTTGACACTTGCAGGCTGTGCACAGGTCCAGTGGCCATGTGGTGACAGCAGAGCATTTTAACACGACCTTCGCTCAGTGCTGTCATCTTCCTGCCTGCATAGGGTAAGATGGTACAGGCACTCGATGCAGGCTGCTGTTGCATGGACCCTGCCAATAACAAAGCTGTTCAAGTGCCACAGGACGAGAAGCAAAGCCCTCAGCTCTTCTCTTCAGTCTTCCAGGGGTGGGAGGCCAGCAGCAGCTCCAGTCATGCTCGCCCTCTAGGTACCTGGGTGGGATCACAGAATCACAGAATCACAGAATCAGAGAATCGTAGGGGTTGGAAGGGATCTCCAGAGATCATCGAGTCCAACCCCCTTCCAAAGCAGGTTCCCTACACCAGGTCGCACAAGTAGGTGTCCAGGTGGGTCTTGAATATCTCCAGAGAAGGATACCCCACAACCTCCCTGGGTGGCCTGTTCCAGTGCTCTGTCCTGGTGCATTCCCTGGAAAAGTGCATTGGAAGCTGAGTTTGCTCTGAGGCTTCTGCACACATGAAATGGTGAGCTGAACTCTGCATTAAATTAAACAGTATGCCGGGCTCTAGATGGAGAGGAAACAGGCATGCTATTGGGCAAGCACTTCAATTTCCTTCTTCTGCCATGCACCAACTCCTGAGGGTACCGCTGGGAAGGCATGCTGCTCCACAAGTGCTTCCTTGTATGGCTGCAGGGAATGGAGCAGCATTACTGAGTCACTTGAGAGATTTCCACAGGGAGCCAGTTCTGAGTAGAAGCATTTCTTGTCTGTAGAAGACAGGTCCTGTTCACTGGCTAAATGTGTCTGGTAGGCATGAGATCAAGTGTGAGATGAGGCAAGTCTTGGTAATGCAAGGAAATGCTTCCAGCAGGGCTTGAGAAGCTCCAGTGTGTCCTGTAATTTTCATAAGATTTAATCCTCGACTTCAGCCCTCTCTCCTTGGAACAGCATCATTTAAAAATGGCTTTTGAAATGCATTCCTGCTATGAGGAGGCTCAGCAACGACCTGGAGAAACGGTTGAACTCTCCTGCCCATGTGAATCAGACCGTTTGTTTTGTTGAGGAGTTATAAAACCAGATGATTCACTCATATGAGCCACTTTTCAGCAACTAGTCCTTGTCTGTACACATGTGAATTAACAACATCAAGCCCTGCAGAAGGGGTATTGACAGCTTTAGTTCTGACTTTCCTTTCTCTGTTCTGTCCAAGTTCCATACCAACTTCTGTGGACTTTAGTTGGAGTGGATAACCATCTCACTTATAAACTAGGCTGCTGTCAAGGGGCAGCCCTTGGCATCAAATCTGGCCTAAGCAGCCATGCACCTCTGTCCTGATCCACATCTCAGCTGTGCTCTACATTGGCATCAAGAGGGACACTGGCAAGTACCTCAAGAGCAGCAGTTTGTAATCCCTTTTTGGTCTCTCCAGAGCCTCTTAGAAAAGCTCTGTCTGCTCCCTGTCCTCCTGTTTGTGTTTACATTGTCCCACCTGGAGCTCCATCAAGTCAAGGCACCATTGCACCAAAAGAAGGTAGTCTGATGGGAGCACCCTGGTGGCATCTACAATCTTCCCTTTATCTTCCATGCTGTCCACTGGACAGGTAGTTTGCCACGTGCTTTTTTACTCTTCCTATTTTTTTTTACTTATCCCTTTTCCTCCCTCTGTCTCACCTGACAAGGTGGGGAGGTTTTGTTAAACAAAGAAATCAGTCAGAAGAATGCTGCCATTCCCATTGCCTGTGTTGGATGTGGAGGTCACTTAGAAGCTAGTGTTCTCTGTGGATAAGGTGGGGATGCTGATAAGGAATAGCAAGGAGCCCTCTGAATTTAGCAGCTGCCCTGCAGCATGTTGGACTATGCCTCCCTCAGAGCACTGAGACTATAAACCATAGCAACAAAACTGCATGATTGCAATCTCTGCCTGACCATAATTTTTCCACCCTGCAGTTTTGACTGGGGGAAGCAATGCAGTACCATGCAGGGTGGAAGGTGCTTGTCTATCAGCTACTGTGCAGTCCTAGCACTAGACACAGTGCCCTAGCTTTTTCTTCCCAATTGTTTTCTTTTAAGCTTTCAGGGTTGGAGAAGCTGATTAAGCTTGAGTCCCTCAATACTGAATGCATCCCGATGACATACGTTCCTATCTCAGAGACACAATGGGTTTCCCTCACAGCCTTGCTTATGCTTGTGCTGCATAACAACATTCGTTTAAAATCCACTTTCTTTTTGAATATTTTTCCTCTCACTTTAGTTATGACTCAAAAATGTTAGTTTGCTGAATATATTTTTCTTTAATCACACAGGACCATTCCAGATGGGCCATTCCACTATCTGCACTATTTTCACTCTTTCTATACAAGGCATTAAAAAAAGTGCACCCCGATGTGGATCTCTGATGTGAAGAGGGAGTGATCATTATACAGTTATTATAATATTTAGAGGTAATTTTCACAAGCTATTATCATTTTGGGGATATCAAAAGACCAAAGCAATAGCCAACAGTCCTCTTTAAATAATGGGCTCTTTAAATGTACCCAGATGTCCCTTTTCAGCCTCTGCCATTCTGCGATTCTGTGATAACCTTTAGAATCATAGAAACATAGAATGGCTTGGGTTGGAAGGGACCTTAAAGATAATCCAGTTCCAAACCCTTTGCTGTGGGCAGAGCTGTCACCCACCATATCAGACTGCCCAGAAGCCTCTGATGGGGGCCAGCATATGCAAGTTCCCATCTCTCCAAGGGTTTTAACTTCCAGCTCTAAGACATACAACTCCTCTGCTTCTGCTTCTATTTAACTTTGCCCTTTACCCTTAAACTTTGCCATGGCTGGGGCTTGAACATATGGCCTCCTTGTAAACTACCTTGAACCTGACCAAGGCATTTCAACAAAAAGGCTGCTTCTCTGCTGACCTGAAGGAACAGAAATCCTGTGTGAATGAAGGGAGTTAATACTTATTCAAACGTATACTCAAAGTGTTATAATAGGTATGACACACAACTAAGACTCAAGGTTTCACAGAAAAGCAGAATATCACAATCGTTGAATCAGAAAATGTATTTGCCCTGCAGCAAAAAGAAAAGGCCCAAGAAAATAGGCTAAGTCTGAAAACTGTAAACATCACTCCCTGAAAGATGGAAGAACAGTTACATAAGAAATAAACAATTGAAACATGACTACTTCACTTCAAAAGAAAATCCAACCTATACAGAGCAAGATGTCAAAGCTGCTAGTTGTGCCGAAAACCATGCTCTTTGGTGGAAAAGATGTACAAACCAGAACTCCCTTATGCTGAGAAAAAAACCAGCATCCGCTACACTTCGGGTTAGTGCAGAAGGAACATTGAGCGAGTTGCTTACTGGAATGGCAAACAGAAGCAGAAGATGGAAGTGCTGGAAAGGTGGTAGCTAGCACGTACTGGCCCTCTGCAGAGGCTCATCACAAGAATGGGAGGAACAGGTAAAAGGTCTAGAAGACAGGTGCAAAACAAGAGATAAGGTAAAGAGGCGATATCTTTAATTGCCAGCAGCGTCATGAGAAGCCATAAGAGCTGGAAAACATCCCAATATGTATTAAAAGAATAGATTATAAAGGAAAATCAATGTAAAGAAATAGTTCAAATGTAAGTAATAAATGTAATCCTGAGTAATTTTAAGAGAAAAAGCTTTGGCAGTCACAGTCCATAGTCACAACTATAATAACATAATGGCCTTGGTAGGTCTTTTTGTTTAACTGGGTGATCTTCTGAAGAACAGTTTGAAAAGAAGCATACAGACCTAGGGATAGAACTGCTGATTTCACGAGTGTTCTGTTAAGCTAGTGTATAAGTAACAGGAGGAATTTAGGAGGAAGGTACAAAGTTTTGAAGCAGTGGGGAAAATAATCACAGAATCACAGAATCGTAGGGGTTGGAAGGGACCTCCAGAGATCATCGAGTCCAACCCCCCTGCCAAAGCAGGTTCCCTACACCAGGTCGCACAGGTAGGCGTCCAGGCGGGTCTTGAATTTCTCCAGAGAAGGAAATGCTTTCAGCGCTTTAAGTATCAGTGGTTAACTATACAACGTATCAGTAGCTAAAGACTGAAAAGATTGTGGGTTAAGGCTGTGTATACAAAGGTTTAAGGTCTGAGAACAGTGACTAACACAATACTATGATTTAGCCAGAAGAAATACTGAAGGAAAATTACATAGGTAAGTATTAGAGGATACTTATATCTCTTCAGTAATGATGCTTAACAACTATATTCTTTTGTTTCTAAGAATTAAACCTATACAGGTACTCTTACAATTCATGCATTATATATAGTTAATTGCAAGGTGAAGCAAGGCGAGGCAAAATTGGTGTATAAATATATCTAAATCAGCATTTAAGCACGTTAGCTGCTGATTACAACTAAAGTGTGAGGTTTGATGCTCTGCTTCAAAGAATGATGGAGATTTATCCAGAAACGAGTGGTGGAGAATTATCCAGAAGGTGATTCAGTAAACTTCTTTGAAGGGAAACGTTCAAGCTTGTGGAACAAAGATTCTTATTAATAATCATTGAACCACAGAATTGCTTGAGTTGGAAGGGACCCCTAAAGGCCATCAGGAGCACCCACACTTCCATCAGGTTCTCAGTGCCCCATCCAGCCTGACTTTGAGTGTCTCCAAAGGCGGGATATCCACCGCCTTTCTGGACAGCCTGTTTCAGTGCCTCACTACCCTTATTGTAAAAAATTTCTTCCTTATATCCAGTCTAAATGTCCACTGTTTTAGTTTGGAACTGTTTCCCTTTGTCCTGTCACAACAGATGCTACTGAATCTGCCTCCTAATCTTGTGTTAATCTTAGTTCTCACTCGGTTAAGTTCTCTTCTCACTTAGGTAAGAACAGAGTAGGCAGTTAATGTCTTCTTGTCAGCGTACGCAATTTTTGTATATGTATGTATACCTGTGTGTTTGTGCAAGTATGTACCTGCAAGCATTGGCCAAATGGGACTGGCCAGGAACAGGCATCAGAAGAGGCTGGTTGAAGAGCCATCTATTGGCAGCCCAGAGTAGCAGTTCCCTAGATACTTCTCTTGCAGCCTAACCTCCAGGGCTGTGGCTCCTCTTGCATTCATGTAGCCCAGTTCATGGCCCTGCATTTGGCAGCTCCTCTAATAGCATTTGGGAGCTCCTCTAACAGCATGCTGTTGGCTCCAATCGCCTTCAAACAGCCAGGACCAAGCAGGGCACATCCCTGGCTAAGTAAAGCAGGAAGCTGGACTTGCAGCAGTCTGTCTGGCGCTCAGATTTCACCAAAGCAAACAGAACCAGCTTGCCAGCTACCTTGACTTCAAGGGCCCCAGCAGAGGGCATGTGGGAAACTTCCAGAGAGAAGTGGGAGATCAGAGAGAAGACGTTGCCAACAGCTCGCCTTGATGCTGGGAGGTGTTTATATACAGAAAATCATCCAAAAGAAATGATAGCAGTAAACATGACAATGTCAGCAGCACAACACTGGAAGGACTTCCTCAGGGATTAACACGTCCCAGTACCAAGAGCTTATCTCCCTTTTTCTCATGTGTTCTGTTGATTCTGTGATTGTCCATGTTTGCTTTATCTCCCTCAAAGCAGAGCTACTTGTGAAACTGTTTTCTCTGCAAACTGCTTAGGCATATCTACCTGTAAAATGCAGATATATTTTACAAAAGGGTCTGTCCCTTGTGCTTGTGGGACACTTTGTGAACGTTTTCATCTCCACCCTAATCCCCCTCCACTGAATATTGCCACCAGAGCCAGGAACCACTCCTGACTAGAGATGAAGTTGTCTCACTTCACTAAGCATGTTGCTATTTCTAAGGTGTGAGTCAGTGCTTTTCAGTTAGATGTCATCACGTGCTATTTGCTGAGAAATAAAATCAACATTAATTAATTCTTCTCTCTTTCTTTTTTAATATAGTTTTTTTTTTCCTGCTCCAGAACACGGATGATGTACACAAACAGCAGAGTTCACAAACAGTAGAGTTCGGGGAGGCTGATCCTGGCTGTGTTTGCAGACCCACTTCTTGCAGTACAGGCTTCATGGTCACAGACAACCACGGTCCTGGTGAAAGAATGGAAAACCAAACAACAGGAGGAATCTAGGAGAAAAGGAGAGAAAGGCTATGTTCTTAGTTTATGGCAAAGGATGGAGGAAATGTGAAACAAAGCAAGGAGAAAAAGAACAGAGAAAGATATAAAAGACCCATATGGGTGATCTAGTAGAAGTAAAGGAAAACAAAATTCTTCTTTTTGGGTGCAAACAGCATGGAAGACCTTCTACAGTACCTGCTCAGTGCTCAGTCTCTTGTGCCCATCAACCAAGGGAATTATTCATTATTTTGTAGAGCACATCCATACTTTTTTTCTCTCTAGGTCAAAAAATACCAAACCTCTAGAGATGTTCATCCTTAGAAAGTGCTACAGTGTTCTTTTACAATATATGAAATTGTAGTAATAAGAATAAATTATAGCGCTCAGCATTGGACAGGATGACTGATGTAAGCTGTCAGCCGATGTTTGACTTTCCAGGTGAGATTAGATTTAGCATTTACCTTAATATAAACAGAAAGTGTGCAGTAAAAAGCACTTAATTAACAGGCAAGTGCTCAAAACCTTGTGCAGACTGGAGGCTACTTGAAGCGTAAGATAGCTCTCTTCTTTCAAGAGTATTAAAGAGTATATGGTGGAGTTTCAAAATCCTGATTGTTACTGGGAATCTCATTACTGAAGAAGACAGGAAAGGTACGTTTCTGTTGCTTAAGTCTTTATTTTCTATTAAAAAAACAGATTTGTTGTTGTTGTTGTTGTTCTGAATGAAAGGAGGGTTGTTAGATTTAGGGTAGTATGGTTAGGTCATGGTTCGACTCAATGATCTTTAAGGTCTTTTCCAACCTGAGTGATCCCATGATTCTATGATTCTATGAAAAGCATAGAGATTTTGCACAAAAAAGAAGTTTCAGGAGAATTTGGGTTTCTGTTTTCTCAAAGCTTGCTTGCTTTCATTAGACTGCCTTTATCCCATATGTTTGAGTGTATGTGTATAATTGTACAGAGATCTACATGCATGCGTACCCGTGTCCCCCTATGTGTGCATGCCTGTTCTATGCATGCTGAAATCACAAGGCTATTCCAAGAAGCAAAGGAAGGTAGACCAATATGTATAGCACCCCTTCCTGGTTGAAGAACATTTTCTTTACTCTAATCTTTATCTCAAGAGGAAAATCAGTGTGCCTGGATGTCTGTGATATGGTTCAGGTAGGCCCACACTCACTGAACTTCACTGAGGCATACTTGGCTTCCACAGACTGAAAATGACCTGAGTAAGGAGTAGGACCTCCTCGGGTCTCTAAACATGTTGAAGCACTCTGATATAGGGATTCTCAGCTGGTCTAAAATCAGTATGACACTTTCGCTAGTAGGTATTATTATTTAATCCTCATAATGCATACAAAACAAACCAATGTCATTGTTATAGTGTAGATATTTGATTAAAATAAGTATTATGTTGTCTTTAGTAGCTGTAACTTGCAAGGATGGCTGAAATACGAAACTTCACGTGGGCAGTGGAAGATATTTTCAAGGAAACTTTTCTCACTTACATGAACGGCTGGAGGAAAAACATGACAGAAGCGGCAAATGAACTGCAAGCCAAGGTTGATGCTGAAAACTTTGACTATGTTATCCTTTATTTGATGGTGATGATTGGAATGTTCTCCTTCATTATTGTGGCGATTTTGGTGAGTACTGTGAAATCCAAGAGGCGAGAACACTCCAAAGACCCTTACCATCAGTACATCGTGGAGGACTGGGGTGAGAAGTATAAAAGCCAGGTTCTGAATCGAGAAGATCTCAAGTGTGTGGTCCATGAAAACTTTGGTGCAAGGGACAAAACAAGCCCTGGATCACCCTGACATTTCAGAAACATCAGCAAAGAGGAAATCATTAAGTCACATTTAGGGAACTCGCTGGAATTATAAATAGCTGTGAAATTGTTCACTAGATTTACACAGTTGAGCTAGAATGGGCTGCTGAAGAAATCAACATCACTGTTTCCTCTGAGAACTCTGACACAGCTGCTTTGGGTAACACCCAAGAAAAATGCATGACTTTGCTCTGCTTTGATATTCTGCTCTTCAAGAAAATAAAGTCATGGAGAGAATAACTTGAATTTTTTAGCAATTTTTTGAAATCCAGAAGCAGATCTGGATTACTGAACAGTAAACCTCAGATGAACAGTTGGAGTTTTCAAGTGCTTAAAAGTGCTAATTCAGATCCAAACTGTATGACATAAGCCCATCTTAAAATAACAGGAAACTGTACAATAAAATACCAGACCCTCTATCTATTGATTGAACAATGTGTTATGGATATGAATCACAGGACTAGCCTATATCTACACATGTTCAAGTCAAGCCAAACTGTTATTTTAATGACCTGGCTCCCATTTCAATTTCATTATTCACTGGCTGCAAAGAATGATTCATGGCCTTCTGTTTTATCATAAAAGCATAGCTAGACTAACAGTCTCATCTAAGAGTGTCCTGGTTGTCCAGAGCAGCTTCTAGAGGGTCAGTGTCTTTCTTGAAGTCCATAGCTGTCTCTTCTGCTGTTCCTTGGTTTTCCAGATTAATCTGTCTATCTGCAATGCAAGCTGGGTGATAGGGATTTCTTGCATTCCTATCAGTCAACGCCTAGTGCAAACCAGCATGTCCTGCTATGTGTCTTTCAGAGCAGGGGTTTCTATGACCAGCTATCAAAGCTGTTCCATTGCTAATCTTTCTAAAGGTTTCTCATGTTGGGAACTGGTGTGCACCAGTCAGAAAACGGGTTCTAAAAATGATTTAGCTTCTCCTGTGCTGCGAAAGTACCATGATGCTGGCTGTTGGGGAATAATTAGAAGCAAAGCCAGTACTACTTCTAGTATTAAAATGTGTTTCTTTGTGCTCTAGGTTTAGCTTCTTTTCATGTTACCAGACTTAATCTGCTGAAACTTAAAGTTCTCATTCTGACTGTCGATTGTGTGGGCAAGAAGAAATGATGAAGAAAAGAGCTTATTTTTCTTGGAAGCTTGGTCTCGTTTTGGAGCCTGATTTTGTGGTATGGCACAACAGCTGTTGTTGTGCTCCAGAACATGCTCATGTTATGGCTCTGCTCCCCTCCAGGTGGAAGGAAATTTCTTACCACTTACCCTTTATGCCCACAGGCCGTAAGGGCACAGTTAATGTGCTCACCGAGCAGCTGGAGGGACTCTGGTGGCCATCTGGGCCACATGCTACAGCTGTGCTTCAGCTGGGGAAAGAGCATTCTTTTGACAGGATATGGCAGCAGGAACAGTCACAGTGAACCTTACCAGATGTGCCAACATCATGAACAGCTGCACCTGCTTGGGCTCTGCTCCCCACCAAAAGCGATAGGCAGCTTCCATTGCTGGCTGTGCTCTGATTCTGGCTGCATGTGGGCAGCTGTGACAGTGAAATGGGAATGAGCACCTGAGTTGACTCTGTCTTTGGGACATGTGGGCAATGCCTTAGGTCAGGCATGTCCAACCTGTGGCCCAACCCAGCCACCCCCTGGCCCATGCCATCATGATGGCAGTTCTGCTACAGGTTTTGACTACAGCAGCACACAAGCTCTTGTTCATTGCTGGTGAAAAACCACAGTTAATAGGGGTGTCTATAACAGTGTTTTGTAGCTGACAATCTATCAAACAGTGTTATTGTGCTATTTGTATCTGTTGTAGTTTCCCTGGAAATAAATAGGAGGCACTACTTTTGGAGCAGCCTAGATAATGCATATGCAGCTCAAGAAAACTCCATATTCAGTGCAGCCCAGGCAAGCCCAAAAGTTGCCTTAGTTTGGGTGAAAAGAGACAGGCCACCTAACACACTGTCTTAGAATCACAGAATCACTCAGGTTGGAAAAGACCTTAAAGATCATCAGTCCAACCATGATTCTAACCATACTACCCTAACTAACAGACCTCCGCTAAATCATGTCCCTGAGCACCACATCCAAATGGTTTTTAAACACATCCAGGGATGGTGACTCAACCACCTCCCTGGGGAGTCTATTCCAGTGCTTAAAACCCTTTCTGTAACAAAGTTTTTCCTGATATCCAACCTAACCTCCCGTGGCTGGAGGTTCCCCGTCACATGGGGCGGTGCTGCCTTTGAAGCCTTGGTAGGGAGCAGCTGTGAGGAAGTGAAGGCAAAGCTTTTCACGGGGAACTTCAGAAACTGAAGAGCTCGCTAACAATGTACGCACCTGAAGCAGTCAGCAACCCAGCTCTGGCGTTTCCCCGCAAGCCGCTACCAACACACCCAGCCCCGACACGGGGCAAGAGAAGGGGCTGCCGAGCCGGGCCGGGCGCTGCTGGGAGATGTAGTTCGCCCTGCCTTCCCGCCCACAACAATGGCCGCCCGCTGAGGTAGGGAGACGCGCTGTTGGGCCTTTCCCCACCGCCCTCTCCCGCTTGGCTCCGAGGCGGGCGAGTCGGCGGGGCGGGATGCGCAGCGGGCCGGCCGGGGCCCTACGGCGTGATGCGGCACCCCCCAGCACGGCCTGCCCCGCCGCCTCCCCGCGGCCTGCCCGGCCCCGCGTGGGCCCTGGGGAGCGAGGCGAGCTGCGGGACGGCCCCAGGGGCTGCCTAGCGCTATGGCAGCCGGGGCTGGGGTGATGATGGTCGCCATCAAAGGAGGAGCCTGCGATGTGCTGTTTGTGTTCTAGGGTGTTGGTTCGGGGTTTTATCCAGGTGCCATCACTGATGCTTGCGTCTGCTCTGTGCTTTGCTTGACAGCATTTGGAGCGTGTGAGGAGCTGCTGAAGGAATTGTTAATATTTCCATTGCAGCTTCGGCAGGTAGGTAAGCCTTACATATCTATGCTTCCATGTGCCTGGAGTTGGTGTTAGTTTGGGAATTACTGTATGATCGACACTGGTATGAACTGAGTGATTGCACAGGTCTTCCTACACAAGCAGGATGCAGAGCTGTTGGAGAGGGTCCAGGGAGAGCTCAAAGATGCTCAAAGGCCTGGATATCTCTTCTGTGAGGAAAGTCTGAGCATTTGTTCAGCCTGGAGAAGAGAAGGCTCCAGGGAGACCTCTTTGCAGCCTTCCAGTGAAGGGAGCTTATAAACAGGAAGGAGACTGACTTTTTACATGGTCTGATAGTGATAGGACAAGGAGGAATGGCTTTAAACTAAAAGAGAGGAGATTCAGGTTAGATGTCGGGGGAAGTTCTTTCCTCAAAGGGCAGTGAGGCGCTGGCACAGCTGCCCAGAGAAGCTGTGGTGCCCCATCCCTGGAAGCCTCAAGGCCAGATTGGATGGGGCCCTGGGCAGCCTGAGCTGGTGGGGGGCAGCCCTGCTCGTGGCAGGGGTTGGTGTGGGTGGGCTCCTTCCAAACCAAGCTTTTCTGTAGTTCTGTGGTGTTTTGGCTTATGTTCTCATGAAAGCTCTAAAGGTCTGACTTTCTGACTTAATGTTACCATTGCATCCTATGGCAGTGGTTTGTGATGCATCTTAGCACAGCAGCTCTGGCTCACATATGCTGCAACTGTGTTTCTCTATAGCCTTTGGGCTGTGCCATATTACTGTGTTTTTCCTCTGCCCAGTAGTCATCTTTTTCTTGAGGAAGAGGCATGATCATACCTTTGAGGTGCTAAGTGTGATACATGATGCTGCAGGTCAAGCGTAGTGGTAGATCTTCCAGTGACTGTCCAGGTGAGAAGTATGTGTTTTGTTTTCTGAAAATTATGCAGCAAGAGACAGGTGGAATTAAACTCCTTCTGTAGCTCAGGAAATATTCAGCCATCACTCCATTTAAATACCTTGGTAGCTTGCTGCTTTCCAAGGCCTTCTAGCTGGTTAATTTTATAGCATCTCACAAAGCAGATAAGAAGTGCTCCAAAATTCCCTGTCTATTGACAGGGATATTGAAAAATATCTCAGGTCCCCTTCTGTAGGGTAGATGGAGTTATTAGTGAGTTGACAGAGAGTCTCAGCCAAGACGGCTTAAGTGGGATTGTGAGTTCCCAGTTGCCTGGTAGGAGTTTTCTGGAGTATGCAGCCCAGTCAATATTCTGCTGCTGCGTAAGAAAACAATGGCGTTAGTAGCTGGGCTGTGATGTGGTCGCTGTGGTGGAGTACAGCTATAATTCAGTGGCTGAGAGACTTGGATTCAATTCTGTGCTTTGCCACTGACTGGGGCCCAACTCTTCAGTCTGCATGGGGTGGTCTGTGTTGCACAATGTTGTGCAGAGATCTGGGGCTGGCATCATCTAAAAGCTAGCTCAGGGAATTGCTGCAGCCCTCCTTGGGAGCTCATTAGCCCTGCTGAGGACACGAGCCTCTAGGGCTGTGTTGTGACCCTAACCACCAGCTCTGGACTCAGCAGACCTCACAGCATTCAGAACTGACAGAATCACTGTTCCAGCACTGAGGTGCAGCACAGGCAGACTCTCTCCTCCCTTTCCCTTCTGCAGTAGTTTGATCTGCTTAATGGAGGTCTGAGTGTAAATAGGGTAGTGATGGTGAAGAAAGCCACGGACGTGTGAGAGTGATGTCATTTTA
Source organism: Chrysolophus pictus (assembly GCA_037305975.1). Taxonomy (NCBI): domain Eukaryota; kingdom Metazoa; phylum Chordata; class Aves; order Galliformes; family Phasianidae; genus Chrysolophus; species Chrysolophus pictus. The sequence continues at coordinate 90,252,456 of CM074576.1, read as the reverse complement.
TCCCTGCCCTGCATAGGAGCTTATGAGTGTGTGATGGATAGATCATGACGTCTCCAACAGGGCTTCAGGCAGAGCCTAGTGCTCCTACTTTTTTCTCACGTGGCTCAGCATGAGATCTTGCTTGAATGTAGGTAACAGTGACCTTCTGTGGGGCCCGCGCTCTGCTCCCAGAAGGGCTGTTTGTTAAGGGAGCTTGCATTTTCTTGAGGAACGAACAATGCCTGACTGTGGATGTGTTTTGAACTCCTATCTTTGCCTTATCTGCCTCTGAAAAGGCAAACATGAAACTTCAGCTGCTTATTTGCCTGCTTGCTTTTAAGATATCACAACCTTGAAAGTACAGTGCATGAGCTTTTTACTTCTGAATTGGCAACAATAGTGCTAACAAGCATTGTTTTTCTGACGTGAAGTGAATCCTGCCATTTTTTTTCTCCTCGCCCCATGCAGCTCCACCCATTATTTTTTTCTGTCACGGGATTTCAACTGTCTTCAATAAGGTCTGCATCAGAATGGAGACCAGAAGACTCTAGAGGTGAAATTGAGAGAAGTGCTTGACTGCTGGAGGCTGGTGACGTTGGATGTGGGAATACAGGGAGCAGCAGCTTCCGCTTTTAGTTCTAGTCATAGAAGTCTCTGTAAGGACAGATCCTCAGAAGTATCAGCTCTCGCAGAAAGCATTTTGGACTGAAACACCACAGTTCAGAACAAAGGAAGGATTTCCTTATTTGCTTTGTGACTTCAGTACAACTACTCCTAGTGGATACAAATTCAGGCAGATTCATGCTTGTCTCTCAGCAGAGCAGAAATATTGAAGAAGTGTTGTGATGAATGTTTAGGTAATTGACTTGCAAACAAGCATTTGCAGGAGTGCATGCTGCAATATGCATTATATGCTGATTCTCACCCTGCAGTCAGACCCCGCAGATGGGCTCACATCACATTTGCTGAGTCTAGAACTTTTTCTGTACATAAAAATCTCTAAGCTCCATTTTGAGCTTCATATGCCAGATGCTAGCATGTTTTTGAATAGCTGAACTCATGCCTCTTTACAGCATGTCACAAAACTGCTTCCAACTGAAGCACAGAATTTAGAGTAATTTAGGAGAAGAATGAAGACTGTATAGTGATGAAGCCCCCACCAAAGTCAGGATGAGGATACAAACCCCAGTTGGGCAGTTCAGTCCCTCCGCATCAGGCCAGGGTTGTATAACTTGGATTTCGCTGAGAAGCACATGGTTTAGTGGGCATGGTGGTGATAGTTTGACAGTTAAGCTAGATGATCTTAGTGGTCTTTTCCAGCCTTTATGATTCTGTGATTCCATGACTGTACACCAAGAATCACCTCTGATGGGTGATATTGGCTGTGCCCAGCTGGCAGGGGTCTTTGCATTGTAATGTTTGCTGAAATTCTGGAGGAAACATCAGAAGTTGTAATGCCTTTTTTAGAGGGAGGTGAAACACTACTGACTTGTTAGTTCACAGCTAACCTGGCATTTTATCAACGGGAGAAGGGAGCTACACAACTAAGGATCAACAGTAAATACTGGATGACGAGTTGGCTGCATCATAGCTTAGATACAGTTAGATCTCGCTAGCAGCAGCTGACCTCACAGGTTCTGCTGTTCCTGAATCTGTTCCAGTGGGATATAATCCTGGAACATCCCGCAGTGTGTGCAGAGCCATGCAGTATTGGACAAGCTGCCATCTCCAAGCTGGCCAATGCGCCTCTCAGGACTTCTTTGAGAGGATGGGTCTATGGATAGACAGGAGAGGATGGCCAGCTCTCATGCTGGTGCTGGGCCAAGAGAGCTCTGCTGCTGTGATCTCAGCTACATGCAGTACTTGGGTCAGGGGTATGTGTCCTTTGCTCACTGATGTCTGCATGCTGGACATGACAAACCCTGGGAGGTGTTTTCTTCTCCTTTCTCTCTGCAGGCAATCTGTTGCTTTTTGTGATCAGAACTTACACTCCTTGCTCAGTGGGTCAGTTGAGTTAAGTAACTTACATGGAATAAGGGGGGAAAAGGAAAGCATGCCATTCTCAGCCCAGGCAATGGCAAGGGGTGAAGTACAGGAGCACCAGGAAAGCAGGAGAGCACACCATGCATGGAATCAGTCTGTTCTTACAGACCCTCCCAGTCTCTGCTTGGGGTCTCCTGTGGTGTCTCCCCGTGGCAATGCTTTAAGGGCAGATTCTGCTAGTGGAGACTTTTTGCAGCTGGTGGGGGGAAGGGGAGAAGAGAGGGGATATGCCTTAGGTGGAGAAATGTGGGTAGCTGTGAAGAAGCCATCTGAACCTCCAGCTCAGGAGGAGCAGGAACATTTACTTGAGTCCCTGTTTTCATTATGAAGACAAGCCACAAACAGCTGTTGTGGTATGGTGGTGATTTGTTCCGCCCAGCTGCCAGTAAAGGTTTGGACTAAACTGTTGGCCTTCTTCCTTCTCTCCAACAGTCACTCTGTTGTTACACCTACAGGAGATCCCCCGAGGCAGTCAGGCAGGAAAGTGCCGAATTTGAAATCCAGCAGCTGAAACAGGGTCAGCACTGGTGGAGCAGCAGCAGAGACCAAAGGGCAGCATTGCAGCTGTGTGCTGCAGCCTTCAGTATCCCTTGAGCATTTCCAAGTCCCAAAATTCAGTTCTGAAATGTATATTGGCCACCTGAGGGATCTGCTGCCTGGTTGGTTCACTTAGGTGTTATGGGCTGTACAGAAAAATTAATGTGTTAGCAAATGAGAGAAAACTGATGCAAATGATGCTGTGTCATAGAATCTCAAAAAGGTTTGGGTTAGAAGGGACCTCAGAGCCTACCCAAACCCTGCCCGGGGCAGTGCTGCCCCTCCATCAGCTCAGGCTGCCCAGGGCCCCATCCAACCTGGCTTTGAATGCCTCCAGGGATGGGGAGAATCCATTAGGCTTTGAACAGGGCAGATAGGCTTGAAATCCAGAAGATGGCACTTCTGGGTGCTGTTTGTCCGCCACATCTGAGACATCAGTGAGGCAGCTTGGAGTGCACACATGCCTTTGAAAGTAGCCAGTGCTTTGTTTTTGATTGGGCAGCTGCTGAGATCTGCTATGTGCAGTGAAAGCACAACCTCCCCTCTCTGCAAGTGTGGCACCTGCCTGGGCCCATCAAACCCCTGTCCTTCAGCAGCACCCTGCATGGATGTTGCTCCTGTCATTCAGCTCCAAAAAGGCACGCATTGGTCATTGCTGAGCCTCGTGGCACAGATATCCTGCCAGGCACTGAACTGCAGATGAGCCTGTCAGAGAGGTACGTGGTGAACGTGCTGAATAGAAACAGATGGGCTAATTCTTTTTAAATTTCCATTTCTTCAAGATGATTCTGCCCTGGATTGTGCCTTTAGAAGTGTGACACTCATCGGTGCTGGACACAGCCTGCTTCAGAACAGGCATTATCAGCCTTCAGCCAAGATGGTGGCGTTTAACTTGAAGGTGAGGATGTTTCATGGTCATATAAGAGTGAACTTCTGGTCTTTGAAGGAGATGGGTTTAAGATGTGGTTGGGTGAGTCTTGTGTTAAAGTTGCTTCTCTTGTCTAGGTGATGGCTTCACTGCCACACTGTACCTCAGGCTCAGATAGCTTGCAGGTTGGGGCCTCGTACATTGAACCTCTCCTCTGGCTTTCCTCTTTTTAGGCTTTTCTCAGGCTATTCTCTCCTCAGCTCTTTTCCTTACCAAAGTGTGGTTTCTCTGCTTTATCTTTTAGGGCGTCAAGGCCAATAAGCATAAGGGTACATATGTAAGGCTCAGAAATGTTTGAGCCTTGTTCCCTACCAATTGTTCAGTTAGTCTGTTTATCATAAAAGTAGTGCTAACCACAGGCCTTGGCTTTGCTTTTCCACAGAGCAGAGCTGTGGTTTAAAGATATTGCCAGTAAAAATGATGTTTTCTGCAGAATTGGGTTGAAGTGGCCAGATGTCAAAGGTAACATGCAGCTTGCATAGAGGAGTGCTATAAGAACCCACTCGAGCTCTCATTTGCAGACTTTAAGAGGGCATGCTAATGGAGTATGGGTACAAGGCTTTTTTAAATACAGTATTTAAACAATGGCCAAACAACTTTATGAGGTGCTGGAAGGTCTTCTGAAGTTACAAGGGGCTACTGGGATACTTGCTATGGGAGGATTTAAGCTGTGAACCTGCTGTGCATCACTGAAAGGCCAGACTGATCCTGCTGGCCAAGTGGCTCTTTGAAACAGGGTATTGGGAAGCTTGTGTACCTTCGGTATCATTCTGAAATTGACATCTCTCACTGAGTGCCTCTGCAGCTCTCACTGTATTTTAGTTCACAGTGTTAACCGTTTGCATTTTATTTTCCGCTCCATATGCACTTAGAGTAGTGTGCTTTAGTAACATTGAAATGTGTTGTGCAATTTTATTGGCTTCAGACATTAAAAACTGCTGAAACTGAAGCATTGTAGGCTACGTCCTTTTTATATCTTTTGTGGTTCAAAGGCATTCATCTATACTTAATAGTATAGACCTGGGCAAATTGCAGAACTCTCTTGGATTAAAATTTCTAGGTGGACAAAAGTGTATTCATGCATTGTATCTGATAGCTAATATGCATGCTTCCATCACTCCTATCAAAATTGTTCAGATGCACTTCACCTTTTATATGCATCCTAAGGTACTCAATTCTTTCCCTTTTTCAACTCTAGGTTGTGCCAATATTACATCCGCAGTAAAGACAACAAAAGCAAGAAAGACCTGTACAAGGGAGTTTCATATACAAACTCGAGTAAAGTGAATTGGATTTTGGCCTTTTCCCTGGACAATCTGCCTAGTTTAAAATTCCCTGCAGAAAAAAAGTTTGAACAGAAGAACATTACCATTGCTTTGAATAATGCCATTGTTGGAAGAAGCTGTATAGCATCCCTGTAGATTAATTTTTAATTGTCCAAGCATTCCAGTAACCGCTTAAATATATTGTTTTTTATTACAGGCTTTGGAGAATTTCCCATTGCTGATGTACATCTTGGCAGCTAAAACGTTGATTCTTTGCTTAGCATTTGCTGGAGTTAAAATGTACCAGAGTAAAAAAATTGAAGAAAAATTGAAGAGGGAACGTGAAGAGAAATTGAAAAGAGAAGCAGAGAAGAAGGGTGATTAAAGAATCTCTCAGGTATATAATTCATTTGACATCCTGGTATTTCATATTGGCATTGCCATATTAATCCCATTATATTTTGGCTTCAGTACATTTGGGCTGTGTGTTTAGAAGTGTCACCATTATCTGAGTTATTCGGTATGTGTCTCCTGTGATGCTTCATTGTATTTGCACACCCATACCATGCCCATTCTTTGTAAGAAATGAAGTTAGTACTAGACAACTTGTCAGCCACTGTTTGGGGTTTTGAAGATCTTAGCACAATATTCCTTTTCTGTTCTTAATTTCCTTGAATTTTGTATGCCCAACCAGTTGCACAGAAGGTCCTGGTACAAAAAGAAATCATTAAAGTTGGGCAAAAACTGCGTGAGAGGCGTGCCAGACTGGATGATGTAATAAGGTTCCTTGGCCTTAAGTCACATTGAAAAGAATCTCCAATTCCATGTTAGTTAAATACACGACAAGTTGCTGATAGTTTAGCTTGAAGGGCCAAATCTCATGCCATGAAGCTTTCCAAGGTAATAAAACTGCTTCAGGTTATACATCCATCATATATACTTCACTGAGAAAAAGTAAACATCTACATAAATTAAAAAAAAAAAAGCAAAATGAACATTGAAAGTGTAGTAAAGTTTTAGTTTTTCATTTGCCATGTGCTAAATTCCTTCCCAGTATCTTCAAAGCTTAAGCAATTGTTGGATCAAGTCTGTTAGCCAAATGAGTGTGGTCTAGTGCTAAGATTATACTCCCCGAGTTTTTGGTGTGTGATTTATGTATCAATTCATTTCACATTTCTCTGTTCTGCAGCAAAATGGGAATTCTATTCCTGCCTGCCCTTTGTAAACTCAGTGGGAGTTCGCTATAACAATGTTGCACTTTATTAAACTAGAAAACTAACTTTCTCCTTTTGAGGTCATCACCTCACATATGAAGATGGTTTCAGTTTTTAGAAATGTTTACTAGTTTTGATTTCAAACCTATCACTTTTGTTTCTTGCAACAGAAATTGGAAATTGTGACTAGAAATGGGGCCAGAAAATAACCATGGGAACAGAGTGTTTCATTTGTGAAGGGAAAACAAGAAATACAGAGGTGTTTTTCAGGCTCCTGTTTACATCATATTGAGGATTTGTGCCTGTGCAGACTTGTACCATTTTAAATTTTTATTTTAAATTGGTCCAGGTAGCCACTGGAACATGCTGTGAGAATACTTCTTTCAGTTTATGCTGAATAAGTCAGAGTAAGTTATATAGAGTTTTAGTGCTAAACAAATGAGAGGTGGGCACAAGGGCAAGCTGCCCTGCAAGTGAGCATGGCTGCTACTTTTAATGAGCAGACTTTACTGTGCTCTGTGTTAGGCCCCAGGGAGTTCTGCCTGGCAAAGGCTGTAGCCTGGAGGATTGCTGCACCAGTATAAGCTCATCGCACAAGACCTCGTGGTCTGGCATGTGACGTTGACCTTGTTGAATGACTGACATTAAAGCAAATCTGACCGAAGTCCTCTTAGTCACCCAGTGTGGCCCACCAGAGGCCAAGTCTTTCCTAAATTCTGCCATTTCTCGGACTGTCAGCACGTCTTTCTATAATGGGATTGCGAGAAGGGGTGACTTCTCCTGCCCTAAAAATGTTCTCCCGTGTCAGCACTGCAGAGCTGTGATTAGCTCCGATTGCAGCCTGCCACGTGGGCAGGCAGATTTAGTCCATGTGCTGCTAGCATATCATGCCTGCTGTTCTCACTGCTGTTTCCCCACCCTGCAGATTCTGTGACACTTGGCAGCTTGCTTGGATTCCTTTCCTGGGAGAATGAAGGCTTCCTGTAGATGGAGGATGTGTCGAAGGAATAAAACCCTCCGGAGTAACATTCACTTAAATTGTATCTCAACTTTTTGTATGTACAGCAAAATATCTAAGCTTCTATTTATGCAATAAAGAAAACATTTGTAAAAAAAATAATGACCTTGGTTACTGCTTACTTAAATGCTACAGTTAGAGCTGCAGAGGAGGCAGTTTTTAAAGATTAGCTGCAAGGAGGAGGCTGATTTTAAAAAGAAAACACTGAGTCCATCATGGGTGTATGCAGGGTTCATGGACAGACAGAAGGAATTGGGGACATCTCTGTGCAGCTTCTTCAAGCAACTGCAGGGGTACAAACATGAGGCTTGTGGGCTCTCTGTTGGATCCAAATGAAAAAAGCAAAGATAGGAACTTCTCAGGGTGGTCTTTTTCAACCCCCTTCCCATACCTAGCACTTACTTAAATGTAAAGCAAATCATAGCATCGGTATGAAAACCTTTTGGAAGTTTAATACAAGGAGGTTTCTTGTATTTTATTTTGGGTCGTGTCTGAGGGCTGTGTATGGCTCTCTGTTTACTATTTGGCCTAGAAAATAGAGACAATTTAATTACCATTACTAGCCATTCCTGCATGTTCAATAACTTGAAGTCTTAAAGAGTAAGCACACTCAGTCATGGTAAGTTAATCAACAGAATAGGTGGTTTGCACATAAACAAAACCTTAGGAATGTGCAGCAGTGGTAACAGGTATGTTTACCTTCACGTTTCCTTTATAAAGCACTTCTAGATCCTTGTGTTTTCTGGAAGTGAAGGTGAATGTGAAATCTGAGTGGAGTGGAAGGAAGAAGACAGGAGAAGACTTGGGAGTCCAGAGGTTGTGGGAGGCCCCTAGAATGGCTCGCTCCTGCCCTCTCCCTGTGGCTACAGGCTGAGGTGCTTGGTGTGGTCACGTAAGCACGTACTGCCGCAGTGCGTGTCATTATCTGGCAATGCGTGCAGCTGATACTCAGAGAGCTTTTAGTGCAGTGGAGTTACTCACCATGAACTGTGGTGATCTGTAAAATCTCACCATTCATGCAGTCACCTTGGTGACCAGAGAATGTAAGTATTACAGAAGCCTGTTCCTGAAAGAGAACAGTATTTTTCCTATGGCAGCTTCAGGATTATCTATCTGACTGGGGAATTCTTAGTGTCATTGCAAATCTGCAGTTTTCCTCTACTGTCTCAGCAGTCATCTGTGTATGCAAACATGGAATTGAATAGTAATTTAATTAAATGGCTCTGCGGTGTTCAGTGAGAACAGACTCTCCTAACCACTTCCATTAAACAGCTATTGAGGGAAACACACCAAGAAGTTTAGCTAAGCCACATACCCAAACTGTACCAGGAAATTGTCAGGCCTGCGCAGTGTCTACCAGCATCAGAAGTAAGTAATGTGTTGACTCCGTGCAGTCTGGGATTGCCTTTAAGTATTGGCCTCACTTTTGATTTTTTTAGAGTCTCAGCCAATAGTAGATTTTTCTAGACCAATAGTTAGAATGTGTTATTAATTGGAAGTGAGGGATTCTCCCTTTCAGTACAGCTTCTCTGTAAGCAGAATCAAAGGGACACGATCTCCCTTTAAAGCAAGTCATACAGCATCAAAGCAACTGGGCTTCATTTAGAAGCCCAGAAAGAAATGAAGACTGGTGTTAAAGCCTGAGGGGGCATAGCATACTAAACATGTGCAAGAAAGCAATTAACACGAGTAGTCCTTTTTTTTGTTCCTGAATTGAACATGGGCAAAAAGCACCTGTGAGTCTCCTCAGAAGTCCTCTACATCACCAGCTCTTTGCATCTCCAGGTAGCTCAGAAAAAACTCTTTGTATATTTAAGACTTCAAATTTGTTCCAATCTGGCTGTTTTTTCCCTTAGCTTCAGAGCAGCAATATGGCATAGAAAATCCCTGGGGGTTGTAATGGGTCTCATAGCAGGCTGATATCCTGGAGGTTCCAAAATACGATACCAAACCTGTTCCCAAATCTGAACCAATTTCTCTTCTCCAGTATATCTCGGTGGACATTTGATCTATGCTACGAAGGCCATCTGGGAAGGAGAACACACCTGTATTTTCGTTCACTGGGTAAATTGCAGCAGATCTCTTTACCCTTGGGCATTTTATGTGCCACAGTAGCAGCCTTGAAGACGAAAATATGCTGACACTGGGGGGAGACAGCAGCTCAAATTTGTTTCAGTTTTCTGTTCAGAAGACAGCTGAGGACCTCGAAACCTGTTTCTTTTTTTACTGAATGAAGACTTATGTGACTAGTCCAGACGAATTTAAAAGAGGAATAGAGAATTTGATTCTATTGAGTTTCTTCAAGCGAGAGGAAGCAGCAAGAAGAGCCTTGAAGCGCACAGCAGGGAATAAACAGGGTTCCCTTGTAGATGTTCCTAACTGAGAAAGCAAGCCAGGTCACACTCTTTTTGTGCCTGCAGAACTACAAATTCACTGCTTCTTTGCCTGTTCCACTAAATTATGCCCTTTTAAAAGGGCACTCGTTGTACAGACTGGCAACTTAACCTTAGCCAGCACCTCATTTGCACAGGCCTTTGACTGTTGGATGTTGTCATTGTCACTACTGCCAAGTGTTGAAGATGACTGAGAAATGGTATAAGCTTCTAGTGTTTGCACCTTTATTTTTATTTTATTTAATTTTATTTTATTTATATATATTTTATTCTACTGACATGAAGGCCGTGTGTTTTTAAACAAAAGATGAAATCCTTGCATAGTAATAAAGAAATTATGAGAATTTTAAGGAAACCTTAAACATGGAACAGATTTTGAGAGGACATAAATGGCTGCTGGAATAGGGCTCTTCCAGCTTGAAGGAGCTTCATGGTTTTGGGGTGGCTGTAGTCCTTGAAGTGAGGTGAACAAATATTCAATGGGACTGTTTTCTTATTACCTATGTTAGACATTCTTTAAAAGTAAGTCAGTTTGATTTTAGTGCCACTTAACACTTTCAGTCTGAAGACCATGAATCTTTCACCCAAAATGCAACATCAGTGGTGCTGGGGGAGGCAGAGCTTTCTCAAGCAGTGCCCAGGGGCAGGAGAGGTTGCTGTCCTGCTTGTTGTCTAAAAGCAAGACAAGACGGGCTATTTCCTTGTGTCGTGTGGAGTTCTTCATTTCTGTGTTAGGAGTGGTGGGTACAGCTCAAGCACAGTGGCAGAGCCTGCCATACTGATAAAGTCATACAATGCCTACTTAAAATTGGGTTTGCCAATTAAGAAAACTGCACTGATCTCAAGCCATTTTGCTTCAAGACAGTGTGCTAAATAATTTTCAGGTCTCAGACTACCAGTTCCAAGAACCTTTTGCTATTTCCAGCATTTCCTTCCTCAGTTTTCCTCTTGGGGATCAGCTATTCCAGCTGTTTTGTATTGCCTTTCTTACTGAAGGCACTGTGAATTGTCTATCTGGCTTTGAATCCTTTGCAGTTCTCCTTGGATCCCAACTCTTGCCTGTGACACACAGACAGTGCCTTTACCAATCTGCTGACTCTTAACCTACCCTGTCCAAAGAGGAGCACTGCTACATGCCCTCGCATCACCCTTTCTAGCTCAAACATGGAAGAAACATTAGATTAGACAGACTGATGCCTCTCTTGATTCACAGAGTCCTAGAAAAGCTTGAGTTGGAAAGTGACCTTAAAGTTAATCTAGTTCCCCTCCCTGCCGTGGGTGGGGCTTCCACCCACCAGATCAGGCTGCCCATAGGCTCCATCCAACCTGGCCCTGAATGCCTCCAGAGACGGGGTTTCAGTCTTCACCAGGCCCAGTTTCACAGCCTCTCGAGATCTGCTTCCAAAGACACATGTACTTGTTGAAGATGACTGACATCATCTCCCTACTTATTAACTGCTTACAACCCCCTGTCTTCAAGTTTAGGGAGAAGATAGAACTCACATGAAGAACCTGATTGCCCTGTGGTAGCACGGTGTCTGACACGCTCCTGATCACATGGAAAATAAACCAGGCAGCGTGGCCATGTGATTGTAAAATCTGCTGCATTCGCATATGGAAACAGTTCAGATAACATTTCTGGAACCTGTGTTTACATCCCCCCTCAGAAAGGTGCCAGAAGCCATTTTCAGATGGGACAGCTATAAGTGGCCACCTGGTCTGGGGACTCAGTGGTGGCTGTATGCTTTGTGCACAGCACACATCATTCCACAGCTTGGCTTTGACGTTTCAAGCTGGTTCATCTTGGCTACCAAAGCAAGCTCAGTGTACCATCTAGCCTCATCTGGACCTTGACTGGCATATGTGTGTATCAAATTTCTATCATGGGTATAATCAGAGCACCAGCTGCTCCTTTTCCATGTTGTGATAGGGATACCTGATAGCAGCCAGAATAGTTTATCCCCATAGTAATGGATTCCTCGTATGTTCCTGTAGAGAAAAGAATTGTTTGGGCACAAATAAGTGATTAGGCATGTATTCATGTGCATCTCCATATGGCATCAATTTCTCCCTCTTTGAGTCTGATAAAAGAGCTATTGAAAATGTCTGTGTGTAACGGCATCAAAGGCTATGCCTCTCTTTGAGATTAGTTCCAATCTGACCAAAGACTTTTGAGATGGCTGTGATAGAGCAAAGAATGTACATGGTTACTTCCTTTCAGTCACTAGAAACACAATATAGATGACTGTCTTTTTTTACTAACCTTTTTTGTTTTGGCAGGTTTGTATGGCACTTTCCAAGGTCCATGACTCTTTTGATTTACTATGACTCATATTCCTCTGGCCTTATCACTGATTAGCAGAAGTTTATTTCTAGCCAACTAGAAATGTCAGGCACTGTCAGTTAAGAGGTGTTTAAGTCATATAAATGAGCCTTGTGTGTATTTGTCTTCTAAAGCAGTTTCTTTTTTTTTCTTTTGCTTTTCTTACATGGAATGTTGCTGCATTCTTCCTCCTTTCTTTGTGTCATCCATTACATCCTCCAAATGGGCCTCCTTAGGCTCTTGGCCTAAAAGCATTTGCCCTGTCAGTGTTCTGGGTTGCAGCATGCTACTAGTACAGTGGACTTATAAAACTGTGTTAAGCTAATCCTTGCAGGCCTGCTTCATAGACTGGAAGAAAATAGATGGTTTTTTTCCATGAAGATGAGTCTTGGAAAAGCATTTAGAAGTAATTAGTCAATGAGACATCATGAAAATGCAGGTGATTTACATTCCGGCTAGCTTAGAGCAGAGGGACATCTGTTATAGCTTCCTCATCAACATTTGCATTTGCATCTGCCTCTCCTCTTTATGCAAAGATACTTTAATCATTTTATTCTAGTGGTGCATTTCAATCAAGTCGGGAGAGGGAACGAAGACATTTGTTTTGACATATTGAAATGGTCAAACATACTGGGCCTCACCACAACAGCTACTGCTAAAAAACCTAATAAAATAATAGCTATTAAAATACTACCAAGATGTTGGGCTCATGCATACTATTCCAAATGCTTTTGAACAAGGTGCATGCTATTTGGTAACATCCTCCTATTAGATTGTTTAGTCATATGTTTTTACTTGTCATCCTAAATTATCAGTTGAGTCAGAACTGCATGAGCCACCATAGTTTTCTTCAGTACAAAGCGCTATGAAGTTTTTTAGAAAACATGGGTTGTAATTACCCTTCTGCAGCAGCAGAGGGGGAGGGAGGAAGAAAGGACTCATCTCAGAGGATTTTATACAAAATACCAAAGTTCATTTAGTTTCAAACTTAGTTCTTTTCCTGCCCACAGGTTTCCATTCCCGTTAAATATGACTGAGTAGAAAAGTTTCACCAGCTCTCAGCTTCCCAGGCGAAGGCAGGGAAGAGTGGATGTAGCTTGGGAAGCCTTCCCAGCCTTTACCAGATCTCAGCAGGGAAAGAATGTTTTTCCATTTTTCTCCAGAAGGTAGGTCACCAAACACCTCTTTCCTCATGCTTGTTTCCATTTTACCAAAGCTAAAGTAGGAAAAACAGATAAATTCCTGTGACAGACATTACTTTCTCACCAAACTTCCTTGTTGCTGAAATGGATGGAAAGCAGGTGATTCTGCACCTGGTCCCATGGTCTCCACTGCAAATTACAGATGACAGAAGACACTCCCTAGTAGCAACTAAGTTTTGCAACATGGCTCTCTTGCGTAAGACTGTGGAAGCAGAGATCCATAAGGCTGAGCGGTGGTGAGGTGGCAGTCTGTGACTCTGCTCTGTTCACTTTTGGTCTCACTCTTTTTCATGCAGATCCAGAATAGAACAATGAAGTCATCAGGTTTTTGTTGAGTTGATGATAGCTGGCATTAGCACACTCTTCTCCACAGCTCCATGCCAATATTAGTGTGGGGTCATCAGGTGAAGGTAAATAGATCCATTGCGATTATGAGTTGTGCATCATTTGTTTGTTAAGAAAAGCAAGCTAGTGTGCAATTGCTGCTCATCCTTGTGGTAAAGAGGGATTGGATCTATTTCTTTTCTCATTTCACACCACTTTGTATTCCTTGATGTTCAGCGGCTCAGTTCCTGCTTCAAGCCAATAAGAAATTATGTTCAGGGCCATGATACCAGCACAATAAAAACATTCCTGCCCCTCCCTAATCTTTTCACCTTTTCCCCCCTACTCTTTCGTCTCTGCATTTGAAGCACTTAATTTTCCATTCCCTGCAACTTCCATATTTATAAAAATGAGCAGATGTTTTTCCTGATGAACACGAAGCTGAGAAAATATGGTTATTTTCTTTTGTATATTCATATCTCAGCTTTAGGGAATTATATGCATAGATTCTTCTGAAGGTAGATGAGATCCCTTTTTTGAGATATCTCTCTGCCACACCAAATTACAATGCTAAAAAATTACAATTTAGATGGTTTCCACACACGGAGAAAAATAGCACAGATTTCCCTCAGTGTACTGAAATGTTTTAGTGAACCTGTGAATCATATTATAACATTTCTTTCACGTTCTCATGATTTTCATTTTCTGTCTTAAAAATACAAAATACATTCATACAGAATAATGGGCTACATCGAGAAAGTAAATTGGGAGCTGCTTTACAGAAATAAGAAAATGCTCCATGACCTTGAAAAGCAACATATTTAAAACATGACTTTGCATCATTCATAAATAAACTTTTGAACTTGATTCTGAAAGAAATCTTTACATCTCAGTGCCCAACAGGATTCAAACAAGAGTGAATCGATGTCAGGAGTAAGGAAAATCTCCAGTGATGAATGCCATGTTTTATTCTGAAACTATTCATACTTTAAAGCCTGAACCAACTACTGAGGTAGTTCCCTTTTAAAAAAGATTAGATGTCACTGGAAAGTTTATTGCAGAACGTTGTTAGAAGCAAGGCACCAGACATAATGAATTAATGAGCTGATAACAGGTGAATGTCTGTATTATGGGAAAGTCTCATAAACCTTCCATTATCTGTGGTCTCTGCCTCAGTCGCAGTATATACTGCTCAGGAGCAACACTTCCATGTGTGTCAAAGATGAATCTGACATGCAGAATTAATTTTGTAGTATAAATTTTCTCAGAATGGAGGAGATTCACATCTGTGGCATGGTCTTATGATTCCCATAACAGAGGACTGGGCCTTACACATGCTTTTGCCCATTTTCTTGGAGGAAAAGGATCTAGAGGTATTGATACCTGTCTGAATTTGAGCAAGCAGAGTGCCCCAGTGGCCAAGAAAACTGGTGGCAAGCTGGCTTGTATCAGAAATAGTGCAGTCAGCAGGAGCAGAGAGGTGATGGGGAGTGGCTGAGGGAACTGGGTTGTTCAGTCTGGAGAAGAGGAGACTCAGAGGAAACCTTATATCTCCTTACAATCACCTGAAAAGAGGCAGGTGTTGGCCTCTTCTCCCAGGTAACAGCGACAGGATGAGAGGGAATGGCCTCAAGTTGCACCAGGGGAGGTTCATGGTGGGTATTAGGAACAATTTCTTCTCAGAAGGAGTGGTGAGGCACCGGACTAGTCACTGTCCCTGGAAGTGTTCAAGAACCATGTGGATGTGGCACTGAGGGACATGGTCAGTGGGCATGGTGAGGATGGGTTGGTAGCTGGAGTACATGATCTCAGAGGTCTTTTCCAACCTTAATGGTTCTACGATTCTGTGATTTTTTTGCAATAAGAGAAATTAACTGTCACTTCCTGGTGCAAGTATAGCACATATCAGCCTAGTCTTGGAAAACATCTGGAATGTGATATTCAGATTTAAAATGATCTCTTTTATTAGTACAATTGACATTGCTTTTACAGTTTATATCCTTTGAACAAAAGGGATCACCAGAGCAGGAACCTGTAACAAAGCACATTTAAGGCCTGAAAATAGGAGGAACCATCTAAGAAAATGAGTCAAGGTAGTAGTTTTCCCATTTCTTCACTTTGTTAATTGCTATCTTCCATTTGTTTGGGGTCATCTTCTCTATTCCTTTAATAATCAGATCATTGAAGAGGATACATCTGTAGGAGTGGGTATTCTCAACAGACCTCAGGGCAAAGTCCTTCCTGTTGTTTATAATAAACCATTTCAGAGAAGACCAGGCAACATCCATTGGATAGAGGTAGGTGTAAGATGGAGGTACAGCAAGAAGCTCATGGCCATTGGCTCTAGCAGTCTCAGGGCAACACTTGATGCTGGACATGTAGATTACTGGTGGGACTGAAGGCAACAATCCCATCTCCTGCTCCTTGCTGTTCTTTGCCCCTACACTTGTCAGCTGCCTTTTATCTCTTGTCACAATTATGCATTTCCCATAGGACATGGTCAGAGAATCACACAACTCCTGGAAGACACTATTCTGTTTCTGAGTGGGTAATTCATTTCTTAACAGCAGTTTGTACCTCCATGGCACCCACCCTTGGCTGCTGCCAGCATGAACAAGTGTCCATATTGGCCAACGTAAGCTGGCTTCCTCAGCTGTTTTTTCTCCTGTTATAAGACTTTCTGGAATATCTGTTTCCCCTAAGAAGATAGTGTTGAAACCATTACGCTGCAGTGCCCTCAGAGTTCTTAAATACTGCAAGCACTGTGTCTTTGAAGCATCATCAAAGCATCCCCTAGGAATTATGTGCCTGAGAAGAGGGTTTGCAAAGCGCTGCATGTTGGCTTCTAAAGGAATACAGGAGTTGGAAGCTGCTGAGCTCACACTGTGTGTGGTTGCCCTGGTGGTGCCTGTGATGTCACACCCATCCGGCAGCAACTCTGGGGCTTCCAGATGGCTGATCATAAGGTCACTGTCTTGTAGGCAACAGGCATAAGTGTGCCTGGAGCCCAACACTGCAGCTGCCCATGGGAGGTTCACCATGGTCAACCTGCACATCTTCAGGCTTTGAAGGGGGAAGAAATTATCGGTGTCTCGGACACCCTTCAGAGTGATGTATTTTTAGAACTAATCTGGTTTTTAGAGTCTTTTCACCTTCTCATTTAGTGCACAAAGATGGGGAGTGAGCAAATGGCAAGTGTTGTTCAGCTGCCTGCTGGGTTCAACCACAACAAAGATGAATGGTTTACCCCGAGAAAGAAGCATGTATGATTTAACTGTTAATCAGATGCAGAATGATGGCAATGTCAGACTGCAAACATACGAAAAACCCGCTAGAATCTACAATTCATATTCACATGAGAATACATTACAAAATAATAATGATTTATCTTTATTAGTATTTCACACTGTGATATAATTTTCTCCTAATAAATCAGGAGTGTATGCCCTGTTCCTGAGGGTGTTCAAGGTCAGGTTGGATGGAGCCCTGGGCAGCTTGGTCTAGTATTAAATGGGGAGGTTGGTGGTTCTGCCTGTGGCAGTGGGGTTGGAGATTCATGATCTTTAAGGTCCCTTCCAACCCTGGCCATTCTGTTATTCTGTGATTCTGTGACGTGAGTAGTCCTACTGGAATTTTTGGTTGCTTGTACCATTCTGTAATTTTCTTCTGTGCCTATGATCAGCAATCCATCCATGACACCCAATGGAACTGCAGATCATATCTCGTGTTGCCTAAATAGAAGGTATCCTTTCCTTCTGTTCTCTCTAGAGAGGATTTACTAAATTGTGAATGAGTTGGAGTCTGCCATCCTTGAGATAGGCTCATAAAAAGGGTGTTTCCCTTTTGTTTCTCTTGCTTTTTAACTACCTTCTGATTGTCGGTAGATATCAGTAGGAAACAGCGCAGGGGAGTAATGGTGGTAGCATCTGGACAGAATCCCCAGGGGCCAGAGTGAGGTAATCCTCCTCTCCACTCTCACCTCTCACCAAGCTTGTCCCTTCGGCCTCCAGGCCGTGCCAGGCTCTCCCACACTGCCCACCTCATCCCGCTGAGGCCCATCCCAACTCCAGTCAAGGGCAAGAAGCACTAGTCTACTGCTGTCCCCAGTGGGCTCCCCAGGGAATGAAAGCTGTGGTGCCCAACTGATTTGCATGCTCTGGGGCTGCTCAGTGGTGCAAAGCGAGGACAGCTGCAGCCATCAGGAGGCTTGTTTAAAAAGCATGGTCCTCCTCTCAACGGGACCACACGTGTAGGTATAACTGCAGTTGCCTGGGAAAATTGGGTTTGATCTTCCTCAGATTAGGCTCCCTACAGTGAACAGTCCTGAAAGTGTTCCTCTAACTCTCCAGACTCTTGTATTTTTGCAATATCAGGTCAAAAGCTAAGGGACAAAGGCTATTTTTGCTTTCATGTGACAATGAAAGGATGTAGCAAGACGGATGAAGGAGACACAAGCCAGCCTTTCTGCTTAGGAGGATGGGCAAGGTCCATGCCTCTGCCTTTTGTTGCTGCCCCAGAAAGACACTGTGTCCCTCCCAGCCTGTCAGGTGGCACCATTGTGCCTGTGACTCTGTTGAGCCCTGTTTCCATCAGCCCTCACAAACTGGTCTGTGTCTTAGTGGTTAAAAAGATACTAATGATAGTGCTAGCTGCTGACATTTAGTGAGACAGGAGTGATGAACTGCTCTCACCTCCTGTTCAGAGGAATTATTTGAGAACTGGGTTCTACTCTGCCATATATATAACAGAAACCCATCTGCTAACCTGCTTCAAAAAACAATTATTCATAGTCCCAGCATCTCAATATTATTAAAAATGCTTGGACAGCAGAGAGAAGGCGGTAGTCTAAGACACAAACCCACATCTCTGTGGGCTCAGTGCCACGTGGAGTGTTTCACTGGGTGTCCAGCCGCAGTGGCCTCCTGCTTCCCGTGGAAAGAAGGTGGAGGCCTCACCTTTCTTCATGCAATTTCTGGGTGCTGTACCGAGCTCAACTGTTTCGCTTAGCAAAATGACAAATTTACCAATTACCCACAAACAAAGTCCCTATTAACGAAGCAATTAGGTTACCAATTATCGGTTACATGCCAATTACCCATTTCAGTAGTAATTATGTCATTAGGTCACCAGTCACCACATTTACACAAGTTAAAAATCATCACAAATATTTTATTTTAAAGTCCAGAATAAAAACATAATGAAATATGGAACACAATGAAATACAAACAGCAGTGGGTATGATGTTAGGCAACCAGTGGGCGTTTCTGCTGCTATTTTATATTAGGAGTAGCAGCTGAAATCAAGTTGCTGAATTTGAAATTTAGTATTTTATTTTTATCTAAATAAAGTGTCATGTAAGATTGATTTTTTTAAAAAACTAATACTTGGGAATATTATTCTACACAAAATCTGCGTTGTGTTTTTTTCCAGTATTTTTTTTCTAAAAAATGCCATTCCCAATTTCAATAATCTGTTTTCACTCCTGACTATCTGATGGCATACTGAGCACCAGCTAAAGTCACACCAAAGCAATGCTTCTGATATCAAAAGAGATTTTCCAGAAGTATGTAATTTTAGCTCTGAATCCATGATGGAACCAATAAGAGAAGCACTTGCCAAAATCAGTGATGGCCCAAGGATGGAAACACAGAGAAAGGTGGAAACTTTGGAATATAAATTGAGCCAGTATCTCAAGTAACAGTGCCAAATTTCTCATAACAGACTAGCATAACAGCTGAAGGATTCCCACAAAGATCTGTGAGGCACTGTGTGAAAACTGATGAAATTTGTTTTCCTGTATAGGGATTCTCCACAGAGGTTGAGCTTACCACTTCTCCATTGGTGGCATCAGAGACACAGCTCCCTCTATTGCTTGGAAAGTGTAGGAATGAAGCATCTTCAGGAGTTGAAGCTTTTTAGCAGATGTGGCTGAAATAGCATGTACACGTCTGCATATCCCTGAAATAGGGAAGGGAAAAGGGAAGGAAAACTTTCTTCACAGAGCACAGAATGGGAGGATCACACCTGGAATTTCACCCCAGTATGGAGCTGGCATAGAGCTGATGAGTGTGCCTCAATTTGGGAAGGAGACAGAGACATTAGATCTGTTACCAATGCTCAGTCTGATTCAAATGCTGAGTACACAGTGTAGAGACCCTGTTGCATGGTGAGCACAGGCTGGGGAAGGGCCCACCTCTTCTGCATTACCAGATTGCAAGAGCAGATTACTGATGTGAGCAGGAAAAGGCTCTTTCAAGGAGAGACCCAAGGGGATATCAACCAACACGTCAGCCATACATTAGCAATAAACTAGTTTTCAGAAGCTGAATTTCAGGGAGATAAACAGCACGTTGGAGTTCATCCTGTATTCTGGTGTTTCCCTTGCATCAGCCTGTCATGAAAAGCAGAGGCCACTGCTGAAGGAGGTGAAATTTCACTGCACAGAACTCTGTGCAGTGATAGATGTCTGATGCTTGTATCAAACACTCATGGAAAAAGGGATTTGATTCTGCTAGCTGACACCGTTGCATGACTGGAAAATAGATAAATCGAGTCTACAAAGCAGGAGAAATTGTCATTGCAGTAGCCAGCTATTTATCTTTCTTCAAAATGGACTGCAGTATTTGCCTTCTTGTGAAAAACACCCATGCTGAGTAGAAGGAACAAATCTGGAACTGCAAGTGTTTTTTCCACCTTCAAAACACCTCTAATTTTTAAGATCTGAATAGCTTAGCTGTGGTAACGGGAGCATGGCTATCAAGTGCAGTCAGGAGTGGTGTGCATAAATAGCAGATTATGGTTCAAAGCACGAAGTTATTAAAACAGACGCCGTGATGAAGCCAAAGGTAGTGGGGTTCAACACTGACAGAACTGCCTAATTGGTCTCTGCTGGAGACAGTGTCTGGGGACTATGCACCTGTCCAAAAAAGGAGATGCCTGCATTGGAAAGCTGAATCTCTGAAATTCAAGCAAGAAGTGTGGAAAGCCAAGAGAATGTTAT
Organism: Chrysolophus pictus; assembly: GCA_037305975.1. Taxonomy (NCBI): domain Eukaryota; kingdom Metazoa; phylum Chordata; class Aves; order Galliformes; family Phasianidae; genus Chrysolophus; species Chrysolophus pictus. The sequence continues at coordinate 90,232,230 of CM074576.1, read as the reverse complement.
GGGTTTCATCTTGGCTAGTGGCTGGAAGTATCAGCCTTGAAACGTGTCTTACAAGATCAGGCTGTGGAAATTCCCTTGAAGGATATGGCCCACATGAAGTAAACTATTTTCAGGCAAAAAGTGGCAAAAACTCACAATAATAACAGTACATTGTGACAGAAAATGATAAAAAAAAAAAAAAAGGTAGCAAACACGAAGCTATGGATTTAGTGACAGCCTGTTGAAGAAAAATTAGGGGAGAAAAGGAAAGGAATGCTTTTTAGAGTACCAAATTGCTGAGAACTTTCTTTCTATCGGTAACAGAAAGTAAAAACACACAGAAACACAAAGGTGTTTGAGTGGAACCAGCAACATCACCCCACAGGCACATAGTTTTAAAGGACTTAATAGGATTTTTGCTTCAAAATGCCCTCATATTCTCAGTGTACTGAACCAGTAGTTTCCAGACTCCTGAGACTTTTCCAATGAATGATAGGACCGGTAATTGCAAGTTGAAGTCCACTGCTGATGAGCGTCTCCCCAAAGCTATTGTCCTCAGCACCTGTGTGCAAGGGCTCTGCAGGACTTGGGATAGACACCCCTGATCTGTGTGGTGAGCAAACTGCATCTTCTTGTGCCTACTGAGGCATGGTGTCCAGCATCAAGGCAGAAAGCACCCTCAAGCTTCCATGCCAGGCCATTGGCTGCCACCAAAAGAAGCAGCAGAGGCTGGGGGCATGTGGGATTTCATGTTGAAGTGATTAGCACTAGACTGAAGGAATCAGTCTGGGATTATTGACGCAACAGCAGTACAGCCCTAAGACTGTGGCTTCTGAGTCCTGATGGTGGACAGGTAAGTCCTATGAGAGGCTTTGGGGAGACATCAGGATGTCTTGGACCACCTCGCTGCCCTGGGCTATGGGAAAGGTTCAATGTGCAGGAAGAGCACTGCTGAGAAATGCATGACCAATGTCAAAAACCCACTGCAGACCAAGCCTGCCAAGCAAGCAAATAAGTTCAAGTTTTGTGTGTGCCTCCAGGTAACCTCCCTTTCAAGAAGGCTGACCATGGGCTTAGCTCCATGGCTGCCCAGCATGATGGTGAGGGTGGATGCAGAGGCTGTTGTGGCTCTCTCTGCTTGCAGAGCACAAATCTGATGGACTCACAGATAGTTTCAACTTCCCAAATAAATAAATCCTTAATAACAGCAAACAGGCACAACAGCAATGCCCCAGCTAGAAACAATGCCCTGCTTGAAGCAACAGTCTTCCATTTTCCTGAGACGGAAGTTAGAAAAGCACGTGATTAATGCAGCCATGAAGGAGGTAGGCCAGTAAGGACTTGATTCCTATCCTGTCCTCCAAAGGACCATGGCTGAAATAGCACAGGTTGCTCATTGTGCTTGGGAACATTCAGAGTTATCATGTGGGAAGCTTGCACAAGACCAGTCTGCATCTGCCCTAGCACAGATTCTCCTTTCTCACTTTCACAGATGAAAAAATATCCCTATTAGATCTCCTTATGCACAACAGAATAGTAATAATAAAAAAGAAGTTTCATACATTCCTAAGAACTGCATCTGTGCTCAGTGCCTCCAGTCCGGTGATATACTTGATGTCCTGCTTTTGCAGATCCATTAAGGCAGCACCGTTGATGATAACAAAAGTGTCTTTGCTCTCCTTTTCTGAAAGCTCCATCTTGCTTCTCTGAGGATTAAACTTCCCAGAATAGAGATAGTCAATGTAGTTTTCAGGCTTGCTGGAAACAATGTTGCTGAGCATCATGACAAACAGAAGAAAGCCAAAAAACCCAACAATGATGAGGATATAGAAAGATGCCATTATCTCCTCCTGCATCTCCAAGGCTGGGTTGCTGTAGTTGTTGAATCGAAGGGTCTTCTTTTGCTCCACATACATATGGAATAATTTCGGCATTACTGAACTGCCATTTGTGTGGTTGCTGAAAGCCATTTTCTCTTTCTAGTCTGACTGCAAATCTAAACAAAACAGAAAAAGGAACCAAATCAGCTGGTTAAAGCACTCCTGACCTTTGTGTCTTCAAGCACAGGTCTTGCACATTGTTCCCCTCCTCTGTTGTGTAACTATCTGCACTCAGATACCTACTGGCTGCACAGCTTGCATGCATAGAGCTACTGTGAAAGTCAGTGGGAAGTCAACACAGGAATCAAGAAAATTAAGCACTGTTGTACTCTGCATGAAAGATGCGCATGCACGTACATGGGCACGTGCTACTCCTGTATGCTGACTTTGTGTTTCTAGTGACACAGCATTAAAATCAGGATGAAGGAATAACACTATCAATTCCAGTGACTATCTCAGGGGAAAAGAGATGACTCACTCTTAGGTACCACCATAATGCAAACAACATTGCCACCAAGGCTCACTGGCTCACAGGTACAGAGACATTAAATCATCCTCAGTAAAAGAAGCTGAACTGAAAAGAAGCTGTTGCAAGGAAATAAATAAAACCAAGAGGATATAAGTTTGTTATCTTGCTGAGAAGGAAACTGGAGAGATAAATAATTTCCTGCCAAATCACATTTCATAGGGTTGACTTCTTTACGAGCTTCTTAAAAGTAATCTGCAGCACATGAATGACTTAATATATTGCCTCTGTGCAAACCATGAAGAAATTCTATTTTCAAAAATCTAAAGTTTTGACTCTGTTTCTCAACACCATATCCAAATAATAGTCTTTTCTTTCTTTTTTTTTTTTTTTTTTTGGCAGCAACAATTTTCCAGTTTTGATACAATAACAATTTTGAGTTATCTGAAACCCCATTCTTTGAGAAGCATATGTTTATCTTAGAAAAGCTTTGTGAAAATCTGCCCATAAGGTTTTTTCCCTGCTGTAAATAAAAGCCAAGAGTTTTATCCCAAATATGTAACTTCCACTAATTTTAAGTCATTTACTTTCCTTACTTCTGTTTTCATTACTTTGCAGCCAGCGCTGGTTGACCTACTAAGCCCTTCTGTTGCAAAGGCTCTGTACAAACTGACAGTGCAACTCTAAAACTCTGGGGATTTACAACACTTGAAGGCTGGACCACTTCTCATTGAACCATTTAAAGAGCTGGATGTGAATAATAGAATAAAAGGCTCTGAAAATTTCCTGATGAACTCTAGAACGTTACCCATGGAAAATCTCAGCTAGGTTCCCAGCTGGCAGCCTCCTTTCCTTTCTCATCCTGCTTGATCTCTCCAGAGCAGGCACTGGTGGCAGTGGACCTTTTATCCTTCTGCCTTGTACTGGGATGGTAAGTGCTCCTGATTCAAGGAAGGAAGGCATTTCCTCTCCATCTGGCTAGGATGAGCCAGTCACCTGAGCGCTGAAGAACTGACTGGGTGTCTGCAATTGCTTGAACATCCTGGATGATTAAAATAACTATTCCTGGTTAGGTTTCCTCCTTCTTGCAACTATTATCCTCTAATGAAGGTGTTTACTATGCTGGCTGGGAGGTGACTGCTCTGCCTGGAATCTATTAATAGCCAGATAACCACCGCAGTTGGTTCCGTGAGTTGAGCAAAACGTTTATACGGAATCCACTCACAGAGGCAGGTGGAGATTTACTACTGCAGGGTGAGAAGTGAAGATGTGGCCAGGGCCTCTTCAACCTGTTCTGCTATGCCAAATGCCCTTCGTTTTGTGACTGATGCAAAACTAGTGGAGGACCAAAGCTCAGGGTTGTACCAATGGCCCTTCGTCTGCTTGACAGAGGGACTCTCTATGACCATGACCCAGACTCTTGGCTCCCATGACTCCTGTCACTTCTGGAGCAGGATCAGTCCGTCATTGATGAGTACAAATTTCTCGGTTTCAAAAATTTAGAACAAAGCACCACTTTCTAAAGAATCAAAAAAAATCATAGAATATCCTGAGTTATGGGAAGAGACCCATAAAGATTGAGTCCAACTTCCAAGAGCACCATCCAAAAATCAGACACGTGTTGAACTCCAGCATGCTTGCATTCTGTCCCTGTCACACAGAGCAGAGCTCAGCGCTGCCCCTCCACTCCCTGTGAGGAGCTGCAGCCGCCATCAGGCCTCCCCTCAGCTCCTCTGCTCTTGCACACCGACAGGCCTCAGCCGCTCTTATCCCTTCCAGGCTTCTCACCATCTCTGAGCCCTCCCTTGGATGCTAATAGTTTTGTGTGTCCTTTTTGTACTGTGACACCCAAGAGCACAGTGCTTTGTGCTCTCAAGAAGTTAAACATTGGACTGGCACTTAAAATATCTGCAATGAAGGGCATCACTGAGCCATGTGCCACCTCAGCACAGTAAAATCCTGCATGTACAGAAAACTTGTGTGGGGGATGCATTTATGTGTTGTAATGGTTTTTCCTCCTGTACAAAATACAACAGAATAAAACAACAGGGCAGGTACCAACCCCCGGAAAACAATAATGAGAGGCCTAAGGCAAATGACATAATGAGCTGAAAGGGCAAAGCGCTGCCCGCTCGCTTTAATGGCCACCAAATTCCCCCCAGGCCAAGCACACAGCACAGTAGGGTTTTTTAACCAGCAGACAGTGGGGGCCAAGCACAACTGCAGCATCACAGAAAAACAGAACCAGAGTATTCACTCAAAAATGAGAAAGAGGAAACCTAGTGTAGGATCTGCCTTTGGTGCTGACTAGGGAAGGATTAGCGTCTGTGGTTGTGTCACACCAGGCCTCTAGGAGATAGAAAACCAGTCTCGTGCTGTGTCCCTGGTCTGCAGATCCATACACCCTTAGAGCCTCACTCATTAGCACTCCTCAAGACCTCAAACATCTGGATCTCCTTCCCATCCGTGAACTAGGTACATTAGAAATCTGCCTTTCTTTCCATGGTGGGACTCCTTCCCTTTCTATCCATTCCCCTCTCCACTGCTTTTCCACACCTTAAAGGCTGCATTATTTTTCATTTTGACCATTTTCTGTCTGTGTGGAAGGTTGTGTTCCACACATACCAACCATATATACATGCTTCTATCATCTGTCTCATAAGTAGGCACAAATTCACACGCACGTACACATACATGTGGTTAAACTTCTCCTCTCCCCACATTCACAAACACTGAAGAAGATACAAAAACACTGTCAGAGCTGCATGCATTATGCCATATCTAGGTAATTTTCAAAAGTTTTTCCAAAAATGACCAGTAGCTTGAGTGATAAACCTAGCTGTTTTGAAGAGGACAGCATTTTAGGGGGAAAAAAGATCCAGTAAGTGTATACAAAATATTGGAGAAATTAAATTTGAAGCAGTGTCTATTTATTACTACATAGAGGAAGTCAAAACAACAGCTATGAAATGTTATACTTGCCCAGACACCTTACTTACATGCAGCCTTGGCTTAGTCCTGGGAGTAGCACCTCTTCCAGCTGTCAGGCTTGCTCCCAGCTGACCAAAGCATTTAACTATTTAAGGAGCAGAGGAGAGGAGTGGCTTCTGCTTCTTGCCTCTGGCAAGTAATCACAGACACATTATGCATGAGGGAGTGTCAACAAAGTAATGTGGTAACAGGATACTGTCTGTATACAAGGCTTGTAGGACAAGGGGGCTCAAGGCAGGTGGCTATCTGTGTACCTCATCTTGCAGAGCATGCTGGTAATGTTGACCAGGACTCAGTTGTCTTAATATGGGCCACAATAAAGTGTGAAGACTGTTTCAGGCACGTGCTTGCTGCTAGACGGAGCCTGTGTAACTGTAGATGTGGACCTGGGTGATTTTTGGTTATTTGTCATAGGTCTGTCATTTTAAAATCTACAGGAGGAGGAAAGAAAACAGCTCTGTACCTGCTCCCCCCAAATGTGTTTGGCTGATACCACCTCACCATGCCAGAGGGAAGAGGCTGGGTAGTTATGTCTCCTTGTAGTGCACACCTACATCCCTGCTCTTCCTGCTCTACCCTCCTGGTGAAAGGATGGGGAAAGAAAGTAGATGGGAATAGGAAAGAGGATGCTGGATGAAGCAACCTTGCTATCTTTCATCTTGCATCCTCCTGCCACAACCTCTTGTATCCTGTTCTGCCAGCTGGGCAGGGGTGTTTTATTCCATTCATCCACCCTCCACATGGCAAAACAACACGAGTTATACCCCTTCGCAATCAAGTACCCCTCTGAGATCAACATACAACACCAGCCACAGCTTGCAACATTACAGATTTAATTCAGGCTTTGTGATGGGGGCCACAGACTGCTGTTGCTGGGTTGCTTTGTATAACCAGAACAAAACTGAAGGCACTTCTTGGAAGAGGAAAGCTCACGCTAAAGTAGGATGAGTTTCCTTCTGTGCCAAAAGATGGGAGGGAACAGGAATGTTAAAGGCAATGGTAAGCAGGACCCCATGACAGCAGAGTACATCTGCCTTCAGAAGGCAGCAGCAGTTATTGCTATTAAATTGCAGTTAGACAGATTCATAAATCTCGTTGAGGAACTCAGTTCAAACTATTTGTTTTTTCATGTTTAATCTTCTCTGGATAGCACACAGTGCTTTGAATGTACCAGCAACTTGTTAGATGTGCTGCACCTTTGGCTAACAAACGCAGAGCCAGAAATAGGAAGATAATCAGAAGCAGGGAGCTAATGGTTGGGGAAAAAGATATCTAAGAGCTCCCAGAAGCAAGGCTGGGATGAGCTCCCCATTGTGCTTCTCGTCATCCATGTATTACCTGCTCTGTTGTCAGGTTGTGGAAGCTGTTATCCAGCTAACTGCCGGCTCCAGGAGTGAAACATGGCACTGAGAGCATTTCTGGACTAAAGTCATGATCTCTCCATAGAATAGAACACAGTGAAGAACACAAAGCACCCACAGGCATGTCTGTCTTGCCTTGCATCAGGCTGAGCTGCAGATGTGCACTGGCTGTGTCCCAACCTCTCTCTCGAGCTAGAGCACAGATTTGAAAAAGGGCATTTGATGGCCCTTTTTCTTGGAAACAAAACCAAATGGAAACATATAAACAGTGATAACATCCCTATTGGTGATTATGCCCATCTGATCCCCCCAACAATATGGGGCTATGAGTGGGACAGGCTCAAATCTATACCAAAGGTGGGATTTGCTTCACTCCCTGGGACTGTTTGGAGCTTCCCTGCTAATTGGGAGAGAAAGGTAGTCACAAAGGCTAATGAGTCCATCTCTTAGCACAATTTGTCCTCCAGAAGGTCTTGCTTTCTAGTGACTATAATTAGTGTCAGCAGTAAAAGTGCTGTAAGACAGACTCCCCTCATCCATCATACCAGGGCGAAGGATGTATGATCCCTTCTTGTCTTTCCCAAATCAGAACAGCAAGGATATCATGTCACTTGCATGAAGGATTCAGGTACAATTCTCTACAAAGACAACAAAGGTTTTGGAGTAGACTAGACGTTTAGGCGAGGAGAAGGATGGGAGTGCTGGATCCCATTGTGGTGCAGATGTCAAGAGGTGGGCAGCTATACAGACTTGTTCCTTCAGCAGGAGCAAGCACTCAGCACCTGCACAGGTGACAGATTCTTTCTTCCATCTACAGACCTAGAAGTCTGTGCTTTTTAAATTCTCTTTTAAAAGGAATGAAGGACAAAGGAGTGGGTTTGGAGTACAAACAAAACAACAAGGCTGGAAGTATTAATTTGACAGTCTTTCAAAGAAGGCATATAGACCCCCAAATAAGCTAAGGCATATCAGCTGAGGAACTGATCCCCTTATTACTGACCTTTCATTATCTTTAAAGATAGCATAAGAAAATAATATGGATTAGTAAGGCTATTTTAGTCATATTTTTGAATTTTTATGTTTTAGTGTCACCAACTCTACAGTGAGAATCAAAACTCCAGAGGCCAATTCAGTGATAGGTAGAAATTGAGCTAGTCTCTGTGCTCCTAGCTTCCAGCATCTGAGGACACCCGGAAGTACATTATCAAGACAGTCGTGACTGGGAATGAGTCAGGAACAGAAGATTCAATGTGCTACTGAAGCACCTGACAAGTCCAGGTGAGCTTTGAACTTGATGCATCTCCAATGCAGACTTTCCTCTGCAGTGTGCAAGCTTGTTTTCCACGCTGTCATCTCTGTGGTATATAACGTGGATCATATCTTCAAGCAATATTTCCTGTTGAGCCAAGGTGACCTGCCTGACTGGGAGGAAGTGGGATGAAGGAATGTCTGGATCTAAGATGAGCAACAGAACTGTACTGGTCATTGAGGACATTGGGGTACTGAGGATCTCACCCCCACATGATGCCTCGCACACAAGCCCTGTTACTTCCTCTCCCCAGAAATCTGGGTCATGCCCTGGCTGAAACAAACCAACATAAATGTACTCCAGGAACCAGCCTCAAGACAAAGAAGCTGAGATGTGCCCATTCCTCAGCAATCCTCCTTGGGGGCCAGAGGGTCCTGATGTGTCTCAGGGAGGCACAAGAAGGCCAAGAAGCACAGTGCCCAGGAAGCTGATGTGCTGCTGCAGCACCAAGAAGAGCCAGTACTGGAGGAGCACTATGTTGAATCTGCAGAGAGTTAGGCACGAGCTGAGGAGGATTTGTTACGAGTACAGAGCTATTTTATGTAGAAAAATACCTTCCAAGTACCCTGGATGAGCAGGGCAACCATCTGCTATGTCCTTCTTTCAGTTTACTTGTTAGTGGCCAAGTCATCCTGTCTTCCTGGAAGATACAGAGGGTGGGAGGTACAGGTAATGGACTCAGCTCAAGGCAGTAAATGCAGACATGCACAGGTCACAGCATGCCACAGATCGCATTGCCCAAGCTTCTGCAGCTGAGGATGAGCCAGAGCTTTCATTTTGCTATTGCAATAACAGGCCTTGGGCTAGTACTGGCTTTCTGGTGTTCTGTTTCTCTCTCTCCATGCCCAAGTGTAGGTGTGAGAAAGAACTCACCTGAACCCCTGTTTTTGCAAATTTGTTGCAGCTCTGCTCATATACAGGGACTGTGGGGAAGAAGCAAAGTGCTGCTGTGTCTGTCTGCTCAGCAGTGCCCATTTCCTTTCAAGTACTGGAAGATCATAATGAGGTCTCCCTTCTCTTCTCTAGGCCTAACAATCCCAATTCCCTCAACACTTCATCATAGGAGAGGTGCTCCAGTCCCCTGATCACCTTTGTGCCCTTCTCTGGACCCGCTCCAAGAGCACTCCATCCTTCTTGTTCTGGGGTCCCCAGGCCTGGACGCAGTACTCCAAATGGGGCCTCACAAGGGCAGAGCAGAAGAGGACAATCCCCTCCCTCTCCCTTCCTGTCACCCCTCTTGTGATGCAGCCCAGGATACCATTTGCATCTTGGGCTACAAGAGCACACTGCTAACTCGTGTCCACCAGGATCCTGACATCCTTTTGGCAGGGCTGCTCTCCAGGAGTTTATCTCCCAGTCTGTACTCATATCAAGAACTGTCCAGTCCCAAGTGCAACACCTTGTGCTAGGCCTTATTGAACCTCACTAGGTTCTCATGGGCCCACTTTTCAAGCCTGTGATTCTGCTGATAAGCCTCAGGCAGTGAGGTTTAGGCTCCCTTTTGTTTATTTACTTTCATTCTTTTTTGCAGCCTTTCCAACATTTGTTGGCTGATCATCCTAAGTGCTTTTAGCTTTCTCCATACTCTAATGCAGCAGACCTCCAGTCTTTGGTGCTCTCCCACCTTTCTCAGACTCTTCCCTTGCCAGGAAATTTCATTTCCTAATGCTGTCTGAGTGCTGCACATCACTGGGAGGCATTGAGAGCTCCTGAGACCCATGCTCTCAATAGAGTGTGCTTCAGAACAAGGCATCCCACAGTAACTGCTGCATTATCACTTAACTCACTTCACGTGCAGTCTTTGTGCGGTTGTAACTGCTTCAGGACCTGGTTGTACCAGAGCCACATCTAGGTTTTGCTGCCTGCAACTCACCTACTGGCAGTAAAATTCCGTACCTGGGAACCAAAAAGATCCACATTTATTGTGGTCCAATGTTCACGTTTTTGGCTCTCAGCCAATACACACAGTAATATGATTTGAATAGTATCACCTTCAGGACAGCAATAAAAGTAATTGCTACGCCCATCCTGTGCTTCACATCCTGTTTCCACCACAGGCTACATATTAAGGAGCTCTTGCTGAAGACAACATCACCCTGGGACAACCCAAGCCAGCCCGCGGCGGTGGCTGTTGGCTGCTGGTGGCAAAGGAAGATGAGCAGTGCCCTCGCTGTAGGAGGAGAGCTAGAACAGGAAAACCAAGTGTAGTGCTGAAGACCAGCATCACGTGTAGTGAATGCTGATAAATATCCATGAGAGTTCACAAAGTTCTTTTTTCTCCCATGTTTCACTCCTGATTGTACTCAATCATCAGTTGAGTGCATGGAAGAAGAGGGCATGGAGGGAGCTTACAGCATGGGAAGAGATATTGATTTTGCTGCCCTGTGAATGCAGCCATTGGGAGAGATGAAGCTGTGCTCATGGGCTTACCCCTTCTGCTGCATTATCAGCAGTGAGGGCTTTATTTCTGGACCACTTGTTACGATGATCTTCCTGGATATTCATAGAATCACAGAATTGTTCAAGTTGGAAGAGACCTTTAAAGGTCACCTAGTCCAGCTTCCCTGCAAAGAGCAAGGACACCCACAGCTCCATCAGGTGCTCAGAGCCCCGTCCAGCCTGACCTTGAGTGTCTCCAGGGATGGGGCATCCACAGCCTTTCTGGACAACCTGTTCCACTGCCTCACTACCCTTATTGAAAAACTTATTTATATCCAGTCTAAACCTCCCCTTTTTTAGTTTGAAACCATTTCCCCTTATCCTGTCACAACAGACCCTGCTAAAGGGTCTGTCCCCTTCTTTCTTACACCTCCCCTTTAGACACTGAAAGGCCGCTGTCAGGTCTCCCAAGAGCCTTCTTTACTCCCAGCTGAACAGCCCCAGCTCTTAGCCTGTCTTCCTAAGGGAGTTGTTCCATCCATTGAACCATTTTTGTAGCCTTCCTCTGATCTTGATGTGGACATTTCTAAAGCCATTAGCTGGGCAGCTGGTAACAACCAAAAAGAATGTGTCCCTAAAGTCCCAAAAATGGAAGAAAGAAGTGTTGGTTGAGGAATTGCATTTGTGTCAGGCTATGATTTAGAGAGGCACCCAGGTAAGGGCACACACAACAGCAGCAGGCAGTTTGACAGGTTGCCCCATGTTGTCCCAGTCACTGCAACTGCTGACTTCCTCTTTCCCCTCCCCTGAAGAGTTCCAGATAAAATATGCTAGCCTGAAACACCTGCTCTAGGGTTTAAATATATTTCCTTAGACGAGGCAAGGAGTATGCATCCATGCAGCAAGGTACTGACTGGTACGCACTGGTCTGCTCCCTGCAGTAGGTGTGTGCTCACTCTCCTTATTGAGTGGAAACTGTAACATGTAATAAGAACACAAACACATCTAATAAAACCACAGCCAGGTTGCAACATCCCTTTTCTACTTTTTTTTTTTTTTTTTTTTAAATTTTAACAGGCTAATGAGTTCTCTGAAGACCCCCAAAAACACCAGCTGCTCCTGTGGATAAATAAAGAGAGTAAATAAAGAGGGAGTGAAAGGAAGTTTGAGAGGGAAGAAGTTTGCCTAGATCTAGAGGAAAGAAAGAAGAGCTGGTGCCACTGGTGTGGCTGTGATGCTCCTAGTGCCCTTGGTCCTGGCTGTTTTAGAAGGAGAGCTGGGAAGTAGGTCTGGTGTTTTAGCATGGCTGTTAATCTCTGTGAGCAGCGTCTGGATGGGTTCACTGCCAGTTAACTTGCCCAACAAATGTCTGTGCTGTTACTGCGGTTTTGCCTTGGCATCCAGGTGCTGTGCTGCAACACACTGAATGCATACTATGGCAAGGTATTCTTGTACGCCAGCAGACCACTGGAGATCAGTTTTCACCGTATAACACCATTCTTCATTCTTTTTGGGAACCATAAAGTCAGATGATGCCCTTGTCCCTGATCCTGGTGAAACCTAATTGGAGGATGGTAACCCATTCGCACTGCAGACAATGACAGCACTGCCAGCAGTTACCGCTAACTCTACCTGTGCCCAAGTTTAGCCAGGAGGGTCTATGGGGAGAAGAACTACCCCATGCAGTCAGGGTGGATGTGGTCATGTTTCATGGGAAACCAGAAGAAAATAGGACAGAAATCTAAGCTGGGTCAACCTGCCCTTGTGATGACGTGTACCTACCTATGTCCTCTCCCAGTTAGTGACACCGTGAGTGTTCATGGAATAGGTGAGAAAGAAAATGTTGTGTTTGTCACACCAGCCTGTGGTACTCACCAACTCATGCCCAATATGCAGAGAAATATCCTTTCTTAGCCACACTTCTGAAAGTTTGGTTTTTAAAACAGATATTCAGGAAAAGATCTATTGAGGTAAGGTTCTGGTCTTGTGGCACAGGACCTGAAAGTACCTGGCAGAAGCTTTTAAGTGTTTTTCTTCATGTTTGAGAGCACAGAGCAAAACTCATTTAAAGACTTCCTGTTTCCCTGCTGAGTCCCAGCAAACTCAGCTTGGACATTTGACATTTCCAGGCCTGGACACAGTGTCAAGGGACCTAGTAATTTCTGTATTTTGGAGATAAGATAGGAGGCTCAATTGATATTTCACCTGCTCTGCAGTTAGTTTGCCAACACCATTGGAAATTCGATTAGCATAAAGCACTATTACCTTTATTCAAATGTATTTTCTTTTGCTTGCCTTTATTCAAATTTCATTTTTCATTTTGCTACAATCCCTTTCCCAAGGCCAGGATTTGGATAGATGGTCTCTCAGATTACTGCTGATGAAGTGTGAGATTATAGAATCACAGAGGAGTTTGGTTTGGAAGGGATCTCAAAGCCCACCCAGGCCCAACCCGATGAATGACAGAAGGATGGAAAGGATTTGATGCTTGGTTCCTCTGCTCTCTGCACGCAGCCCAGGGCCACATTCACACCTGGGGCCTAGGAACTGAGCTGCTGGGAGTGGAGCTGCAAATGCATCTGTAAGGCAAGCTCGGCTCCAGCAGCCAGGAGAAGGGATCTGGCCTGCAGGTGCAAAGTTGGCATGAGATTATTGTTTGCGCCCTTTTTCCCAGATTCTTTTTGCACTGTTAGGTGAGAAACAGATAATAAATGCTTGAGAAAACACTGCCAGGACAAAAAGTCAAGTCAAATTGGAGGTTTCTAAGCTGGCTGTTACCAAGGGCCTGAATAAAGACCACAGGTTTGAGGTTTATGTGCACAACAATGAACCAGAACAGTTGCTGAATCAACCGTTCCCCTGACAAATTACCATGCCACTGGAAGCTGGAGGTCATAAGGAAAAAGGAAATAGGAGCTAAGACTTAGGGAACAATGTGCTAGATCCTGTGCTGATATGGCTTCCTTTGACCAAGGCAGATGGGTTACATTTATTTTTGCTGAGCAAGGACCTGTGGATCTATGAAGAAGATGGGGATGGAGGTCTGAAGGCCATAGGCTGTGGTATGGAATAAAACACTGGAAAATGGAAAACATGGCAGTATGGGGAGGCAGAATTAGTACTATGGATGGGGCTGTGCTCAAGAGAGAAGTATGAACTACATATTGGATAATCACGCACTGCTGAGTGCTTGGGATCAAATCAGAATGAATGCTTACAGCTGGACTAATGAGTCATGTTTTTCTTGTATAGAAGTATGAAAGCTACTGCACCTCAAAACAGCATCAGAATGAGAATCCAACTGGACCTCGGTCAAAATCAAACTGCATTTCTGTGAAGATCGGCTGTGCATGGTCTACCAATTCTGTAACTGCTATTGTAACGAGTTAAGCGTTTTTCAGAATAAATGCTCTCACATTAAGGTGCCACATTTTGTTTTGCTTGGCTTTAGGTCTTGTAAGGTTGGTGGCCCTACTCCAGTGTGTGGGTTTTGCAGACTGAGCGGAAGAATTACTTCAGCAAAGCTGGGTGTGCCTGTGAAAATAGCGCGCTGTAGCCCAACCAGAAAATCTGGGTCTGCTAGAGAAAGCATTGCATGAGAGTCATCATTCTTTCTTCTGCTAAATCAGAGCAGATGGCCACCGTGTTCACTTTTGTATTTAGTATTTATGCATTTTCCGTAAGATTTATATGAATTTTGCCTTTTCTATCATCTGAAGCACATTCAAAAATGCCATTGAATGCTGCCTTGAAATGCAACCGTTCTTGCAAGCTCTGCCCTAGAACTACCATGATTTTAGTTATTTGCTAGAGTATTTTGGCAGGCTATGGGCCTTTGCTTCTTGCCATTGAAGGCAGTTGAGTAGGACCATTTTTCCACTTGAACCTGCCCACAAGGCCAGCCAAGCAGGCAGGACAGCTTCAGTTTCAGGGAAAACAATCCTGCCTGTTTCACTGGTAAAACACAACGTGACCTTTCCCAGCCTCCTCTGCAAAGCAATTGCATTTGTGCTGGTTCCTTGAGCAATTGCTTGAGAAAGGCTTCATAGAGGTTTCACATGCGCAGCTGATGGCTCCAGCTGGATAAGGAGATTAGCAAGTGAGTTTGGCTCAGCGATAACGACGTGTAAAACTGAAACAGGATACCATAGAAATATGATATAAGATAATTTCAGTTATCAGCTGTAAAGAATGTTCTGCTTACTTCTGATTGCTCATATCTTCTATTTTTATCGGCTTCCTCCTGCTAGTCTTTGTGTGTGTTTCCCGGTATAGCAGGTCTGACCCAACCAACTGCTAATAAAGATAACACTGATAACTATAAAGTGAGGTGGGGGAGCTCATTTCAAGCTTGTGCATTGGGGTTGTCTTTGACAATGAATCATTTTCCACATGGAGTTCTTAGTACCAGGGGTTTGATCTCCCATTACCAGCATTAAGGATTTCTTACATGTACAACAAGTACCTAGTCATCTTAAAGCTGAGCTTTGTCTATCTATATATACTGAAACAGGTTGCCCAGAGATGTGGATGCCCCATCCCTAGAAACTTTCAAGGTGAGGCTGGATCAGGTTCTGTGGTGTCCCTGTTCATTGCAGGAGAGTTGGACTAGATGACCTTTAAAGGTCCCTTCCAATTCTAAGTATTCTGTGATTCTATGATCCCATACAAATATATCCTCAGATAAACAGATGAACATGTTACCATTCAGGCAAATGACTGCATGCTGCTGGAGAAGGGCAGCTGCACCCTGCTGCGTGCTGCAGCTCACACTATATATGGCTGGTGAAGGTCTTCTTTGGTAGGTGATGTTGCTGTGACAGTTTTGCAAGCACAGTCAAAAGAGATGGGGCTGGGGAGCTGCAGCAATCATAGAATTGACCACAGTCTAAGCAATTTAGCCAAATTTCCAAGGCAGGCAGAAAAGGGAAGAAGAGGGACACCTTGGCCACTAATGGCCACATAACCTAGTTACAACTGTCCTGGAGCTTCTTCCTTCTCAGGCATGAGGATTGATCTGTCCCTCTCAGAGGTACGACATAGATTCTTGTCCACATTTATGCTGTACTGCACTTATCCACATATCTTCTACATGCAGCTTTTGCTGCACATAACTTCCAAGTTAGTCTGAAACTCCACAAAATTTTCCAAAATGTATGCAAGAGAGCACATTCTATATTAATTCTTTGCCTTTGGTTAAGACTTTTTGTGCGTTAGCATCACATCACTGCTAACAAAGTAGGTCTTAAATTCAGAATGCCATTTTTATTCAATTCCATATTTCAGAATGCCCTTTTGAGTATAATTCCTTTTATATAAAGCATAAACAGCTAGTGAGCAATACCTATGCCTGGAGGTACGCTCATTGGGCCAATGAGCAGCAAAGCTGCCAACTGGAATAAGCCATTGGTGATGAAGCCAGGGACTTAAGCTATTGTGGACTTGAGAAAAATAAACCTCTGACCATTCCCCTGCCTATTTTATGTCCCCTAAGCAACAAAATTTGAATTTGAGGCAACATTTGTGCAACATTTGCCTAATGACTTTAAGCTTCTTCCATCTCTCTGATTAAGTAAGAAATCCTGAAAAAAATCAGAAAATACGATCACTGTCGTATTGGTAACAACGTGATAGTTTTTGTCTATGGCAAAGGTGATGAGCAAGTGAACTAATCACACATTTGTAGGTACTCCTTGGCCAACCTGTGCTTTTATTGCACGAAGTCAAGGTGTCAGCCTTCCTGCATTAATCAGTTGTAATGACAGAGGAAGCAGTAGCTGTGTGGAAGTCCTGAAGGATGCTCTGCAATGCAGACTGCAGCTGACTCTCACTTCCCATCTCCAAAACTGTTATTACATGATCCAGAAAGGGATTTTGGAGCCTTTTTCAAGAAGAATACAGAGAGACCAGGCTGACCCGACTTCTATCTCTCCTGTGATCAAAAGCATCCTTTCTAACCTTAATAACCTGCATCAACAGAGCATCCCAAGATGCTCTTTTTGGGTGAGGTACCCAACCAGCCTCTTTTGGCTCTGCAATTGTGCAGAGCCAAAAGACCTTCCTTTTTTGTTGTACTGAACACCAGAGTCAAGCTGCCTGGTGAATTGCAAAACCTGCAAGTTTACTTGAGGTGAAGAATTTGTGCCTGACATTTTATTGTTTCTCCTGATCTAGGTGTACTGGGACATATCCCAGTACTCATGCCTGGCCCTCATTAATAGGATGTAGAAATGTGACGGGTGAGTGGGTGCCCATCAGGTAGAATTGGTGTTCTTTCTGCAAGCTTATGAAACAGCTCAGAAGAAAAACTTCTAAGGCCACAAGCAACATTTGTAATTAATATTTTATTGTTTTTTCATAAGTAAAAAATGTATGGGAAGAAGGAGAAAGACTGAAAGGTAATGTGAAGGTCCATTGTGGGAGTCTACATGTGACACAGAAGGGTGCTTTGTAGCCTGGTTACAGAGAAAAACATTATGACTAAGGCACAGTGGTTCCTCACTTATTAAAATAAATAAAATGGTAGAGATAAAATAAAAAAAAAAAGAAGTGGAAGCTAAGTAATGCAGACAATGACCTTGTCACAAATAGCTACACTGGGCCTATTAAAATAAGGTGACCAGCAAGTGCCTCAGCCCAAAATACCTGAAAGCACCTGGAGTGGAAGGAGAGCTGCAGGAGGCAGACCTTCTGAAATGCTTAATGTTCAAAGGTTTTAATGTAATGAAGGCCATTTTTAACGCAGGTTTAAACATTTTCAGCAATGCTTCATGGGTCTACACCTAGATAACCAACAAGCGAGAGCATTTGCACTCTCACTGAGGGCAGGAAGTAGAAGCAGTATACAGACTGCATGGTGAGAACCCAAAAGGGCAGTGCCCAAGCCAAGAAGTCCACAGTTATCCAAAGCTTGGCTTGGTCTACCTTCCTCTAGAGGAGACAAGGCTCAGATAATTAATCCAATAAATATATTCCAAGCTGTTCAAGACATTTAAAACATTGGTCTCACCCTCAGCTTAATGGTAGGCACCATACAAATATATTTTTAAAAATACACCATGTTTTCAATTGTCCTAAGTTTAAGTAAGTATCATGGGAAGATAAACATGGCTGGAATGCCACTTTAATGAAAGTACAGTGCTTTGCATCCCTTGCCTATCCAAATATTTGGTGGTGATCTGCCCCCACTTTGCCTTTGCCTTTGCCTTTGAAGCAACTGCTCTGCATGACTTTTTTTCAAGCCTTTCCCACTTCTTCTCACTCTCTGGAAGCTAAAAATGAGATGTACATCTGTAGAGTAGAAATAAAAAAGTCCCCTCCTGCCCAGACCATTGCTTCTTTGATCCCATACAAGAAAGCTACGTTGCTATTTTAAGTAGTGCAGCGTTCAGAAAAGCCATATTTCTGCCTGATAGGAGAGACAACCAATATTTGCTGCTTGAGCAGCAGAGTTCAGCTGCTGCCTTCTCCCTGCAGTTTGGTGTACACAGTCCATGGAAGGAGGGCATATGGAGGACACAGGCAGGAATACCTTGCTGACATGGACCTCACATTGGATAGTTCAAGAAATAAACAGCTGTGCTAAGGGGGCTGCTCTTGGGAGCTGGAGAAACAGCTCATGGGCTACAAGATAGGCACATACATAAGCTGCTTTCATGACTAAATAGCAGAGATCTTGAGAAACCAATTTTCACAGTGTGGAAATTCACTTTGCAACCAAAGGCTAGCATCTAGGTCTTCTGCAATAATTAAAGGTGATTGAGACTCACAACACTGTACATTACTCAGTCCTTGTACAAAGGTGGATATTGCTTCTGAGATCGACCTGGATCCACAAGAAGGAAAAACATAAGTACTCTGCAAGTCTTATCTGGGGTACACAATGTGAATTAAGGACAGTCACTAAAAAAGTTCCCTCCAAAGTCTACATTTTTCCACAGAAATGGTTTTCAGCAAAAATAAAGCAAATCCTTTTTTAAAAAAATTCTATCTCAAAAAGGTACATGATTCTCAGAGAAACTACTCATCTATAACACTGTACAGTTTATATAATGATTATTCAAAAATACAAAGAAAATCTTTCTGCTACATTTTCTTGGAAGACAATCATCTTACTTGAAAACAATTGCCTAAACAATACTTGGCTGTTAATATCTTTAGCTTATGCTTGATCCAGTTTGTTTTGAAGTATACTGACTACTGCAAGAATTCATGCTGGCAACACCAACAACTGCATTTCTCACCAGGTGAAGCTGATGAATCTATGATACTCCTATTGGTGCGTCCCCTTTCCTGACCTTACAATGACTGAAACAATGTGGTCAGGCAACTTTGCAGTACCCGAGTCATCACAAACCCATCAGCTTCACTGTCATCTCTGTTATTCAATCTGTCCTAGGCCAGCACCGGGAGCTTGGCAGGTGGGAAGGCAGCTAGCCTGGTTCATAGCAGATATCGCTTGGGTTGTCCCCATGCAAAGTTCAGTCCTTTCTCCCATTTGGCTAGGAAGACTTCTCCTCAGGAATGTGTATGGTTGGCTGCTCTACTGCCAACTGGTTTTCAAAGACACAGCACAGCTTGTAATTTTCTATAAGCTTTGCTTGAAAATATTCCTGGTCCTTCTTGTGCCAAATGTCTGTTGCAATGTACATGTTGTAGGGGTTGTGGGAGTCTTCCAGCCTCCTAGCACGGATATTGGTCACCATGACTCCCACTGTGAAGAAGCCAAAGAGACCGACCATCATCAGCACATAGATGATTTCCAGGCTGCCACCAGTGCTTCCAACTGTAGAGGGGGCAGTGCTATTTGTCTGCTCCAGGTGGTCTTGAAGCAGCTTGGAGAGGAGAATGCTCAGGGCTGTGTCATTAGACAGCACCAACATCTTTTTTCTTCGATCCTTTGCCCTTCTTTCTTCCCTAGTTTCCCTAGAAAAGAAAAAAAACGAGGAACATGCCGTTAGACAAAGATGTGATTCTCTCTGTCTGCCTTACTGGTTCCCCCCAGCAAGAAAGCTGTCTCAGCACATGCAGAGAGTGAGGGCCTGAGAAAGTGTCTGAGAGGCCTGCTTACTTCCTCCTTCCAAGCAAAGCCAGTGCGGATGTGTCCATCCCCTGCAAATATTTGTCTTAAAAAGCCTCCATGATACCAAGTCCTCAGTCTCCACAAATAGTCTATTGTGGTACTTTACCGCCCCAGCCTTTGGCCACTCACCCAGCACAGGCCTACGCTCCTGCTGCTTACAGCCCATGGCTTCTTCCCCAAGCCCCACATGTACTGGGAGTGGCTCACTCCCATGCTACAACAGCTGCTTTTGGCTTTGAGGGTTGTTATCCTGGCTTCCTCTCTCTCCTATACCAGAACTGAATCTGGAAATAAAACTTCTGTACCTGATATGCAGTGGAAATAATTTGGTACCTGCAGCAAGCATCACACATCCACCTCTGCTGAAGAGCTTTATCTTCTGCAACCCTTGTGGTTATGGATATACCATACAGAGACTGAACAATCAAATATCTGAGAGACATTTATCCGAAGCTTATTTTATGTGAATTCCCACTGGGCATTTGCCCAAAAAGGGTGTTTACAGGGAGTTAACTGCTTACCATGCAGTGGCTGCTACTGACAAGCAAGGAAAACCTTTTCCCTCTACCCTCCCTCTTACAGGCAGACAGGCCTCCCCTTGGCAGTTCAGTGCTTTCTCCTCCAAGCTAAATTGCTGTGCAACCTGTGTTTTATTGTCTGATTAGGAGAACTTTCACTGGCATTGCTGCAGGAGATGGCTCTACCAAGAAGCAGTGAACAACCAAAGCCTCCCAGCCACAGCCTTCTGTGCTGACAGCCCTCTACAAGAATTCTCCTCACTACAAGAAAGACACTCAGTCCCTGAAGCATGTCCAGAGAAGGGCAACGAAGCTGTGAAGGGTCTGGAGCACAAATCTGATGGAGAGTGGCTGAGGGAAGTGGGGTTGTTCAGTCGAGACTCAGGGCAGACCTCACCACTCTCTACAATCACCTGAGAGGAGGTCATGGTGAGGTGGGGGTTGGCCTCTTCTCCCAGGTCACAGTGACAGGATGAAAGGGAATGGCCTCAAGTTGCACCAGGGGAGATTCAGATTGAGTATTAGGAAAAATTTCATCTCAAGGCTGCCCAGGAAGGTGGTGGATTTAATGTCCCTGGAGGTCTCAGGTGCCATGTGGATGTGGCACTGAGGGACATGGGCAGTGGGCATGGTGGGGATGGAGTGATGGTTGGACTATGTGACCCCAGAGGTCTTTTGCAAACCTTAATGATTCTGTAATTTTAAGAAGTTGAAGGGTCCTTTTCCCCTTTTAATGTTAGCTGTGAATCTTTTAACAACTCTATCACCACTGTAGTCCCAAAGCCTCAATAGCCAGGTAACACAACTGACAATCTCATTAAAATGCCTAATTTAAACAGCTCTAGAAAATTAAGACAACAGTTTCTCCCTGTTTTTGCCCTTAACACGTGTGAATCAAGGTACTGTTATTCAAGGTAACTTCTGTGACAGCAATCTCATAATAACATAAGACGGCTGTCAATGCTTTCTACAGTTTTAAATATGTGATAGCAGGTCAGTCTGCTAGCAAAAGCTTCTACAGCATGAGTTTTCTGTTGTGGTTTTGTGGTTTTTTGTTTTTTTTTTCCCCTTTGGTTGGTTTGCTTTATTTTGTTTGTAAGAAGTACTATTATGTTCATTTATAATACATCAAGAATGAAATGAACCCTTGGGCACAAAGCCACCGAAAGACCCAGGCAGCAATTACATCTCTGCATGAGGGCAGCATTAATGATACATGGCTGGTTGTGCAGGACCTCTATGCAATAGGGATGTTAGCTGTGCACACAGCCTCCAGCTGCTGGTAATGACACTGCAGTGGATGTGAAGTGTCTGGAGGTTTCTCTGAATTGTCTGTGCCTTGTTATAGCACAAATGCTGTAGAAGGAGATGTTGAGAGAGAAGAAATGAGAAAAGAACACTTATCTTGTGACCTCCTATCCCACATGTGGAGAGAAGTAATTTACTCTGTTCTGTGCTCTGGCAGCTAAATGAATTATGTAATCAATTTAGACATTAATATGATCAAAAATAGTTGTAAAAATTAATTGCTAGTGCAACTGTCTATGCTGATTTTAGCACCAGATTTGTCCAAACCATTTTACTAGATTTCCATGCTGTGCAGTCATGGATTTGAGGCCAGGTCTCATTGCAAGTCAGATGCTCAGCCCAGGATGATAATTGTCGTGAAGAAAGTTTTGCTTTCCTCATCACACATTCCCTAGTAACAGCCCACAAATGTCATCAGCCCACACCACCTGAACCCAGACTCCTACTCTTGGTGAGTGAGTGACCTTGGAGAGCTCAAGGGAAGCTTTTGCAGGCTCAGACTTACACCATTCTGAGCACTTCCTGAGATGAGCTGCCTTTGCAGCAGGAAAAATAAGCACACATGGGAGCATGCCTTGATATTTTGGTTTTAAATAGAGATGAGCCTGGGGGTGGCAGAGGGAGACAAAATCCCCTCTACAAACAATATTCTGATCCAACTCATTTCTTCAGTTGCATGAGTCAAAGCTACAGGAAATAACATCTTGGCAGCTTGAGCTCAATAGTTAAAATCCATTCACTTTTCACAGCTGTTTTCAGATCCTTTAATAAGGGAAGGAAGAGAAAAAGAAGCTTAAACCTTTATCTGAGATTACTCCTCCTAAGTGCATAGAATGTGTCAACACTGTAAAATGTAGAACTGCTAATAAATATCATTGCAATAACTACTTGTTGCCAGCCTGGCTCTATCTCCACAGCCACATCAGACTAACAGGCTGAGGGAGGGAAGAGGCACACTCTGGTTCCCAAGAAAGACAGCTCCTCCTGAAACATCAGCAAGCCTAAAGGTCTCATCTACCATTTCATAAGCATTGTTCAATTCCACTGAAATCCATTTAGAGCTGCAGTACATAGGACTGGGAAGAACTGTTTGTATCACCGTCTAGCCCATGACAGATGGAAGTCACATTGTCCTCAAAACTTTGTTCCCCACTCTCTGCAGATGTCTGCTGATGGGCTGCAAATCATCATCACTGCCCCAGTCCCTTGTGGAGCTCCTCTGAGGAGCTCCACGTAAAATTGCGAGCATCCCAAAATCTCTTGGCCAAGGGTTGCAACTCCTGTAAGCCACGTTACAGTTGCAGTGTGTGGCAGGTGGTTACACCTCGTGTCACCTCTGTGTTTTGGGGGACAGGCACTGAGCAGTAGTAGTAGTTCTCTGCTTTCTGTTAAGAATGGCCTGGAGCAAACATTGTTAACAGTTCAGCAGCTCTCTCAATGGGCAATGATTCAGAGGGAATTCCCTAAGCTTGATAACAGCCTGAGCTACAACCTGCTCTCAAGTGTGTTGCTGATTCTCCACCTATTAGGCAGGTCAAATGTGCCTCCAAAGCAAAAGTAGAGGGCTCAGTGCAAATTTATTTTTAATACCAAAGTTTCCCAGCTATGCAGATGTACTGCTGGCTTTGCTCAAGCTCATCTTTCATTGAATGTCAGTGATGACCTGAGCCACTGCCCCACTGGCTGTGATCCACGGCATCAAGAATGGAAATGAACAGGTTCTCAGCAGGTGTAGAAGCATGCCTTCAATCTAACCTTAGTGCAGACAGGAGGATCCTAGGACAGTGTTTGCTTTTCTGTCTGATGGCTGGAATTGCTTGGGATGCCTTCAGCCTGGCTGCTGTTCTAAGCAAAAGTTTCCCCAGGGAAGTATTTGCATAGGTAGGCTGCTACTTGCAGCTGGGGGCTTCAACAATGGGGAAAAAACAATCCAAACCCAACAACAGCTTAGAGCTGTGAAGTATTACAGCTGCAACATGACTCTGCTTCGGGTCTGTGACGAGGCCAAGCTGAACAGCTGGAAGAGCGTGCAGTGCCCAGCTGGGTGCTGAGGCAGTTGCATTCACCCTGCTGAGGAAGTAGGACTGTGACAGGGTATCTCTGCAGAGCTGCAAATTGACATTTGAGTTCAAGCAAAGCAATTAGCAACTGCAGAGCATCTGGCACTTAATATTACTTCTGTCTTCTTTATAAGCATCAGAACTGACTTATGTCTGGCTATTTCCCAAGAAAGGCAGAAGAGTATGGGACTGTGTGTTGCAAGGCAGGCTGCAGACTGCTCTCCCAACCAAGGTGCCTCTGGACAGAGATCTGAACCAGCTGGAGCAGCAGCCACAGCCCTGCCTCTGCTCCACCTGGGGCTGGGTCCTGCCGGGCTGGGTCCCAGCAGTGAAGCTTCAGTGGGCCCCCACAGACCACCGGGGTCTAAAAAGTAAAGAGGCGATTTTCTGTCATGTACCTAGAGGATGTGATTCTCAGCTTTGGAGCCCAGTGGGGATTTTTCCTCCAATACAACGTAGGCAAATTGGTTTGCTTTGACTAGTGGTACCTCTCTTCCCTGCTGAGTTAAAAGGTGGTATTATGCAGGCTGACGTGGATGTTAAATGACAGACGCTTGTCTCCCATTGCCATCTTCTCAGCTCTCCTAAATCAAAGGACCTGTATTTTAATTTATACCAAGCAAACATCTCCAACAATCTCTCTCTCACATTGCTGCCAAGAGCATCAGTAACCAAACAGCAGAAACCGAGACTCCAGAGGCATTTATACCTTTAGAAAATACACTGCAGCAGCAACTTCTCAAGAACTGACGACACACAGAAAAGCCTATTGTACACTGGCAACAGAAGTCAGCACAGCACATTGCCCACCTCCCAGTTCTGTAAAGCGATTAAAGTTCCTCCAACATTAAAAGGTAATGTATTTCCTGACCTCATTTCTCTGCTTGTTCATTACAGGGATGGGTAGGTCAGACAACAGCTTTCTGGAAAGCAGAGCATTGCACAAGATAGACTCATTTGGTCCCTTCAGCTCCTGGATATGTGTGCAACAGCACAGCATGATGCAAGGCTAGATGTGAGATGGTACAGTAGAGCAGCCCAGAAACAAGTAGAGTTCTGGGGATGGATCTGCAGTTATGCACAAGTTGCATGCATCATCTGCAACCCCTAACAAATCTTAATGCTTTCCCCACCAGCCCTCAGGCCACCCATCACTGCCCACTTAAGGTCCCTGTGCTACTCTAAAATACAACACTTGTACTGAGGGTACAATCACTTCTTCTCAAAAGCACCAGGTAGATATCTAGTCTGCTTCCACACACCATATACATACCATACTATTTTGAAGTGAAAAACCCAGCAACCACACCAAACAATATTCAGTGAAGTTTATCCTCCCAGATGCAGCTGCCTTGGGCTCACACCCAGTCTGATAGAGCAGACAAAAACTGTCGTGACTGCAACAGCAAACAAAAACTGTCGAGTGAAAGCCTTGCTCCCCCTTCTCCCTCATCAGTTCAGCCCTGCAACGTTTGCCATCAACCCCTGCTCTCATCCCCAGCCCGGTACACACCTGGCAACAAACCTTGGCTGGATGCAAGGCTCCAAGCCCTCCTGGGGGAATTGAAGGTGTAAGCCCAGGGAAGACCACGAACTGTCTGCAAGCCCAGACACAACTGTCTGCACGTTGGTTTCTGGCTCCTTCAGGGACAGCAGCTAGGCTGTTACTGTCCCTATTCCTGGGATCAGTGCAAAAGGTAAGAGGCAAACAGGAAAATATACAGGCTGGGGGAGGGCAGTAGCCTGTGGCAAGGGCCAGCCTCCTGCTGCAAGGTGTGGGCACTGGCCGTGGGTGCCAGGTAAGTGGGAGGTACTGGGGGCAATTGCAGGTGGGACCCAGCCCTGGTTGGTGCTGCTGTGGGGTGCTGGTGAGGCAGCATGAGGGGAAGCACTTTCAGGGCTTCTCCTTCAATACAATACCAACAGCTTGGTCTAGGGGACACTGTCTGACCCCCACCCATCACCCCAAAAGAGCTGTTTTCCATGTGAGAAGAAATGTCTGCCATCACCCCTTAGCTAAAAGGGAGTCATTAAAGAACATCTGGAACCTCTAAAATGAATCTAATAGCTTTCCAGGGCAGCTGCACTTAAACACGTGCAGACAGTGCTGGCAATGTGTGATAATGAGCTCTGGAGCGCTGTGCAGTCCCCCCAGGCATACCCCAACCAGGGACAGCAGCAGCTCCAGCTCACCTCCACTCTACTGTGCTGCCGCTGCCAGGGTGACAGCTGGAGAGAAGTGAGAGGGTGACTGAGGTATTAAAAGGAATGGGTGGAAGCAGTGTCTTAACATCTTCTCCTCTTTCCTTTCAGGAGCTTTGTTCTATACTTTTGGTGCAGCAGGGGATGTAGTCCCCACTTTCTGAGCAGCTTGATGGAGCCATAGGCGTCTCTGCTTATTGCAGGGGAGTTGGACCAGGTGGCCTTTAAGGATCTCTTCCAACTCAAACAATTCTATTACTATGATTCGTTGTTCATGGCATTGCTGTGTCTCACTGAGGAGAAGATTGCTAAAAGAAGATTCCCAAAGTTTGGGCAGTGGCTACTTAGGGAAGCAGTGCACTGCTTTGTGAGCAAATTGGTCAAATCGTTCAGCAATGCAGAGGGATCAAAATAGGGTGCACCTAAGAGTGCTGTGTCTGCAGGTGGAGAAGACAGGGTCTTGCATGCTCTCTTCTCTGTTTCTGGGCAGTATGGGCACACTTAAAGGTGCACTCTAAAAGTGGAGAGGGTCAAAAAGGAGGTGAGGGAAAGAGGAAGAGAAAAAGGAGGACACACATCACCAGAGACAGCAGACAAGGAGCAGTCAAGTCCTGCTTCCTCTTTACAGGAGAAATTTGGGAGAAAATTAGATCACTTCCTCTTCCCATGGCTGAACAGTCAGGAACATGTTGGGAAAGAGGAATGCTGCTCGGTGTGGGCTGGCAGCTGTAACCTTTGTTTCAATGAGAGCTGCCTCGACACAGACAAGGCACACAAGCCATTTTGAGCCAAGGTTCAGTGAGAGCTGAGCCTCACCACTGTGTGCAGGCTTGGCACCACAGTACAAAAAGGACATAAAACTATTAAAGTATCCAAAGGAGGGCTACGAAATCGGTTAAGGGTCTGAGGGCAAGGTGTGTGAGGGGCAGCTGAGGCGCCTCGCTGTGCTCAGCCCAGAGCAGAGGAGCTGAGGGGAGGCCTGATGGCGGCTGCAGCTCCTCACAGGGAGCGGAGGGGCAGCGCTGAGCTCTGCTCTGTGTGACAGCGACAGGGCCCGAGGGAACGGCATGGAGCTGTGTCAGGGGAAGGCAGATGGGGGTCAGGGAAAGGGTCTGCACCACAGGGCGGTGGGAGTGGAACGGGCTGCTCAGGGCAGTGGGCACGGCCCCCAGTGCTGGAGTTCAAGAAGAGTTTGGACTGTGCTCCTAGACACAGGTTTGATTTTGGGTGGTGCTGTGTGGAGCCTGGAGTTGGATTCAGTGGTCCTTGTGAGTCCCTTCCAGCTCAGGATATTCTGTGGTTCTGTGTAAGCAAGGATTGATTTTGAAAGATCTTGAGTTGTGTGTGACATCTCTTTCCACTTCCATGAAACCTCCACTACAGCTGGGTGGAATGCATTTTGTTACACAAGACCAAATCCATTTTATTTTCTTTAGAAACATCCACGTAACCTCTATTTGACTTTGGTGGGACCTGACAGGCTGATTATTTTTTTAATATAACAAAGGTAATATACAAAAGCTAGGCTCAAAGCCACAGAAGCACTTGCCCTCCCTGATCTGTCAATAGCTGTAGGTTTCATTTTGTTCACTGTAATGACGACATGTGGAGTAACTGGATCCCTCAGAAAGTAAATGCATCACATCTCTTGAAGGTAGTAAAGGACGTTTCACAAGTACGGGAGTGTGCAGATCTCTTGAACCCATCTTCCTGATGGTGATAGAGCAAATATTTAAATGAGTCTTAGCATCATTTTGAGGAAAGAAATGGTGTAGCAGTTGTGGGAAGCAGAGAATATAGGTTGTTCTTTCAATGAGTCCATGCTCTGTCTTAGAAAG
Organism: Chrysolophus pictus; assembly: GCA_037305975.1. Taxonomy (NCBI): domain Eukaryota; kingdom Metazoa; phylum Chordata; class Aves; order Galliformes; family Phasianidae; genus Chrysolophus; species Chrysolophus pictus. Next base: position 90,204,857 of record CM074576.1, on the reverse strand, counting down.
GCTGCTACTGTGGCTTTCATACATGAGGAGATGAAGTCTAATATCCAGGAGATCATTATCTTTGGCACTTTCCCATGCATATCACATTAATCTCTCAAAACCAGAGGAAACTACTGGAAAGTTGCAGAAACTCTTAGTTGCAGAGTTTTAATGGGCTTGCTACCAAAGCCCTGAGCAGAAACAAAAGAGCTCAGAAGTGACTCAGAAGGTGCCTTTTGTCTTCTGGGGTCCTGCACTGATCTGAGCTGGGTTCAGCTCATCTGTGCTTCCTCACAGCTGGCCAAGGGGTGGACAAATGGGACTCCAGTCCCATGCTCTATTCCAAGAAGGAATTCTCACCACATAGCATTGGTCTGGCCCTTTGGGACAACCTCTACTTCTACCCAAACTCTGTGGAAATGGCTTTAGATGGGGGTTATCCAAGCCATCTTCCAAAGGCTGGGTTTTCAGGGAAGCCATAGCGTGGGCTTTCAAGCAAATAAAGCTTGAGTTAGCGAGCCAACTTTAAAAGTACCCAGAATGATATGTAATATTTAGCAAACCTAATTAGTGACACTAATTCAATCACTGCTATCCAAGGTCCAACTCAAATGCATCCAACTCATAAAAGCCAGGACATGGACCACCTGCTTCCCACTTGTGCACGATTCTGCCATTACACAGCCACAACACAGAGGGTCACTTGGATGCAGGAGCAGGAGAAATGCCACAGTCAGACCCACAGCTGCTCTCATCGGCATAGCTGCAGCAAAGAAGAGAGAACTGCATGGATTTACACCAGCTGGGAAAGTAGCTTTTCAGTTTGCAGTCAGCCAACCAAATATAATTTAGACTTTATAAAGCCACAATGTTACATTACGAATGTGCTGACACCTGCAGCATTTGGAAAAGACAGTGTATGGAGAAGTTTCCAGCCCTCTATAGCAAGGTTAAACACAATTCCCTTCCACTGAAGAGTAATTCCTGGATACTGGTAGAGGCACAGTGTTACATTTTTATGATGATGATTCAAATGAGTCATCTCCAATCAACAAGCAATCATTGCTTTAATGACCAGACAGGGAAAATGCGGTTTAGCGGTGACCGACGCTGCAGTTTCTTCTTCTGACTGCTCTCTAAGCACTGTGGGAAGGCTGTGGCACGAGCTACAAATTTGTATCCAGCCCAGAATGTATCTCCCGAGAGCTGGCTGTGGGTGCCAGCTCCAGCAGGACCTGTGCGGCAGTTTCTGCTCCTTCCCAATGACAGTGTTGCAGACACTCTGTGTTTCTGCTCCGTGCTTGGCAAGCAAGTGGCCACATCCCAACAACCACCAGCAGCACTGGCACCCAGCAGCGGGGCATGCTGCTTTCTGAATATCCCATTCCCAGTCCTAGGGATGTGGGAGGCTTCCTTGACCAAGGAAGGGAAAAGGGTCATTTTCCTCTGAGCAGTCATGGAGCAGCACAGGCACACCCAGGTCAGCCTGAGAGGCACTGCCTTGGAAAGTAGGTGATGTGGCTAACAGCCCTGTGGGGATGCAGTCTGACCCTTATCTTCCATTTCTGATACAACTGCTGTAACCTCGAAGCCACTACCAGCAAACTAAGAGCTGGTGACCAAAAACACATGCTTCAAGAAGTGCAATCCTATCCATCCTACAGACACATACTGAGCGCACATCTCCAGGACTTGGGGCTGAGGAGAGACAGGACTTGGCATCCTCAGAGCAGATCAGTCCAGCGCTCACATTGATCACAGCTCACAGTGCCTGAAAGACCTTCTCTGCTCCACTTCTTAGAAGAAAGGGCAGGAGGAGAGCAGAGAGCTTTGCACTGCCATGAGTGGCCAGAAGGGCCATGTGCAGAAGCGGCTCCCCACATCTTCTTGCTCAGGGTGTCTACCTGGGATGAGGTGCTCATTTGCTCTAAGGGCTTAAAAAAGGTGGGGCTATACACACCTTCCATAGTAAAGGACTATCTTAAGATTCAGACACTCCAACAGAGGATTTAAAGATGCTATCTGAAGTTTTCACTTAAATCAGGTGCAAGTGCCAAAGCTATATACTCATAAAAAGAAATCATTATGAGCAAAGAGCAAACAGTGCAGTGGAAAAGCACCGCAGACCTCCACACTTTTATAACAGTGACATACTAACTCTAATTAGTGGATGGAAAATACTGTAAACTTTCTCCTCCTTTGGAGTTCATGAAAGTTGAAACTTGCAAAGAAATCAAAATGACACACTTCCAAAGAGCTTATACACAGCAGATGGTTTTATCTGCAACGCCATGTGCAGGCTCTGCTGCTGCAGCTGGAGGCTGAAGGATGGTGGAGTGCATTGCCCAGCGCAGCCTGAGCTTAGGATCCTAAAGGAGCAGCAGTGGCCTGGCTGAGTGGGAGGCTCCAGGAAAGTCATAAAATATCCTGAGTTGAAGGGAACCACAAGGATTACCGAGTTCAACTCCAGGTTCCATGCAGCACCACCCAAAATCAAACCTTATATCGGAAGGCATTTTCCGAACTCTCCTTGAACTCAGGGCCTCCCCTCTGCTCCTCTGCTCTGCTCTGAACAGACATTCCTATCTCCGTGCCTGGCAGAGAAGGCGACTCAACCCAAGAGTGTCAGAACTGCACAAGAGAGCCCCACACTGGGGAAACAGACAGGACATAACATTTACCTGTGCCCTGTTCGGAGTAGTATGCTGTGCCCTACCGTGCCCACAACCCAGTCTCCTCACATCACACTGATTCCTATGGCAGTCGGACAGCCTGCCTGCAGCAGACAGACAGCCTGCCCACTGCTGTGTGGACCAGGTGGACACATGGTCAGGAGAAAACCTGACAAACTGTAATCCTGACTCCATCAGGTGGCAAAACTCAAAGGTTGTGTTCACAGAGCACTTATAAACGAGCTAGATCCCCTGGTATTCAAAAGTCTACAGCCATTAATGGTAGGGTCCTTCAAGCACAGCAGAGGTGGTTTTGTATAAGCCATGACCCACAGAGAGCCGCAGTGTCAAGCAGGGAGGTTTTGGGAAGCCACAATAGTATCACTGCATTATTGGAGGCTTATTCATTCTCCTGATATTTAAGGTATCGAAAACCTGAGAGATTTGCATTGTTCTCCTTTTGGCAGTAGGTTGCTTAAGCAACAACAGTATTGAACCTTTGGCTTTTCCTTTTCCAAGTCCAGCCATCACAGGAAGAGTTTCATACCCATGTTTTTTGTCAGCAGGTCTCCCCATTCACCAAGTAGAAATGGTTTATGCTCAGAAACCAGTTTTGCTGGCAGTGCTGCTGGAAGAAAGCAAGATCAGAAATCCTTTGCTTGTACAATAGCACTAGGTGTCTGAACATCCAATCTGCCAGAAATTTGCACAAAATTGCTAGGCTAAGGCATGAGAGGAGGCTTTGCTGTGCTCTGGGAAGGGCATTATCAAAATTTCACCTATTCAGAAAAGGTACCAGGTCATGGGGGAAGGGAAATCTTATATCGTGGGAAGTCAAAATGCAAAATACCTTTCCAGTCATTTAGGTGAAATAATGAAAGCTATATCCCCACACATGCCACCCACGGCTTCCTGTGCTTGCAAGCAATGTGAGGTCCAGCTTTGCCTGGGTTATCAAGGAAGGCTTTCAAAGGCAATGCTATTCCTGGCTTTCTTGTTCTTTTCTTCTTTTAAAGAAGCTGTGTGTTTTACAGTCAGGTATAGATAAGCTTCTCCCCAGAAGCAGGCACGCATATCTCCTTGCTATGCCTTTTTTCCCCTTGAGCAAACACCAGATGCAAGCAGCATAAGCAAACTGCCACCCTCCGAACCCTGAGATGCTTGGTGTTTCTGGCTCACTGACCTGTGGCTGCCTGCCTTGGGACGTGCTCCCTCCAGACTCACAACTACACTCCTGCAGCCAGATCTGAAGTACCAGCACAGATGTACACTGTCCTAAGCCTCTCATTTCTCCTTATCCCAGTTTCGCACATATTCAACCATGTTAGCATGAGCAAGCTTTCTCCTAGGGCAAGGAGCCATTGCTGTTCCCAGAAGTGCCCAGTTGTCTTCTTGGGAAGGTGGAGGGAGAGCTGGGCTTGTGGTTGATTTGTGCCCAACGGAGAAGGTGAGTGGAGGTGGGGACTCAATTTTTCTTCAGCTGAAGGGAACCCACATGGTTCTGAATATTAGATAGCTGCTTGGGCTACATAATAGCTAATGTACAGCTTTATAAACCAAAGGGCAAGACAATTCCTTGGTTAGTACATGAGCATAAATGGAATATGTTTCTTCTGCAATCGCAGCCAAATAGAGGGAAATGAAGTCCCGGAGCCAGCACTTTCCAGCAGGTTGCCCTTCACTCTGTCAAGTATTTCAGAGGAAAAGGGTGTGGGATGACTCAGAAGAAGGGCATATTTGAGAGGGCACTCAGCATCTGAAATGCCTTGAAGCAATGTGATTCATTTCTTCCAGGAAAGAATGACCAGCTCCTACATACAAACAGCTGTAAATGACCATTTCTTTTAATCCATTTCTTTGTCTTATAGTGGCCAGTGCACATGTTTAGGGAAAACTGGTAAGAAACTAGTGTTGGGCTATGTGTTGCTTGGTACAGGCCCTTGGCTACCAGCAGCCACTGCTGCAGCAGGTTCTCCATTCAGACAGCCAGGTGCTATTAAATGACTCCCTGTGTCTTGCTGAAACTAGAGATGAGAGCAACCTACATAAACTAAAAACGCACTGAAAACGTCTAGGAATTTTCCTAACCAAAAGGAGTGTGGAACAACAAACACCAAGGTAGCATCAAACAAGCATTCCTCTGGTTGGACCTTTCAGCTTTGCTAAGGTACTGATCCCACTGGTGCGTTTGTAATGACACACTGCCACTTAACCATAAGGGCACTGCAAATAATAAGACAATGACCATAAATTCATCTATGATAACAACACTGCTACAGCATGTGTTGGGTTCCTTCCATCCCCTAGGACTTCTTACACCCTGCCTCTCCCCACCACGCCTGAGCATTCCCAGCTGTGCTAAAATGGCTGCTGCTACTTTGTTCTCTGGTCTAAAGGCAAAGCACAGAATTATGGAATCATCTAGGCTGGAAAAAGCTTTTAAGATCATCAAAAGTCCAACCATCCTACCAAAAGTCCCACCACTAACCCATGTCCCTTAGCACCAAGTCCACACATTTCAGAAGTACCTCTAGGGATGGGGACTCCACCACTTATCTGAACAATGCTTGACCACCCTCTGTGTGAGAAATTCTTCCCAATAGCCAATCTAAACATCCCCAGTGCAATTTGAGGTCGTTTCCTCACATCCTATCACTTGTCACTTGAGAAAAGAGTCCAACACCCACCTCACTGCAGCCTTTCAGATAGCTGCCAAGCAGGTTGCAGGACTGATGGAGAAGAAATGCTGCATGTACCAAAATCACCATCAAATTTCTCCTCCCTTTCAAATAAGAGCACCTTTTGGCCGTCATCTACCTGCAGTGGGTGTCCCCAGCTGCCTGTGGATGCAGGAACGCCAGTCAGCAATGCGTCAGGGGTCAGTGCTGGCTGTGCTGGCGTGGGATGGAAGGAGGCTGCCCACGAGCACGAAGCATAACTAGACTTGCCGTGGGCTGAAGTTATGCAAATTTACTTAATCAGCATTTAACTCCTTACCTCAGAGCAGGGCCCGCGATACAGGGTGAGGAGGAGATCGGTGATAAGAAGTTTAACACGAAGTCTGGTACTCAGCCGCTCCTTTCTTCAAGGCAAACTCCTTTTCTTCCTTTCCTATGTTAGCATCGTGAGTTTTAATCGCGACTTCCTCATAGCAGAGATCTCATTTTTCATTTACCTCAAAAACCTCTCGCAGAGTTTGGGCATGATATAATTAGAGGCGATGATGATAATTAATCGATTTTGAAGTTGCCATCGCTCTCCAGTGCATTTAATGAATGTCAGTGATAGAGCTTCCCAGAAGTGCCAGAGGCTGTAGCTCCACCTAATGACATTGCTGAAAGTGAACCTTGAATGCATGCTGAAAGAGATTAATGATGGTAGATTCTGGCTTCATTGTCAGTGATCTGGAGATGTGAGTCTAAGGCTCCTGCAAAAGACAGAGCTGGAGAACATATAAGCTAATGGTTTGCGTGGCTGGTAGACAAGTGCGGTGATGGGGAGAGGCATACTGAAGCGTAGCCCAAGAGTTTCATGCCAACCCACTGAAATGCATGGCTTGGTGATTAGCAGTATCTATACCGCCCGCCTTGAAAGCTCAACTTGTTGACCCGCTTGGTTTCTCACTGCGCAGCCGCAAAAGAAAGAGGGACAGAGCTGCACCAGCAGCACCACTGAGCAGGAGGCTCAGGACAAGAACCCAAATGCTCTGGTAGTTTGCTCACAGCTGGGCTGACAGTTGTGACCTCAAAGGCACACCCACAGAACCTGATGGCTTCCTCAGAGCTGTGAAATGTTTTTATTCCACACCACTGGCTCCCACCCTGGCAAGGGAGCAAAAATGTGCTTCTGTTGCCAGCCCAGAGGAGGGTGTTGCTAGAGCTCAGACTCCTGCTTCTACCACCTCCACAACTTCTATCCCTAATAAATTCTACTACACCCAAATCAGAAATGCACTCACAAGAGCAGAAGCTTTGGGCCTGCAGGTTAGTGGAGTCTTGATGCAGAGCAACATGCTGTCTCCTGCCTAACCCATCTTCTCATGCCTTCCTCACTCTGGGGCTTTGGTTATGCATTCATATACGTTTTAAATGTGCACATGTGAACATTTTTTCTACACATAACATATTTGTGTTACTTTGGGCATTTCCTTTCCTCTTAAACAAACAATCCTTCTTAATTTTTTGAATTCTCTCCCACTCAGAACAATAGTCTAGGCATGGAGCACAACTGTCCCTCCTTAGATCAGGCTGTCATGCATTTCTCTCCTTTTAAATAAAGGGCTATTGCTAAGCTCACAATTTCCATTCTCTCTCGGCCAACAGCAAGGCTGAAGCCCATTCTGGCTCTGTCCTGGAGCTGGCATCCGTGACCTCATTTGCCCACGCCCTCTGTGTGCCATGTGGGATGAGCCACAGCCTGTGGATAGCATCTCCTCAAGCAAACGGTGAGGTGACCTTAGCCAGAGTGTTTGTAAAATGCATCTGTCCCCGGAGGTGTTCAAGAAGCATGTGGATGTGGCACTGAGGGTCATGCTCAGTGGGCATGGTGGGGGTGGGCTGACAGTTGGACTAGGAGATCTTAGAGTTTTTCTCCAATCTTCATGATGCTGTGATTCTCTTCTATGATTCTAAAATGGCTGGAATTGAATATATACATTAGCATCACTGGAATTAAATTAAATGCATTAGCTGGTAATTAGCAGTACTAATAATTTTTAGCTGGTAGCTAAAAATGGAGTTTCAGAGTCACACACGTAAAGATGCTCAAATATGAGCTGCCAAACACTCCATCACACCAAGGTGAGACCCTCGTGCCAAGCAGCAGGCCCGTTTTATTTAGAAAACTGGATGTAGTTCTAACAAACATTTTCCTTGAGCAGTGGTATTGCTGACCATGCCATTCATAATATAGTGACTAACTGATTTACTAATTTTAAGCCTACTTTGTTTATTCCACACCAGGAAATGGAAAATGTGAATTCCTGTTGTTCAGCTCCTGCACCAGATATAGTACATAATTCCTTTCATTTGGAAAATTTTGTTTCCAAACAGTATCCGTTACTCAAACTGTGTTAATGCAACAAATGTACCAATCCAAATAGTTTCCAGTAGATCTCACCAAGAGGATGTTTCTTTTTTTTCTGGTGCTAAGAACAGCTCTACTCATGACAAAAAGCTCCTGTTAGTGTCATCTTTTATCTCAAATGTTTTAAAAAATAAATAAATAATTGAGGTTCTTGTTTGCTCAGAAGTTATAACCACCAGTGATTCACTTTCTGCAAGTGTCATATGGACACCTTGGTCAGTGTGGACGCTGGGAAACTACTCAGATATTTTAGCACTTCAGTCCTAAGTATTTCATCTGAATCTGAAGCGCTTGATTTGAGCTTTGTGGTGCACTGCATCCTGAGTCTTCAGCTGCCTGAGTTTCTGTCCCTTCCTACCTTATGCCAGTCACCCCTGCCCATGGAAGTGGGTTGGAGCTTGATGGTCTTTAAAGTCCCTTCCAACTCAAGCTGTTCTATGAGTGATGATTTCCTCAATGGTCCACTGATGAGCAATCAAAACAAAACCCCCAGGACACCAGAGGCATCCTAGCAGCAGCAGGTCTCAGGGATTCCCATGGCTCAGGGAGCCCATCCAGATTTCCTGACGCTCAGTCCCTATGATCAAGGCTCCTGGATCCTCACCATGGGGCAGTGGAAGGCTGGGAGGTAGATGAATGCCTGAAATCTTTCTGTAGAACGTACCAGTTGTTTGTAACTCTCCTCCACTCAGCTCTGCTCTAGCAAAGCTGATCTTTAATATCTTCAGTGTTTCTCATCCTTCACAGAAAGTAATAATGCTTCTGATGGCAAATAAATTAAACACATTGACAGCCATGACTTAATTTTGGAGATGAGACAGCATCAAAAAGAAAAGAGTGCCTTAAAGTAGAGCTTTCCAAGACAAAGCAGCAGCGTGAAAACAATACCTTCACTCGCTCCATCACCATCGATATCATCTTAACACTACAACTCCAGTTCAAATTAATTCCTTCAGGTTTCCACAGAAGAGAAAAATCTTCCAGTGGTTTGTTGTCTTTTAATCTCACCTGCTTAATAAAGCCAGCAGGTACTTGTAATCTGAATGCTGCTGTGTCACACTTAGTGAATGACCCAGGACTTCAAAATCGTTTCAAGCCAACAAGAAACAAAACCCAAGTTGACCTTGTCCCTCCTGATGAAGATAACAGAGCAAACTCATACCTAGCCAATAGTAAACAAACCAAGATACCTATGCTTTTAATGAATGCTGCAGCACCAAGCACTTAGAGGGACCAAGGAATAAATAGGTCTTAGGTCATCAGCTTGGGGCTACTATGGAGATGCTAAGATGAAATACGCACTGATGAATCTACAGATGCTCCATTTGCAATAATTGCTATGTGCTGGAGGAGGCGGGTGGTGGTGAAAGGACCTCACCCATACTATCTCCCACCCTGGGCTGGGTGCCTCGGCTGCCACGTGCTGCTGCCATTTTATCACAGCACCTTCGTGTGAGTCCGCCCTTTTGTTTAAAGGTTTCCTTTCTTCTGCATGGCCATCATTAAATTTTACAGATTATAAAAGTTCATTTAAAGTGCAGATTTGTACATGAATTCCATTTATGATTTGCTGCATTCAGCATATCTTGCTGCTGGTAGGCATAACTACCACTGGAATAAAGGTCATGGACAACAGCTACCGCCAAGCAATGAAACACTGCATGGGCAAACTTTCTGGACAGACATGACCCTTTGATTTTATTTATAGAAGAGGAACACCAGGCAGGGCACTAGGTACTGGAGTACCTCCCTTTAACCTCAAACTTGCATGAACCAATCTAGTTGTCTGCAAAATATACAAAATTGTGGGTTTTTTTTTTTTTCCAAACTCCAGGGCCAGGTGCCTATGCCAGCTGCCATGTGAAGAGTCCCCTCACCCAGAACCTGGCCAACAAAATAAAAATCCCCTCATGCTTCAGTTTGTTTGATAGTGCTCCTATTAACTAATGCTAAAACAATGGAAATTGTAGACTTGTTTGAGAAGAGACCATTAAAGGCCATTTGGTCCAAGCCCCCTGCAGTGAGCAGGGACACCTACAGCTCCATCAGGTGCTCAGAGCCCCATCCAGCCTGACCTTGAGTGTCTCCAGGAATGGGGCATCCACCGCCTCTCTGGGCAGTCTGTCCTTATTATGCTCTAATACAAGTATGTTATTTGGAGCAAAAGGACTTCAGGCCTGCCTCTATCACCTCTTCCTGTGGTTGCCCATATGCAGGGACATCTCTTCTGCTCCATTTTCTATCATGACAAATAATTGTAAGGAGAAAAATATAAGAAACAAAGAAAAGGGGTAATTACCATTAAGATGCTTGCATTACCTCCTTCACCTGGCAGCAAGGACACTCCAGCCAAAAACCAGATGAATAAATTCTGCGGATCTAGCCCTGACCCTTTGCGTTGCCAAAGACAAATAGAATCACAAAATCATAGAACATCCGCAGTTGGAAGGGACCCGTAGGGATCATCAGTTCCAAGTCTTATGTACAACACAGGCATCTGATTTGCCAGTAAAGGGAAGGATCACAGGAGGCTCCCACAATGGCAGGTTTGGACTTCACCCAAATGCAAAGGCTGCGCTAAGATGGAGCCGGCTAATTGTGTCACCATGAAAGCTGGTGCTGATATGATTCAACAGCAGATGAGCTCAGGTGTTTAATGCAGGCAGATTTCAAGTGCGTTCACGGTGCTCAGTTAATACCGTGGAAATATTACTGCTGCAATGGACAGACTGGGGCACAGAGCCTGAAAAGAATTTGGAGCTCTGCAAACACACCTTACAGACGCATCAGAACGTCATCTGATATTTTCTATGTTTAAAAAGCACTTTAAAAGCTTCAGCACAGCCAAATATAATTTTTACCTACAAGAGATGTTTTAAGCCATTACCCAAAGTACACAGTGGAGGAAATTTCCTACAGATACGCACCCCACAGCTGGATTTCTGGAACATGAAAATAATCCCCCCAAATGACAGAAGCGTTGCAGGAAGACAAGGCATTTTTCTCTCACAATTCTCTCCCTTATTTTGCTTCACAGCTCCACGTTTTCTGAGCACGGATTAAAAAAAGGCCCTTTATTTCTTTGTCCTAGTTAGAGACACTGTAGGCATCTCTCTCACATCCGGCTACCATTTATCATCTTCTCTTCTAAGTTCCACACACCTGGCCAGACCTCAGGACTATCTGCTGCCTAAATTCCCCGCGTGGTTCCTGTCTGCAGCCCTCTTTGTGGAGTTTGTTTGTGGCGTTGGTGCAGAATTCGCTGCGCCATCTGGCATTGTGTAATCAAGTGGAGCACAGGGAAATTGAGAAGTCTGGAAGCAAAACAGCTAGCATCTGCAGATACCAGGCAGCCTCATCGCCAGCCAAGCTGGGGTGTCATTGGCAGAAGCCTGCCATTTCCAGAGTCAGGCTCGGAGATTTTGCAGTGTCAGCTGAGGAAGTGCTTGTTTTTAAGCTGACTGGTGCTGAAAGATTTGATTAATGACTGCAAAATGGCAGCCTTCTCACTCCCTTCATCCCAGGTACCAAGTGACAGCACCCCTGGTGTAACGAGCAACCCCGTGGGCAACAGAGCTAATTCTCCTCTTTGGTGCATTTCCTTTTCTGCCAGCAGTCAGCATCTATTTAGAAGCACAGGCTGTGCTGCGTGACTCAGCTGACCAGATGAAGGCACCCACTGGGAGGAAATGGAGGCCCTGGCATCTACAGCCCTGGCTGTGCTTCTTGCTGCTTCCACTACCTCAAACAGCCCAGCCCGTACAAGTGGCACAATGATGGGGCTTAGAACAATTCTCATCTTATACCCAAGGGTATAAGAAATTCAAGCCAAGACTTATTCAAATGCACATTAGAATAGGACCTATCTTGCCAACTGGAGTCTGACTCTAGAAAATAAACTTTTAAAAGTATAGCTAGGAAGGGCCTAACCAAAAGCTTCATTAACACGATAGGTACTAAACAAGCATTCATGAAGAGGCTGTAAATGCCCTGTCCTCTACACCATCACAAAGACGCACACCTGCTCTTTACTGCCATTACTGTTGTGTGCCTTCTAGTTTAGCGCTTGTTCTCTGACTGAAAGCTGTCCCAACTGCTACCTATATGGCAAATATACCTCCGACTGGAAGAAAGTCAGCATTGCCATCACTCTCTCAAGGAAGCCCAAATCAGCACTGCTAGGCTCGATATCACTCACAGTAGGCCTCTGCTCAAGTATTTAAGATATACTTTGCATCCCTTGATTTCCAGTAGACTTCATTCTTAAGTATTTCTAAGTTGCTTCAAAAGCTGGGTAAGTCAGAGTCAGGGTACAGACTGGGGCCAGTTCCTCCAACACCTTACTTGCGCTCAGTGACCTATTCTTCTTGACTTCCTCTATATCTTCTCTCATTCTTGGGTGTCCAATTTTCTCTACTCACACTGTAGCTCAAAGCTGCTCAAGGCAGAGACTTCCTTGAGCCTGGTGTTTGTAAAGCACATGCGTCATTGTGAACAATTAATCACAGCTTTTAATCTCAGCAGTTCTTCTTTCCTCCTCCACACAGCCCACACACCTCCCACTGTTCTTAAGAATCCTGATGAGCAACGTCCCTAAAAAAAAACACAGCAACACTTTGCTTCTTCAAGAATGGAGGCATTCAAGGATGTGGCTGGATGTGGCTCTGGGCAGCCTGGTGGTTGGTGACCCTGCACATAGCAGGGGGGTTGAAACTGGATGATCATTGTGGTCCTTTTCAACCCAGGCCATTCTATAATTCTTCCTTACTGATATTCCCTAATACTGAGTGTACACAAAATGAGTACCAGATGGCTCTGGCAATTGGGTGTATAAGGTAGACAAGAGGTTAAGTACTGAGCAGTACTATTCTGGAAACCTTTGGGAACAGAGAGAAGTTACAGGACACGTGGATGAGTTAGTCCATTGACATACTCTATGGAGAAGGATTGGATATTTAACTACCAACCAACACAACTCTCCCCTCAAACACAGTACATTCTTTTCCTGAATGATACCATAGACTGACAAAGCATGGAAAGTTCTTGTTAAATATTTCTCCCACACAGCACAATTTGGCAGAGAGATTAACAGCGTAATGTAATGCACCTTCTTTTTAATCTCATGTAAAAATTCTAGCTGCTGAAACACTGCTTAATCAGCAGCTTGTCATTAGAACCGCTCCTCAGCAAATGCTTACTGGAACACTGTGTCATGCTTGGAAAGATTTTTGACCTACCTACAGGAGCTCTATTATAACAGCTCTAGCCTGTAATTAAGGCTATATCAAAGTTTCTATCCTGTAATATTGCTCTAGAAGGAGAAAGTACACAGAATTACCTAGAAAATTCGAGGTTACACACGAAATTGCTCAGGGTATCATTTCGTACAGCTGAGACTTCAAACTCAGTACTTGCCATGACTCACCCAAGTGAATCCAAGACCTTGCTGTCAGGTGCAGCAGTTCCTTCTCCTTTCTTGCAGTCTTCACACAGCATAAGCTATTTTATTTTCACGAGCTGTTATCTTACCTTTCCTCAAGGTATCTAAGGCAGTAGGTCTCCACTCGCTCTATTGGTCCTTCAGCACAGACAGGTTAGCTTTCCCCTGCCTACAGCGAGCACGCTGCATTTAAGCACATTTTCTCATATGCAGCACTCTCTGATCCAGTCCATCAGACAGGCCTAGCTGAACCAAACATGCACATACACGTACCTGCTTTCAGAATGAATTGTCTCCTCCATAAAACTTGAGAAGATCCTGTACAATGCTCAAGTCCTTAACTTGCAAAGCAAGCTATGAAATTACGTTTGCTTATACTTCTTACAAGAATGCCATGGCTGTACCTTAAAAAATAGATCCTGATCATCATGATGACTGGTAAGGTAATTAGACCTGTCCACTTGGTTCACGTTCAAGTGGTGAAGCAAGGTCAGTGAATTACAGATGTGCAACTGGAGCATTAGAAGTGGAAGCTTACTCTCTGCAAAGCTCAAAAATGAGGAGGGTAGGGAGCCGAGAGGTACTTGGAGTTGCATGGTGGAAGTGGTGCTGTGGAGTACGTGCTTTGGGAGAGGACACGTTCTTGTGCTCGTGCCAGCTGGAAGCAGGGCCATTACAAGAAGGTTCAGCATGACAGCTTCTGTGGGAACATACATAGTGCCAGCGGTATGAAGAACGTGGAGGACTGCTGCATCCGGTGTGGAGGCATAAGTCAGGCACTGAGGAGCAAAGGGAGAGGAAGTCTGAGCCCTGATGCTCAAGTCAAGCTCTCCTTGTACCCAGACTCCTCAGCTCAGCCTCTGGAGCCTCTTCTGCTTCTCTTTTCCTAACGATTTCACATAGGCTTCACTCCAAGCTATGGTAATGCTTTTATGACCAAAAGAAACAACTGAAGTTGGTGCTGGCCATGCTGCTTAGGACACAGGCAGAAGCGAGAGACAGACAGATGCCAGCATATAACCCGAGATGCTTGAGGCTTGGCCAGCCTTCTTCAGGCCCACTGCTATCTACTCTTCTCTAAAATCTTAACATGGAAATCTTATGAAAAAATAACATCTGGAGCACTGGACTTCAGCATAAAAAAACCTTTTTGTAAAGCTTTTTCATCTCTTTAAATGAATTACTGTGCATGGCTGAGGAGATACCAGCGTGGCACTTTCAGTCTTTGTAACTCCAGCATATCTAAGAAGTTCATCTGAAGACAGCTTGGGCAGCTACTTGGTTTCAGAAAGAGCCTGCTTACACAGAATGGAAAAGCAATCAGAGGCAAGCCTTTTCCCCGTAGCACTGAGGTTTTTTTCCTTTACAAAAATAGAACTCCTTCCAAGCGTCCTTCATCACAAACAAGCCCATTTGCCTTCAGCCAGAATAATGCATGTTATGGCATGCAATAGGCTTGACCTTCAGTATCAGAACAAGGAAGATACTGCATTTCCCTCTCAGGACAGATATAGTAGCATGTATATTCTCTTTACACGCTCTTCGTACCTTTGAATGAGGTACGAAGTACACACCAGTCATTTAAAAGGCAACTTTGAGAAGTAATTACTTGGCTAAACAAAGATCTCCTTGAAACCTTTAGATCATTGTCTGCCCACATCTCTGCAAGACTCCTGAGATCAGAAACAGCATTTTTAGAAAGATACTAACAAGACATAGAGGGACATGGAGAATACACTAAAAACACTGAAGACCTGTCACTTTCCATAGAAACAGATGCACTACATACAGAGGTTTGGTCTGGTTTGATGCCGGCAGGCTGTTGAACTGTTTGTCCTCACTGAGCAGGGGGTATCAACTATAAACTAATGGATACCCTTGTCTTACTAAACAGAAATACTTCAGAACCTGAACCATTGCAGTCACTTCTTGCAGCTTCAAGCCACATACAAGTACACAGCAGGATCAAATTCTCTATTCCAGTACAGGCAAAATCTTACGAGTGGAAAACAAAGAGATATAAAGGGCTAGGCTGTGAAACTGCTTTTTATGCCAAGTCATATATATTTTTTTCAGCCTTCATAAAATCGATAAACTGATCATTTGTTTACTTCTCACAACAGTAGCCCAAACAAAACTCATTCAGCTCCAATACTAGTAAAAGGCCAACAATAAAAATAATTTTAAAAATCCCATGATGCTGTTAAAAGCACATTATGCAGCTGCTGTTTCTTTGCATTAGTTCAGCAATAACTCACATTGAGAAATGCTTTTGGATGAGCTTGTCTAAGCCAAAGCCACCCTGTGAATTAGCAACACTTGATATATATATATATAATATTTGAAATATTATATATATTTGAAATCCAAATACTTATATATATACATATATATATATAAGTATTTGGATTTCACCTTTTACAATGAAAAGTGGCTGGATACAAAGGTAAAACCATTAACCATCTCCGCAAGCTTGCAACGCATGCTAGCTTTTCATGCCTTATTTTTCCCATTAATTGAGCATTGCAGTGATTATTTCTACTTTCCTTTCCTGCCAGGAAAAGCTTCTCTCCATGAGCTGCTACACCCCAGCATGTACAGTCCTTGTACAAAGTGCTTTATCACCTGGATTAATCACATTTTACAGTATGCGTGCTTACTTGCACACAGGGATACCCATACAGAGATGCAGTTACTCAAGTACTGGAAGCAATCTTGCCGTAATATATGACATCCTCAGTGTGTGCACTGTTCGTTTTCTATGGGTTATAAAGCATGAAGAGCGTAACAGATATGGAAGGCTGTAGGTTGAGATTTTAGTTTTATCTGTACTATTTAACAGCATCGCTTGATATTTAGCTCCACCTATTGGGCACATCCATGTACCTCTTCCAGTTCATCGGAATTAAACAGTAACTTATTTACACCTTATGCCTCTGATCATACTAGTCTCTGCTCATCCTTCCCCCAGCTATTAAATACAAGGTTATAAAGTTCTCAAGACCCAGGGGAAACAAGTACATAAAGTAAGGGAGAACGGATAGCAATAATCAAGGGAGGACTAACAACTTCAGTATTTCCAGAGATTTGGACAATGGCAGCATGCATGAGAATTTGATTTGTTCCAAGGCCTGTGTATTTATTGAAGGTATCACAACACACTCTGTGATACAGGGAATCAATTACAGCTTGGCCAGAGTTACAGATGGACAGCACTAGAACAGAGCAAAACGATTTGCACCCACGAGTCAAAGAAATGAAGGTTAAACATGTAAATGACAGTGATAGATGCTCAAGACAAAGCAAATAGTAAAGCAGATGTAATCTCATGAGAATTAACAAAGGCAAGACAGCTTGGGTGACAGGTGAACATAGGAAAAGTTCATACAACTGAGATATGCTACTACTGGAGCTGAAAATAAAACAATTTCCTGGTACATATCAGTGGCAGGAAAACATGCACCCATTCAAAATGAAGGCAGGTGCACACAAAGTCAGAAATAAAATCCAAGGAGATAAAGACTCTGCTTGGTAGATGGTACACAGCAAACTCAAATACAAAGAGAAGATTAATCCAGTCCTGCCAGATCCGTTGTATTGACTAATGGTCAACTGAGCCATCTTTTTGGTCTTGCTTTACCAAAGTAGGTACAGTGTCCTGGGGATGCCTTGAGTGTGTCTTATTTTCACTGTTATTGCTTGTATATTATCAGCTGTTCTGTACACTTGTTCTTAGACATCCAAACATGAATTACTAAAGGTGTTAAGTAGATAGAATTTTTCTGTAAAATGTTTCCAGAATGTGTTGGACATAATCCAGAATAAAAACAGATGATAGAGGAAGTGCAATAGCTAAGTCTAAGGAATGAATTTCTGAACTTAGTTCATGCCTAGAGTACAAGTCTGTACCTTGCTCTCATTTCGTGTTTGGAAATGGGAGAGGATTCTGGACATATCACAACAAGAAAGCAAGCTTCACAGATACAAATCACAATCTCAAGTTAAAGAACTTGTCTTCCCAAAGGCATTCTTTCTAGTGTGACAAAACTAAACTTGACTTGGCAGGTGATTATGCTTAGAGCAAAATCCATGCTGTAACTGTTAAAATGGCATGAGAGAGTTGCTTCCCCACCCTTGACAAGTCTGGGCTACACAAAAACAACTAATACACTTGTCTAGTACTTTAAATATCAAAGTTACTACACTTGTTGCTGCTCTGAAAAACAACGCCCTGATTAGAAACAAACCTTAGTCTTATATACTGTGGAATTCCCCTTGATAAGGTTATTAATGTAGTAATGCGTGCATAAGGGCATAACCTAATGATAGCAATGTGTATCACTGAACTGACAACAAGGCTTGCAAGATGACAACAGGTGGTTATCTTCCAAGATTTGAGATACAGATGCTATCCTTATGCAGAATGAAAATAATAAAACTGTGAACAATATATCCAAAAAAGAAAAAGAAATGAGGTATTCTGTGGAAAGCAGGATGGCTCAGTTGAAACTGCTACTGTTTGAAATCGTGGAACAACTTACCTTATTTTATTAGGTCATGTAAGGATCAATTTATCCTGGTTACTCTTCACAGGAGTTCCCTTGGATGGGTCTGCTATTGATGAGCAGCAAAACTTTGCTATTTCAAACAGCCTCTGTTTATGGGGCAATTTATTACAGATATCATAAGTATTGAGTCATAAGTCATAAGTACTGAGAAAAATGATGAGCATTAATATCAATAAATCCTTTCTGCCATGAGAGGATTTCTTCCATCCCAAGGATAAAACTTTCAAAGCATTTTTGCATATGCTTTGCAACTCATCACACTGGATTACTGGATAAAGCCATAGAACTACTGACATTTTCATACTCCAAGAGCTTTAAAAATAGAATTATTCATGCTGCAGAAGAAAACTAGTGAAGATATAACAGAATGGTAAAGTGTTGATACTGTTATTAAGAGGCATGTCAATCTCTGACACAGAACAATCAGATTTTAACTGAAATATTTTGGACTATTTCATTTATTAGTAGATTCTCATACTTGCATTAAGATCATCTAAGTCACTTAAGCAGAAGGTTGGGAAGTCTTTCTCTATGCATAAACTTATTTAGTTGATAAGGTTGTGACCTGGAATGATATTCTTATCAAGTGTTACTTATTCAAACCAGCGATGTTTAAGAAGCCTAAAGTTCAGATTGTGGTGCAAAATCTTTGAATAGCTGCACGTACAAATACCACAACATTACAAGAAGACAATAAAATATTTTAATTTAAATATGCCCCATACTATACAATTGTATAAAATACCAATGCAATTAATTAAGCATTCATTTAACCAGGTTTTTTTAAGAAAAAAACAGGGCAAACAATATATTGTAGTAATAATAACAAAAGGTGACACACGCCAAGATACACAACCAGAAAAGACAGATTACTGTCTCACCATCTTTGTTTACAATTACTATCAGAAGAATACACTGCAGCCATCCCAAGTCTTCCATCCATGGTTTCCAGTGTCCACCTTTATTAGGCAGATATTAGGGTAATAGTCTGGGAAGATCATATTGGTATTTCTTTAACTTTCTTTATTTTTAATTGAGTATTAGCACTGCTTTTTTTTTTCCTGGAACAGAAACTAAAGTTGCAAATGTAAAACTAATGCAAAACTAATGCTTTGACTGGTAATCATGAACAGACAGAAAAAGGACCAAACAGACATATTTCAACAATTTCAAGCTGCATGAAGTAAAACACTGAAGTCCAGTAGCAATTTGAGAAACATGGAAAAAATCTTGGAAAGGCTTGAAGACAGTTGTGGCAAACTAACAGGATTTCTCTCCGTTTTATTTATTTTGGGGTGTTAAGAAGCAGTAGATGTATTTAGCTGATTGTTACGCATTAATAAGGCAAATAACCTTAAGCACCTTAACTTGGAGAGAGTGCCACTTAATTAGGTCTAAGATAGACACCAACTGTCAGTGTTTGGTATGCCCTGTAAACTGAAACAAACAACAAGGTCATAAGTAAATGGCCTTTAAAATACTCCTGTTCTCTTTGGTCACAGGATATCAATCTCTGTTTTGCTTAGTATAATGACAGGCCTTCAATAAACCACTTACACACCGCACCACAGCTTGGAATGGCTTTGTTACACAACTTGCTTCACTAACATTTTATTTAAAAAAGAAGATGTGAGCCCGGACGTTTAAGTCTACGTTTGCTTCAAATGGCACTGAATTGATTTCTTTACATTAACTCCAGCTACAAAAGTCATCCTCAGACCAAGTGTGGCAAAAGTGAATCAACGTGGAACCAAAGAGCTTTGATTTCTAGAAACATTTTGAAAAGCTCCAAACATCCCCCTTCTAAAAACGTTCAGTGATATTTTCCCACAGATAGCAGTTACTATCTCTTAAAAAAAAAAAAATACACTTACATCAAAGTGAAGATTTCCATTTAAAAAAAAACAAATAAGAAAATACACTTCTGCCATCTTTTGCCAAACTTGTATGTCATGAGCTATTGTTTTTACACACTAATATATTTAAAAAAACCCAAAGCTTTTCCCATGTATACCCAATACTTAAGTATGCATCATTACTTGGCGTTAAGCATTTCTAAATACCAGCTTGTTTTAGAAGCAAGGCTAAGAAAGTATATACTTATGGACATACAAAGCCAGTAGAAAAAGATACAAGTGTGCAGCTTGTAGAACAGTTCACATCAGGAATGAATGAAGAAAAGGCACTCCATCTCTCTTTGCTGTTCTACACACTGTGTGCAATTTCTCAATCCCTGTTAAATCTGTTTCGACAATGCAGATTTGCTTACTGAATAATGCTCTCATTCTCTCCATTACCATTCTTCTCACTGAAAATGTACATTGCTGTGAACACGCAACATTAGCTTTGTTTATACATTTCAGAATACTTTTCTGTAATCCAAATGAGAAAGTTAAAGTCACTGAAGAAATGTTATCAAAGATATAAATTATTTTAACTTAAATAATTTTAAATCAACTTATTTAAACCACTTTCCTATTGCACATTTTTTTCTACTTTGCTTTGTCTGACAAAATCCTACATAGGCAGTTAAAAGAGTCAAATTTTAAAAGCACAAGTTACGTAGCACCAAAGTAGGGTGCCAAATTAACTGTATGCCTGCTGAAATACGAGTGCCCATATAAACAAATATAAATATATATCTATGTACACATCTAGTAGTAAGTCCGGGATACTGAGATAATAAATACTTTAAACAATTTCCCAGATCTCCAAAAGCATGTGAGAAACTATAGAAAATAATGCGAAGTTACTTTAGAAGACCAAGAATACACATGCACAAAATCTATTATATGAAAAAGATTTACAATTCCAAATATTTTACCTTTAAAACCACCTCTGTTATCGCTATGTACACCGCACAACGACTAGCCTATTAGTTTGAGGATTTATGTGAGACAGAACAAAGAAATCTTCCCCCAGCTGCTTTATAACAGAAAAGCCTACAGTACCCCCCCAAAAATGAACCCAAAGTTAGTCTTATTAGGTCTCAAAATGTCATTTTCTGCCTATCCTTTGTTCCCAGAGATCTGGGAACACACTCATGGTATCTTTCAACCTGCAGCATTAAAAATAAGGATGAAATTTCCTTTATTTTTTTCAGAGCAAACTTACTTTGGAATTTCTCCTACTACAGCTGCTGCTGTTGCCACCAAAGCTGTGACCTGCTGTTTCCACAGTAAATGTTTCCCTTGAATATGCCTACTTGTAACCCTTGAAAACCCATAGCAGTTCAGCTTAAATGAGAAGGAGTATAATCCGGTCTTCTTGTTTGAATAATTTTTGGTTTGGGTTTCTTTATTTCTTCTTCCACGTCGTTTTCCTGGTCGCTCTCACATACGTGGACAACAACACTAGGGGTAGTATCAGTGGCAGCATGTAGCTCATACTTATCTCCTGAAAGTTAGAAAATTAACAAAACTAGTCAAGAAAAATCCATTTTATAGACAGGTATGAAAGACATGCTAAAAACAAAAAGGACTCATTCTTTAATGTTATCTGTGTAAGTAAAACATTCATAACAAAAAGTCTGATGCCACAGAGCATTAGATGGTGCAGACAAGCATATTACTAACTGCCATATTTACCGCCCAGAAGTGCTTAAGTTCTGTTTACAAAGCAACAGCACTCAGCTGCTCTCTTAAAAAGGGAGTGCTTATATGTTATATATATATAAAAGAGTATACATAAGAAAGCATCTCTGCACAGGCATTCAAGAAAGTGTTCTATATGAGCTGTCTCGAGATTAATTGGAGTGTTTGCTGTTTCGTGCTGTGTTTTTTGTTTGTTTTTATTGTAAAGCATCATACAAAGCATCCACTGTATCATGCAGACAGTTTTCCTCAGCGCTGACAAAACCATAGAATCTTCCTTACTCCCAAAAGCTTTTACACTTAATGAGGCTGAATGCACTTTCGCCCACCTCTCACAAAGATGCTCTGATACTGTGAAGCATTCTGTGAAGCAAGAGCTAGACGGCAGGCATCATACAAGGTGAAACACTGAGATATAATACAACCAGCATGTAGATGTGCTATGATATAAATTTGGTTGACTGCTGATTTGAAATCTGTTTTTGCCACAAGATAAACAATTGCGTCTAAACAGATGTTAAATAGGTTTAATCTTAAGGTTAGATCAGAGAAAGAGCAAACTCTTTCCTCCATTTCCCTGATCAGCTCCCCTTATTTTTAATTTTTTTTCTTGTTACTTTAGACTCATTACCTCTCAGTGGGGTAAACAATTTTCTTTAAGACCTCTTCAGCGATCAGTTGTTTGAGAGAGCTAATATAAGCTACAGGCTGTGGCATGCCAAAGCTCTAAAGTGGTCTCTGCTCTGTTTTCTGGAAGACTGTAGGAGAGGGAAGTGGCAATAAGAGCAGCTCCATAGGGAAAAAGAGGTAGAGCCTTAAAAGGCTCAACATTCACAATACACGTGAAAAACCTCATGGAGAAAAGGATCACAGATCTGACAGTGAGCTTACTGTAATGCATCTTAATAACATAACTTGCAGGAGAAAAACAACCAGTTTTTTTTTTTTAATAGATTAGCAAACTTTTAAATATTTAAGACATATATATTTCTTCCTGGTATTGCCAAAACTTACAAGGAAAGCAGCAAGCATCAAGCAAGCTCTGAACGTTAATAAGATCAGCAAGCTGTAGTGCTATTTATTTATTCCAAGTGCTTCATCAAAAACAACTTTTATTCCCATGAGCACTGTCTGATGGGATTTCTGTTTCAGAAACAGATTTCACAAGAATAAAATTTAGAATGTCAGAACTACTCTTGATGGATGGTTTCAAATAACCATATAACAAATAACAAAGGCTCACATGCTTTGTTTATATGCTTCTGGATAACCAAGTGATTTTTGGCAGCATTTTATACCCTTACTTCGAAGTGTGATGTTTCTCCTATAAAACATTCTTGCCATTATAATTCATGTATTATTTAAAATGTGGTACTTATTAAAGAACGGCAATAATCCACACCAGTTTTTACCCCAGTATAAACATAGATATCTGTCTCTCCACAGACTGCAAGGGTATGAACTTTCAGAGTTCAGAAAAATTCCCTTGTGGTCTGAGTCACGTTATTGTCATTAGGAACTGTGGATTTTACCTGCATGCAGTCAAGCTACTACACAAACAAGCTATGACTGCAAAGTTGATGCATGAGGAGCTACAAAGTTCTTTCCCATCCTCTTCCTCTCCTTCCTACTGATGTAATAAGATGCGCTCCCTAAGCTGACAGGCAAACATATAAAGAATAGTACAGTAAAGTGATACTATAAACTACAGCAGCAGTATCAAAGATACAATACAAACCGACTATAGCCATTTGTTCCCTCTCCTAAACCTAAGAGGACAGTTGTGAACAGGTCAAATCAGATTTGTTTGTTTTTGGATATTAAATTTGCACCAACTCTCATTCAGTAGCTTGTTTTAACTGAGATATAAACAGACATCAAGGAATGTGATCATATTAATCCCTGAACCACCTTCAATATGAGTTAGTTTAGCAGAATGTTATGTATAACTCATGACTACTTGGCTTAAAATATGGATACCTATCTGTGGTGCTATGTATTTTTAATAAATTGATGCATTAACACCCTACACAGTCTAAACATAAAGCAACTAATGAGATAGCACTAGAAATAAATGGTAGTAAACAATCTTTTAATTTTAACATCTGCTCTGGTTTGGACAGGGAAAGGTAGAAAGGAAGCATTTTTCTTCCCAGGGGAAAGCAATCTTAAAGCTTCCAATAAATAAGTAAACTGCAGCAGATGAAACTTACTGAGGAGTTGGGAGTGGCAGAAACTTCTTCCTCTTAAATCCAGAAGAAAATTAGTGCCTCAAACCACCATGATATTGAGATAGCAGTGTGTGTAGGAGAAAAACTATCTCAGAGTGCAAACAGAAGGAATTCAAATGCAGATCTACACAGCTGTTAACTGTTTTACTGTCCTCATCTGAGACAGGATTTTTCTGTCCCTGCAGAAGGTGTGCAACTACCCAGCTTCCTCTTTATTTTTAGGAAGTTGCTTCTTGAAAATTTTGATGAACAAGCTAATATATTGTTGAAGCGACATTCCTGCGTTTGTAAATCTCAAAACAGCATATTGTTGAAGCCCAGGCCCTTTAAATGATCCCGTGGAGTTACAGTGTGTGTAAGAAGTTTGTAGCTTCCTTTTTCAGACATTACCAGTGTAATTGGTAGGCAGTAATTCATTTGGAAAAAATCCAGACATTCATTTTAAAACACAAACATTTGTGCTTCTAACGTTTCTTACCTGGTCCTAACTTGGAGATAGCATATAAAAGGTCATAGTTAATCACAGGGGTAGCATCTTCTACTTGCTTCCAACCAACAGGTGGAGAGGCAGGAGGTGAAATCAAAAACTGTTTGTCTGGATTTGGTGGTGCCAAATGCGAGCTTCCAATGTGCAAAGTCTGAAAAAAAGTGTTAAGAGACTAAAGCTATTCCACTGTCATCAATGAATTCATTATTAATGAGGAATTTTAAGGTTTGGATTAGATGTTATGCTGTAACAGGCACTCAAGGTGGCAGCACGTAACAATAGTATTGAAGAGAGCTATATGAAAGACCCAGTATACAAAGTACAGACAAGTCATCACATCCATTTACTCTGATGGAACATGCAATGAAGTGTGCACATCTGCATCTTCTCATTAGGAAGTTTTACAAAACTTTCACCAGAAAGTATCTGCCCTTAAAATACTGAAGTAGGAGGAAGCTGGATATGGGCTTTAAAGGCAAATGGTGTTGAAACTTATTACCACAAGCGAGAGTGGTGAGAATTCTAGAAGGTATATAAATAAACTGGCTCCTTCAGGACTGTCCCTAGGGACATCTGAAACAGACACGCACAGGTTAATTTTCCCATTAAATTTACGGAGGAAAATACACAGCAGCTACCAAAAAGCACCCAGATTACTACATCTTAAGCAGCAGATGCTAGCCAGTCCTAGAGCTGCACTGAAGGCAATCTTGAAGTACAAACGATCTGCAGTAGTGAGAGCCAGATCAACAGGTAGGAGTCCTCAACATGTGCTTCTACATTTCGGGTTCCCCTACATACTATTTGAGCATTTTATTGTGTGTGTACTGCTGCCAAATACACTCGGCTTCCCCCACCCAGTGGAGTTCTATCTTTAACTATGTTGATTACTATCACCTACTCTCTTTCCCCAAGGGCATCAAAGCAACAAAGAGAGATAAGTGCAAAGTATGCTGCACATAGCTTTGGAACAATCTAATCAAACCAAAAATTGTGTTCGTTAACATGACTGGAGACCTGTGGAAGTTTACCACTATTTAGCTATGCTTTAGTACACTGCAAGGATAATCACAAAAAGACATACCTGAGCAAAATACAGTTTTATTTCCTTTCCAAGGAACTCTGTCTTGTGCAGCTGGACTCTCGCATCTGCCGCAGATAAAGGGTTACTGAAATTTATTCGTACTCTTTTGAAGCTCTTAAAATACTGAAAGGTGATATCTCTGTCATATGTTCTAAACAGCGATTCAAATTTGGCCTGAAAAGAAAGGACCAAGAAGAGTCAACATACAACACTGTGCGTTTCTCTGAAGAAACACAGACATAAACTGCAACTGCTAGAAGGAACACACCAGCACTCTTGAAGATTAATATCATTGTTATAGTTTAGATTTCTTTTTCTTATTATCTATTTATTATTAATTTTTCTAACCTATCACTTCTTTTTCTAGTAGCTTTTCCATTCCTTATTAAAAAATAGCTTATAAATAAGTGTCTTATTTAGCAGCATAATAGAAACAGTAGTATTACTAAGGTGTTGAAAAGAAATGCTTGCCTTATAAAATTAATATTGAAAGGCCTTGAAAAAAGTCTGCCAAGCACGTCTTTGTCTAAGTGTGCAGTTCTCAAGGAAACCAATACAAGACTTTTAACAAAAAAAAAAAGGAAAAAATCCTATTTGCACACTGAATGCAATTTTCTTCAGTGACTCAGCACACATAATAAAGGTCACGAACATCGCCTTTTATAACAGCTGTTGCTTTCATTTAGGAAAATGAACATTAAGAAAATATATTATTACTGAATACAGACTTAATAGCCTCTTCTATTTCTGGAGCTCAATTCTAAAAAAGCTCCTACTGCATCTTCTAAAAAGACCTAAGCACTAACCACAGAGCTTCTGAAGGTTCTCTGACACATTCTGAGTTTTGACTGTGTTGTAAGTGTAGGAGTCAAACCAAAATCTCATACCTTTACAGAACTGCAGCTGACAGGACATTGCTATTCTAACTGCATGAAAAGGCTAAAGATGACCAACAGCTGGTCACGTCCTTGTTGCATTGGATGCCTGTGCTCCTAGGGCACCTGTACAAACTTGACTTAGATTATTTTACTTTTTAAATGAAGAATTTATTTACTTGAAGATGCCAAGTCAAAGGAGGAAGAAGCACAGGACGTTTTGAAGCTGGCATACTCTTGCAAAGTGTTTGTGGCTCACATTAGGACACAATCAGTTACAGTGGTGGAGATGGATTGAACATGCTGGTATTTTCTCTTCATAAGAGCTTGCTGGAAGCTAAAATATGCAAATATATAGAACTGGACTACCTTTTTATTTTTTTTCCTGTTTCATTTTGAATTAGTAGGAAAAGCAACAGATTACATAAGGGGACAGTGATTACTTCAAAATTTCATTTTCCTTTCCAAAGAGTTCTGTTCCACAAACTCATCACAGCTACATAAAAAATACTATATTCCAAAGATATATTAAAACTAGAGCTGTCCTACTTCTTGTTGAGCCATATTTAAGATCCTTCAAAATGAGATCTGATTACAAGACCCTTTGTAGAGAAAGTTTCTATGAGTTAGCTTCCTGTACTGGAAACACAGCAAGAAGGAACCATGAAAACTAGCCCTGCATTTCTAAAGCCTTACTCATATGTTACCTAGAAAAAAAAAGAAAAAGAAAAAATAAGTGGAAAAAAAAAACCCAACTTCAAAGTTCACATTCAGTGTTCAAATTCAGAGAGAACCAGCAAGAGTTGTGCAAAATCTTGTTTCTTAAAGTGTGGGGGTTCTATAGGTCATAAATATTATACAAGCAGTAGGACATTGAACAAAATGTTATTTTTGTCCTTGAGGTATCTTAGCAGTCAACAATTCTCTGCATCAGGACTGTATTACTCACATTATGTTCATTCTAATCAGTGAAATACAGATCCAAGAGAAGTTCTTAATAGTTCTAACATTGTTAATATATACAGTGCCAAACAAAAAAGAACACGTGAAAAAGTGTGGAATGTACTGTAAGTTACAAGAACTTTACTACCAAGATCGTAATCCAAGCATTGCTGCAAGCAGATGAAAGTGAAGAATACACTACACAGACAAGAAATGTCTGGAGTTCAACTTCTGATCTTTTTCAAAACCACACAGCTTAAGATCTAATAATTTCCAGAGCGAGATTCATTCATATCAAAGCATACCATAGCACCAATATGACATTTTCTTGTAAGTAAAAAAACCCAAACTCTCAAGGTAAGCTGTATTCTAACCAGTTACAAAACGGTACCTACAGACTTAAGCATTGTGGTAGTCTATATAAATAAAGCAAAAGAGAAAGCATACCCTTGTTTCTGCTTGATTGAAGACATCGCTATCTGCCACACAGGCAATCAGAGAACTAAAACTGTAGTTAAAATTTCTAAAATGCATTTTGTGCTTTGCTAAAGCAATCCTTGCTGCTCAGCAGAAACCAATTACTTTTAAGGAAGCTGTTGGCTCTGCAGGCAGCGTTTATAAGGGAAACAAGTCCAGCCCCTCTGAAGAAAAAAAAAAAAAAAAGGAGATGTTTCAGAGCATCCTGTATGTGACAGCGAATTCCTGAACAAAGTCCTGCATGCTTTGAGGCAGTCAGGAACAAAATGTAAGCTTCTACTGGAAAGAGGTGACGTCAGCACATTAGTCAGCTTCCCTATGCTAATTACCAGTGCTCGGGAGGATGGAAAAAGCAGCTGAGGTTTGCACAGCAGCTGCTTTATCAAGCCTCTTGCAGCATAGTTTCCACTGGTAGTAATTCCATTCAGCACTCAGACAACATGCTCTTCATTGGAATGGGACAACCCATCTTAAGATGGAAAATGTTACTGCTAAAGGACCAAAGTCTAGAGTAATAGGCTGTAATTAGCCAGGAGGAAAATTTCAAGACTTCGGAATGGAAAACAAATCCCTCAGGTCAGTAGCTTTTAGTAAATTTTGGAAAAAATACACAGGCTGAAACAGAGATTAGGAGGGGTTCATTTGGGAAAATATTTTTTCCCCTTTACAATGAGAATTCATTTTGAAGCTTTCTCCAGTGCAACTAGGTGGATTAGTTTCCATTCCCACTTCAATAAAAACTCAGTCTGAGCCCCAGAAAGTGATGTTTATTTTTTCTAAAACCAAAGCTTCATCAGAAATCTACTGACAGGGTTTTAAAAGACATCCTGAGCTACATCACAGCAGTGATAAGCTATGAAAGTGAAGTTCCTGAACATTTTTTGGTTTATGAATTTGCATCCTGGCTTCAGAATGTTTCACAAGGAGTAGCAAGAACAACCTATAAAAAATCATTATAATTTAGAA
The DNA here is from genome assembly GCA_037305975.1 of Chrysolophus pictus. Taxonomy (NCBI): domain Eukaryota; kingdom Metazoa; phylum Chordata; class Aves; order Galliformes; family Phasianidae; genus Chrysolophus; species Chrysolophus pictus. Next base: position 90,176,458 of record CM074576.1, on the reverse strand, counting down.
CTAATTCATTACATTTGAACTGAAGCTTTTACAAACTGTTTGGAACCCTCCCACATAAATTTAGGTCAAAATTTATAGTAAAGTCAAATTTTAAGTGCATTTAGTTCATTTGACTGTAAAATGAGTTTATCACAGAATCATATATTTTCATAAAATACTTGCAAACAATAAGCAGTTGTTAATTTTAGACCTTCTTTCATACATATTTAATAATGCATAATTATTCACACAAATAGCCTTCTTGACATCCTCAAGCTTTACTTACTTGCTTGAAGCTAAAGATGGTTACTGTGCCATAGGCCAAAACCCCTGTTTAGCAGTCAAATTATCTGCTACTGTATATAAGCTGGCACATAAGCTACCTTAGTGTGGAAGGTAGTAGGCTTCCTTAGAAACCCATACTTTAAAATAAGCTCAGCTCCAGAAAGAGGCATTCAGAAGAACAATGCAACATCTAACATAGATGCCATCAAGGAGATTAAACTCAAATCCTAGAAGAAAGTAATAGATAACAAGGATCCTGAGCTCCTAATGTACTGGCTGCCTGACAGACAAAAAGAGGGGAAGAATAAACAGCTCTTTTCCAAAGTTCACTAGAAGATGGGATGCAGTGTCTAACATGCAACCCAACCATTCTGAGATCTGGATGTGGCACCCATACAGGGAAAACTGGTTTGAGTTCCCAAGATCACCACCTGTACTCAGAAATGCATATATGTAAGGAGCCATCATACCAAGATGTAAACTTCCTGAGGTAACACAGAAAATCATGCAGAGCATTTCTTGAATCCTGCCCTTGCCCTGGAATTAGGTCATTAAGTGTCCTAAAGACTTCACAAGTGGAAGCACCGAGCATGACTCCATAGACCAGTGGTCTAGATGCTCAACTGGAAAAGATGGCCATGAACCATTTGGGCATACAAGGAAACTGAAAATAGGCTTTCCACATCCTGAGGTGAATGCTGTCGCTACTGATAAGTAAATAAAGAAGGTCTCCATGTAACCTGATGAGGAGTCAGAGTCATTTGACATACTCTGAGGCTACCTAGGTGAGTGTATTTTGTGGGTGGTGGGTAGAAAGGACGTTGCTTTTGAAGAGCCTCACTGGATTGACATATGATGCATTTTTCAAGCTGCTCAACAGAAGCAAACCTCCAGGAAACTCACTGCAGACCTTTATAGCAAAGAGTATGAAAACTTCCTAGCAGTTCAGTGGTTAAAGTTCTTTAGAAGTCTTATCATGGACTCAGCTTCAAGTAGAACAGATAGATTCTAGGTATGTACATCTCTTTGTAATTCCAGATTTACATTTGAGTCCAAATCCCATGAAGAATTAAAAAAAAAAACAAAACCCACAAGCAGATTGCTACATTCAAGGTCAAGTACATGCTACTGAGGATAAGGCACAAGTAAAACAACTTTACAAGTCTTCCTAAAGCCATTTTTTCAAATCTAACCTCATAATTTAAAATAGGACTATAGCACTAAGTTTTGAGTTCACTAGAAGCCAAGAGTCAAAGTTACAAAACCACCATTACAAAACCCTATGTTGCAATGTTCCTTCTGTGTTGCTCACGTTCTTTAACATTTGCTAAACCCACATACTAATAAATTACCTGGAACAAGAACATTGCAAGACTATCAGCGCTTGGGGATTTATGGTTCTGATGCTACCAGAGTCATATTTTTTTTATCCTTGAACTTCAGAGACCTTGCTACTTTGTCTTCTCTGAGATTCCCTACTGACCTCATGACTATAATACAGAAAAGAGCACAAGGGTAAGATCACCTGCTTAAAGATATATGCCTTCATCCAAGTAACAAATGAAATATTCGATACTTCACTGGTGCAACTGAATGCTGCTGTAGTCAATAATGAGAAATGAAATGAGTAAGATTAAGGTGAAGTGACAGCGCAGTTGGCCTCACAGTTTACCTTTCCATTGAAGGGTACAGATTTTGGAGCTTAATTCATCAAATTTGAGCTCTGTCTCTAAAAACTGCAGAGGAGAAACTCACTGAAATATTCCTTAATCTCCATAGCTCCTGACAGATGCTCCATTAGTAGCACATTCCAGACAGAGAAATTTGACAGTTTGTTTTTGGGTTGGTTTTCTGGGGGAAAGGAAAAACAATGATTGAATGTCATAATTAGTTCTATAATTTAACCTCCGCTTGCAATAAAGTAGGTAAGGCATGACAAAGGAGGAAATGAGACCAAAGAAATAGAAAAAAGGTAAGTCACAAAAAAGACTGGTTGCTGCTGATATGTACACCAAAGCCAACAATCCAAGAAAAAATTAAAATGAAAAGAAACACACTGGTAACTCTGTAAGTGAACAAAACAACCACCTTACAGGCTATAAATCAGAATGTAGACCACGCTTTTCCCTCATCACTGGCATACTTCTTCAATTACCCTTGGCGGTTGCTCCTTTTGGAGTCCCTGTACTCCCACTATATATACTTGCTGAAGCTCTGCTATCAACATACAGTTTCTATTCCTGTCTTCATGCTAATTATCTTGCCTTCACCCTTATTTAGGGCAGGGATAAACATCCTGAAGTTACTTAGGATGAATAATCATACTTGCTGGTTTCATCTTCCTAGTAGTTGGGAAAGGAGAACGATGGGCAGACAGTAAACAACAAACTTCCTATACAGAGAAGTCTAGGGTCAGAAGTTATTCAAGAGACCTATCCTATACTGTTCTGCCAATGAAGGAATAGGAAAGACATATAACTGCGTGCAACAGAATGTGAAAAGCTGATAAACATTCCTTTCTAGAACTTAGCAGCAATCTAAAGCTTGGCTTGAACATAAATTCAGGTAAAAAGGAAAGATCTCCAGAAATTAGACCCACTGAAACTACTGGTGAGCATGTGTTCTCAACAGTGTATTTTTCCAACTCCCTCTAAGCACACTTTTCAAACTAACATAGCATCAGGAAACGCTAACATTCAGCATGGTCAGAAAACCTTCATCTCCCTTTTGAGATTAAGGATTTGAGAAATAGCTTGTTTTTCTGGGGAAGCTTTTTGTGTTCTTCATTTGATCTTTGGTTACAGTTTTGTTTGGAAAATTACTTGATGAGCAAGAGAAGCCACAGTGTCAGCTGGCGCACCCGAAAAGCCAGTAGTGAGAGTAGTGAGTTAATCCACTTGTCTTAAGACATCTGTAGCGTTCTTAGTCTCATTGTGCTATCCAAAAACAACAGGAAAAAAAAGAAAAAAGAAATCTGCCAACCTCACTTCCCCCTAAACAAAAAATTTTCCATATGTGAAGACTGAAAGGAAAACTGCATGATTTCTTTTTGCAGGTTCAACAGGATTTATTATCAAGTAAAAACAACTGGCAGATCAATCATGTTTGTCTATAATCCTCCCCAAAATCCTTACTTGAGGCCGAATGCTGGAGACTGACAACCTTGATGTCTATTTCAGAACACTAAAATGGCTGCACACCTACTTATGTAATCAGGCACTAACCCAGTCCTTGACACAGCTGTACAAGGCAAATCCAGATCAGAAACAAATGTAATGTGCAGGAAAGGCAGGGACAAGGAGGGAGTTAGAATTATCATACAACCAATTACAGTTTCTTCTGCTTTGTGATTAAGAAAAACCTTTAGTTATTCCACAAAGCCATACTCATTGTTCTACTCATTTGTGACATTATCAGAAAGGTATCACGGGCAAGTATGTACATCGAGTAGAACATTAGTAGAGAAATACTCAAACACAAAACAAAAACCCCCAAATAATCAGTATTATAAACTGCAAAAAGTATTTGCAAGTATATTTACAGAAAAGAAATCACAGAGAGCAGAGCAATACAAGTACACAGACTGGTTTTCCAAATTACACAGAGTTATGTGAAGTGTATTAAATCAAGGTAACACCCACACAGTGACAAAATGGAAAAAGAGGCATGAAGCACGGAGCTAAGACTCATCATCAGCTCCTCTCATTAACTTTGTTTATAACGTGGAACAGCAAACACATGACCATTCACTATTTCATATGTGAATAAGTATTATAGTCACAATTTCCAGCCATAAAAGTAGAGACAAAAATTTGTGCAGCTTCAAAATTTAAGCATCTATTATGGCATCTATATCATGCCATATCGTAGAGCACAAGGGAAAAACCCATTTGTCTTCACTACAAGTTATGCCAAGCACCATATGGGGAAGCCTTAAATTAAAAAAAAAAAAGAGAGTATTAAATGGCTAGAGAACTCTGAAGTGCTGGACAGTATTTTCAGACAGAAAAAGCAACTTTTCAAAATAATGCTTGAATACTTGTCACAGAGCACTAATTCAGCACAAGCATCAGTTCCACATTTGGCATGTCAGAGTACATACTTAATGCATATAGACAAGGCTAAAAGCCACTTGTCTGGGTGTAACATCACCTATGTTTTGGACTTAGCTGTTCTGGGAAAAGCTTTTCTTCTAAATAGAAGACACAACAGAAGACTGAGTGACCATTTTTAAAGATTTTAAGTTCCAGTACTTGAAAGGAACTTATAAGCAGGAGGGGAACCAAATTTTTGTATGGTCCGATAGTGATAGGAAACGGGAGAACAGCTCATGTTCGAAGAAATTCTTTCCTCAGAGGACAGTGAGTCACTGGCACAGCTGTCCAGAGAAGCTGTGGTGGTCCCCCATCCCTGGAGGTGCTCAAGGCCAGGTTGGATGGGGCCCTGGTCAGCCTGAGCTGGTGGGGGACAGCCCTATATCCCCTCCTTCCCAAATAGGACAAAGTTTGGTTTCAAATTATCAAAACCAACCTTCATAAAGATAAGCTGTTGCTTAAAAATGAATGAAAATGTCTGAAAAAGACTGTTCAATCCAGCTCACATTTGGAGAAAAGGAGATGCAAGAAAAAAAAAATCATTAAATTAGAAGTTAAAAACCACAATGAATCTTTAACCAAGACAAATGTCAATAGGATTATTCTCACTCAGATGTAGTTGGATTGCTGATTTGTTTATATTTAAGTAGAAAAAGGGGAAGAAAAAGTAAGAGGGACAGTCCAATCTAAGTCATGGAATCAGTGCACATGTCACACTAGACGAAGCCAACTATGGAAAGGGCAGGGCAGGAAATCCTTAAGCAATTCATCCGTTTTTCCTTAAACTTTTTGAGGGCTTCTATAAATATAGGTATCTATATAAATCTTTTCCTCAGAGCAGAGACTAAAAAAAGCGGGAAAAAGGAAATAAATATAGATGATCTTTGGAGAATTTCAGCTGAAAAAGGACAAGGACTTTTAAAGCAAAGTGTATTAGTAAATCAAGTTTGCATACTATAGAAAAAGTATCTGTAAACTATTTACAGCAGTAGGAAGCTATAAAAAAAAAAAAGGCCCTCTCTTCCCCCATCAAAAAATGCTATCTCATAAACACTGGGCAACTATGAAGTAAAGGAAGTGTATTCTTCCTGCCACTATAACTGGGAAAAGTCACCAACAGACTGACTCAAGGTTACTTATTTGAATACTAGCATGAGAAAAAAAAAAATCTAGATAGTAATTAACAAGTGGATTTCCAAGATAAAACAACTGAAGATAGTAGGAGACAGACAAGCTATACAAAACAGCTACTAAAACAAAAATGGGCTCTCAGTTAATTATTTTGAGTGAGGGGGCACCATCCGAAGACGAACACTTTGCTTTGTAAAAAGGGAACAGCTGTAAAGTTATTTATAAGTTAGATTCAGTAGAGGGAGAGCTCTAGGGGACAGGGCACATGCTTACTGTTGGATTCATGCATTCTTTGCACGTCACACATACTCTAACAGTTACCACAGCTGGAGTGCTGCAACGTTGCCTCTGCACATTGCCCATGCAGTACACTGAACTGAGGGGCATTAAGGAAATTTTGGTGCTGGGCTTGTACACTGTTATCTAAAAAAATAACAGGCTTAAGAACTTAACAGAGACCAAATTTTGACGAGATGAACCTTTAATACTAGCTTTGACATATATATTTTTTTAATGATGCAAGTAGGATTGTATTAAGCAACTGGAAAATGAAGTGATGAGGAACAGAAGTTCTCACATAATCAAGAAGTTAGAACTTATGAGAAAGAAAGAAAGTATATAGACATAAATACAGAGGAACAAAGTTATCCAGATATTTCTCAAAGTAGGCTGTTACTAGATCTGTTACTGTATCTCTCCTATTACAGTTCAATCCCACAACTCAGAATATTTTACTCGAGTCCTATCAAGCTGAAGCCTGTGTGGTTCATCCAGATGTCTTGCTAGGAAGTACACACCTTCAGAACTGCTGCCTTCCATCCAGGAGCTGGAAGAAGCATGCACAACATAAAAAAAAAAACTGCTAACTGCAGTGAACCTGAATTCTGATTTTAAAAAAAAAATCCTGTAAGTTGGAATCTATTTTTATGAGTCTTACAAATACAGTAAGACATATCTTGTAAAATAGGAGTTTTTTAAAAAACCAAATTCTGAATTAATTGAGCAGGGTTATGATCCAGATTTAAATATCAAAGGCTGTCTTTTAAATAGTTGCTTGTTGTTTTTTTTTTTTTTCCCTGTGTGTAATACATTCATCAGAATAAAACCTTCCTATCAGCACTTTATTCTTTTTAATACCCCTTCAGGGAAAAAAAAAATATATATATATATATATATATATATATATATATATATATTTGTCTGGCTCTCTAGTTTTATGAAACACACACTGACCATCACATGTGCCCTTGTGGCCAAGAAGGCCAATGATATCCTGGGGTGCATTAAAAAGAGCATGGCCAGCAGGTTGAGGGAGGTGATAATTTCCCTCTACTTTACCCTGGTGAGGCCATTTCTGGAATACTATGTCTCCCTATCTTGAACAGAGAGAGTCCAGTGAAGGGCCTCAAAGATGAGGGCCTGGAGCACCTCCCTTATGAGGTAAGGCTGAGAGTGCTGGGACTATTCAGCATGGAGAAGACTGAGAGGGCATCTTATCAACACTTATAAATATCTAAAGGATGGGAATCAAGCAGATTGAGGCCCAGCAACAGCACAGAGGGCAGCGGGCACGAACCAGAACATAGTAAGTTCCATGTAAACGTAAGGAAAAACTTTACTGTGAGGGTGACAGAGCACTGCAACAGGCTGCCCAGAGAGGTGGTGGAGTTTCCTTCTCTGGAGATATTCAAGACCCACCTGGACGCTTTCCTGTGCGACCTGCTGTAGGGAACCTGCTTTAGAAGGGGTTGGGCTCTGTGGTCTCCAGAAGTCCCTTCCAACCTCTCCAATTCTGTGATAACAAGAACAATAATGCCACCATATCAACTGAATATTTTCTAAAACAAACAAAAGATTCTAAGATACTTTTATCTCACGGTGTATGTTCTATATAACAGAGGTGATCATAAAAGACAATTTTGAGAAGGAAAAAAGGCAAAAATGGATCTGTTATTCTTATTTGTGTCATCATCTACTTATCTATTCTTCCTACTCAAAATTAAAAGTTACCATGAGACACTGGAACAAGTAGCCTAATGAGGTTGTGGATACCTCTTCCCTAGAAGTATTCAAGACCAGGCTGGATGGGGCTTTGAGCAACCTGGTCTAGTGGGAGGTGTCCCTGCCTATAGCAGGAGATTGGAACTAAGTGATCTTAAAGGTCCCTTCCAACTCAAACCATTCCATGATTCTATGATTAGAAAGCACAAATCACTGCATATTAAAGTTCCACATAAACCAGTTTAAGAAGCCAAACTACTTTTCTGAGCAATCTAAGCAAAATCTAGTTTTCAAGTTACTTCTGGCACAGCCAGATAGTGTTTCAAAGGTTTCTGAATCTACAAACAATGATCTCCATGATCACTATTTCCCATCAACAGGTTAAATTCCAAAGTTTTTTAATGCTAGAAAACTCTGAACCCAGCTATCACTTCCGCTGATGACTTTGCTGCTACTAATCTTTGTTTCAGCATGACTTAAATCATTAACCTTACTCTTCAATTTCAGAATGCAGTAAATATGACATAACCTACAATATATTAAATGAAAATTTCAAAACAACTGATCCCTGGTACGGGAAAGAAAACTCAGTCAATCCAATCTGACTAAACTCAAACAGAACTGGAGTTTTTGAGCCGCAATGAAACTTCCATTATCACATTTGGGAAATCAAATCAAATCACTATGGCTTGTTCAACAACAGCATTTTATCATCAATTCTACCTATATCTTCTTATTGTGACAACAAATCAACAACTAGGAATTTTGCAGCCTGGAGAGTCTTCCAAAACCAACACACACTCCTCAAAGTTAATGGAGGTAAAAAAAAAAAAAAAAAAAAGAAGAAGAAAAAAGGCAGCTTGGGCCATTGCTGCAAGCAGAATTTTGTTTACCCACCCACACAGCAAGGTGCTACTTTTATTCAACCTGTGGTGTTTCTTAGCACTATTCTTGTGGACATTTGAGAATTTGGGTATAGTCTTACAACCAGAGATAATACACTAATGTCATCATATGTACTCCCCCTCACAGATAGAGCACAGCTGACTCAAAATCTTCAACAGCTATTATTATTCTTTGATGCCATTTGTTGAAGTAGCATACTGGATTGCCTGTGGTCTCATTACTTTATAAAGTGCTTTTGTTTGAATAAACACGTATTGGTTTGGAATAGTCAATCAGTCTTTCCTCAAGAGATACCAAAACTTGTAAAAAGTTTTGTTCCGTCAATAATTCTTTAAAGCTACCACTATTTCTTTTCCCATCACTTAAAATTTCTTAGCTCTCAAATAGATGTGAATTGCAATCTAAACTGGCTTCAGAAACTTCCAGTTAACCTACTGCTTTTCTTGATCTTAACTCAATAACTTTTAACATAATAGAAGGAAAAAACTTGACAGGAGATTACCTGCATCTATTTCTATTGTTTCAAAAGGAAAATAAAGAAGAAAACCTGCTTAAATTAGTTCAAACAGCTTGCAATCCCATTAAGAAGATTGAAACTACAGATTATGTACTGAAGATGCCTGTCCTTTCAGCAGAAGGCATCTAAGATTTTGACAACCTATGTGGTGTATCAGCTATGGAAGTCAGTAAGGTTTCTACAAAGCCAAGTGCTGAACTCAGCCATTTGTCTGCACATAGAACCTATCCACTCTACAGCTACTCCACTGATGTAAAAAAAAAAAATTCAAATAACCCACTGATTATTTCTTTTCCTTACACATTCCAAAAGCATTGCCAAGAAGGAAAATAGTGGTTTTTATTGAACAGACTTTTTTTTTTAATAGGAGCTTAAAATGCACTAATTGTCATTCTTACATTGCATAGTCTACTATGTTTAAGCAGAATATAAAGAGCTGTGCTCTATCACAGAAGGGCTATTTACAGATCAAACGTGTGATGGTTTTCCAGCCAACCATCAGAAAAATACCTACAGTGTACTTAATCCTTCCTTGGAAAAATCCATGACTTACACTTCCATTTCCAAGCATTAAACATTAAATTCCTGTTAACTGACTGGTAACATAAAAGTGGTAATTTGGAAATTCCACAAGAGAATATTTGAGTAACCAACTACACTCTTTTGGAGATATTTTTAATATAACAACTGTAATTCAAAATTTAAAAGCTCTATTTTTACTCTTGCAATGAATTTACCCAAACAACCCATAGTAAGTGGATTGCAATTTTGCCCTCATTCGAGTATTCTGATGGAAATAGACGTTTTACATACAGTATATTTACTGGCAACTATTTTTCCATTCATATTAAAAATACCATTCCACTTGGAAAAATGACTTTGAAGTGTTGAGAAGCAGCATTCAAAATATGCAAAACTGCAGTGACTGAACAGAACAGTGGACTTCTGAAAAAAGGATCTTAGAATCTTATATAGTGCAAGTACTCATAGAATCATAGAATGGCTTGGGTTGGAAGGGACCTCAAGGATTATGAAGCTTCAACCCCCCCACCACAGGTAGGGCCACCAACCGCCATATCAAATACTAGACCAGGCTGTCCAGGGCCCCATCCAACCTGGCTTTGAACAGTTCCAGGGACTCTAGAAGAGTTCAACAACTTCTGTTCAATTAAGTTTGTTACATTGAGAGAAAATATTTTTAAAAGAATAGGAAGCTCAATGAGAATGACTAAATAATATCTGCATTGCACTGTCAGTGTACATGGATTGATTATACAAACCAGCTGTTCAAATGGCCTAACACCTGTGCAGAACCAGCGCCAAAGTGGTTTTTAATAAACTGGCTGAGAACACATCTCCCTACAGAAAAATCTAGAACAAGTCCTTCTCATTTGTTCAAGGAATGATGCTTACTGAGTGAACGTGTTAATCTGAAACTGCATGACCATGACACAATTATCACTAGTTCTCCTGATCAGCACTAGAATTTCAACTCACTCATCTACACGTCAAAGCCATCTGGCACTTTGGAGCTATGAAGAATCCAGTCTGGAGTACATTCTCTCTCCTTAGAAAAGAGAAGAGCAAGAAATATTTGTGACTGCTGTACACCTAGGAATTATGTCAGCAAGTCCACAAAGCTTTCTCACCTGGAGAAGCAGAAAGCAGAAAACAGTCATTACAAATACCACCTTAAAAGGCTAGGAATTTCCTAGGAGCATTGTACATTCAATAACGGCCTATAACCCTATATCTATCTCTGAATAATCTCTCTGGGACACTATTTAGTCCTTTAAAGAAGAAACTTTTGAAGAAGAAACTTTTGAAGTCCACAACAAGCAATGCAGTCCCTTTCCTTCCCCTTCACCCCCCTTCATAGCTCCTCACATATGGATAACATATGGATAAATCCAAAAGAAAAATGTACCTTACAGAGATAGGGAGAGTTTTTTTCAAAGTCATCAGACAAAAAAAAAAAAGGATTGTCTTGAGTGTCTTAGCAATCAAGACACAGGGATAAAAAAGATTTAAAGAATTTGTGATTAAAAATAGTTGTGTGAAAATACTGATGGGGCAGAGCAGAAAGATGATCAAGGAAAATGCATGCAAAACCCAATTGCAAGATACTCTGTTTGGCATTAGTCAGCCAGTCAGGTTTTGTGAGCTTCCAGACAAGCTAGAACAAGTACCAGTGTATGTCACCATACATAAAGAAGGAAGAATTCAGAATTTTTTAAGAAGGTGGCTGTCAGGAACACACATGGCAGAGTAAAGAGAGATGATTGTTTTGCAGTCTGTGCAACATGCTTAGTGCATAAAGGAATTTATATGCTTTAGGACCTTATTTAATTCATACACTATTATTTAAAAGAAGCAAAGGGAAAAAAAAAGTTACCTTAGGAAAATGTTCATTCTCTGTTGAATTTCCAGAGAATTTGCAGCACAGAATTTAAGAATGTACTAAAAGTGCTAAAGATGGAACTAAAAGTGCTAAAGATGGCATTTACCTCAGATGATTTATAAGTACTACATCCTAATTTGCAACCTGAAAAGTTTATTTAGCATAGCTCTTTCTTAAAGCCAAGAAGCACACATGCTAAGGACAGAAAGACCAGAAATAAATAACTATCCAGTGAAAGTGCATCAGAATTAGGGAGAAAAAGAACCCCAATGGGCAGGGAAGTGCAGTAATGGGTTCAAGATCGGTTCTGTATACAGAGACAGGGAAGATTTCATTTTCAGTGTTAATGCAATGTTACCTTGTACTGGTAACAATTTTTTTTATTTTAAAAGCTTTCATGTTAAAAAGATTAAATGCAATCATCTTTGAAAAAAAGCAGCAAGAATTGAGACTTGACATGTAGTCAACACTCACAGCTTCATGTCTATGCAAAGATGTCAATAACTCCAAGCACAACAACCTCCACCACCAGGCTTTGGAATGAGCTGGTGCAGTCGCAAGAACTACTGCAGGATTTGCTGCAAGGAAGCTTGAAAGCCACACTTCCTCACCACGTGTCCTCCTTCTGGCATTTCTGATATACCCTTTTAGCACTATAATGGTGTATTACAGAATCACAGAACAGCCAGGGTTGGAAGGAACCTCAAGGATCACGAATCTCCAACCCCCTTGCCACATGCAGGGCCACCAACCTCCACATTTAATACTAGACCAGGCTGCCCAGGGCCCCATCCAATCTGGCCTTGAACACTTCCAGGGACGGGGCATCCACAACCTCTCTGGGCAGCCTGTTCCAGCACCTCACCACTCACTCATAGTAAAGAACTTCCCCCTGACATTCAACCTAAATCTCCCCTCCCTCAACTTCAAACCATTTCCCCTTGTCCTGCAGTTATCAATCCTTTCAAAGAGTTGACTCCCCTCCTGTTTGTAGGCTCCCTTTAAGTATTGAAAGGCTGCACTGAGGTCACCCCACAGCCTTCTTTTCTCCAAGCTGAACAAGCCCAGCTCCCTCAGCCTTTGTAGGGGAGGTGCTCCAGTCCCCTGATCATCTTCGTGGCTCTCCTCTGGACCCTCTCCAACAGCTCTCTGTCTTTCTTGTACTGGGGAGCTCCAGACATGGACACAATACTGCAGATGGGGCCTCACAAGAGCAGAGTAGAGGGGAACAATCACCTTCTTGTCCCTGCTGGCCACCCCTCTCCTGATGGAGCCCAGGATACCATTTTGCTTTCTGAGCTGCAAGGGCACACTGCTGGCTCATGTTAAGCTTTTCATCTAACAAGACCCCCAGGTCCTTCTCCACAGGGCTGCTCTCAAGGACTGCTCCTTCCAGTCTGTATGGATGCCTGGGATTCCTCTGGCCCAAGTGCAAAACTCTGCACTTTGCCGTGTATTCACAAGCCCTGTTCAGATCATGTTTGTCAAAGCAAAAAATAAAAATTCAAGCACCTCTATGCTTTCACACAGGTGAAACACTTTGTAGAACTTGGCTGATAATTATACTGATAACACAAAAAGAAATATTTGCTATCACTCAGCAAAGAAATATTTGGCCAGCCTGCTAAATATAATATTTTGAGTCAGTTCTCTGAACAATAAAGAATAATCAACACTGCAGCATATGTACATTACACTTATTCAGTACTGATGGGTAAGCCTTTGTTTTCTACAGTTGTTTCAACTGCACAGTCTCTGAATTTGTTCAGTTGTTACAGTGAAAGTAAAAGTCTGAGAGCCAAAGGGGAGAATACGAGTAACAGTTTTGAAAGAGAACAAAACAGGCTCCCATCTTATATTATGCCAATGGAGAAACGCAAGCAGAGAAGGAAAGTTCAGGAAAGTAAGCAAAGAAATCCTCTGAACACCATAAAAACTTGAAGATTTCCCAAAATTATCTATACCTTTTACTTGATACTATATTTCTCACTTGTTTCAAAATAAGCATTTTTTAGAAATGCTGCATGAAAGTAAAAGAGCTCAACTGCAATTGCTTGCTATTCTAGCAATAACTTTTCTTACTTATGTATTTCCATGGTTTTATAAAATCATGGAAAGTTGCACTATATCCTGATAGCAGAAGGCAAAGACTGGTCACTCATTTGACTAATTCATTCCACTGGGTTTTCCATATGTGATTCATACATACTGTACTCCTTTTTCCTGGAAAACATTTCAGAAAGTCTGTACAAGATGTGAAGTGGTATATTTTCATTGTCTAGTTTCTAACTGTAGATCTTTGAGTCTCTCTCTTTAAAAGCAAACAGCATTCTTTGAATAAGTTCATTCTATAAAACACATTTTTGTTAACTCAAGCACTCCTATACTGAGGATGACTGCTATCATGATAAACATGCACACACTTGTTCTTCTCAAAATGTTATTTGAGGCTTACATGCAGTTCTACTTAGGCATATAAACAGACTTAGTACATCCTTTAATAGTACATTTTATCCTCTCTTGCCTGTCCTGATCCTGACATCGCTATTTTATGTCTTGATTCTGTTCCCAGTTGAAGTTAATGCCATAACATTGCCACTTTTCCAAACGAAAGGAGGATCAAGTCCTTATCTGTAAGCTCCTCTTAATAGGGTTTTATACTATTTAGATGTTACCAACAAAATTACAGGGGCAGGGAAGGATTCTGAAACTACCAACAAATAAGGATTTAACTATTTAATACAACTGAAGGTAAAACTGTGAGGACAGACTGAAAGCTGATTTCATGGCAACCTCAGACGCTAAAGATTGTTAAGTTCCTGCAAAAAAAACCCTCGAAGACAACCAGAGCTGCTGGCAGATCTAATGCCCACTCCATTAGCCCAGCAAGGGCTACTGTGTTTTAACAGCAGGACACATCATTCTCTATCAGTATATACATGAGAGGGGAAAAATAAGAGTCAAGTATATCCATTTGAACCCTAAATCTACAGAAAATCATATAAAAGGAATTAAAGTTTGCCCAATAATTCTTCTTCTTTATAAAATTACAAACACTGGCCTCGTTCAGTATTTAGATGAAAATTATGTTGCACTTGAAGTTAAATTTCTGTGGGCCCATAAGAGGAGCACCTCTGAAAAATTCTTTACCAAATCCTGAGACTTATGTCTCAAGAAACTGGGAACGATTGAGGGGCACAAGGCAATGATTTGATTGCTAAAAAAAAAAAAATCCAAAAACTATGAAAGAAAATCTAAATGCTTATTTTCCTCAGAAATAAAATGAAGAAAACTATATATGTGTTGTCCCACTTCATTTCCTGTATAATCCCATTTACTAGAACTTCAGTCAGAGATGCACTAGGAAACAGGATAGTGGCTATATTCTTTTTTTTTTTTTTTGTACCTATGACTCTATTGTAAGTCTGTTCTTTTTTTGGAACTCAAAACATTACCAAGAATTTGTTTACATAGAGGAACTGTAAAATAATAGTTCCCCGAAACTTCTTGTCAGACTGGTTTCTAAAATCCCTTCTGGTGTCAGTTCAACACAGCATGCACCAATGGGGCTGTCTTTAGTACCTGGGCAAAGTTCTGGCTACTCTGATCGAGACTGAGTACTACTTAAACAAATAAGCCTTCAAAGGAGTTCTCAGGACCCTCAGCTCCTCTCATTTTCATTAAGAAATTTAAGGGAACGTAGGTTTATTTAGTATGCAGATAAGCTCTGGTTAGAATGAAATTACATGTAATCATGTTTCATATTTATATGTGGGTTGCTGTGGCTGTGCAACAGGTTGGTTTCTCTTACCAGACATTCCTTCCTGCTTAATATGACAATCGATTACCCAGTTCTTCCTTTCCCAGACAGTCTGATGTAGCACTGCTCACATTTCTCACTGCTTAAGCTTGACTTACAAATTTCATTTCCATGCGAGCTTTAGAATCCTTGCTTTGGGCAGGCTTCATTGAACTTCCCATTAAGCTCCCCTCTGAACTTATTAGAAGTATTTTGTCAGTTTTCGAAACCTGTGTTGCCTCACATATAAGTAAAACAGTTCTATCAAAATAGGAACAATTTCCTTCTGGAGGTTAAACAACATTGAAACTTCAATGGGACACTGAACACTAATGCAGTTTCTCAGGTTTCCATACTGCTTTAAAACTTCTTGTTTACCTGCTTTCATAGTTTCCCCAGAGCACTCTTCTGGAAAACACAACCATGAAGTCTTTTCTTGGGCCAAGGAAGAAAGGCACAGAGCTCCCTCCAGGGCACAGCCCCAGACTATTCTTAGTCTGCTATGACTGCCACTCTCCAAGGTATTTCTGAGGAACTTCATTAAGTCACTGCAACAATAAAGCCTTAGTCAAAGGAAAGACTGCTATTGTATACTTAGCATTTAAATAAGGACAGAAATGAAGACATCTTTCCCATGTGAACAGTTAAGGCTTATCGCTTTTCCAGATGAATTATGTCTTGATTACACTACTTCTGTAAAAAGGTTGGAGATTAAATACTTTATTTCACAAAGTTTTACTATGAGGAGAAAAACCCTGACGTATTCAAATATTCTTCGTAAGAACAGTTTGTGTGCAATTAATACATACTCTTTTAGGAGTTACAGTTTCATAAGCACTATTTTTACACAAAGGTCATTTCTGAAAGTCACTTAGCTTTGATGGCCTCTAAGAAAAGCAGTACCTTAGCTGTCTGTATAGCCAACTGAGAAAATTTCAGCTGACATTTCAAACCTGAACAAGAAAGCTTACAAGCATATCCAGTTCTGCGTTATGCAACCTAAATGTTAGAAAGTTTTTGCAAATTTAAATACAAAGTAATTACATAATCTTCAAATTAGACAATACGTAATGCAAAGTACTAACCATAGGAGTCAGCGAAAACAGAAATGGGAGGGATTAAACAATAATGTGTGAACATGTGTTGGGAAAAAAAAAAAAGATGTGGGGAGGAAAAAAATTCTTTTAAGAAATGAGAGTCTTGTGAATTTACAAGAGAAGCAGCACTGTCAACTGTAAGAAAGAATCAGCTGTCTGCTTTAAGGCTCCATCAGAAACTACCAGTTACATTAAAGATAAATCAGCTTGCAGTAACAAAACTTCCCAGGGTATGTTTTTCCTCTGGCAAAGAGGGAAAAATAAATCACAGTAATACTTGGGAAAAGTTCTTTTTTAAATTACTGCACTGCAAGCTTTTTTGTCTATAATCACATCACAAGTGCAGGATGTAGCAATTACAGTAATTCCTTTACTGTTTGATATGAGTGAGGCTCCAATAAAATAAATACAATCAAGTCTCTCTGTTCATTAGTAAGTTTAGGTACCCCACAAACAATCTGTTAAAAATAAGACTATCCACTTCAACACTGGAGAATTAGAACTACCTGCTTGGGTTGCCATGTTAAAGACTTCCGAAGCCCTTATTTGCCCATGGTCATACTTAGTTTTCACATTCACATATCTAAAAACTATTCTCCCCTTAAATCCTTATAGGGTATCACAGACAACTTCTCAGTTTTCCCAGCCTTTACTCCTACTAGATATGTCCAGCTGTTCATAAAGAAAACAGCTGACCTTCCCAAACAACACCCCCATTCAGCATAACTGGCACCCAGCACTCTGCCAACTCCCCAGTGCCAGAAGCCACAGGTTCTCCTGTCAGAGATCTGCCCTGCTGCATAAGGGACCCAGGTTCTTTACTGACATGACCCCAGCGCTTCTGAGCTGCATTAGCGCAAGCACAACTGATAGTTGTATCTTTAAGTGGTCTTATTACATCATGGTTTTGAAGCAGTGAGGTTCCGCAGCTGTTCTTTGTTTTCTTTTTGCTCCGCTTGCATGGGATCTTTTACCTCCTATTTAAAGCTAAGATTTGCCGCAATAATGCTTGGGCAATATTTCAGGATTAAGTGACAGAACAAGTACACTTACAATACTTATGGTTAAACTATAGGCATCAGAGAGCTTCTGGAGTTTAACTTAGGCTTTCTCTATGGAAGGGGGATACGGAAGCAAAGAGAACAGAGATTCAGAGATTTAAACGTCTATTTTCCAGCTGATGAATAACCACTAAGAGATCAGAAGCTAATTATTATCATTTAGTCTGGTTCTTCCATCACCTTGGATTTGTATTTAGAAGCTAGGTTAGATTTTACTTTTTAAAGCATCATATGCCTTCTGCTTCATTACTTATCATGACATTTAAGAGAACAAGTCTAATACAAATAACTTCAAGAACCAATGAAATGTGGGAAAGAACTCATCACCAACACCAAACAGATATCAGTGCTGTACTCTGGTTTCCAGACCCAGGGACACTGTGAACACCATCAATTCAGGTTCCAGCTATGTCATGAGACTTCAAGTGCCTATATTGCAAGTTATGGCTGTGTTCGACTGTCCAGTTTTTTCATTTACTTCCTGCCTTGACTTTTGCAGTAATCTCAGTAGGATGGTCCCTAAAATATTCCTAATTTAACAGAAGTCTGCTACTTAAATAAAAAGCTAGTTCAGAACATTTTCAGAGAGAAGACCTCCTCAATTAGTACAGCGTTATGTAACTCCTGAACTTTTATGTATTATGGAGAGAAAAAGTGAATCCACAGCAGTGCTTAAAAATTAAGAATTTTATACTGGCTGGCTTAATTTGACTAGCAAGTATTTTGCATACAGTCTTGGCTTTGAACACACCTTCGGCACTGCATCATCTAAAGGATCAGATGATTATTATAGTAGTAAAAAGATAATTTCCAGGTAGCAAAGTAAAATTAACTGTGACTTGTTTTATCTGGACAGCAGTAGTATCCAGAGGTTCCCAAGAAAGAAGCTGAGAATTACAATTTTCTTTCCACTGGACACACATAGACCTGAGAACTGTTGTCAGAAAGCCTCTTTCCATAAGGGAAGGAACAAACATAAAACAAAGGAGCAATGTTTTCACACAGAGACAGTTGATTCAGGCCAGAATGAGATGGCTTGACAAAGCTGCGCAAGCTTGTGCGTGCATAACACCTAATGCTAGGAATGCTGCAAAAATCTGATGACAATTCTATTATATGTTTCTTAGAAACTAAACTGTGCAATTAAGCAAAAAGCAAAACAATAAAAAAAACCCATACACTCGAACCTCAAAGCCTGCAACAGATAAACAGCTACAGACCTGTTACTTTGCCCACCTCACGGTCTTAAAATATGAAGTCTTTGCCTCAGTGACGAGGGCAGCAGTGTGCAGAGCAACTGCTTGAACAGAATGGCCTCTTCCAAAGTTGTTAAGTCCATGTGCCAGCATGCACCCACAGTGAGCAGCCTAACTCACCAGCACTTCCCTCATACCGCTCACAGCAGTCATCAGGAGTAACCTTCTCCTCTCACTTTCAGTTCTGTGGCTTCTGTGGCTTCTAAAAGCAAAGCAGGAGTCTGGGGCATTTCCACTCACTCGAATAGTACCATTCTGATGCTCTTAACGTATTTTATATTTAAAATTCAGTCACCTTCATGCACCAAATTTTATGTAAGTAAAACAATTTATCCTTTAAAAGACTACTATTGTTAAAGGGTGAAGCTAAATCTGGATATTACCTTGGCTTTAATTTAAGTGCAGCATGAATGTGTATTTTCTCTTGATGTTAAGCCATCACTTCCAACAAGTAAAAACAGGATTTGTCCCAAAACCTTTTCCCACAATTTTTTTCCCCTCTTCCTTTCTTCCCTCATTTATGCCAGGTACACAAGCTATGTAATACTGACTGAAGATATAACCGTAATTATGAATAATTCAGTGAAGTGTTTGTGATTAACTATTTATTACCATAAAAAATGCAACATTATTATGCCAAAACTACTACTTGAAGGAGTAGGAAGGTTGGGAAAGGTGAGGACTGAACTGTATGAAAGCAGCATGCATTCTGGAGCTTTTTAAATGACTATTTCTTTATAACAAGACAGTAACATTTGCATAACTTAAAGATGCAAAATTATCAAAGCTAAGTACAAGTTTTCTATTCTACTGCATTCATCTTCTGACCATTCTTTTGTGTTCTCTGTGAACAAGGGAAAAATAAAAGGGAAAAGAAGGCAGAGTATAACTCAGGAGTCTTTAGAAAACCACAAGGGCTGTGGAGAATGAAATTTTCCACTGGAGTCAGTGAAGGAAGAATGGGAGATGGTTTCAAAATATTTTTCAAGAATGTTCTGGGTGGGTAGCAGAAGAACAATATAATTGCAATTAGTGATCGTGTTTCTAAGAACACACTAAGCATACTCAAGAAGTTTCAAAAAGCATTTTTAAAATACTCTGATAAAGAGAATAAAATGAGCTACAGAAGAGGCTGGATTTTATCTTAAATCAGATGCATTTTTGCCAAGGTTAATGTCTAATATTCTGTAATTTTCTCAGGCATATTAAGCTAATGACATGGTACAAGGTATGATAAATTATATAACATATTTCTGACCTCACTAAATAATATTGATTACGGCTTTTTAACAACCAAGAGATTTAATCTGTCTGCCAAATTTGTGAAACTTCCTACATAACTAACCCTTTCATTGCAGCAGGCACTGAACAGCCACACAAGGGCTGAATTATTTTAGCCATTTCCAGAAATAGAGACATTAAAAAACATAGAATCATAAAATCACCAAGGTTGGAAAAGACACACAAGATGACCCAAGTCCAACCATCCACCCATCACCAATAGTTCTCATATGCAGAATACATATGACCATCTGACGTAATCCTAGATCCTTCAGGGTAGTTTTGCTATTGAAACACCACTGGTAACAACAACAAAAGAAAGCAGTGGTATTTCAAACTTTTGCAGTACTTAACAATAGAGCTTTCAGAATGCAGTCATTTTCCTTGTTCAGATGGAAAGAACACACCTGCTTTGTGTAAAGGGAAAAAAAGATCATCTTTAAAAAATAACTCCTGAAACTGTTTTAACTTCCTGGATATTCAAAGCAACAGTATTTGTTTATAAACTTATGCTTCAACTAATATTGCTGAAAAAACAAGTATGGTTCATAGAATCATAGAGTAGCCTGGGTTGAAAAGGATCTCAATGATCATCAAGTTTCAATCCCCCTGCTATGTGCAGGGTCGCCAACCACCAGACCAGGCTGCCCAGAGCCACATCCAGCCTGGCCTTGAATGCCTCCAGGGATGGGGCATCCACAGCCTCCTTGGGCAACCTGTTCCACTGTGTCACCACGCTCTGTGTAAGGTTCCAGATTTCATTCTATTTTCTGTTTCCCCCTTCCTTCTGAAATGCCTGGCTTTCATGGAGCAAGGGAGATGAGAATTTCTTATTGATATCAGATAGGAATAACGAACAAAGCTTCTTTTTTTTTTTTTGCTACTCACCAGGAAGAAACAAGAGACATAGCTGCATCTCAAGTAGTTAGTTAAAGATCAATCTCTTCAAAAAACACCTATCAACAAATGCACTTCATCTGCTATGGGCTTAGGTCACAAACACTGCCTTTAAAATTGCTAAAAGTTTGTTTGAAGCTATTAGACACCTTACAGGTAACCGACCTTCTCCCAAACCCCTTTGTCAAGAGGAAGATATCTGACTCTTGATGCAAAAGCTTTATCTGTTCATGCCTAATAGGTGAGCTTTATTTAGCATCCTTAAATTATATGTTGTAATGAGGCGTGAACACATAGGCTAACAGCATTTTTAATAGTCAGAAGTCAATGATTTAACCTAGTCTCTGATCCGATCCGATTATTCTTTTGGTTATACAACCCCCAGCAAGAGTTATTCATACTTTCCACTGACTGCAACAGCAGCTGCTTCACTATCATTCTGGAGCCTCAGGAAATTTCAAGCCCTTAATCACTATTTCCATTAGCCAACAGATCTTTGCTATCAGCTTGAAGCAATACAGCCAAAGTGCCAAGAAGTGTACCTACAGGAAATTGATTAAATAAATAAATAAATCTATCCTGCAAAGATGCTTCCACATCTATCAGCAGCTGGAAAAGTACCAGGAATGGGCTCCATTAATTCCCTTTAGCTTTCACAAGCCACACACAAAAGTTTTCTGTGCAATACTTTACAAGTATGCATCTCCCGCTCAACAGGAGAAAACATCTCATTTAATAAGATCACAATCTTCAGGACATACACATTCTAATTCTTTCCAAATCTTTTCTCCCTTTGCCCATTACTTAATTACACCCTCCTTCCCAAACTGGGCAAACCAGTCTAGTCTACTACATACATACTCCCACTATTAGATGTAAAGAAGTGTCAGCTTCCCATGGTAATGGATAACTTACTATTGCCTCTTCCTAGCAAGATCACCAGCACTGAACAACTTACTAATTATCTCCCACCTCTGGGAGGGTTTAGCATCTAGAACTGTTGGGTTGCTCTCCTTTTCTCATTTTCATAGAAGCACAGAATGGTTTGGGTTGGGAGGGACCTAAATGATAAGGCAGTTCCAACACCCCTACGATAGGCAGGGACATTTCCCACCATACTAGGCTGCTTAAAGCCCCATCCAGCCTGGCCTTCAATACTTCTAGGGATGGGGCAGCCACAACTTCATTAGTAATTTCATCGATGATGTGTTTTATCTAATTACTGGCTTATGACTGGCTTTTTCACTTACAAAATTCAGAAATAGGATAAACCCAATTTCTTACAATACAGCTTGAATTTACTGGCAGTTCACTAGCTCTGTTGTGTTAGCTTCCTAACTCTACAGAGGAAGGAAACGGTACAAAAGAAAAGGAAACTATTTCCCACACTTTTCAGCATTGGAAAGCACACTGACTTTCAGAAGTACTTTCCATCCAGACAAACCTTTGTTTTGAAAGCAAGCCCAAACCTTCACAGAAACTTCCAGAATGGCATTCCATTAACAAAAGAAAACAAACTTATTATTTGACACACCTATAAAGCATCTAAAACGGTATTTCTTGGCAAAGCCGATTCTGTTCTAAGGATACCAAGATTATCATTACAGTGATGGATACACTCAGAAATCTAATGATCAAACAGTACTTATCTCGCCATTATCTTCACAAGTACAATCCAGCATAACTATCTGCGGCTAAAAAAACCAGGACATTAAGCTTTTATTGCATCCTCTATGTATTCCTTGGGAAAGCCCTTCTTACCTTCTCAATAGGGCAACATCTTAACATAACTTTCAGGGTAGCAACCTACTCTTAGTACAGTAACTGAAAGCATGTTTTCCTTCCAGGAAGTCAGCCAACGTCAAAATAACTCCAAAAAAGAAAAGCTCAAAAGAGGAAAAACAATTATCAGTGTCAGATCCAATTATTAGCTTCAGAACTATCTGCAAATCTGCAACAATGTGAAAGAAGTCTATCTTAGACAAAGTTACTTTTTTTTTTTTTTTTAAATAAATGAAATCCAGTGATAAAAGCTCTGCTTTTATGTGTGGTATCAGTAATAGTGACTCACAGAGTTAACAAAGTAAGCAGCCCTTCTAGTTATCTCTGACAGTAACAAATGCAAGTAGAGAAAGGAATCATAAAGGCAGGTAAACAGATTTCTCCCAACTCTTGCAATAGCAAGTCAAAAACTTTGAGGATCAAGTTATACCCTAATCACTGTGCTTGATGGCTACTATTCATGAATCAGTTCCACTCCTTTCTTAATATTAAGCTCTTGGCCTCTAACATTCTAGGGCAATGAGATCAATGGTTTAATTATGCATTGCACACACACAAAATAATTGTATTTGAGACCTCATTTCCCACTTCGGGTTCACTAAAGACAGCTGGATATTTCAGCTTCACTAATTTATTTCCAGTGTATGTTCTATGCTGGAAATTTTTCATGTGGTGGCTCACTCCCACACCTCCCCTCTCCCATGGGAATGAAAAGGCTTTGCTCTTTACATTCTGTAGAATGTGATGGAGCCTTTTTTTTTTTCCCCCCCTTAAGTCTACAAATCCTTCATAAATACCAGGTTACAATAATTAATACTGCATGAATGATCTCTTCAAACTTAAAAATGCAGTTTCCATTAGGAGGTGCAAGCAGGTTCTGGCTATCTGAATGGAAAAACCCGTAACTAATTATAAAGTAATTCCTAGTTGCTTTGAGGCCAGATGTGCCTGTAAAGCTTCTGTCGCAAGGAAAGCAAAGTCCTTATGTTACTCCATTTATGAGGTACTACTATCATCTGTTGTATCAAGTCTTGGGGGTGAGGGGAGGGGGGGAAATAGGGGGGAGGAGCACAAACAAACCACAAACTGCACTTTCGAGACTACTTTATCTAGTTGAAGTCTCACTATAAATGGGGTTTCTGAAATCCCTTGTTTCTATAAACTAGTCCATGGAAAATATTAACAAGTTTCAGAAACTGTTCTTTGACATTCAGTCTTACCCGCTACACCCATGTCGAACAGCTTGTGGATTATTTATCAGAAGAGGCAATAAGAGGACAAAAATTGAGAAACATCTCCACGCAAAGTCTGAAGTACAGAAATATGCTTAGAAGAAGAGGAAAACACCCAAACTAATTCCAACTAAAACTACTTATTATCCCTACTGAAGAAGGTGACACATCTGATGGAATACAATTTCAGAAAAAGAAAGGAAAAGAAACACCGTGCAGTAGATTTACAGTATATTTTCACATCTAGGAAATAACATTAATTTAGGCTTTGTTTTAGTACTTCATGTGCTAAAGTATGAACGTGCTTTCAACTTCACAATTTGAACTTCACAATTTGTTTACCTGTTTTTTTAAGTACTTTACTGGGTTTCTTTCCAACCTTTTCTAACACTCACCCATGACCAGAAAGCCTTTTATTGAAGAACATTACTAAAAGCATATGCATTTATAAACATCTTCCACTGCAGTGTGATCAACCGAACAATTATCTTCAGTAACAAACCGCTGGAGACCTAAGCTTTCCCTATGATTGCTGTCAAAAAGAGCATATTTATAATTTTAAGCCTGTTCTGCAGAGGAGAGTTTAGTTGTTGCTAATGAACGTAAGCACTATTGCTTATACCAGCAAATATTAAGGCGCCTTCCTAAGAGGTAATTGGGATAATTTTAAGTTCATATCATACCTAATATTCTGTAGTTATTTTTATGCTTTCCTTTTACATGAATATATTTCTGGAGAACAGACCTTAATTTGTTCCTGAACTACATCAATAACAAAGAACATAAGGAAATGTACTCGACAGCATTACTATGTATACTAAACTTATTGGTGCAATCAGAGCACAGTGATTGGAACCAGAGAGAACTCTTCAAGGCTTCCATTTGATTCTTTAAAGTTTCTTTAAACTTTTTTTAATATTTGCAGTAACTATGCTATTAATAACCATTTTAAAATACTTATTTTTTACTTCACGCAAAGTAATTTTAAGCCATCGAAAAACCATCCTGTGCAGCATTGCTGAAAAACTTTTCATTTATAGCCAAACACACCAAATCTGAATGTCACGATTATTTTCACCGTACAGATATGGCTTTCCTTAAAATATTACATAAGTGACATACTTCCATATCATTTGTACATATGGAGGGACTTGCATCGCTGCTCGAGGAGTAGGATGGATGGATGGCTGCTGCACTTTAAGGACTTCACTAGTACCTGGACATCAGACCTAGAAATAAGTATTTTACTCTTCTCCCCTGACCTAGGTGACCTACAAAGTGCCTAAGTGTGATAGAAACCTCATTTGCTCCAAATATCTCCTCTCAGCAAGATCAAGACACTGCAAGCTGCAGCATGAGGTTTCTTTGTTAGCAGCTTACTTATTTCAATCAAAGTTTCAACCAGCATTCATGTATGACGCACTCTGAAATGCCTTGAAGACAACAAAATAAACCAGAACTATAGAAACAAAAGTAATCCTCCTTCCCCTTGTGAAATCACAATCTCTACTATTGTTTCATGGCATTATCTGTACTGTCACAAGGATAATTAAATGTGGATAATATTTAAAGGAAGCCATCTGAATTGCTGTTCAATGGTTCAAAATTCAAATATATGAAAAAGCAGTCTAGCACTGCTTGAACGAACATCTTCATGCTGTATAGTCTCTTCAGCCCCTTCTACTCCAGCTGAAGAAAGAGTATTTAGCTCAAAAGATGATTTCCAAGTCATCTTCGTGATGGGAATGAAAGCAGAATCCCACATGGGCACTGGGAAGAGCAAGTAGAAAATTGTCTCTGGGCTCACAAGGCCAGAAAAAGCTATTCAGGTGAGAAGACTGAAGACATCATCCTTCAACCAAACAGTCATCTCATGATGACTATTACCAAGATTTCCACATAAACTGTATATACAGTACAAAATGCTCACATTATTCATAAAGTATGCCAGCTTATAAGACAAGGTTTTTCCAAAGATGCTCAGGTGATTAGATATCCCAATGACTCTCAGGAGTTCTGCTTGTGCACTTAGCAGACTGGATGCATCCCAGGAGCCATAAAACTGCATTAGTATGGTATTATACTCTACAGTAACATCAAAGATTATCACATCAGCCAAAGCACTGCATTTATATAGGCTCCAGACTTGAAGTCACTCAGAAGTCTGTCTTAAATTGTTAATAGCTGCAGAATAAACTTGTATCATCTGGAAGTAGAGCAGCTAAATACTTCTGGACCTTTAATTTTACAACAAGAACTTTCATCCTGGAAGATTTTTTTTAATCACAGAATCATTAAGGCTGAAAAAGACCTCACCCAGTCCAACCATCAGCCCAATCCCACCATGCCCACTGCCCATATCCCTCACTGTGACATCCACATGGCTCTTGAACACCTCTAGGATGGTGACTGCACCACCTCCCTGGGCAGCCTGTGCCACTACCTCACTGCTCCTGCTGAGAAGAAATTGTTCCTAATATTGAACCTGAATCATGCATAGTTATTTTATTGTTGAATGTAAAAACAAGCCACTGGGATATGATTTTTAACAATCTTAAACCAGTGCTTTTTTTTTTTTTTTTTTGAAAGAATAGAAAGAATTTTAAACATTCTGCAAAGATTATTTGAGAAAAAAACAACAACAACAACACAGGCAGCAAAAGAATGAAAGTCTTCAAAGCACACAAAAGTATGGATTCCATGCAGTTTTCATTAAAGGAACATTTCACCAAAAGTAGTCCTGTGATCACAAAAATGTAAGCACGTAAAAACACAAAACACTCACCTTCCTGAAATTCACTTTTACTTTTTTTTTTTTTTTTTTTTAATGTAACTTAAGAGGTTTAACACACTAAGTAAAAGGATTAACAGGCATGCGACTGTAACAGGAAGAGATTACCAGAAAACCCAAGTACTATTTTGTAAGGAAGGTTTTGTAAGTATTCCTGAGATATTTGACTAAGTTGCTGTAAAGCAGAAGTAATTCTAAGCATTTAATACAAAATACATTCAGCATCTCATGACTATTTCAGTAGGCTGAAAGTCAATTAAAAGTTTCCAGAAGCATGGCTCATTTAACAATGAGTTTATTTTCAGATCAATTCACAAACAAGTTTTTTCCATATTAAAACTATACGAAGCTGAAGGAAGACTAGAATTGTAAAGCTATGATAATCATTAACAAGATGCAGTTTATCTGACTTTAGTGCTTTTCCTCTTGGTTATATTACTGCAGAGAATTCTGTTCATTTTGAAGACTTTACCTTCAAGCACTATTATAGTCTTTTATAAAAATAATGATAATAATCACGGCTCAGCTTATGCATGCTTGCCATTGGAAGTTATGTGAAGACATATGTTCTCTGTAACGGTTGTAGGAGATTGGCTCACTCCTACTAATACACTTAAAAGTGATCAAGCTAAGGTCCTTTAAAAGTTCAGCTTTCAGTGATGTTTTTTTTTTTTTCTAGCAGGTTCTGGAGAAAAACTTATTACTGCAATATAACCACTTGTTATCTATGAATGCAAGTTTTCCATTAAGGGAAATCTGCTATATTTGTTAGTTTGCAGTAACTTGAAAGATTTAGTAGATAAAGGCAATTATAGATACCTTAAAGTAATGCAAGGAATTCAAGCCATTCTAAGGAAAATAGCTGCAAGGAAAACCTTCCAGTTTCTTAGCACCCCTCCCCCCAAAAGAAACAAAAAAACCCATCAACTCAACAAGAAGCAGCAAAAAGCACAACCAAGAGTAGTTTATCAGTAGCCCCAAGCTGAGTTCTTTCTAAATACTCTTCACATTTCTCTCCCTCCTCACAAGTTAAATGAGTGATACTCATCTACAGTTCAGCTAAAATAGAAAGCCGTCAGAATAGACCCAGGTAACCTACTTAGCAAGAGACTGCCCGGGTATAAATGAAGTTATTTAGCCCCCCTTGTGGTTGCGCTCTGAAGTTTAAAATCATCACTGAAGTATGCCACATCCCTCCAGGATTACAAGACACAAGCAAGCCTATTACCTCCCACACTTGCCATTTGACAGTAGAAGTTCTATTTAAAACACAGAGTGTCCTCTACTGACACAAAAAAAAAAAAAAAAAAAAAAGAATACCAGATAAGGAAAATGGAAATAGGCAAAAACATAATTGCTGGCACTGGTAATTAGCTACTGACTTCTTTTTCCCGTTGTTGTTTGTTTAAATGAGTACAAAGACACAGTTAAACCAAACTCATTTGCATGTTGTATGGATAAATGCTGCTTTAAGAAAAAAAAAAAAGAAATTCTCAAGCATAAAGCCAACACAAGAATTACCAAACAGCTTGCGGTAAAGTGGTAGAAGATGTATCAGAACATCAGACCAGCATTTTTTCCAGGCAATCAGCTAACCTGAAGATCCCATAAAGGCTGTCTACCAGAGATCATTTACTGTACACTTCTGTGAAAGCAAAGATAAAAGTATAAAGTCCACAGGAATTTCTCCAACCGTACTTTGGAAGAAGGTCGAGAATAAGTATTGCAACATTCTCTGAAAGATACTAAAAATGACACCGTAAAAAGCATCCATGGAGGATTTAAATCACTAAAATTCTTTCTTATGAGAATACAGGAAAGAAATTATCATTTACTAGTACTATTAACTCACTTGGTGAGATACTATACAGGGGATGCTCTGAAAGTACTGCCTACTGTTTTATTATGTTGGCCTGCGATATCAGAGGCAGATGGTGGTGGTGTGGCAACAGAAGTCAGACTTTCCCACTCCTTTTGTTTATATTTGTTTGTAATATTCCTTTACATTTTGTTGCCATGAGACTGATGGCAGCTGAGGGGCATTCTGACATAATAGTGCTTGACATGGAAGCGTGTATGACAAAGGTGTGTCACTGAATTCCTCTGTATGGAAAAAATGGCACCCACTGACATTCACTGATGCTTGCTGAACATTTATGGAGACCAAACAGTAGATGTGAGTGCAGTGAGGGGTGGGTGGTGCATTTCAGTAGCAGTGACAGTGATGTGAAATGAAGCATTTCCAATGGAGTATTCCATAAACAAATCACTGATTTCAAAGAACCAACTCTGAGCAGCCTCATTTTTTTAAACATCTCTACCCACGTGATTTGGTGGCAAAAGTAATCTAAGGAAATGCTGTAGCCACATGCCAACGTAACCCTCAGTTACTTTCACACAAGTACAAATCACTGTTCGGAAACAAGAGGGCAAAATGGAAATAGATGTTGCCAGTCATCTCCTAGCTGCCCTATCTCACCTTTGATTGGATCAACCCTCCTCAAATAGGGCAATCCAGGATTATTAAGTGGCCTAGCAGAGCGGAAAAAAAAAAAAATCCACAACTATGTAGACAAGGTATTTTAAGACTGTTACATACACACAATTTCCTACTTTTCCAGAACAGATGAAAACACATTACACAAAAATTGTACATATTTATAAAAAATACCATGTCTTGTGATGTTGTATTTTACAATACCTTTACTTATTCCTTTAGCACAGAGACAAAATTAAATGCCCTTACTGAATTTGCAAAGACTTGCAAGTTTAAGCTTATTGTACCAAAAAAAAAAAAAAAAAAAAAAGAGGGAATTTTCTTAAAATTTACTCCTTAAAGCACAGCCTTTAAAGTTACTACATTATAATCATTTCCAAAGTCATCACTCTAGTCCAAAATACTTTCATTTCTCAGATACCAGAATCAGTAACTGCTAATGGAGAATTGGATGGGATGCATGGGAGGCACCGATCTCTTTCCCATTTCAGTATAACCTTATTCTTTCCACAACACCCACCACCACTATGCTGAATCCACCCCTCAGCAGCCTCAGTGCCTCATCCCGCCTCTTCTCTTTGCAAGTTGACAGGTGGTCAACAAGAGCATGATAAAAACATACCCAGTCCATTATTAACCTACTGTTCTCCTACACAGTAGTGGTCTGTTTTCAGCCACCTCTGTATTAATTGGGGGTAAGTTATGCATTTCAATGGCTGAGGTTCAGCTAGCCAAAAAGTAAGCTATTCTTTAGTCTATTGGAAGACTGCACGCCTACCAAGTGCCACAAAAATCTTTCCTGAAGTTTTATAAGAATGTCCCTCCCTGTTGAACACAAATATCACTTTTATTCAGGTTCAAAATAATTCTTCCGTTCTCTGTCTTTGGAATTTAATTTGAAGAGCAACAGTGGTGGTGAAGTAACCGTACATACAGGCATCCATAGTTAAGATCAGTTTACAGCGAGATGATCAGTCTCCAATTAATTTGCCATTATTTTAATTAACCTGCATTCCTTCCTGCTCCAACTCTCGGCAAGAAAAAAAAGTAGAAAGCATAGAAAAATTATTGCAATTTCAAGGACACGCAAGGCTTTGCTCTGATCTAAATTAAGAGTGTCACAAGACAGAGAATCTTTGGAACCAAAACAGATGGAAAAACCATTTAAATATGTAAATACCTCCCAGTCTGGCTTGCAACTATGCATCTGTGTTGTCATGCATCTAACCATTTTCAATCCATTCATTTTAAGGCTACAGACTCCAGCTAAGAAAATACTATTACTACCTGCAGCTGAAGATACTACATAGAACTGATTATAGGTATTTTCCTAAGCACGTTTGGAGTCAACTTATTTTAAGTAGGATAAATCTGTACAAGAGCGCCATTTCTGTCACACCAGCAGGTGCTCTAAGTGATACACAAAAATCAGGTTGGCAGTGGAGGTTACAGAACTTGAAAAAGTAACAGTGGTGATGGAGCTACACTGTATTCCACTTCCTGAAACCTTTTTAATATGAGACTGTTGGTAGGGTTGAGATACTGAGCTACTGCTGTAACAGCTCTAAGCTGCCTTCCACCAGGATATTGACAATTATTTTAATGGCGTTTTAAAAATCAGGACCAGAGTATTTCAGTTAATTTCTGTCTACTTAAAAAGTAAACGTATTCTTAAGTATCAAAGGCGCTAGAAAATATGATCTCGATGGCAAAATGAGCCATGAGAGAAGCCTACAGCAAGGCGGACTTCACTCATTGTTTAGTCCTAGACAGCGATGAGACAAGTAAAAGAAGAATGAAAAACGAAGCTCGGCTTGGTCTTCCACCAAGAAAAATGCAGATGAGAAGCAATCCCGAAACAGTTACATCCATTTATTACACTTAGAGCTGCGTTAGACTTCAGGCAAACGAGTTCACACCATTCCTCTGACAGCTGCCGCCACCCTGCTGCGGAGCAGCGGTTCGTCATTCTGTTCGCATCCTTCCCTTCTTGGCAGGAAAGCCCCGCGTCCCCCCAGCCCCGTGCTCGCCACCCGCTTCCCGAGCCGCGGCCAGAGCAGAGACGGTTCCCGTGCCTCCCCCTTCCCCCCCACCTCCGCCGCCGGCCCGCCCGTCCCCGCCCGCACAGCCCGAGGCGGCGGCCACGACGGGGGGAAGGAGGGGCGGGAGCGGGCCGGGACGGGCCGAGCCGAGCAGAGCCGAGCGGCGGCTCCTCGCCGGCAGAGGGAGCCGGCCCAGCGCCGCCCGCCTCGCCGCTCTCACCCGGCACTGGCCGTCCTGGAAGACGCGCGGATCCAGGTTACAGGCGATGGTGGCGGTGGGCAGATCCTGCAGCACCACCGCCTCCATCTCGCCGCCGGCGAAGCTCCAGTCCGGTTCGGCCTCGGGCGGCGGCGCCTCCGCCTCGTCTTCCTCCTCCCTCGTTTCCCCGAGCGGCGGCTCCTCCCGGCCTGTCGGGCCCCTCCCGCCGCCGCCGCCGCTCTCCATGGCCGGGGGCGAGCGGAGCCCCCGCGGGGCGGGGCCCGGCGGCGGCTGAGGCAGCCTCGAGCGCCTCGCGCCGGCAGCCGTTCCCCCCCACTTTCGCGTTTCTCAACCCCTGCGCGCGTTTAACCGTCTCCTTCCTGCTCTTCCTGCTCCCCGCGCGCACGGCACACGGCGCCGCCTGAGCCAATAGGACGCGGCGCCGCAGCAACAGGTGGCCTGCACGAGCCGGGCGCCGTTGCCGCCATCTTGAGTGAGGGCAGGGGGCGCGCCTCGTCCAGCCAGCCGTGTGTGTGAGGGAGTCTGCGTGCCCTGCGGCGCGGGGCAGCTGCGCGCACAGGGGTGGGTGATCAGAGCATTAGGAGTGGTATGGAGCGTGGTGTCTGTGACCTAGCGTTAGAATCATCTAGTCCAACCGTCAGCCCACCCCCGCCATGCCCGCTGCCTACGTCCCTCAGTGCCATATCCACACGGCTCCTGAACACCTCCAGGGACGGTGACTGCACCACCTCCCTGGGCAGCCTGTGCCACTGCCTCACCGCTCTTTCCTAGAGCATATACTTCCTAACATCCAATCTGACTCTCAGGTGGCTGTAGAGAGCAATGATACCTCCCCCGAGCCTCCTCCAGACTGAACAATCCCAGTTTCCCCATTTGCTCCCCGTCAAACTTGTGCTCTAGATCCCTCACAGTTTAATTGCCCTTCTCTGGACACACTCCACAGCCTCAACGTCTTTCTTGTAATGAGGGGCCCAAAACTGAGCACAGTACTCAAATCCATAGGCTGGGGGTAATTGCAAGCACCCCAGGGCAAAGCTGACTTGGTGTAGAGGGCAGGGACTATTACGCAACAAAAAATGAATAAAAGAGCCTTTATTCAAACACTTGTCAGTCAGCCAAAAGTCACCATTGTGTGCCTCATATTTCTCTCACCTGCTTGAAGGACAAGCTGACTGGCCCTTGGTGTGCTGCAAACTGTTCCCAGAACAGGAAGAAGAAAGGAAGCTGGGGGAGGAAAAAAGAAAGCCGTAGCAATATTTGGAGAGTTAAGCGGTGTCTGTATCCTTTCCTCCTTACTTTGGACCTGCAGGAGGAATTTTCTTAAAACCATTCTCTTTTTCCTGGTGCCAGAAATCCCTAAAAGACAGCTGCACCTTTCCTTGTGTTATATTCCTACAGAGAAAAACAGAGTTTACCACATGCTGAGCTGCTTTCTCCAATGTAGCTGACCTAGACAAATGCTTTTCTTACCTGTATATATGTATTAAAACAAACAAACAAACAAACAAAAACCTATATATAGACAAAGCAAAGTTTTGGTGAAGGAAAGAACATCAGAAAAAAAACCTAACAACTTTCGTAGTAGGATATTTTGTGCTGCCTACTGATTTGCACTGTACAAGGTTTACAGCAGAGACAATGGCCCTGCTACTTGAAATATCACAGTTATCTATCTTCTGTTTTTACTTATCACCACTGGCCTTTTTTTCCCCCAACACATTGAAGACTTTACACTGATGAATTACTGGTCTCAGTTAATTTTAATGACATCTTGCAGAATACAAGGCAAAACATGTTTATTTGCCTTCTTTCAGACATACAATCTAATCTTTGAGCAGTCCTGTGTGGAACCCAGAGCCAGACTTGGTCCTTATGGGTCCCTTCCAAATGGGGGTATTCTGTGATTCTATGATTCTCTGTCCTCTTTATTACAGTTGTTTTCAGACTTTGTACTCTGTCTGTCTTGAACCATTTGAGTCTTCCTCAGAGCTTTCATCATAGATAAATGATATATTCATGACTGCTGTAAGTGATGTGTATATTCTCATATCGGTTTTTACAATAAAATCAGACAAATGGTATCTTACAAAAAGAAAGAAGTACGTACATGAACTTGCTGAAACTTCTTAGTGCTATGTTTTTTCAACATCTAGAGAAGCTAATGCCATTTCAATCTTATTCTTTGCTCTCACAGTTGCTTCCTGTCTTGAGTAGTGACACTTGCTATTTTGAGGATAAGCTGTCTGTATTCTCTACATCAAGAATTCTGCTCCTCTACAGAAACCACACCAGAGGAACCTGAATGGAAATCTGTTGTTACTCTTACTTAAAAAAACTTCCAGAGAAAAAGCAAAACATGGCAACAACAAATTCCTGTGATTGCCATCTACCATCTTACTGTTATAAAAGCCCTTGAAAAACATTAATATGGCCTCTACAAGTCTAATGGCATAATCCACCTCCACTTGGTCATGGTAACCAGCAGTCAGATTAATGGATGAAAATAAGTTCTTAATGCTATTGGTATCATAACATCACCCAAAGCTTAAATGAGATCAGTATCGTATTATACCAAGCACTGTAGTACTTCATGTCAAAGGACCTATCTGCCCAAGAACTGTAAAGTTTAGACAACTCGGAGAAAGAAAGTATTACTGACATTCTAGAAATATAGTGAACAACACCAATATGAAATAAACACTCTCACCACTACCACTCCCTGCTTTATTCAGTCATGAATTCAGATTTCAGAAGAAAAATTAAGCTGGAATTTCCCTAATCTAAAGGTTTCAGGCCAGAGTCCTCTTCTCTCTTTTTTTTTTTTTTTTTTTTTTTTTTTTTTAATGAATGGAATGGAATGCAAGCTATGCTTTTGCCTGGAAGAGTTGCTAAGCCAGGAGAAACGACAACATCACCACAATGCTCAGCCTTGAGAATGGAATGCATATTTAATGTGAATGAGAGTAATTGATGATAATGATTTCTGTGAACTCAGAAAAAAGAAAGGGTTCATGGAATAAATCGTTAAATGCACACCCACTGCCGTTCAAATGTTTTAAACGACGCACACTACCATCTAGTGGTAGAAAGAAAGGAAGAAAGCATCTCAAAAGGGATACTTTACACGTTACACGTATCTGCACACAGAAATGCTCATTTCTCAAATGAAAAGCAGTTATCTAACAACAACAAAAAAAAAAAAAAACAAGACTATATATAACTTCATCACAATGAAATGGAATATATTTGTAGAAAGATCTTGTGTCCTTTGCTTCCTGGACACTCATGTAAACTACAAGTTTACTTAATATTCTTCAAAATAGATTTTCAGTGCACCTATTTAGTGGCTGCACACAAGCAGGCATAGTTAGCTGTTCAAACACATGGCACTGATGTCGGTGACAGTAGTTCAGAAGACTTAGTTTTATTTTTCCTGAAGAAAAGCCTATTCACTCAATGATACTGTGATCATTCATTCACTGTATGTGCATATCTAATACATGCATATGTAATCAAGATTATTTTTGGATATTGATAACAGTTTCATTTTCATGTGATGTGATCATTTGTACCACAAGTACAAAAGCACATATCCTCAATTACCTGCTTACTTTGACACTTGTACTGTTTTTTGCTTGTATTTGTAAGAGTAAATCTTGGCTTTTTAAGCATTATCCAGATAACTAGACTTACAATAATGAACATCCAATCTGCTTATAGACTTCAAAGCTCAAATAAACCCAATCATATATTTGAATTGAAAATATAGTTGAAAGAACCTGATCCATATTCATACTTTCCCCACAATCTAGTATGACACACCAGAGTATGGTATGCTATTATTATTTTATTAATCTCCCTTGTTAGATCATATGAACTTCATAAAAGCCCAGTGGTCCAACAACACTGGCTTGTGAGGGTCTTCTTTATTAACAACGTCAGAGGAAGAAATTCTCAAACACTCATACCTTAAGTGTGCTGGTCACTTTTCTGTCAGTTTGCTTCAAATCCAGTTATTTTGCCAGAACGGAAAAGCCCATCGCTGTTTTCTCCCCAGATCAAGGAAATCCAACTGTTCAAAGAGCTTTGCCTCTGTTATTTCCTACAACCATCTTGGAGTCCATGTTCTTTAGATTTCTATAGAATCTACCCCAGTGAAGACTTCAATTTACCTCTTTCAAGTGCTTTTTATCTGCTGAGCAGCCCCTCTCAGTTACTTTGTCACAGATAGACGTGTTCCCCTTAAAACAGCCTCCCACAGACAGAGTGAGGTCTGAGTCTCATTAAAGCAAACCAAATATCTTAAAGTGAACATACAAAGCATAAAAAACATCATTGCTTTTACTTTATATTCAACTTGAGCAAACTATATGCCCCAAAGAGAAAGTAGGTGTAAATATAACAATTTGTTATCTCGTATAACAATTTGTTCTGATATTAAATGCTGTTAGAGGTATGTTTAATTTCTAGCTTAACTTTGCCTGATTCGCTCTCACATACATTTGTTCTTGTGACGTTTTTCTTTGCTGTTATAAAAAACTCTCCCAGTACTTGGTGTTTTATATTGGAGTCCCTCCTCACTATTCTTCTTGCTCAGGTAAGCAGATCCAGTCCTGCAAATCTCTCAAGATATAGCATGATTTCCTCTTGGAGCGGTTGAAAGTAGTCTCACTCTTGACATATTCTTTTTCCTCAGCACGTTTTCTTTCCTTCCCTTGACTTGCTCCAGGCACCCAGGCATCCCCTTCTCTCTGCACCATCATCCCCAAAGTTCTGCTTGCTGTTGCTGCTGCTTGCCAAGCTCCTGCTGACACCTGACAGTACCGTGTCCACATGACTTGTGCGCTGGCTGCCTGCAGTTCAACTCCTGAGCATCACAGCCACTACAGCCTCAGTAACCAGGTGCTCTAAAAATGCACATTCCACTTAGGTACCTTTCCCCAACCCTCTCCAGGGCAATTTTGCATCTTGCAACACCACTAGACAGGGTCTGATTTATTGTTGACTGAGATAAAATGCTTTGGATTACTTTTCTAATTGTTTTTTGGTCTTTGTAGCCAACAGTATGGAAAGAATTGCTGTGTCCTGGATCATATCAGCCATCAATGTGAGGTATTTCCAGCTGCATTGACTGAAAATATGACTCAGGCTGTCATAGCAAAACATCTTTAACACAGAACTTAATGAGTCATTTCTGATAGCCGTTGTGTTCGCTGCATTCACCAGAAGATTTTAAGCACCAAGGGAGGTAACAACACACTACCTGTTGTTACTTTACCTTGCGCAGACTGATTGTCTTGAAACCATAGTGATGAGAAGAAGCAAGCAAGGAAACCATAGCTTCCTTGTCCCATGTTGCATAATATTTGTGTGGAATGCCCTGAAGGAGAGACAGTTATATGGAGTGTTTTTCAGAACTGATGCTATTTGGAAGGGTAGGAAATGTCCCGGGGCAGAGAAGCAACATACAAATAAAAAGCTGTTAAATAATAAATAGTTGCAGTGAAGCTGTGGTGTCATTACCTTGATGTTTGTGGGAGGCAAAGAACAAGCCTGAGGTGCAGAAGGTAAGGCTTGCTCAGGAGTCTTTGACGCAGCAACTAATGTACAAAACCCACGTAACTGATTCAGACCAGTTGCTGTGTTGAATGCCTGTCAGCACAATCTCTTCTTTTTCACACTTATCTCCCTTTCCTGCCCTGGTTCGCTGCACTCGCTTTGTGCCACCCATCCTTGATTAAAAGGCAAGGTGCCATGTTTGTGCTGTGCCCAGCACAATTGGGCTCCCAAGGTCGCTGCCACCTTTGGGTGCACCCTGGATTAACAATGGTGTGCTCCTCATGCTTATACCAGCATAGCAGGTCACCCTGTACCTCTTTCTGATTTTCAGACTGTGCTCCAGTAAGTAATCTCCTAAATTAGGGAGAAAAGAGTAATACATTGTAGAAGTAAATGAGTCATTTATTTCAGGAGCAATCAGTAATAAGAAGTCTGGTTACTGATTTACTGCAGAACTAGTTTACAAGTGCTGTAGAACAAATAGGTTTTGCAAGAAGGCACATCTGAAAAGGAACAATAAATATAATATAATACAACAACTGTATCAAAGCTTTCAGTAGAAACAGTAAGGTTGTGTTCCTAATTCCAGGGGGAAAAAAAAAAAAAAAAAAGAGAGAGAAAATGAGAAAAGAAAAAGAAAGAAGAAAGGAAAAAGGAAGGAACAAAATATTAAAAAGAAGAAAAAGAAAAAAAAAGGGGGAAAAAAACACAAAGGCAAAGAAAAAGAAAAAGAAAAGGAAAAAGGAAAAGGAAATAAATTGTGGAAAAAAACCACATACGAATAAAATGAGTATTAGTGAAAAACGGACTGGGGCTCATACAGAACAAACTGTGTGTAACTCTCTCCCAAGGCAGACCATGAATGCCTTTTTCTAAGATTTCTACTCTTTCTCACTGCTTTTAGGGTATTACATTCCAAAACTGGCTTCATAGCTGCAGAAATACCACGGGAATTCCAAACTGGGATAAAACAAAAGAATCAAGGAATCACAGAATGGCCTGGGTTGCAAAGGTCCACAAAGATTATCTAGTTTCAACCCCCCTGCTATGTGCAGGGTCACCAACTACCAGACCAGGTTGCCCAGAGCCACATCCAGAGAAGTAGGACTCAAGAAACCTCTTGGAGACCACCCGCTCTTCTCACTACAGGGCTGAAAAATCACAGAATTCTGTATTGATTTTATGAGAAGTAATTTGTTACAGCACAGAAAAATATTTCTGAAAATTCTTCTGAAGGGAAAGCTGTAAATTATTTTATAGAGAGCTACATATGGCTGTGATGTGTTTCTCCAATGCACTGAATAATTTAACAATAACAGCAAATCTGAAATTCCCATACACTGACCGTGATAAATGTATTTCTCAATTGCACATGTCACATACTCTTATATCAGCTAGGTAATAAATATTTTTATGAGCATTTTGTAATATTCTATGTTTATTCCGAAATCTAGAAATATTTTAAAACCTTTAGTAATTTTAAAAGTTTTCTGAGATCTGCAAAGAAGAAATCTATTAAAGATTGAATTCAAGCAGAAACTATACAGAAAGTGATCTTATTTTCCATGGGGGTGGGAGGGGTGGGGGGTGGAACTGTTCAGAGCTATGAGAGATAAACCAAAATTTAAAACATAAGAAAGAGCATGACGAGATCAAATGAATTGTGATTAAGGGTTGTATTTTAGGAAATTATTTCAAGATGCTATATACACAATAAAATAGGGAATAAATAGGTAATAAATAAAAGGCTAATATAGTAGGAATGAGAATAACAGAGAAGTTCAAGAAATTTTGGATGTGAAGATGGCCTCTTCCAGTGAGATCCAGAAGAAACTCTGAGTTATTTCCAGGTCCCACAGTAAAATATTCTGATGGATCTAATTAGGACTTCATGTGCATTTTCATAAACTGGATCAATGGGAGAAAAGTAGCATTTGTAACAGAGAACATAGTAGCACCATCTCTAGTTCATTCATTGAGTTTTGTGCATCAGTAAGTCCTGGGTGCTTAGTGAAACAAACGAGGGCATTTTCCTTCCCAAATAACTTATATTTAAGAATGGGTTTCCAGATGCCTTCAGCAGTTTATTTCCAAAATCTCACGGCCCAAATTCAGTGCCACAATATGTATCAGAAACAGAGAAATGATGAGGATGCCAATAATGAAATCACAGTTACTTAATAAGACCCAGATCCTTACAAAGACTCTTAGCTTTAAACATATCAGTAATCCTTTTGAATCACCTGTAAATCGTTATGGTCCTTTAAATAGCGGCGTGTGCATGTCCTAAGCAACTGCACATGAGTGAGAGCATGGGCATGGTTGAAAGGCATTTGAAAGTGGGGAGGGAGGAGGAGTTCAGTGAAATACGTTGGGCTGGAGTTTCCCAAGCAGAATCACACCATGGGCAGATGCCACAAAGTAGCTTCTGCCCCCGCCCCCCTACAGATCCCGCTCGATGCCCCGCAGGCAGCTAAGCAGCTGGGAGGGAGCCGATCACCCTAAGCAGCTTAGTGCCGGGCAGCTCAGAGCACTAAATACAGATGGCACTCCCAGCACACAACGCCACTGCCGTTTTCATGGGTCTCTCCACTCTTAATTTGGCTTGAGAGGATGGGGCATCTTGCCGAGCACAAAGCAGTAGGATGCCATGCTGGCCTCTGGGCAGGCATTTAAGAAGCCAGGGGCAGAAAGAACAGATGTACATGAAAAATTACAGTCCTCCAATATATATATTTTTCCCATTTGTAGCTTTATTTTTTTCATAATTTCAATAAAATATATATTTTTTTCCCATCACAAAGGGCAAGACAGCTATATTCTTATACAGAATCACAGAATCACTAAGGTTGGATAATAGCTCTACGATGACCCGGGCCAACGTCAGCCCACCCCCACCATGCCCACTGCCCACGTCCCTCAGTGCCACATCCACACGGCTCCTGAACACCTCCAGGGACGGTGACTGCACCACCTCCCTGGGCAGCCTGTGCCACTGCCTCACCGTTCTTTCCAAGATGAAATTTTTTCTAATATACAACCTAAATATATAAAAATACTGTATTACACCACAAATAGTTTGTGGGAATTTCAGCAAAGCCACAAGCTGCAGTGAAAATAACACATTGTGGGGAGAAACTAAGGAATCTTTAGTCCACATGTTGCCCACTGATCATTCCCAAACTTCAGTCTTGATGAACATCACCTGGGGATTAATGGCACGTTAATTTAGGTGGGTGCAGCAGAGAGATCTTGCCATGCATCAGTCACCTCTAACTTCTCAGCAGTCAGTGCAGAGAAATGGACTTTAATGCCATGGCCACACAGCCTATTTCAGATGTACAGCTGGGCATGAGATGTCATTTCACTAGATCTCTGCTGGACTCTTGGGCTTGCAGACATAGAGATTGTCCACACTGACCATGATGAATGTCTCACTGAATCACAGAATTACAGGATTAAAAGGGTTGGAAGGGACCTCTGGAGATCATCTAGTCCAACTCTCTGCTGAAACAGGTTCCCTACAGTAGATTGCACAGGAAAGTGTCCAGGCGAGTCTTGAATATCGTCAGAGAAGGAGACTCCACAGCCTGTCTGCTCACTTCTACTGACCACTGAGTTCACTGATTGTCCTCTTCTACTCTGCACTTCTGGAGCACCATCTGGAGTACTGAATCCAGACCTGGGACCTCCAGCACAAAAATGACATGAAGATGTTAGAGTGGATCCAAAGGAGGGCATGAAGATGATCAGAAGGCTGGAGCACCTCTCCTGTGAGGAAAGTCTGAGGGAGCTGGGCTTGTTCAGCCTGGAAAAGAGAAGGCTTCAGGGAGACCTCACTGCAGCCTTCCAGTACTTGAAGGAAGATTATTAACTGAATGCAGACAATCTTTTTATATGATTTGATAGTGATTGGACAAGGGGGAATGGCTTTAAACTAAAAGAAGGGAAATTTAGTTTAGATGTTAGAAGGAAATTCTTTCCTCAGGGGGTGGTGAGGCACTGGCACAGCTGCCCAGAAAAGCTGTGGTGCCCCATCCCTTGAGGTGCCCAAGGCAAGGTTGGATGGGGCCCTGGGCAACCTGAGCTGGTGAGGGCACCAGCAGGGGTTGGAACTAAATGATCTTTAATATCGCTTCCAACCCAATCCATTCTATGATTCTATAAAATGTAAGTGGCATTTTTTCCTTACCTTAGGATGCAAAATGATAATTGCATGATTCCCCATGCAGTGAAGGGAGGAAAGGAAGTGACAATAATCCAAGCAAATGCAGCATAACTGATGGGTCCTCAGGATGCAGCATGCTTCCAGCAGGCTGTGAGGGGATCACCATGATGCCCACTAATGTCGAACATATGTGATATTTAATTACCTGCACTCAGCTTCTAAATGAAGAAGGTGTGCAGTAATCCTTCCCAAAGCTGAACTAGGGAAATAATATTTATTAGCCGAGGGCCTGTGTTAGAAACAGATGGGATGTAAAGAGCTTGAAGACAGTGTAAAAGAGCACCAAGTGGGAGAGATTAATTGTTAAGTAATTGCCCAGTAATTGAGAGAAGAGTGTGGAGCCGAGTGGGCTGCTAGAGCAGGCAGCACGGACCCAATCACATGGCATTGCCAGGTCCTAACTCCACCAAAATGAAGAAAGCATCTGTGTG
This sequence comes from Chrysolophus pictus, assembly GCA_037305975.1. NCBI lineage: Eukaryota > Metazoa > Chordata > Aves > Galliformes > Phasianidae > Chrysolophus > Chrysolophus pictus. The sequence continues at coordinate 90,134,971 of CM074576.1, read as the reverse complement.
TATACCTGTGGAAACACACAAAGGATGGCAGTGCTCATGGCTTGCCTACTCTGCTGCCTCCAGCTCTCCTCTGTCTTATGTGTAAAATGCTGTACATGGGATGCAACCTTTGGGCCACGTGTTATAGTCCCTTCAGCAAGACTTGAGATGAGTGAACCAGCCCTATCTGTGTAGAAATAGAAGTAATTGAGATGTGTCAACCTACTGATATTAGAATCCATAAGAGAAGTGAAATAATTGCTTAATTATGGGTCCAGCTTCAAGACTGCTATTGCCAGATGCTAAGCCCATCATTGCCAAGTGTCCAGAAGCATCCCTGATGACCACAGCTGCCCAGCAGGTCAGGCTGCATCTCCCTGTTCTTCTGCCTCACTAGCAAAGCAACTCTAGGCAAGCACAACTTCTATGGAAAGTAGCTATCAGATTATTATCAGAGTGGGTATTTGTCTGACTGAATTATTTATTTTTCACTGTTGCCTGTCTCCTGTTGGCTGAACTTTCTCTGTTTCCATCCACTCAAAAATCCATCTTCAGCCCACTCTTTCCACACCCAAACATACAAAGTGGTTTTATATACATACACATGCATCACAGTGCGGAACTGAGTGCTTTTTCTACCTTCTACTTCCTCTTGTCAGCTCACTTTTCCACCCACTGCTCCCTCTGCAACTTAGAAAACTAGGAACTACTTACTTTCTGTTTGAAGTGGACAAATAGGGATGGTGTGTGGCATGGCTTCGGGATGCCAATGGGGTTTGGGTCTCCATCACTTGATTCTGTGATGCCTCCACAGTCTGGATATCCATCACCCAACTCAGTGATGCCATTGGGGTTTGGATCTCAGGCATCACTGGGATCTGGATCTCTATCATCTGACTCTGTGATGCCATTGGGCTCCAGATCTCTCTGTCACCCAAATCTGTGCTGCCACTGGAGCCTGGTTCTCCATCACAAAAATCTGGGGTTGGAACCAAGCAAAGCCATTCTGTGACCTGTGAAATAGCCAGTGCTTCTCTACCATCAGCACCACTAGACTTGAGGGAGTGTGGTTGGAGCAGGCTGCACCTCCTACTAAATGATTTCCTCTTGCCTACAAGCAAAATCTAGTGAAGATAGTTCTCACACCAGAACCCACTGATCATCATTTTTATGCAAAGCACCTTCATAAGCGAGAGAAATTTTCAAGCGTGAAAGTTGGATGAGAAGGCAGCCTGAGAGATGAACCTGAACCACAGCCACCTTCCCCAAACCGGCAGCTTCCGCAAGGCTTCGTGCCGGTTCCATGGGACAGAAGCCCGGGGGGTAGAAATAGGGTCGGAGAGGGGGAGCGAGCTCGGGCTTTCCCCGGGACGAGCGATTTATCGGGGCAGGGTGGCTACAGAGGGAGAAGACCCGTCGGGGCAGCAGGGAGGAGGAGGAGCACCGCACCTGCCGCCCCCTCGCCGCCCTCCCTGCCTCCGCCCGCAGCGCAGCGCAGGCGCGGCCGTTCCCCCGCTGCCCGTAGGTGTCCGGCGCTGATCTTGGTGCGGTGCTTGCGGCTGCGCTCGTCTCGGCGGCGCCCCGGGGAGGCGGCATGGCGGAGAGCCCGGGTCAGCCGGTAGGGAGCGACGAGCCGCGGAGAGCGGGCGAAGAAGAAAGCGCGGAGGCAGTGGGTAAGCCGCAGACCGCGCTGTGCCCCGACGGGGCGGAGGAACCCTCCGACGGCGGAGGGAGTGCCGGCGGGCAAGAGGAGGCCGCCGTGCCCGGCGAGATGCCCAGCGAGGTGTCCAGCGAAGGGGGCGGTGGAGAGCCCGGAGAGGCAGCGGAAAGCCCGGGAACGGGGCAGCAGGAGGAGGCAGAGCTGCCGGGACCCGATGGGGACGGCGCGGCTCTGGAGGGAGGGGAACCGGCAGCGGCCGCGGGAGTGGACTCCGCGCCGGCGGGGGTAGAGCCAGAGCAGGCGGTGGGGAAAGTGGCTCTGGTGGGAAAAGAGCCCGAAGATGCGGCGGTGGCCCCGGCGGTAGCAGAGCCCGAAGAGGTGACAGTGACAGTCCCGTCGGGGTCGGACTCCGAGGATGTGGTGCAGGAAGTGAAGGCGGTGAGAGCAGAACCCGAAGAGGCGGTGCGGAACGAAGCCCCGTCCGGGACGATCCCTGAGGAGGCCATGAGAGAGGAAGCCCCGTCCGGTACGGTCCCCGAGGAGGCAGCGAGAGAAGAAGCCCCGTCGGGACCAAGCCCCGAGGTGGCTATGAGAGATGAAACCCCGTCCGAGATGGACTTCAAGGAGGCTATGAGAGAGGAAGCCCCGTCGGGGCCAAGCCCCGAGGTGGCTATGAGAGAGGAAGCCCCACTGGGGACGGAGCCCGAGGATGCTATGAGCGAGGAAGCCCCGTCAGGGCTAAGGCCCGAGGAGAGAGTGAGAGAGGAAGCCCCGACGGGGACGGAACCCGAAGAGGAGATGCGGGAAGAATCCCGGGTAGGGACAGATCCCGAGGACGCGATGCAGGAAGAAGCCCCGTCGGCGCCAAGCCCCGAGGAAGAAGCAGTGATAGAGGAAACCCCGTCGGGGGCAGAAGTTGAGAAGGAGGAGGAAGAGGCTCCAGCTGGAGACGAAGAGGGTCCCCAACGCCCCGGGGTTGCAGAGGATGCGGTGCCGGCTGCAGGGGAGGCCGACGGCGGCCGGCGGTCGCCTGCACGCCCCGAAGGGGAGGACGGAGCCGAGGTTCTGCCGGGGGCTGAGCGAGGAGCCGGCAACGGGGAAGCGGCCGGGGCCGGAGAGGAGAACGCTGCCTCGGGGAAAGGAGGCGCGGCGGCGGCGGGGCGGCCCGGAGGATGGCCGGGCACCGAGGGGGACGAATGGAAGTCGGCGGGCCTGAGCCTGAATGGGGTGCAGGGCCGGGTGGAGGAAGAGGAGGACGAGACGGGCTCGCCGACCGTGCTGGAGGATGAGGAGGAGAAGCAGGAGTACGACATCTCTCTCTTTGTCAAGGTAGGGTGTGGGGAAGGCTGGGTTCGAATGCTCCGGGGCAGCGTTTGAGATGGGTGGTATTTAAATCTAGAAGTCAAAGCCCTGACCTGCCTAAAGGGATTTGGTTATTAGCATCCCATATAAACCTGCCTCATTTCGGGTTTTCCTGGCTTTAAATGGAATGCATACTCGGTTCTGGTGGACTCAGAGACACTGTGGGGCTGGGACCCAGGGCATGAGTGGGAATTCATTGTGCGGCTTCTGTTTTGGATTGCTGGCTCTGACTTGTGATTAAGTGGTTTTTAAAGGATTTTGAGATCTTTGAAATGTACCAAGAAGAGTATTCAGCACACTACATCGGGAGGGCTGAGGTGGAGGAAACTGGAAAATGTGTATTAAAATGGGATATTGGGATTTTCTAACATACTGCAGTCAGTGTTAAGATAAATACCCTCTATAATCAGAAAGTCAGTGAGCTGCCCAGAAGAATCAGGTCCCCTGCAGTTGTCCAGTTTGCCAGTGTCTGGACAGGGAAAAATCGAGTTAGGGAAAAATTGTAGCAGTTTATGTCTTCTTCATAGTGTAGAAAGCTTTTTGTGCTTTCTTTTGCCCCATGTCTGGGATTCCACTAGAGTCAGGGATCTAGTGGTGGGACCATCCACAGAGATGGAATATCAGATATGTAATTTCTATAGGTAATAACCACCTTAAGCTGCTTATATTCCCTCCCCTGGGACTGCTCTGAGCAAAGTGTGGAGCAGGATGGTTTTTATCAGTAAACTGAAACTACTCATCAGTGAATGCTGAGTGTGGTGGAGGGACAAAGTCATGAAGGCTGTGTGTGCACTGTTGGACCTGAGCATATTTATAGAAGAATGTGGCCAAAATTAGAGGGACTGTAATAAGAGTAAGAGCATCTGTTGTGACTGCAGTCCTCCAAATCAGAATTAATGATGTTTTCTGAAAATATCTATGAATTACTAAAAACAGAAGAAATTCTTTAACAATTTGACTTAGGGTTAGTAACTTACGGATGCCTTGATAACACTACAGCTACTTTTCTAATGATTTCAGTGGTAAAATATTACAAAGCTTTAGTATTTTACCTCACCTGGAAGTTAGGCTTTTTGAGTTTGATATCTGCAGAAGTTTCTCTAATTACAAGCAAGGAGGAAAAAAAGCCTACTGGAGAGCTCAGCATCTCTGTGCCCATTAAAACAAGGACAGGCAGCACTGGGAAATGGGAAGCACTCTTCTCTCCTGCTGCTGGGGGAGTTCCTGCTGCTCTTGCTGTCACCTGGAGGTGCTGTCAGTATCTTTTGGCAAAGGAAAGGGGGCATAAAAGGAACAAAGTTCTCTACAACCACCTGGAAGGAGGCTGTAATGTAGGTAGGTGGTGAGGCAGCCTCTTCTCCCAGATAACAGTAATAGGATGAGAGGGAATGATTGCACCAGAAGTTCAGGTTGGATATTAAAAAGAATATGTTCTCAGCAAGAACGGTGATGCGGTGGCACAGGCTGCTCAGGGAGGTGGTGGAGTCACCATCCCTGAAGGTGTTGAGGAACTGTATGAGTGTAGCACAGAGGGACATGGCCAGTGGGCATGGTGGGGGTGGGCTGATGGTTGGACTAGGTGATTGCAAAGGTCTTTTCCAACCTTGGTGATTCTATGATTCTCTGTAATGCCTTGAAGTAGATTTTAAGAGCGCATAGATAATATAATGCTTTAATAGCTGCTGCGTGTTTGTGATAGGGGAAAGTAGATTCCAAAGTAAAACAGCATGGACTCTTACATGTGAAGATTCCTGACTGCTTCTGGATTACCAGAATTTGGTCCATATTTTATAGCTTATAGAATCACCAAGGTTGGAAAAGACCCACAGGGATCACCCAGTCCAACCATCCACATGTCACCAATAGTTGTCACTAAACCATGTCCCTCAACACAAAATCCAAACACCTCCAGGGTCGATGACTCCACCACCTCCCTAGGCAGCCCATTCCAGTGCCTGACCACTCTTTCAGAGAAGTAGTATTTCCTAACATCCAGCCTGAATCTCCCCTGGCACAGCTTGAAGCCATTCCCTCTAGTGCTATCACCAGTTACATGGGAGAAGAGGCCAACCCCCAACCCCCAGCTCACTACAGCCTCCCTTCAGATAGTTAAAGAGAGCAATAAGGTCTCCCCTGAGCCTCCTCTTCTCCAAACTAAACAATCCCAGCTCCTTCAGCCGCTCCTCATAAGACCTGTGCTCCAGACCCCTCACCAGCTTTGTTGCCCTTCTTTGAACCCGTTCCAGGGCCTCAATGACTTTCTTGCAGTGAGGGGCCCAAAGCTGGACACAGTACTCGAGGTGTGGTCTCACCAGAGCTGAGTACAGGGGGACAATCACTTCCCTGTTCCTGCTGGCAACACCGTTTCTGATGCAAGCCAGGATGCCATTGGCCTTCTTGGCCACCGGGCATGCTGCTGGCTCATGTTGAGCCAAGCATCAGTCGATACCCGCAGGTCCATTTCCTCTACAGTCTTCCAGCCACTCTGACCCAAGCCTGTAGTGTTGCCTGGGCCAAAGTGCAGGACCTGGCATTTGTCCTTGTTGAACCTCATCCCATTGGCTTCAGCCCAGCTGTCCAGCTGTAGGGCCTCGCTACCCCCAGGCAGATTAACACTTCCAGCCAACTTGGTCATCCGCAAACTTACTGAGGGTTCACTCAATGCCCTCATTCAGGCCATCAATAAAGATATTGAAGAGAACAGGCCCCAGCACCGACCCCTGGGGAACACCACTCGTGACAGGTTGCCAGCTGGATTTAGCTGGATTCTTATGCTTTGTCCTCAGCAATTGCTAACACCTTGGGTTAAGGAAGTGAACTGATGATCCGAAGTGATGATCCTAATGTAAATGTTTGCAGCCTGAAACACTTCTTTTTGTGTGCATGTTTCTAATAAATGTGTCACCCTCCCACTTGTGCTCTATTGTATCAGAATTACATGTCTGTTAACTCTTAAATGCTTTTGAGATGTTTGACAGTCTTTGCTTTGCAAGTGCCTCTGACCTCTTTCGCCTTCTGTTGCATTTCTCACCACTTTCTTCTGTGCAACTGGCGGCTTCCTTGTAAATACTCATTGGCTCACTGACCTGCTTCTATCTTCTCTTTGAAACTCTGTCTTTCTTGGATGCTACTGGGAATCTGGCACAGGTTAGGCTGTTCAGAATAGTGAAATTGTTGTCTTTCCTGTTAAGCATGACCCCAGTTTCTTTGTTCTCCCTATTTCTGATCATCCTCCTGTTGATTTTTTTTTTTTTTTTTGGCTTGTTTGTAAGTGGTCAGTATACTGTCTGCCTGTTATCTGTGCATGTGCAGAGCTTGGGAAAGGATGTCCATACCAGGGTTTACCAAAGTAGAAACTAATGTTACAAGTGCCATGATAGGTGAAAACTCAAAAGAAAATAATATATTCGTAGTGTTTGAGTGATCCACAGTTTCCCTGCTAGGAACGTTATACTAAGCTTGGCTGACACTAAAGTACTTTTGTTACTTTCTTAAATTTTGAGAGTAACAGAGCCATCACTATCAGAAACAAAGTTTGCCGTTTTCAGATATGACAAAATGATGACCGGTACCAGGACCTCTATGCTACTGCTTCCTGTTCTTGCCACTGTTGATCATGAGCTTATTCTTTTGCACTTGGAGATTTTTTCCCTCTTCTGCCTCCTGCTTCTTTGCGTTGCTCCATTTTCAGTTTGAATGCATATATTTGAATACTGTCTCTATCATGTTGTCTTGTGCCATTTGAGGTAGGTAGCAAAGCTCCTGCCAGCTCCACAAGCATAGGCGTCAGAAATTGTACACTTAGGCTGATTGGTGTTGCTAGGTGGTGATGTTTAGTTTGTACTTAGACACACAGGGTTAAGTTGGAGACCTTGTACTAACTGGGATGCTTTGGCACTCAGTGGGGGTAGCAGCAGCTATGGGAGATGATGTTATAGAGATCTTTTCCAGCCTTAATGATTCTATGATAATATGATCACTTAGTCCAATTGTAAGCCAACCCCCACCATGCCCACTGCCCACGTCCCTCAGTGCCACATCCACACGACTCCTGAACACCTCCAGGGATGGTGACTCCACCACCTCCCTGGGCAGCCTGTGCCATTGCACTTTCTGAGAACATATTTTTGCTAACATCCAACCTGAACCTCTCCTGGTGCAACTTGAGGCCATTCCCTATCGTTCTATCACTGTAACCTGGGAGAAGAGGCCAACCCCCACCTCACCATGACCTCTTCTCAGGTGGCTGTGGAGAGCGATGAGGTCTCCCCTGAGCCTTCTCTTCTCCAGACTGAACAACCCAGTTTGCTCAACTGCTCCCAATATGACTTGTGCTCCAGACTTTCTGGACCAGCAGCTGTATGCCTGTGGACCAGCCTAAGGCATCCCCTGAGAAAACAGAAATCTGTCTTTAGGCACCTGGCTGTGCCCTTAACAAAGCTGAACGGTGTAAGACTCTTTGGCTGTGAGGGCAAGACCCTATCAAAAGTGCTGTAAGTATTTAACCACGTACTTATTTGATTTGCACTTCTCTGTGAAACACCACTACTCTGTATTTCCATTAGATAGTGATGTTTGAGGTTTCTGGTGTTTCAAAGTCAAGTGTTTGTAAAAGGGCATCCAGATATACCTTCTGGTTGACCATCCAGCTAAGCACATTGGGTAGGACACCTTGTGGATGTTGGTTCTGGCTATTTGGTCTGCTAATGTTAAGCATGTGTATGCTCTTTTCCTCTCCAGTGCTGTGCCAAGAGCTTTTATTTGACAGAAAATGTTGTGTATGTATCCTGCCACTTGAATTTAGTGGAATTTTTATCAAAATATTCAGTTAGTCTGAAGTAGTTTAAAATTTATGTAGGATTTGAGAGCCTATTTCTTAATAAAAAATTTTTAAAATCCCACAAAACAAGCAAACATTACCACCAAAAAACCCAAACAATCCAATCTCCATGTTTACCTATGAATCATTTTTAAAACTTTCTTATACAGAGACAACTTAAATACAAAAATCACTACAGCTTTCATCATTCTAAAGATTTATGTGGATGGTAATTTAACTGTAAGTGCTGAGCACAGGCGGCCAACAACCCAGCTTGAGCACAAGGTCTTATCTAAGATGATTCCTCTTTCAAAACAGTTCTCATTTAGTTTCAAGATTGGGTGTTTTATTGTAAAAGCTGCCTAGGAGCCTAAGGGAAATAGATTTTATTCAACCAAAAGTAATAGGCTTCATTCAGTTTTTGTGGCATTCTTGATCTTTAAATCAAAGTCACTTATTTTCATTTCAGGGAGTCATTTCATCCCCAGCAGGGAACAACATTGCTTGACTGACACCAAATTCCCCCGCACCATTTCTGAGATATGTCATGTCAGTCAAGCACACTTAGGGCTGTGCTGAATCATCAAAAATGCTGATAAATCAGAAAGTAAAAACTTCAGAAACTTTGCTGTGACTGGAGACAGAGGAAGGAACAAGTGCCTCCATCTGTGCCTCCAAACACCACAATTAGACTATCAGATTTAAATGGCAGGGTGTGCTACGTGCAGGAGCATTCTGTGTTCTGATGGAGTTTGTATATAACTAAGACATAAAATACATATAGGCTGTTCTAAAATTGAATTATTGGGCTTTGAGTGCAGGAGCCAAGAAGTTCATGGACAGTAGGGGCACAGGTATCTGAAAAAACCCTTGTGGTCTGTATGCCCATTCAGTGATCTCTGTTTTGTACCTGATGCGCTATATCTAAGCACTTACAGCATAATCACAGTATAGTGTAGGTATTTATTAGCATTGGGTGAAAATTAGGTACTCTATCCAAGAGAACTGTCCGAAGCTTGCATTGATGAGTATATTGGATTTGGATTTGTGGAAGGCTGCGGTAAGACAGATTGTTGGGGAATGAGGATTTAATGAGGTTTGGTCAGTGGCTCAGGAGAAAGCCAGCATGGTGGAGCAGAGTGGGAGCATTGCTGAGAGCAGCACCTGGCTGAAGCTGGATGAGGCTGACTATTGGGGCTGCCCTGGCAGAGCCCAGCTCTGATTTCCTGGATGATGTATTTTTTGTATGGTGATTTTGGTGCTTTGAGCGTATACAGCTGTACGCCAAGAACCAAAGCAGGTGTCAGGAGGTGTGCCTGTTAAAATACATGAGGCAGTTCTTTTCCCAGGACTAGCTTACAAGGCAGGAAACTGGCTATCTTCCCGAGGGCTATTTGCCTTTTCTCAGCTACCTTATTATTATTTTTTTTTCCCCAGCTGGACTATGTCGAGTTAGGGTTTCCTAATGCAGCTTAAGAGGACCTGGCATTATAAATTCCTTTCATACCTCCCTAGGCTATTTACTGCATCTGACCTGTGCACCTGTGGCAGTCTTTCTGGGACCCGAGTGTTCCTTCAGCAGTCTTTTTCTTTCAGTAAAGTAGTGCTTGGGAGACTCTTGTTTGAAAGGCAATGATCTCAATCCTTTTTTTCTTGGAAAGAGCTATGCAAACTTTCTGAATGCAGTCTTTCTTGCTTTAACTTCTGCTTTGGTTCTTGGCACTTTGGGTCATTGCCTTAATCATAGAATCACAAGGTTGGAAAGGACCTACAAGATCATTTATTCCAACTGTCCTCCCACTACCATTGTTACTGCAAGCTACTACACCACAAACCTTCTTACAGCTGCAAAGAAACAAGATTCTTCAGAACCACTGGTTGAAGAATGGCTTTGAAAGAACACCAGAATTGTTGTAGTGCTGCTCCTGGAGGTATTCCTGTAGGAGCAGTCAGGTTTTAGAGCTTGCAGTGCAAATCCTGTTCCCCAAAAACCCACAGTCTGACATACACAGATAAGATCACAAATACAAAGATGCATACTTTTTTTTTTAATCATTAGTTATTTATTTGATATGATCTGATTGTACTTCTTGGAGTCTCTTTTTGTTTAACTGAGTTGAAAGGCTCAAACACCTTCAAAGCTGCATTCCTAGACCTCTTTGTATTAGTATTTACTCTCAGCACAGTGATTCTGTAAAGCACGTCTGCATGTGTTTTCTTTAAGCATAGGCTTAAAATCATGTGACGTTTAAGCCCTTGGCTAACCAAGGATCACTTTTTCCTGATTCAGTCTCGGTGCCTGTCTTCTTACTCCTTTCTTGAAATAAGAAACTAGTGATGAGGTCAGCCAGCTGCCCCAAATTCAGCCACCTGCCTCTGTTTCCTGAGCTTTATCATTACAGGAGGGTAGATCTTAACAACCTCATGAAGCAGAAGCAGAGCTGGCAGCACTCTTTGTCCTTTCAGTTAGTAAATGCTGCTAGATGGCTGCAGCCTTCCTTGGAAATGCTGGGGATTGCTGCCTGAGGTGGTTGTCATGCAGCTGTACTCAGGGCTTCTCCCACTGTTTTGTTTGAGGCTTCTTTGTGTAAAAATCAGAATCATTTGAGTTGGAAGGAACTCTTAAAGCCTTCTGATCCACCTCCCCCGCAATAAACAAGGACACCTACAGCTCCATTAGATTGATCAGAGCCCCATCCAGCTGGATCTTGGAGTACTCCAGGGGCTGAGCATCTACAGTCTCACCTATGCCAGTGCTGTAGACAGAGCTATGGAGCTGATCCTGATACCTCTTTGGTGCCATCAGCGTTTATTTTAAATACTTGGAAAGTGAAACAGCATCAGAAAGATGGAATTTGAGGAGCCGGGAATATCTGACGACTTTCTGGTTATGCGATGTATTTGCCATTATTTCCTATCATAGAAAGATATAGAGTTTAAATGGCCTCTGGCTTTGGGAGTTCCTTGTGAAATCTGCCCTTGTTCTTGATCTAGCAGTTGGCAACTCTGCCTGTGACAAGGAGTTGGTACTTAATGATCCTTGAGGTCCCTTCCAATCCAAGCCGTTCTATGATTCTAACATTCTGTGTTTCTATGAATAAGAGATATACTACCCACATTTTTTGAGAAAGCAGAACATGGAAGGCATTAGAAAGATAAAAAAAAAATACCAGGTTCCCTCCCTGGCAAAGGTGTTAAACCAATGCCTTGTCCACATGAGAACCTGGGGTTTGGTTTTATTATAATTCCTAACAGGAAAAAATAAACTAATTATTGTCGATGGCAGGAGAGAGGTGAAATCTAGTTCTGTTTATTAGATATCCTTAATTCTAAAACAACTTGTTTCTTGCGTGCCTTTGTCCGTCTCAAATCAGTTCTTTCCATAACTTTGATGTCACAGGAAGAGGATTCAGCAGTCCTGTGGGTCACCTCATTTCTACAAACACTTCCACCTTTACCTTATAGCTACAGAGTTTTCTATCATAGAGATTCCAGTTTTGGTCTTTCTTATACTTTTGAACTATTTATTGTATTGATTCTTGCAAGAGTAAATTTATGGCTATTTAAAGCAACAGTGAAGTTACTGTGAAGGAGAAATGATAAGGGAAATTATTAATGTGACTACACTTTGTCAGAATCTGAGGTGAAGTCACTTCGAATTGGTGGCTGTGTATTTCTTTGAAGAAGAAAGCTCTCCTCATCAGACCTACTGAGGCAGTAAAAGCATGAATATGCACTCACTGTCGATCTCTGAGTGCATTCTGTGTCTTGATTTCTGGTCAAAACTAATCCTACTGCTTCTTTTAAAAAGTATGAAATGGCTCTCTCCTTGAGTTCCAGCTCAGGAGTGTAAGTCAATGCCGTGTGAAGGTTGCATGATTATTCCTTGCTCAGATAATGAAATGTCACACTGTGATAAGGAGCTGTATGCGTTTCCATTTGCAGTGTCTGGTTATTTACTGATAAAAGAGGAATGATTCAGTTCCAGTTACTTTCAATAACGTGAGCACTGAGGGAGATTGTTCTAATTCCTTAATAAAAATCTTCAACTTCCCAAACCCTGGAGCTGCTCTGCACAAGAGATGTATGAGCTGATGTTCGCCCTAGGGAAGGCTGTGGCTTCTTGCTTGTCTTCTGCAGGAACATCTCTGTATGTGGAAAGCGAAGTATAGGGAGTTATGTATATATATTTTTCTCCTTAGAGAGGTGGTCATTATGAAGCCCCAGGGGCAGAAGTGCAAAGGTGGTATTTCCCTCTTTATTTTTCTTCTCTATATGCTTTCAGTATATATTTGAACACTCAGATTAGAAATACAACTGTGGCAGAACAAAGTGAGTGGTAGCGGGACAGGAGTCACAAGTGCATGTTCTTTTCCGAGTTATTAAAGTGGGACAGTTAACCATTTACTCAGATTTCAGAAAAGCTCTCCTGTGTGCCTTAGGGAATCATTGACATTTACGTGTTAGTTCAGTTTTGAAATTATTTTAAAAGCTGTTACAGAACCTGAGCTAAAGAGATAAATAAATGGTGGCAGACAAAACTTGAAACAGGATCCGTGTGTACCCTAAAGGCTTACACACATAGGGGCATACATGGACGTTCCTACAAATGAGAAGCTGTGGATACTGGAGCTGCTTGTTCTGCAGTACATTGCACACAGTATGTGTTTAACAGCTATTAGCAGTGCTGTGTTTCTTATACTTTCCAGGGGCTGTAAATGGAAGCAGAGTGGTGAGTTGAGCAGGATGGTGATGGTTGACCGTCCTCTGCAAAAGAAGGGAACAGAGTCTGTCCCCTGCTCAGCTGAGCTCTGGGGTTTGTGCTGGTATCCAGTACTTCACTCTTTCAGGAATGGCTTTGCCAGTTCCTGCTAGAGCTGACAGGTTTTTGATTTAATATTTTACTTGGTCACTGGAAGTATTTTCTGCTTGGACTGTAATATCACTTGCTGTTGGAAGAGAGTGGGGGAACACCATAAAACCAGATCCCTTACTTCATCTTTTACCTTTAAACTGCCTTAATGAAGACTACCAGTCAAAAATTATTTTCTAGAGCCTTCAACCACCTCCTCCCTGGAACTGTATAAAGTAGCTTACTTACTTGGCTATTTCTTATTTACTTCTTTGCTTACAGCACAAATTAGAAATGCTTTATGGGTATGTATGGTTTTTGCATTTAGATGGAAGCAGTGGGGCTGCGTGCTGTTAAGTATCGCACAGTGGAGTGTAAAACAGGATGTGTCACTGAAATACCAGTTAATCTGTTTTTCCCAGACCTATAATGTGTTCGAGAGTATAATGCTCTTTTGTTGCAGTAATTCCCTGTAAGAATCTAAAAAGGATATAAGATTTTTTGTCTCTGTGTAGAATGTTCGGCTGGCATCTTGCCTTGTTATTAAATACGGATTAGAAATAACATTGAGGTATTTAAACATAATTCTTGTAACAGGATAAATAGCTTAGAGCATTTGATTTGTTGCTTGTGTGCTTGTGACCTGGTAGCATTCCCATTAATGCATGCATGGGCAGAACTGACTCTGTGGGCAGAACTCATACCAAAAGGAAATTTGGGCCTGTGTGGCCTGGTGTGAAATGAAGCCTGCCAGCTCTGCCTGTGGCTCACCTGCCTTCAGTTAAAGGTTGTTGAAATTGTTTTCTTGAAATTAAGGGTAAGAAACTCAAAGAGAGAATGTCACATCTGCCATTAAAAAAAAAAACAAACCAAACCTATTTCCATTTAAGAGGAGAGGCAGTGATTGCTCACGAAGTTTTAAAGATCTCAGTCACTCTGCACGAGTAATACCCACATAATTCATTGTCACCATTATTAGTTGGCTTCTTTAACAACTAAAAGTAATGCTATCTTGAATGAGAACTAATTAAAGAATAACTACTGAAATATGATAATTACTTGTGTAGGATAATGATATTCCTAAATTGGGTAAGATTCATTTAAACTCTACTAACTTGTAGCTGAAGCTTTTCATTCTTTGATAGTCACGTTTTCATATTCCAATTTATTTTTACCTTGTTGAGTGAGCAAAGCAGTAGACTTCTGGTTGCTAGTCACTTTTGTGTTATTGCCATGCACTTGTGCTGTGGAAGCCTGGTAGCTAGGTGTGGGTGTCCTGTATGTTTCATTAGTTGCTTTCCTGTCACAAGAGGTGTATCAGTGAATGGTGTGGGTTGGAAAGGACCTCAAAGATCATCTAGTTCCAAGGTGTTTCAGGTCGAAGGTTTCACCCTGGAAGCAGGCACAACACTGTCCCAAGTTATGCCATGTGCCATAGCTACCACAGTGGCTTTATTTGCAGATCTGGTGCTTGTAGCTGTAAGATATCTGAGGAAATCTGTAACTTGCATTTTTCCTGTGTAATTTCATTCGATTTTAGAATATTTTTCAGAGTACTTGTTGCCTGCATTTATCTGCCCAGAGTTGCAGTTGAAAATGCTTTTGGCAACATTACGGGGCTGGGTAAGGCTAGCTGTAGCACTGTGTGTAAAATGGCAGGATTGTTGTACTTTTCTCTTTTGTAAGATGGCATACATACATGAGCTTAATCTTTAATCCATTTAATTTGAATAGGAGTGAATATTAGTGAAACCACAGCCTCTATAAATGTATCACGGAGTATTGCATATTTAAATTTTCACTCATAGCTGCCTGTTTTGTGTTTGTTTTACAGCGTTATCACTTAATGGTTCATTTATTTATGATCTCAATCAGAACCGGAAGGCCTGACTGCTGGCAGACCTGCGCTCAGTGGGAATGCTGGGCAGATTGCAAGCAGACAAATCAAAAGAAAACGTGTGTTTTGTCTAAATAATACCCATTCTAAAATCATAGAATGGCTTGGGTTGGAAGGGAACTCAGGAACCATCAAGTTCCAACCCCATCTGCCACAGGCAGGGTTGCCACCCGCTTGATCAAGTACTAGATCAGATTACCCAGGGCCCCATCCAACCTGGCCTTAAACACTTCTGGGGTTGGAGCATCCACAACCTCTCTGGGCAGCCTATTCCATCCAGCTCCTCACCACTCTCTCAGTAAAAAATGTTCCCTCCTTTAGATTAAAACTACACCCCTTGTCCTATCACTATTTACCCTCATACAGAGTTTATTTCCCTTATGTTCCTAAACTCTCTTTAATTATTGGAAGGTTGCAACAAGATCTTTCTGCAGCCTTCTCTTTTTTAGGCCGATCAAGCTCAGTTCTTCCAGCCTATCTTCATAGGAGAGGTCCTTCAGCCCTTGCAAGGCTTGTGGCCCTCCTCTGGACCCACTCCAACAACCCCACTCCTCCTTGTGCTGGGGGCTCCAGACCTGGACACAGCATTTCACATGGGGCCTCACAAGGGCAGAGCAGAAGATAATCACCTCCCTAACCTTTCTGACCACCCCTCTTCTAATGGAACTCAGGATACCGTTGGCCGTCTGGGCTGCAAGCACACACTGCTGGCTCATGTTCAGCGCTTCATCAACCAGGATTCCTAAATTTGGCTCCTTGAACGTCACATTCTGTACTTCCCAGTGGTTTTGTAGTTGTTGTCATTACAAGTTCTTGTAAATAGATGCCTGTAACTTTCTGGAACAACATTAACCTTTTAATTGAAATAGTTTCTGCTTAATTCCTTCTTTTTCTTCTTTAAAACATAATTTAGTTAATACTTCCATTATTGCTTAATCAGTTTTGAGAGATGCAGCTATTAAAATAGAAAAGGGAGTACATTGTTTCTAGTGTTTTTCAGACCTATTAGGTTGCTCTAATTATTCAGAAAACAACTTGACAAAGGTAAAAAGTTTATTGCCACAAAGTTACTTCTTAATGAAGGAAAAATTCTGCCTATGCATCAAAAGTGTTTAATTACTTACTAAGTAATTAAGTTAATTTCACCTATAATTACTTACCCAGCAGACCGTGGTAAGTAAATAAAGTAGCAGAAGTCAGAATAATTGAGGCTTTCTCTGTCCTGAAATGGCTGCTGGCACACAGTGGGGGAAGAGAACAGAAACGAAAGGAAATTGCAGCAATTTCAGGCTTCTTTTCCTTTCTATCATGGAGAGAGGATTAGAATTTCCTGATGTATACAACCCCTTTAAACTCTGACCACAGTTTACTACATAAAAGCAGAATGGAAGCTAATGTCCTGCTAAGAAACTCCAGCATACTGTAAATTCCTCAGTGTGAATTGAGGACCAAAAGCAGAGAACTGTTTCCAGCAAAAAGTGAAGCATTCTAGAGAATTTGTTTTGGAAGAGCCTTAGTGGACATAAGAATTGTGGAATGAATGAAACAAAGTAGTCATAATAGCGTAATGCGAATACTGCACAGAAGAAAGATCTAACTAGTGTAATTTCAGAAATCTAACAGAATGAAAATAGTCTTAATTAACACAGTTGTTGGAAGATATTAAGAAATGCTAATAGGTCACTGGTTCGTGAGACATAAACATTGCAAGGAGGGATGTCACGGTTTCTGTGAGTGGGAGCCCTGCTTCAAGACACAGCCTGTTTTTTTACTATCAGTAATAATGAGTAGATAGTTTATTATTAACTAATCACTGATGTACAGCTGCATCGCTAAAAACACAGTAAACAAGTGTATGTCATTCTGTTTGTAGGTAGGCTCAACCTTTAGCCTACTGCTTACACTCTGTGGTCACATAAAACAGGTTGTGTCCTGTGGTTGATTGAAACTGTGCAGGTAAGGAGTTAATTCCTTCCATCTCCTTTCACCTGCACTCATTTCCTTTCACTCGTTTTCTGTTGGCACTCTTTTTGGCTAGCCTTAGCTTAAAACTTTAATCCACACAGCATTTTATAAAGAACTTCCAGAAATTCTTCGGCATTCTCACATCCCTGCCGATGTTCTACAAATGAGTTTTCTGTTTATTCTTTAAGTTAGGGTCAGTCTTTTTATTCTGTATTTGTAGAGAAATTAGTTTACAGTACCTGTGTGTTGCTGTGAAGATCAACATGTGGATGAATGGTAATGCCTGATGGTTGCACGTATCGGCCATATATCTAGCTCTTTGTCAAGAAGACTGACTGCCTGCTTGCTCTGCCCCGAATCTGGCCAGCCTCAAATGCCCAGAGAAGCCTCCTGATGTCAACTTAGTCCTGTCTGAAAGCTGCCGCTCCTCATCACCAACTTTTGGGGAGCCATTAAGGTTCATTGTCTCATTAACAACATCCCAACTTGCTGCTTATATAGTAGGAGATATTTACTATCCCTTGCTGCTGTTCTGCTGGATGATATTTGAATACCATGTGCGTGCCTCTACCTTCTTTTGATGATTATCCAGTATAAGGGCAGCTGGCTGAGACATTCTCAGCCCTCCTGACCTCCAGTGCTGCTTGGGTGTGCTCACTGTCTGCAAGGACTTTGCTGTTTGGCCATCGTGGGTATCATCTGGATCCTGTAGCTGCCTCTAACTTCATGTCCCATTGCAGATTCTGGCTCTTGGCTTTTGTCATTGCTATGTGTGGCTACTAGACTAAGGAGAGGATTTCCAGTTGTGATTGTTGGTATCTTGTGTTTTCCTTTTTTCCTTTAAGTTGGGCAATCTTACCTGACCAGTGGATAAATATAAGCAGGTGTCCAGCTTTGCTATATGCATATATCAAACACACAGTGCCTGCACTTAGATTTGCAGTGATTAACTCAATCCACTTGAAATAAAAAGCCATTTTGTTCTAATTGTTCTCCTCTTCTTCCCCACCAGAAGGTAACCTCTGGCACCATTTACTTGCCTGGTTAATCTTAACACACAGACTTTCTTCATTGCCTGGCATCCTATCCTGTCCAGGCCATATAGCCTGGATGTCACTATCAGAGATACCATAGCCATCATCTGTTTTCTTTCTCAATGAATCATTGTATTATTTTGGAATGTAAACCCTATTTGAAATAACTGCTGCAGTTTGCTTAGCAGCACCTTTCCCTTCCATCATTGCCCCATAGTGTGCTACAGCATTATTGTCGCTTGGACATGTTCAGTGGCATGAATACAAAAACATGACACTCACCACTGTCCTGTCCTTGGAGGGATGTCCATGCTGCAGGTGAAGAAACTGTGCTGCAAGGGACGTCCCAGTACAGTGTAAGCCCAAGTTCCTCCTGAAAGGGATCAAGGCTCATCTTGAGATGGAATTCTTTTGAATTATTTTGAATTCTGCCCTGCCTTCATGGAGGTACCTGGTCTGATGCAGCCATCGCTCTTTCCCTAAAGCTGAGTAGGATAGTTGGGTCACACTGGGTATATCATGCTCTAGTCTTTTTTTTTTTTTTTTTCCTTTGCAGCAGCAGCAGCTATCTCTAGCTGATAAGTAGTCTCAAAAGATACATTTCAGCTCACCTAAGTTAAACTAGGTATCTAAACTGTATTGGGCTGTTTTGGGCTGTACTTGGAGAAAGCTGCACTGCCAGAGAGGATGTCATTCCAAGTGGGCAAGATTAATCATCCTTGAGGAGCATCTGCTTGTCTCTACTGACCTGTTGTCTCTGGCTGACTCTGTGAGGGGTGGTTTCCAACTTCAGTGTTTAACATAACAGTTTGTACCTGTTTTTATCACCTTTGTGTTATCTCTGTGCTCAGTGCTATTGTTTTGTGGAGTACTGAGTCTGTTCCAGAAGGAACCAGCGGTGCTGCCATTCCTGCTCTCAAGCTGCAGGCTCCCATCTATCTGTGCTTCATCATCAAATAATTCTCCAGCATCTCTCTGGTTCAAACTCACCGTCAAGTTTTGTTGAAATGCCAGATAAGACCTCCAGGGCTTCTGGCTTCAGCAAGAAAAAAGGGTCTCACAGGTGATGCTAAAGAAGGGGGTCCTGAAAATCAACCCACCCACCTACACCTTGTTCTTTAGAGAAAGCATTTTTCCTGCTCCCTCCTTTATGTTGCTTTTTGTTTGTTTTCAATGTAGCACCATAAAAAGAGAATGAAGATATATTTTCCAGATTGCTTATATTTATATTTACTGTTGTCTCCTTAACCTGAAAGCTTAATTAGGGTTTAGGACAAAATGTGTCATTGAATTTGTATGTTCATGGTTGCAGTCCTTTAAATATATTGTGCGTTATCTGAACCCTCTCATTTTGTTCAAGATAAAAGATAGAAATCTGGAATATTTCTAAATCTAAAATAAGGTACATTTTTTAAAAAAACAAAAATCCTAATGTTGCACTTTCAGTGACCAAGGTGCTTGTTTTGATCCTAAAAAGAGAAAGGAAAGGGGAAATAGGTTTCTTTCCTAAAGCATCAAGTTGCTATTGAACACAGCTTCCTCTCTGAGTTTCACTAGTGGGGATGTCACACACACAGCAAGAGTCTATCCTGGTGTGTACCAAATATACAGTTTGTGTTCAGGAATCTGAACTACCAGATACATTTTAAATATACGTATTTCTGCTATTTGGCTGAGACATTAAACAGTAGCTGGAAGCATCTGTTTCAAGTGTTGAATATTACATTGGCAGAACTACATAACCATTTAAAAAGAATAGGAATAATTAGTGGCAACACTTACAATTTTTCTATTAAAATATATTTTAAATTACAGATGTTTTACTTTAAAAATTTGCCTAGAAGTTCAATTTCAGCATCTCAAGTACTCTCAAGAGTGCTGTTAGCAAAAGACAGGAATCTTGCTGCAGAGGCGTCTCCGAGGCAGAGACTCGTGATGTGCCTCTGCTCAGAGCTCCAAGAGCAAGACAGGATTTTCATGTCAAGTCCAGTAGGTGGCACCAAAACAGTTCTGTAAAGTTCAGCGTTTGGGTGCTCGTGCTCTTGTCCTACACCATAAAATGAACATAGTGTTTTAATAGAGAAAATTCCAGGTAATCTGTTTCTTCTTGACAAAAAAAGCTTTGGTTTGAACGAGATCTTATCCAAATGATGTGCCCGTGGTGTTTTTAATGCACATCACAGTGCATGGAATATGTGTTGCTTTAGTATCACAGAATCACAGAATGGCCAGGGTTGGAAGGGACCTCAAGGATCATGAATCTCCAACCCCCCTGCCACATGCAGGGCCACCAACCTTCCCACCTAATGCTAGTCCAGGCTGCCCAGGGCCCCATCCAATCTGGCCTTGAACACCTCCAGGGATGGGGCATCCACAACCTCTCTGGGCAGCCTGTTCCAGTACCTCACCAGTCTCTCTGTAGTATATTATAGTTACCTTCAGTGAGGGAGAATATCTTGGAAATATATATCTTTATTGCATTCTTAACAGAAGTAATATTTAAAATTTTGCCTTTTTCAATGTTGTGGTACTAAATGAATCTGCAGAAATACTGTAGCAGGCATCAAAGCATAAATTGTGTTTTTTACCCTCGAGGTACAAACACGGATGTTTATAGAGATCCTTTGTCTCCTCGACTTATGGCAGCATGCTGCACTGCAGTTTAACCCAGTGCCTCTGAGAAGCTATTGGTAAGGTCTGAGGGGGTCACATTGTTTCCTTCCATCCTTCTGCCCTTGGTCTGGTCTAGCTGTGGGCAGACATTAGGACTTCACTGCTGCTGGAGGTTTCTCACTAAAGGCCTTCTGTAAATGCACTGAGAAAACTAACGTTGAGAGGTTTGTTGTTTATGTTCAGGATGACGTGAGATAATATCAGAAGTTGACTTGCTCTGAAGCAACATAAGGAAGAAAAGAAAAATGGGTGGTTTCAGCTACTACTTGTGTGTCAGTGTGAATAGGTTTGGGCAGAGTAGCTCAAGGCCAGGCTGGATGGAGCCCTAAGCAGCCTGATCTAGTA
The DNA here is from genome assembly GCA_037305975.1 of Chrysolophus pictus. Taxonomy (NCBI): domain Eukaryota; kingdom Metazoa; phylum Chordata; class Aves; order Galliformes; family Phasianidae; genus Chrysolophus; species Chrysolophus pictus. The sequence goes on along the minus strand of CM074576.1, from coordinate 90,114,385 downwards.
CTTGATCAAGCAGTTGGCAACCCTGCCCATGGCAGGGGGGGTTAGAACTTGATGATCTTTGAGGTCCCTTCCAACCTAAGCCATTCTATGATTGTAAGTAGAAGAACGTGAAACCTTGCCAGGAGTCTCTGACCAGGCTTGGGTCCTCCGTAGTCAACCAGTGGGCAGTGGGATTTCCTTTCAGGAGGAGTGGGAAGCATTGGAAGCTGCTTTTCTTCCTCCAAAGCTGTTTGGCTGATGCAGCAGGATGGGAAGCTGAGCAATCCACCACAGGAGTTGTGCTTGCCCTGCCATTGCTGCTTGGCACAGCTGCAAGACTGGCACAGCAGAGCTCAGCCCAGAGCAAGAGCACTGCTGGGCCCACTGAATCCCACCAGTACAGAACAAGTTAGTCTATACAAGGAATTAAAGTGAAACAGCTGCTATTCTCAGCAGTCACTACCTTCCTCACAGCTGCTTCCTATGCTGGGCCCAAGCGTATGAACCTATTGTAGTTTTGCAGGCCCAGTAGTTTGGGGTCTAGTTCTTCTTCATTGATGGGAAACCAATTGCATTATGAAATAGGAGAGGGGAGTTGTTAGTGTGATACGAGAAAGAAGAGCACACAGAACCAGTCTGATAGCTGGGGTTTAAATGTGGAAATGTGCAAGGGAGCTGTGATTCCCTGAGGCAGCCAGTCCAGCAGGATGGGCAGGGGTGGATGTGGAATGCTGGTCCTAGTCTCTGGCCCTGGTAAGCAGTGGTTCTGCTCCACTTGCTGGGTAAGCCTGCCTCTTGGCCAGCAAATACAGGCAAGGAGAAACTTAGCTCCCTTGTGCTGAAGTAAAAATGGAATTGGAGTTCAGTTTTCAGGGAAAAAAAAGTTATGCTCACTGATCTCTTTTTTTTTTTTTTAATTATTATTATAGCTTCAAAGGGATTATAGAGTTATATAAAAACAAGCAAAAAATCTTGTCTTCTCTGCTTCTTCTGAACTGCTTCTTCTGTTCTTAACCTTCATCAGGAAACAAAAAGTCCAGGAAAAACAAATTCCACTCATCAAGATTTTGGAGGCACAGGACATTTGAGGTCAAGAGAAGAACCTTCAAAGCCCCTGTTCCTTAGACGTTTGGACATAAACTGTTACAAAACAAAATTTTTCAGCAGTTCCAGGGACAGAGCAACTGCAGCTCAGAGAGAGCCCAAATTAGTGGTTTACAACTTACATTCGGTATATGACTCTTCTGTAGAGTAATTACCCTGAGGATAGAATGCAGAGAAAAGTGACCTTTTAAAGGCTACTCAGAAAATCAGAGCTGCCAGATCAAGGTGGTATAATTCTTCTGTGAGTCTCTCTGATGTTTTGTGCATGAGGTCTAGTGTGTAGGGAAATGAGTACCAAGTGTGATGGTGCTCTTAACTTGAGAACTTAGGCAGTAGTGGAAAGAAGGATATGGAGAGCTCTACCCTTTCCCAGTAAGACTTAGTACACAAACTAACCAAGGAGCAAACGCAAAAAGAAAACCCACAAAAAAAGTCTGAAGAAAGTGTGGAACAGTGAAAAATAGGGAGTGTCAGCTAATAATCCCGTTAAGTAATGGTACATGGTTATGGGATTATGGGGAGCTTTAATAAGTTGATACTGCCACAATATGCAATTGCTGCCTAGGGCCCTGAAGGCTATGAAAGAAAGCTTCTATACACAGCGTGAAAGTTTTCTTGTCTGCAGCAATGGCTGTCCTAATTGTTTGATTAATGAACTCATTAAATCTCAGTATTACTAGAAGAAGCACATTGACCTCCTGACTGATCACAGTTAAAACATAAATGCCATTTACTCAAGGCTCTGGTTAGACATCTACTTAGCAGCAGAACAGCCCCAAACACACCGACTTCACCAGCAGGATCTGGAGGTTAGGAGAGTGTCACAACAACTGCAGGTGGAGGCCAGGCCATTACCTGCAATAATACCAGCATTTGCCTGGTTATTAAGGTTATAACCAGTCTGGAAACACAATCCTCCATTGAATCAACAGCCAGGCTCCCGCTGACTTCCCTGGAGTTAGGATTTCACTCTGCGTCATCCCAGAGCACAGAAGTCAGGAAGTGTAATTAAACCCTGCACACAGACCAAGCCCAGCTTAGAGTTAAACATCCCAGAATAGTGCTGTGGAAGAAAATGCAGGGTATTCTGCTCTGAGGCTGCAGCACCCCTCGCTATGCTGTAATCCTGTTGGTATTAACTCATGGACTCTCACTGTTGTATTGTGTTCCTACAAGGTGAAATACTGACCCACTGTCTCCGTGCTATAAAAAAGGCCATGCTGACTTTGTTGGAAAGTACATTAACGTACAGTGATGGCATGGTTCAGCTATCGTGTTGCTTGATAGACTGCAATAAAGTTATTTCAGTACCTCAACCCGTGATTTTTGAGTCAACGTGGCCAACCCCCTGTTTGGGAGCTTGAACAAATGCCTTTGGCATGTGTCGCTGGTGCTTTTTTGTCCATTAGCAGTTGTGGCTCACTGGATTCAATGAACAGAGGTGTCTCCTAGGGGGCGAATGCAAGCTGACGTATCTGAAATCATTTCAGCTAGCTGTATTCACCCTGGCTTCCTCAGTAGGCCAAAACATTAATATTTTAGGCTTTCACCTGAGGTTATAGGAAATTGTTGTATCTTTGAGATGCCAGGCCAGAATGGTGTCAAACTCCAAATCACATTCAATGTTCAGGCTTTTTCAGTCATTTCAGTCAGCCCGTTACTGCTATAGCAGGGAAAGGTTTCATCACTGCTTGTGCTATTGTGTGGGCTATTGTAGTTTTTCTGTCACTTGCCTCCAGCTCTGCAGAACTGAAAGAAATGCAGAGGTACACACCTCCAGCTGTGGCAGTGGTAGAGTTGTCAGTTGTCCCATTTCATTCAATTCTGAAATGTTCAAATGACTTTTGTTTTCATTATAGGTTGCTAGCAGGCTGAAAGACTTGAAGGTCAAAGGCTAAGAAACTGACTGCTATTTTATCCACAGTGAAATAGAAAAATGATAGTGCTGTAGTAAATTTTCCTCCCACACAAGCATGAAGTTAAAAAGTTTGCACTCAGATAAAAACCAGGAGGTTGCTACTGTAACATATCCATGGCTACCAGTCCGTCAGCTTCCTAAGTGGCCTTTCTGTCGCTCCAGTTAATGACAAATTGGGACTCTGCCTGCTTCATATCTGCATTTGTCATGGTAACTCATCTGTCTGGGCCTGCATCTCTGGTTCCACCATTATGATGTTTCCCCAGAAAAGCCAGCTGGGGCTCCCTGAAGTTTGCTGTCACCATGGTGATGTGGGACAACGCAGAGCAACAACCTCATTTCCTTACCTCCAGCAAAGTTAGAGGGAGACAAAAATTCAGTATTCAGTGACCAGTAGAAAATAGTAACCAATCAGAAAAAGTCAACCTACTGTCAGTCTTGATCACATAGCTCTTGTCTGGAAAGTTCTCTGAAAGTTACATGAACCCTGATGAGATAATTTATTTTTTCCTATCCAAGGCTGAATAAAAATACCACATCATTTGTAGGAACTGTCCCTCAGTGCCACATCCACACAGCTCTTGAACACTTCCAGGGACAGCGATTCCACCACCTCCCCGGGCAGCCTGTGCCACTGCCTCACTGCTCTTACTGAGAAGAAATGGTTCCTAATATCCAACCTGGCACAACTCAAGGCCATGCCCTCTTGTCCCATCTCTGTTACCTAGGAGAAGTAGCCAAGTGAAACATGTCGTGAGAGACAGGATGAGGTAAGATGGTGTAGATTTAGGGTTTTTTTAAGCACATGCTAGCAGCAGGTGTAGTCTCGTTCTTAAGAAGTGCACAGTAGTTTCTGATCAAATAAGTTGTACAGTGTTGGAAAGCAATGCTCCAAGTAAGAGCAAAACCACAACAGCTTTCATTTTTGCCACTTACGAAACAGGTCCTATTTAACAGAGCAGCCCAGCTATTCTTAGCATCTCTAAAATGCCAAAATGCTAAATGAGGCAATAGGCTATTATGTTTTTTCTCACCAAGAGAGCCTGTAGTTGGCATAGTACCATAGCAGAAAGCAGCAGTGGTTAGAGGAGGATCCTCCCCACTGACATGGAGAACCATGGCCTGTGCATTGCGGCATTGTGCCTACTTGAGGCCAGGTGCTTGTTTCCATCCATGGAGCTCTTGGTGAAGGTGAGGAGCTTCAGGCAACCCAACAGCCATGAACACTGGTGGAAAGTTTATTTGAGATTCATCTGATAGCACTGAGGAGGGTGATGGAGCAAGCAGAACTAGTTTCATTACTGTACATTGTTTTGTCTTATGTAGTCCAAAACATTCATGAACTATTAAGTAAATGACACGCTCAGGTTTTTATTTCTGTACCCTTACACATAAGCAAAGCTCTTAAACTGCTCTTCAGGAGAATGCTGTGGCAGGCTTAAAAACTAGGCCTTTGAGCTCTTACAGCAGGGCACAAAGTCCAGTAGAGCTGCACCGCCATGCTGAGCTGTGCCTCGTGTGTTTGCTCAGAACAAGACCACCATGAGAGGCACGGTTACATGCCTTGGCCAGGGCCGAGTTCCATTAAGATGGAAACCCATACGTTGTCCCCGATCCTGTGCCTTTCCCCCAGACATTAGCCAGAGGTATGTGGTATTTGTGCTTCGTTAGGCACTGGTTCAGCAAAGCATGGAGACCGGTGTGCTCAGCTGCTTGGCAGCTTCCTTCCTGCTCTGGGGCCCCCACGATTGTTTAGTTGAAAACCCTTTAATTTTTTGATTTATTCTGTTTATTCCTTTAAGTGCCTTAGACATTACATCTCGATTTATGCCGGTAAATCTTTCTCTTCTTGTTTCCTGTGATCATAAACTGATTTAGGCTTGTTTTAATCTTGCGGTGACTCAGGTAGATTTATGCTCATACAGACAAATGAGGTGGAGACTATTTCCTCTGGAAGGACTGCTGTGATTTCAATTTTGTTTTCTAACTTATGGTAATATTCATTATGCATTTTAATGAAAAAAATACATCTCTGAGATGACAGAATTCTTCATCATATCCATGTGCATGTTCAGAGAAGGATATAAAGAAATTCTGCATGAAAATATGTGTTAGAGATGAGTAACACACTCTGTGTGCTTACAGCTGGTCTGGACTCTCTGCTTACCTGCTACATCTGCTATCAAAATTTGCTATCTCAGATGTATGCTTTTTTTTTTTTTTTTGTAATTGTAGGCTGGCAGCGATGGGGAAAGTATTGGAAATTGCCCGTTCTCGCAGCGTCTCTTTATGATCCTATGGCTAAAGGGTGTCATATTTAATGTCACAACCGTGGACTTGAAAAGGTGAGATCATAATAGGAGTTCTCATTTTTAGAACAACTTTACCATGATGGTGATTTAAAAGAATGAGTCTCTTTGATTTGAAATACACACACGCAGGTTAGTGCACATTACTTACGCTGCAAGTTGGCACTGTGCTAACAGGCTGTGCGCCTGGTGCCTCTTTCAGGTTCACTGATATGAGGTGGACCAACTTCTTTGAAACATTTGAGATTTTAATCTGCTTTCCAGTAGGTCTCTGTAACACAAGCCTGAAATTGTAGCGTTTCAGGGTACATTCAGATAAGGGATAGATAATTCTGACACTACCAGCTTGAAGAAGCTGGGTGCATTGTGCTTTTGCAAGAGATGTTGTAGCCTGCTACTGTGTAGTTGATGCAGATCATTGCAATAAGGAATTGAAAGAGTGGTCCCCAACTGTGATTAACCCAGCCTCTTTTCTCCCTCTAGAAAACCTGCTGACCTGCAGAACCTGGCCCCAGGGACGAACCCACCCTTCATGACGTTTGATGGTGAAGTCAAAACTGATGTCAATAAGATTGAGGAGTTCTTGGAAGAAAAGCTGGCGCCGCCTCGGTACGGCATTGCTGTCCCCTCCTCCTGCTCATAGCCCAAGTTGTGAGAAAGTATCTGTGGGAGCAGTGCCTCCAACCTGGTTGCAAACTGAGGAGGCCTGGCAGTGTGTGGCATGTATCCTGGGGTAGCCCCGACTGCTGGCTCCGGTCTTCCCACTGCCTTTGCCTTCACCTCAAGTTCATAGTTGTACCACTACAATCATTTTCAAGGCATGAAATCCGCCCTCTTGCAACAAGTATATGCAGAAACCTGCATACCACTGCAGAAACCTGACCTCTTTTCCTCTGCTTGTGTTTATTTAATGTACAAATAATTCGGGGAACAGGTAGTAGAAAGAAGCAGCAGTGGAAGCCTCCCACATTGCAGGAGTGCTGGGTCCAGACCATTATTTTATTTTAAGCTTATTTTGAGTGGCTAGGTGGGATAATCCCTGTGTGTGCTGCAGGCTGGGTTTCAGACCTGTCCTTCTCACCCCAGGAGCAATCCTCACTTCTCCCCACATCCTCTGCCAGTGGCCTCATTCCCCCATGCAGGCACCTTTTCCTTCCCAGGACAGCAGCTGCCCCTTCGAGCAGCCAAACTTGACTCGAGCTATGCGAGCCGCTATGTGAGCAGCTACTTTTTCCCTCCTCTCTGCCTCTGGCAGTAGCAGTGACTGGCCTGGCCACGCTGAGCTTGCTCGTGCATGTGCAGGACAGGCGAGGAGGCTGGGAGGAGCAGCAGTTGGTGTTAGTGGGGACTTTCCCTCTGCTCTTCCTCACGGCTCTGCTCAGCCTCACCTCCAACATAGGCAGCCTGGAAGAGGTACTGGGTTGCTTGGGCAATGGTTGCAGCACAGTCATTTCCATCTGCCCCAGGAGCAGGAGGTGAGCCACTGGTTTGGGTAAGGGGTGAAATTCACACTTACAGTTTTTTAGCTTAGGATGGTTCTCTTTGTAAGCCCTGAGTAGTCATAAATTGTAACACTGCAGTTTCAGTGATATATATGAAGTAATTAGTTAAGGTGAAAGTGAAAGCTAATCCATAATTTTTTGATTCTTTCAACTCCTCAGGTATCCCAAACTTGCACCGAAGCACCCTGAGTCTAACTCTGCAGGAAATGATGTGTTTGCAAAATTCTCTGCATTCATAAAGAACCCGAGAAAAGATGCTAATGAAAGTAGGTGCTACGATCCTTCCACCTGCCCTGATATAAGTTAGAGTCATGCAAGTCCTGTGTCCTCCATCTCCACCATTGCACACCAGCCCCATCTCCTATGAACACCCCAACCAACCCTTGCTGAGCCCTGCTGTTTCTGGTAACACAGACCCAGTTTGGTTTTTCTCAGAACCCCCTTTAGCTACTTAGAGCTTTTATCCCAGCATTACATTTTAAGCTTAGGATAAAGGAATTGCAGGAGTTAGCATGGCTGGGTATCTGCAAGCTGGGCTGGTGCCAGGAGACAGGATGCAGTAGGCGCCTTTCTGCTTGGTGTCAGAGAGACCTTGGTACAGGCTTGAATGATCTTTTTATTGTCTTAACCTAGATCTGGAAAAATCTTTGCTTAAAGCCCTGAGGAAGTTGGACAACTATTTAAATAGCCCCTTGCCTGATGAAATTGATGCTTACAGCACTGAGGAGATCACTGTGTCCTGCCGGAAATTCCTGGATGGAGATGAGCTCACCTTAGCAGATTGCAACCTCCTACCAAAGCTCCACATAATTAAGGTTTGCATTTGTTTTTCAGCCTTCTGAAGAGAAGGGCAGCATAGAAGCTTGGGCTCTTTTCTAAAAGGCAGAGGAAGTCTGTCTTTTTTGAAGCCACACAGTAGCTGTGTGGGGACAAGGAGTGCTAACACACAAGGCCATTTCAGTGCAGCACAGCTAGGCAGATCTTTACATTGACAGCTGGAGGTGGAATATCTGGTTTCATATTTAGACTGTGACTACTTTCTCTATGCCTCTCACAATTATTAAATGAGTACTATATTCAGTGCTGTTAAGAAATATTTCTATTTGCATTTCACATGCAAAGTGCTACAGACTGATAAGATTAAATGTTCTTGCCCTTGCTAAATGAAGAAAGCAGCAAATGCTGAAGTTTGACCATCTCTCCCACCTTTAATCCAAACCCCTTTGCTGAATATTACCACTAATAACCAATAGCACAGGCAGCCACCATCTTCCAGCTAGGTGCTCTGAAGCACCCACGCACTCCTGAGGGTCCTGGTGACTGAGATATCTGGGCATTGTTACAGCCTGTCCTAGGCTGCCCTGGAGCCAGCCAGTCTCTGGAAGGGAAGTGGCCACACTGAAAATTCATGTAGTTTCCAAATAAATGAAATCTCTTCAGAAAGTTTCATTCTTGACTACTATTTTGTCAGAGAAAGAATGGATGGAGTTGTTTTCAGTCTCCCTCAGGGATGAAAGCGTTCCCAGGAGGTGTCCTGATTGAAACTATTTCAGCGATATGAGCAGAGCAGTGAGCCCTATCCTGCTCCCAGCCACAGCTCAGGCACAAGGAGAACACGTTTAAAGGATGGTAGAGGATGAACATCAAGTCATCCTTGCTGAACCATAGGAAGGAATTAGATGTCAGCTGGTAGTTGTTTTCTCCAGTCACTCAAAATCTATGCTTTCTAGCTCTGAGAAAGAAGGGGACAGACTCTTTTAGCAGAGTCTGTTCTAACAGGACAAGGGGAAGTGGTTTCAAGCTAAAAGAGGGAAAATTTAGATTGGATTTAAAGGGAATGTTTTATACTATAAGGGTGGTGAGGCAGTTGAACAAGTTTCCCAGAGAGGCAGTGGATGCCCCATCTCTGTAAACACTGAAGGTCAGGCTGTGTGGGGCTCTGAGCACCTGATGGAGCTATAGGTGTCCCTGTTCACTGCAGGAGAGTTGGACCAGATGGTGTTGAAGACTCCCTTCCAGCTCAAACGATTCTATGATTCTATTAATTTTCTAAGTGCAAGTCAGTTTTATTACTGTAAGAGTTAATTCTGGTTGATGCCAGCTCCTTTGCTGCTTTAAGCTGCATCTCTTCCATGGTCTGATGGTGAATATAGCTCCACACAGCTCTAGCAAAATATTTATACCAAATAAATCCTTTTAAGTGAGCTGACTTGTTAGCCAGCTTTCTTCATCTCATATCTGGCCTTTTTTTTTTTTTTTTTTTTGCCTTGCCTTTTCCTTCTTCCCTCCACTGTATATAATGATAGACTGTTATATATTGAAAATTAAAAATGTTCATAGAGTAGATTCAGTTACATTTATGTCATGTTCCTTTCTACTCTGCTCTCATGTCCCCATCTGGAGTACTGCATCCAGGTCTGGGACACCAAATACAAGAGAGGCAGGGAGCTGTTGGAATGGGTCCAGAAGAGGGCCACAAAGATGATCGAAGGGTTGGAGCACCTTCCTTACAAAGACAGGCTGAGGGAGCTGGGCTTGTTAGCTTGGAGAAGAGAAGGCTGCAGGGTGACCTCAATGCAGTCTTTCAGTACCTAAAGCGACACTGTAAACAGGAGGGGAGTCAACTCTTTATAAGGATAGATAATGGCAGGACAAGGGGAAATGGCTTTAAGTTGAAGGAGGGAAGATTTAGATTGGATATCAGGGGGAAGTTTTTCACAGAGAGAGTGATGAGGTGTTGGCACAGGCTGCCCAGAGACGTTGTGGATGCCCCATCCCTGGAGATGTTCAAGGCCAGGTTGGATGTGGCCCTGGGCTACCTGGTCTAGTATTAGATATGGAGGTTAATTGTCCTCCCTATAGCAGGGGGGGTGGAGCTTGATGATCCTTGGGGTCATCCTATGATTCTATGATTCTATGTGTGCAATAAAATTTTTCTTTTATTTTCTTTATAAAAAGGTTGTTGCAAAGAAATACAGAAATTTTGATTTCCCACCTGAAATGACGGGGATTTCAAGATACTTGAATAATGCATATGCAAGAGATGAATTTACAAACACTTGTCCTGCTGATCAAGAAATCGAGTATGCGTATTTGGATGTTGCAAAGAGAATGAAGTAAATGGAAGATGTTTCCCTTCTTTATTACTTCTGAGATTTTATGGGCACCAGCCAATATGGAAACAAAAAAAAAGCCAGCACGCATTCTGTAGTGCAATTTTAACTTCTGTTATTGGCCAATCCTTCTTTTGTAATAACTGTGTAGCACTGTTTGCTTGTTCTTAAATGATATATGTGTATGTGTGTCTGTACAGATGTACACACACAGGAACATGTGTTATGCACTCCAAGTTAAAGGCATCAGTCAGTACTCAGGCTTTTGCTGAAGTTAGAGAAACAGCATAGGTCACACAATTACAGCAATATTACAGACTAGTGACATGCTAAATGACTGAATTTTGCAAAGAAATAGCCCTGTTCCTTACACACACGTAACCTGTCATTACTGCTGCCTCTGATCTGTGTTTCACTGTTGTTGCCAAATTTCACAGTTCCCGGGAAGGTTTCTGCTTTCTTCTCTCCAGGCCTCGGCGGCCCCATGCCAACAGCTGGCACGCATGCAGTACCCTGGTTAATCCAGGAGAGAAGCCAGACTGGAGGTGGGACCACACCTGGCTTCCCAGAAGCCTTCTCCTCTGTGCTAGAGACCTGCAGGGCAGGTCAGTGAAGAACAACTTGTCCTCACATTGCATGAACTGTCTTTGGTATGAAAGAAAGTAATTAGAAAGATTCCGCCTTCTCCTCTCTCAGGGCTACATAACCCATCCAGCTTCCTTCAGACAGAGAGAGGAACGCAGACTGTCACTGGCCTGTGGATTATCTAATAACAAATATCTGACAAGGGAGGAGGCAGAGGCTTGGTTGTCGCTGCAGACTCAATAAATGGGTGAACATCTGCCCCCTGCTACTGGTGCAGGATCCCTCTGTCATCCTTTTGTGGCTCCCATTTGGTTTTGGAAAGCAAAGAGGAGGGTCTAAGAAAGCAGTAGTCCTTTTATGCTTCTCTTTCTGGATTTAGCTGCAGGGTTTGGATTTTCCCAAGCAGTCACAAGGACTTCTTTGCTGAGAGCTTTCCAAATGTCCAGACGTTGTCCCACTGAGGACGGCAGAGGCATAGCTCCTGCCTGGGGATGGATGAGATGAACCTCTCCAGGCTGGCTTGACCCTGTGTTCACGGAGCCAGTACTACTAAAAAGTATTCCCTGGGCTTCATGGAACTGTTGGAGAGGTGTATACTCTGAAAAGTCACATCCATGACTGCTTCTTGCTGAGCAGGCCCTCAGCAAGCACCTAGGGGCAGAGGGTGCAGTGGTTTAGTCATAGGGGCACCTGGAAGTTTCCTTCTGATGGGTTTTGCCTGTACGTACAAAATAGACATGGAAACAGCTAAAAGTAGCTTCTGTAGCACCTGCATCCTTACAAAGACTAGTACAGAATAGCCATTCATCTTTGCCTGAGTCAACCATAGGCTTGCTTTTGTAACAATGCATTACTTAGGGTAATAGTAGGTGTTGAGTTTATGGTGTCTGTGGCTTCCTCTTACACACTACGCAGTTCTTTTGCGAATGTCCTAGCATGATTATTTGTAAGCAATGTTAAACTCACAATTTTAGTTTCTCCAGCTTCTCTACAGAGAAAACAGGCACAACACCTTTCCCTTCCAGCCTCTGTTGTGAGGTTACACACTGGGGTTGGTAGCTGAGCAGTCACTTGTCATTTCTTACTAACTGTTAGTTTGTATTTTCAAATACGTACCTGAATATATAATAATATATAAAATAAAAATCTGTATACTCTTTTCATATGCCTTACAAATTTAAATAGAAAATATACAAATCCATAAGTAATCTGAGCAGTGTTGTGTCTTTATTTCCATAGTAATTTCCTGGCAAAGATGCTTTGCAGCAATGGCCTGGATTTTAGCAGGCAAGATTTAACCCAGCTTTGGTTTGTTTTGGAGGAATGGTGTCTCAAACCTTCAGTTGGATCTTGGGAGCAATGCACACTGACTGTGCTCCTTACTGCTGAATAAAAATACAAAGGGTCAGTGTGTAATCCCTGACCTTGGGGCTACCTAGCACAAAGTACATTCCCTCTGCTGGGACTGGCCATCTTTTAACAGTGAGTCTGAGAAAGACCAGATTAGGAGGTTTTGATGGTTCTCTTAAACTGTTCATACCCATGCAAAAGTTCGTGGCTCCAGCTCTCCACAATGGGTTGCTGTCTCCACAAACATTGCTATCTAAATCAGCACATTTTGGTTGGTATTAGCATATTTCAAGCAACACAGGGAAAAGACGTGGGTAGAGAAGTCATAGAAATGACCCAGTGTGTCAGCAAACTGCAGTTACTTCATTTGCCTAGGATAGGAAGAGCTAAAGTGCTTGCATAGTCCTGCAGTGTGTGGAGCCACACCTATTACGTTTTGAATGTCTAATTCCATCCCCTGAACATGCTTAAGAAAAAGTCGTTGTCCACCTTTGAGTTGCTCTATTTTTAAAAGACCGTGGAAATACTTTTAAATTTACTGGAGAACAAATAATATGATATAAAGGGAGAGAGAAAGCAAGTTGTGTTGTTAATTATATCACCACCTGACTGAGCAGCCTTGACAAGATGTAATATCTAGATACAGATTTGCAGTGCTTGACCCCATGTAAAAGCAGAGATTATGTTCAATTATTTTAAGGCATGCCTGTGCAGACAGAGCTACTGATTTCCAAATACTTATGAGCACAAGAAGTCTTCTCTGTAACATTGCTTGTATAAAATTTGTTTTTATTGTTATCGCTTTAAATACAAATGTCTGTATTTCCCCTTTAAACATCTACTATATGCAAAGAATATATGCTCAGAAAGTGAATTATTTTTTCTTCTATCACCTGTGTAGAAAGTTCTTTGGGTTTCAAGACTTTTTTTTGTCAGCTTCAGTATCTCAGATAGTCTTCAGAATGACCCATCAACTTGAAGGATAAATACTACTTGTGCTCAATGCAGTAATTCCAAAAGCATGCTGGAATAAAATCAAATACATGGTAATTAACTGTTACACATTTCCCCCAATGCATTCCATTTTTGAAATAGCTTCAAAGCAGTGAAAAATGAAACCTCATGAAAGCAAGTTGGTATCCATCGTCGGTATCAACATGCTATTTGTTTGAGTATAAGCAAATATCTAAATCCCATGAGCTCCTTATAGCTGGTTGAAGTTTAGCTTAAAAGCCACACCCGTTGGTTATTTCTGAGCTGTCAAGAACCAGTGATCAAGTGGTAAGTTGAGGCATGACCCCAAAGAGGTCAGATCAACAAAAACTATCAAAAAACATGGTAGAGCCTTGACTGTGCTGAGCCTTGACTTCATTAGTAAACTTCCCTCTAAACTGGCCTCCACAAGTGCTGCTATTGCTCAGTCACTCTTGGCCTCACAGATGCTCCCCGTGGACCCTTCAAAGCCACTCAAAGAACACTCACTGTGACTTTACTGATCACACATGGGATATGCTGCCCTAAAAACTGAATTTACTGGTGAGCTACTCTGGATACCTGGCAGAGATGGGAGAGCAGAGATTTGCCACGCGGCTCTCTACTACGTTCTCCAGTCAGCAGTATTGAATGGCATCATATTCCTGAGCTACTCTTAGTTTTCTTATGAGACAGAAGGCCAGACTTAGGTCCTGCTTCTGAGCTATGGGGTAAAGCAACCTTGTGGACTGAGCACTCAGCTTTCCTTCATCTCTGAACTGCAAAGAAGGGCAGGAGCGAAGATTTTGGACTCCTGAAGACCTAAATCAGACTCATGCTGATTAAGTTTTTATTGATGAGCAAAATGCAAACAGAAAAATCTCGTCTGGAAATGAACTGATAGAAATCAGAGTTTTGTTTCAAAATCTGAAATTTGTCCAACTTTTAGATTAAACCAATGAACTGAAATCAAAATAAACATTTCTTTTGAAAGCTGAAGGCAACTGTTTTTCTTGGGTTTCTTCTCTTTACCATTCCCTTCACTTTTATTTATTTATTTGTTTGTTTTCAGTGATAAAAGGGGAAAAATAAGAGATAGAAGTGCTTGGGAAGGGAAGAAAAGCAAAGAAAACAGAATACCAGACCTTGGTTTTCAACGGAAGACTAAAAAGTAACACAACCTATAAACCGAAAGTTTATCTTTTGTTGAAAAATATTTAAAAGTTGCTTTCATCTAATTTGTCGTTCTCTTTTCTTTTGAAAACATTAGGATCTGTACCAAACCACTCAGTTCACTAAGTGAAGAAAAGCTTTTCCTGAAGATGAAAACTCTGCTGCTTCTTTGCCTCTTATGCTATACTCACAGGAAAGATTGCAGGGAGTTAGACCTTGCATATGTTGTATGGAGGATGCTGTGCGTCCCACTGCTCAGACACAACCTACAAGCTCTGCATGCCTCATATGTAACTATGCTGTAGCAGATAGGAGTGCTACAAGCCTCTCTGCCTAAGGATGCCTGAGCTAACAGGCTGCAAGATGACAAGGATGTGTCCATTTAGTAAGAATACTGGCTACAGTATCTTGTGTGGATGGAAAGTACTACCACTACATCCATAGGCATCCTCCTAAAGGTGGCTCCTCTGCTGGCATTAGCAAAATCTCCTCTGAAAAACCTCGTATCACTGTAGATGTAATTTGAACTAAACTGTAGGTCTCTCCCCACTTCCTCCTTCCCTCCCTCAAGCATCTCATTCTAGATCAAGCATGTGCCTTAGGAAATGCAGTAGCAGAAGCACACTCAGATAACTTCATCAGAGAACTGATAAAACTGTCAGTCTGCTGAAACACAGCTGGTTGGGTGGCAATTCCTGATCAGGCTTCCACTGTGTCTGCTGCAGAATCGAGAGCAGCTACAGCTGTTGCCCATATTCTTGTAGACTCATGATGCCCATTAGTTGCCTTGGCTCCTACAGAAGCTACAAATTCACTGGCACTACAGTGTACTTAGTAAGTGAGGTAAACATCTCCTGTTGTGCTTGAACCCTACTTTAAGAAGGCCAGATTCAGGAGATTCCACTCAAGCGTGACGTCAGGCAGGACTGAAGGATTCTCAGTGCGCATAAAAAGGGACCATGAACCCTTGTCAAAAATGGAAGGTTGTTACGCTCATTTCATACCTACAGGACTGAAAGTGGCACAAAGACAACGTTTCTTGTCCAAGGACACGTGAGG
Organism: Chrysolophus pictus; assembly: GCA_037305975.1. Classification (NCBI taxonomy): domain Eukaryota; kingdom Metazoa; phylum Chordata; class Aves; order Galliformes; family Phasianidae; genus Chrysolophus; species Chrysolophus pictus. The sequence goes on along the minus strand of CM074576.1, from coordinate 90,099,321 downwards.
CAAACTGGTGAAATTAGGTCTCTCACACTTCACAACCAGGCAGGGGAGAACTTTCCTGAGAGTGACTTTGTTATAAGTACATGGGGAGATGTGCAGTTCTTCTCTTCATTAACGTAAAGTCAGGTCTGATTCAGTTTGGTAATCATAGAATCATAAAATGGCCTGGGTTGAAAAGGACCACAAAGATCACCTAGTTTCAACCCCCCTGCTATGTGCAGGGTCTCCAACCACCAGACCAGGCTGCCCAGAGCCACATCCAGCCTGGCCTTGAATGCCTCCAGGGATGGGGCATCCACAGCCTCCTTGGGCAACCTGTTCCAGTGCTTCAACACCCTCTGTGTGAAAAACTTCCTCCTAATATCTAACCTAGGCTCCCCTGTCTCAGTTGAAAACCATTCCCCCTTGTCCTATTTTCTCCTTAAGTTGAAAAGTATTCCTTGTTACTTTGTTGAAAATTTTTAGGAGAGGACTATGGACAGATATTGATTAGATTCACACAAAGCTTATGGTTGAAGTGGAACCCATGCTTAACATCTGAACCAGGCAGAGGGTAGATCCGACAAACCAGAGTGGATTGAGGAAACAGTCATTTGTAGCATGACACTGTGACATACATGAATCAGGCTACAAAGCATTCACCTTCTGAAACTAGAACATGACCTATAAGTGTCAGTAAGAGAAATTATTGAATCTCCTCTAAGATATGAAAGCAAAAGATGACTGATCCAAATAGATGTCAATGGAAATACTGTGGCTTGTGGCTTTATCTCTTGTTTAAATCCCTCCTCCTCCCTGCGTGTATTTTTGCTTTCAGTCATGTTAAAATGTGACCTCTGCCCTGAAGATATTATTCTCTCTTCAGTATTTGAGTCATGCTGTGTCACTAGCGTTGAATGATAGGGCAAGTTGTATTAGAAGTAAAACACACGGAACTAACAAAAGAGGTGTCATTAAAATAACACAAAACCCATCTACAATGACATATAGCTTGCAGTAAGTTTTTTATAGTTTGCTCTTCTCTCCCATTTTGAATTTCATCATAGAGAAGCATCTCCAACAGACTGAATGCTTGCATGCTTGTAAGACCTTCTGGTGGGGAATCTTTGAAACAAATCAGTGTAAACATTTCCTTTTATAAAGAAATTGATTCCTTAGAATCAAGATATTTTGCTAGAGAATACATGTAGGACTGAAGCTTCCTTGTTCCACTTCTTCTTATCCAAAAGTCCTTCTACAACACACAGACAGACACACAGACAAACATACAGTCTGTCTCTTTACTCAATCATATCCTTTCCTTAGAAAAATACACTTAAAACAGCAATCAAATAAATACAAAAGACCCTTAACCCATTTAAAAAGGTCCCTGAGCCTTTTTATTACAGGATTCTTACACAGAGGAAGGCAGACACAGAATCAGATATATAAAATCTTGCAAAACCAGTAGCAGATACGCAAATCTCTTTTTGAGAAAACACTTTCTGACATTTACCTCTGATTCCACTGATTTTAGTGTCTGCTGCCGGACTGGCACTTTTTTTGTGGCTTGTCAAACACTGATAATAATGTCAGGGTCCTTTCTTGTTCATCATCTACAGCAACATCCAATGATATCTGCCTTTGAACTTGGTTTGCGAGGAAGAAAAAAAAAAAAAAAGAAGTGTTATGATCTTAAATGTGTAAAACAGTGCCTACATATCTACAGTCTGGCTGGATTCACACCCAGATGCCCTTCTTACATATGTTTACCCCAAAAGGTAGCCTTGCATTTAGTGAAACTATAGACTTCTAGTTGAATTCAGTTTGATGGCAAGGTCTGCTGTAAAGCATGCAGCTTTGAGACATAAAAAAGAAATGAATTATTAAATGGTATTTTAGACTAAACATAATTAGATAATTATATTATTAAAATATTGAAAATAACTAAATGATTAAAATACCTATTATTAATCAATGAAAAGGATTTATTGAAATGAAAGCAGCTTCTTTGGCAAGCCAGCTTCTTTGGTAGGGCTCTGAGAGTTAACTCCACCTAAGAATATCTTACTGTGTCTCTTATTATCCCTAGCACAATACAAACACCTCTATACTGTCTTTAGTTACGTCTGTGAACTCATCCTTCCAGCCAACACAATGACAGTTACACCCACGACAGGAGGCTGGTGTTTAATGAGACGTATAGTCAGACAGCATTGGGATGCTGCACTGAAGCAGACCTTACCTGGGTGGAAGCTTTGTTTTTTCAGGCACGGCTGGAGCAGCAGCTGCTAGAAAACCATTTCAAATAATCACAGTGATAAGAATATTAGCCAACACATTGGTTGCCATTGTGGTCAAACAGGACCTTCTGGGTGCCTAAGCCTGTATAGTGAGTGCCCTTCGACAAAGCTTGGCTTTTTTTTCTCTGGCTGAACAAACAGTCTCATCTCCTGCCTTATAAGTACTTTTCTTTCCTCACTACCCAGAGAACAAATTCCACATCCCATTCCACTTCAGCAATCTGCGTTTTGATATTTGGTGATGTGTCTTCTTTTGTTCTCCGTGGTTTGTTTTATGCCACTCAAATAATAGAGTCACCAATGTCAGAAGCCTTTTGTCTGCCTTGGCAAAAACATTAACTGGGTGTTATCACTGCTTGAACAGGAGAATCTAAAACATGTATGCAAACTTTGGGAATGAGAACAGCCACTGCTAACAGCAGCATGGAGATGAGCTTCTCAGTTCTCATCATCAAGGTGCAGAAAAGAATTGGGAGCACTACTTCAGAAGCCAAGATTTCCAACACATCAGTGATGCCAGCTGTCAGCACAGCAAACACAGTGAAGAGCTAGATAAATAGCAAAGCCTGCAAACTCAGTCATATGTTCCTGGGGACTAAATCAAAACGTGAGATTGGAAGGAGATCACGGATCTGGATGAACCAGAAGGATGGTTCCGGATGACAGCCCTGTTGTCAGAAGCAGGTCTAAATCACAGAACCACTGGTAGCCAAAGGTGGAACAAGAGTGATACACCACTGGTTCAAAAGCTTGCCTCTGCTTGCAGGGATGGAGAGCCAAGCGCCTTCCTCCTGTGTGTCAGAGGTGTCTGAAGCCAGAAGAAAGGCTACAAGGGGCATTTGCAGTAGCAGAATAGTATCTGATCTTAAAAGTTCACCCTGGGCTATATTTCCTCAGCATCCAGACAGTACAATACGAGGAAAAATAGTCCCGGAACCACACTAAGGAGAGAAAAGCAGCTTGGAGTGAGTATTGTTATTTGACTGGGCAAAAGCCTGTATTTCATTCCTGGCACAGAGCTGCACTGCTCACTGCAATGAGGTGTGTTAGTGTATGGGGTGCATTAAAAAGAGCGTGACCAGCAGGTCAAGGGAGGTGATTCTCCCCCTCTGCTCTGTCCTAGTGAGACCACATCTGGAGTACTGTACCCTGTTCTGGGATCCCCAGTTCAAGAAAGACATGGAACTACTGAAGAGAGTCCAGAGGAGGGCCACAAAGATGATGAGGGGCCTGGAGCATCTCACTTATGAGGAAAGGCTGAGAGATCTGGGACTGTTCAGTCTGAAAAACAGTGGACTGAGAAGGGGGGATCTTATCAATGCTTATAAAGCTAGAGTGGGTTTCAAGTGGACAGGACTAAGCAGTTTTCAGCAGTGCCCATTGACAAGGGCCAACAAGAACAAACTGGAACAAAGGAAGTTCCATAGAAACGCAAGAAAATCCTTCTTTGCTCTGAGGGTGACAGAGCACTGGAACAGGCAGCTCAGAGAGGTGGTGGAGTCTCCTTCTCTGGAAATATTCAAAACTCACCTAGACGCTTTCCTGTGTGACCTATTCTAGGAAAACTGCTTTAGCAGAAGGTTGGACTAGATGATCCCCAGCAGTTCCTTCCAACCCTTTTGATTCTATGATTCTGTATGTACCTAACTCCATATGCCCACTGTCTAATGGGGATTCTCTGCTTCATAAATGGCAGCCTTCTTCTCTTGGCTGTTCACTTAGGTTATGCTAGGAATTCAAGTGAGATTCCCCAGGTAAAAAGAAAGAGTGGAAAGCAGGCTAAGGATGAAGCACAGATCTCTTCTTTGGTGTCATCACCACAGACCTGTTCTTCTTTTCCAAACACATAAAATGTGTTGAAAGTACATTGCTGGATAAAAGGTTGGACTTTGTGAGAAAAGAAGAATACTAAGCCAACCTGGAAAGATGCACATGACCCAATCCTTTTTGAGGAAGAACACTCCTTAGTTCTTAGCTTAATTCTGAAGAAATCACTCTGCCCCAAATCTCCTCATCCGGAATTCATTTACAAGACTGAGTCTAAGTAAATAGTATATCACATCTGGACTCATCTCTCTCCAAATGGTTTCAGTGGCTATTTTGTCAGCCTTTCATCAGTCACTTGCGGCTGTCTCACTTAAGCCAATGTTTCAGCATGATACTGACTCTTGTTTGTTGGCAGTTTCCTGAAACTAAAGTTTGGGCGAGTGGTCAGAGTTGAGCATAGACAGGTTTTGGCTATGCTTTCGGCTAAGGAAACCACAAGAAAGAAACTAGTAAATTGTTTTGACAAGATCCCACAATGCCTGGATGTAAATTAGAAGCTGAAGCTGCCGTTTGAGGTACTGGGCAGGGAAAGGCAGAATAAAATTCATTTATTCGTATAATCTTTCAGTTAGAACATGACTGGCAACAAGGGCTGAGTTCAAATGCCAGGGGTCACTTCTAAACTCAGATGCCCATTCAGAAGATTGGGAAAATAAAACCTAACCTTTCTGGTGCTCAGCAAGCAAATTTTCTTCATTTGCAAACATGACTCAGTTGACTTAATGCAAAATGTTTTATTAATGGCAGAAAAGGTAGATAAACAGTATAAGGGATTATATTTAACTCCTGGTATATTACTGTTACTATTTCAGTCTTCTTTTTTGCTGAAGCTCGCTAGCTCAGCTCTCAGAGGATGGTCAGTTGCTTCCCAATCCCTTGTAGTAACATCCTACTTCCAGTTAGGGTTTGTCAAACCTTGCTGAGCAGTAAAGTCTGATTAAGGCTGTGGGCTCCATTACTATTACCTCCTAACAACCCTCACTTTCCAAGCTAGCATTGCTAGCAATTTCTGTTTTTCCAGTTCATCAGCTAGACTGTGTGCAAAATGCTGGATTATCTTCATCCCTGTGCATTCAGGGAATCCTTCACCCTCTCCTTGTCTCTTGCTTTGGAGAAGACTTATAAATGATTTCTGCTCTGTATTACCCTTCAAAGAAAAACTTTTAATCAAAGCCTTTTCCGTTTTGCCTCTCTCCCATTTTGGTTCTTTTTGGTTTTCTTTTTTTTAGGCTATAACTTTTGCATTCCAATTCTGGAAGCGATTGCCCAGGTGAGGCTGACCAGCTCACCCCAGGGACACCAGAGTGTAGCTCCTTGGCCCAGTCTTCTATCCTTGGTTACAATTACAAACATTCTTCCAGTTAATTATGCTCCTCCCTTTACCAGAAATTCCTCCCAAACATAATAAAATATCACGTACAAAATAAACACGTCTCAGGCCTGCCCATCGATTCATTTCATTTATCTCTTCTCTATCTCTTCTCTACCTCTTCTTCACCAGAAGTCAATGGAGTACTACTCTCTTTTTCTGTATTCCCGTGAGGTGGTGAGACAATTGTTCTTTCTTTCAGGACACATGTTAAAGCAAGGTTGACAGTTGTCAAATGACAGAAGAATTCCTGACTTCACATCTGCAAATAGGACTGCACAGCCGGGGGCCATTTTCACTGTTGTACGAATGGCTCAGGTCAGCAGTATTTCCGTGTAGAAACCTCAGCACTTCTGGAACCTACCAATGAAGGAGCTGCCCAGGCCTGTACTGTGTATGGCTCTGGCCGGTAGCGAGAGTTGCTCCTAGTTATTATGCAGCTGTCTGAACTCACAGCACTTAACATTATGGCTTATACCTATCTAACTCCCAGGAGACCAATGAAGATAAATGCATTAATAATTCTGCAATACCTTGTTTACCAAATCCTGAAGACAGGCATGTCTAAGTGAGAAAGAGAAGGAATTTCAATATGCAATAGGTATTCTCTCCTGTGAGAACATATAGACTTGAGAAATATAGACACTCATACTTTACTGTGCAGATTCTTTTCCAAGGCCTAGATCAAAGCAATGAATGTACACTCTCTTTCATGCAAAATTACACAGACTATATGTATATTCAGAATTGATTAGTATTAAAAATTAAACATGACAAAGAAACACAGCATCCACCTGTGTAGGTCCTGTAGGTCCTGCCTTTCTTTAGCCCAGTGATTATCAGAAACAGCACTGAGTGTTAGCTTTGGGCATATGTCTTCAAATCAAATGGCAGAGGCAAAGCTCTTAGGAAACTGAGCAGAAAGATCTCAGAGTACCTGCTCTGTTTAGGTTTTTCATGTTACAAGCTACTCTCACAGCTCTTTTGACTGCACCACATAAGTATTAGCATTTCATTCAGGATACTTGAGTATTATCTATTATTTACCATTCAAAAACCATGTTGCATTAAGATCATAACTTTCTTTCATTACAACATCAAGATTCTCACTCTGCAGCCCCATACACTTATTATTTCACAAATCTTATTTTAAATTAAATGTCAGCCCTTGTGAAAGGTGATGCTTGATGACTCTGCAAATGAGCAAACCTGTTCAACCGCAGTAGAAACTTCCCTTGCTTGGAACTGTTACTCTGCCCCAGAAAGGCCAGCTTAAGTTAAGAACCATTTAGATTCTGTATCTGTTGAGCCCTTGACCTTTCCTCTCATCTCTCAACAGAGCCCATGAATGCTAACTGTGGTCTGTTTCCAATCAAAAAACATGTATCCATACTAAAAAAGATTGTATCCTTTGACTCAAATGCTTCTCATTAATTTGCTTCTTGACAGATTTTTTTAATCTTAATTGTGATTTTGTTATTCAGGGTATCTATCAGGGAACAGGAAGGGCCAGCTGATCCTTATGGACTGGAGAGCTGGGAGAAAAGGATGACCACAGTACAGGCAGTGGCTTCACTCATGAGTGCCATCATGAAATGTCTGAAAGCAGTGGGTAGAGCCAAGAGCTGCTGCAGTGTTGACCAACAACACCACCAAGGTGTGGGGTGAGCTAGGGCCAGGGACCTTCCAGGCAGGGCCAGCAGCATGGCTAGAGATGAGCACAGCTGCAGCACAGCTGAGACAGGACTGAGAGCCTGCTAGTTCCCTCAGGGCTACACAGGAGATGGACAGCCAAGTGTGTAGAAGACAAAACACCAGTGAGTCAAGGAAACACTTCCGAACAATCCAGTTTGTTGTCTAGTACCTTCTTATGGTCTTTGGATCAGCTTGGATTCTACTGAAAAAAAAAACATAAATCTTGGGGGTAGCTCATGAGATGTGACTGGAAACATGCTGTCACAGGGGTCAAGCCGTCTCACAGATGAAGCATGACTAAGCATTTGGCACTCCAAAAGTTTGGATATGAAAGAACAGGAGGCAAGCAATGAGTGCTAATATTCTGCATATTGTTGAGGACTAAGAATCAGCCTGCCTCTGGAGTAGAAGACTTCATATCAGCCAGCCAGGGCGCCTGATGCATTGTTGAGATTACAGCCATAATACAAAATACTGCAGACAACCCAGCATATTAGCTTTGAACCTCATATTACAGTCAACTTTCAACATTTTCCAAGCTTCCAGGTCTCTGATGTGGCAATGGGACGTTCTTCTGAGCTATTCCCCATCTGGATGCATTTATGGCTCCTGACAGTTTTGATCATGACTTCTTGAAATTTATTCCCCGTAAGCTTTTATGGATCTGTCTGCTGATAGTCATCCTGGCTGTCTGATCTGTACACAGCTAGCCCATCTGTCTAGAAAGGTCAGAATTTCTCTTGGAATGGGCTGTAATTGCAAGCCTCAAGCCCAGATGTATGACACTGAATATTGTTCACCTTTCTTCCAGGCTTGCAACCAGTTAGAAAAGACTCTCATAGGAAAGCTAAGTTAATAATCTTTATTATTATTGTTATTTGTATTTTGAGACCTGCAATTGCCAAGAGCCCTGAAATAATCCATCTTGTCTCAGCTATATCTCCGAGCCTTTTCTTTTTGAGTTCCCCTCCCCTGCTATCCGTGACAACGAGCCGTGGTCCTCGCTGTCCTCCCCTGGAGCTGTATTGCTCGAGTGCCCCACACGGTGGCAGAGTGGGTGACAAACTTTCTCCCAGACGGCGAAGTGAGGAAATGATCAGCGGGTGAAACCTTTAAAAGAAACAAATGCCAGATGGACGTATTCCCTTCATTTCCACTGGAGATATATGACTACGTACACCCTTGGCACGGCCTTGAAACTCTCATCCAGCAGCAATGAACACAGCAGGCGAAAATGTCTTGTAGACAAGGTCAATGGCTTTTTAAAATATCCCTTCTGTCAGAAAGGAAAGCACGTTGCTGTCTGTCCTGCAGGTACCACTATGTTCTATATCCATTCCTCCTGGCAGCGCTGGATTGCTGCCTTGCTGAGCTGAAGGGCTATAGGCTTCAGAGACTCAATGGATGATTGAGGCCTTTCTCATTCTTGCCTGGTCTCTTCTCACTGGTGACAGGTGACAGGATGAGGAGGAATGGCCTCAAGTTGTGCCAGGGTAAGTTTAGGTTGGATATCAGGAAAAACTTATTTGCAGAAAGAGTGGTTAAGCACTGGAATAGGCTCCCCAGGGAACTAGTTGAGTCACCATCCCTGGATGTGTTTAAAAACCTTTTGGATGTGGTGCTCAGGGACATGATTTAGCTGAGGGTTGTTAGGGTAGTATGGTTAGAATCGTGGTTGGACTCAATGATCTTTAAGGTATTTTCCAACCTGAGTGATTCTATGATTCTATTACTTCATAAAACGACCTTTCCAATCGGAATTCTACAAGCCAGCTCCATACAAACCAAGAACCTCTTCACCACACCTTGTTGCTCCATAGAGCAAGCCCCTCTCCTGCCAGGCTGGAAGGCACTCAGCCATCTGCTGGCACAGCCTTCTGGGAAGCCAGAGCCGCAGGTTTCAAACGCCTCCTGCTCCCTCAGGCCCAGCAGATAACCCTGTCACCTAACGCTGGCCTGCCTCCCTCCCGTCCCGCACAGCCAGCCCCAGGCTGCCCCAAATGGCGCCTCCATGAGGGCCACCGCAGGGCAACGGCGGGCCCCCTAGCGGCCTCTCCCTGCTACCTGAGGGGGCTGGCGTTGATGTCGGTGGCCAGGGTGAGAGGGGAGGGAAGCTCCCTGAGGGCTCTGGTGCCCTGAAGCACCACGATCACAGATTGGGTTACTGTCTTTTCATGAGCCTTCTCCTGGCAGAACAACATGGGTTAGGCTTCCCCAGACCCCTCTTCGTGTCAGAGCTTTTCAAAAACAAAGCCAAGAACCAACCATACCACTCCTGGTAGTGATCATGATCTACAGCCCACGCCGTGATAAATGTACTTGTGTAACTAACTGAGCGACCTGCTGCTTTCAAAGAAGCTTTGCTTCCCCTCCCTAAGCTGAAAGGCAGGCATCGTTGCTTCATCACTTGTAAAGCTTAGAAGGACCCATGACAATTCTCCGGCCCAAACATTTTTAGCACAGGCCGTCGATGCAGTTTGCATTTAGCATTTCATCGAGAGGCCACATGGGTGTGGTAACAGCTTAGATTTTTATGTTCTCAGGGCTCACATCCATGACAGTCCCAGCCTCCACCCCCGTTAAGTTCCTCTGCTCGCAAACAGGGAAAAATGAATCCCTCTTCCATGTGCCCTGGCTCAGCCGTTCTCCAGGAAGACCTGAGTCAGATGTTTGGTACCTAAACCAAATACCTGAGGAAGGTGGGGAAGAAGGAGACAATTGCTGGAGGGAGACACACAGTTACTAAACCAGCCTAATGTAAACAAGATCTAAAGCAAGAGTTCAAAGTTATTAAAACTAGGGGAAAATGCCAAAGAAGGAAATTCTTCTCTGTTCAGTCACCCAGCTCCAGAGCCAATGAAACCTGCTTTACCATCCCTGAAAGATGATTTATGAGCATGTTTTAACTCTGCAGACAACAATAACAACAAGGCTGCTCTCCATGGACTTTTTCATCAATGGAGCTCAAAGTGCTTCTCAAAGAAGGTCGGTGTCACTGCCCATTTGCAGATGAGGAAAATGAGGCACAGGAAAGAAGGGATTTTGTTACAACCATCAGCAAGTGAGAGAGCCATAAAGAGATCCTCCATCGAGTACTGTTAAATTGTCACTCAGCAACCATAAGTGCAGATTTTGAAAAAGAACTTGTGACAGGACATGACTTACTGTCTCAGCAGGGGCTCTTCCCTAATCTTGCTCTCTGTATGGCAAATGGACTCATTTGAAAGAAAGACACACCTAATTACACCACACGTGCCTGGATAAGAGATGGAGGTGATGGAAGAGTGCATTTGAGCTGGACAAATGGAGAGAAAGCAATTCCAAGGGCCAAAAAAGGGGGAAAAGTACAGGAATAGCTGCATTCAATATAGCAATGTAACAACTGGCAGGGAGATAAGCAACCTGTGGGAGCTGTGTTAGTTTCTAATGATGGGTTGTAACTGGCAGCTGGGAGCTCTTGATTGTAAAGCTTCATAGTGTATAAGCTGTGGTAGAAACAAGAAAAGAGACACTTCAGAAATTTAACTCTGAGGGATGCTGAACAATCACTATAAGATGAGGTTGTTCTCCTTACAGCATCCATCTCCATTCACATCACAGAGGAGAAGCTCATTCCTAGAGTGGGTTAGCCTTATCACCCTAGATTTGTTTGTTTTATCAGGATAAAAAACAAAAGTTCACAAGTTTTGCTTTTTCAGCAATTTACAGCTTCTTGCCCTGGAAGGGTAAATAACTCTCCTATTCTGGCACTTTGTTAATAGGTAATGAAAAAACTCATTTTCTTTAATAGTGCTTTATTTTTTTTTCCCTCTTTGCTGGTTGCAAAATCCAGGTGGCAAGGAAAGCAGACAGGAAACTCAATGTTTCTTATTTTAAGATTTTGAATAAATTTGACTTCCCACTTGCCTCTCTTTCCCCCTGCAAAATAGACCAAATGCAACTCATTCTTCGCCTATGCATAGTTCCTGAAACCACTGGGCTGCCCGTGGGAGGCAAACCTCAATACGTCTGTAGATGTTATTGCAAACAGGGCACAAATATATCCCTTACAGAAGTGACTCTCTCTTCCACCCACTCTTGTCTCGATATGCTGTTGTACCAAGAGCCTTGAAGAGTGGTGGAATTCACCCCCTCAAGGAGGGGACCTCAGCAAGAAGTGATGCTTCTTTCATCTTTAATGCAACCATGCTGGCTGAAAGGACACTTGGAAACTTCTTGACCATATCTCATAATTGCATACATGTTTAGAAAGGTCTGGATGAATGATACATCTAGACTTCAAAAGAAGCATAGAATAATCATCCTGAGACCCAAGTTCCCTTGGTGCATTCGCCCCCTCCCAATTTCTCCAGCATTTCCTTTTCCTGTTGGAGGCTGCCTTTGTGAGAATGAAAGGATGCAGAAAAGAAGGCAAAAACCTGCAGCAGAGTTATTTTGAAGAGTGATCTATAAGATGATTTGGATACTACTGGAGTCATCTGGAAGTTCAAGTAAAGAGTCTGAGGGTTGAGGAAAATAGGCAGAAATTATTGTAACTTGGAAAGATCTGAGAGTGCTTTGGACAGTGCTGTCAGACATAGGGTTTGATTTTTGGGTGCTCCTGTGTGGAGCCAGGAGTTGGACTCAGTGATCCTTGTGGATGTTCCATGGCTCTGTGATTCTATCTCCTGCGAGACAGGCACCAATGGAGACATGACATAAAAGACTGCCCCAAAGACCATTGCTTGAGACACATATGTAGAACAAACATGTTTTGTAAACTGGGTACATACCTGTAGTTTTATCTTTCAAGTCATGCTTTGTGATTTTCATAATTTTTCTTCTTTTTAATTATCTCCTCATTTTCTGACCTCTGCTCACAGCCACGGACTTATTAACCTTTCTTGAGGAAGCAGTGCAAGCAAAGGAGAAGAAGCCACCTCTTTAGGGATGAGGAATAACAGTGGCAGATGTTTGTCCTGGAGACAGCAGCTGAAGCTAAATACCAGTCCCTTGACACAGGACAGCCTGCCAACCTTTAAAGTCGCCTGTGTTCTGTTCGTGGGTAGAATGCACATCTGCTTTGCAGGATTTACTCCTTGTTTATTAACTTGAGCCTTGTGAGAACTAAGAGAGGTGCAACCCCAAAAGTTGATGTCTTAAGGAGAATTAATGTACTTGTAAGACTTCAGAAAGCAGAAAATGTCAAACGGCTACAGCACAGTGAGATGGAACAGAAATATTTTCCAGTAGGTGATATGCTTAAAGACCCAGGGAGGTCAGAAAATATACAGAGCATTACAAAACAGCCTTACTAACTTCAAAGAGATCACATTTGGAAAGAGAGGGATACAAGGCAAAATATCTGCCACTTCAGCACTCTTGGACTCAAGTTTGCAAGGCCATCCAAATGAGATCACAGGCACAGTCCTAACAGCAGTGAGCAATAGCTAAAATGCCTGTGTAGGATGAGCTTGCTGTTGACCACTCATACCTGGAGCTTGTTTGAAATACTTCTGATAAACTGTGGTGCAGCACACTGACTCACCCCAACCGTATCAGCAGCAGTGCTGCCTGCTTCCCACGGCCCAGGATTCCCAGCTAAGCTGGCAGTCTGCAGCCCTTTGGCAACTAGGATCATTTTAGTTTCAGTATTTTCAAAAGGATACAACTGAACATTATTTCAAGACCACACGGACAGATTTTTTGCCGTGTGCTGAAACTCTTGGAAATGTGCCTTTCTGTTACAAAACAGAAGAACTCTTCCTCTCATCCAGCCCCCAGATCATAGTGCCCATGGGATGGACATGCTGGCATTTGCCTGTTTGTGCTCAACACCCTTTCCTCTCCCCCCTGTCTCCCATCCCTTCCCAAGTTGTATGTAGTGAACTGACATCACTGAGCTCCGAGTCCTGCAGAAGGCTGGAGAGAGATCACGGATGCATGATGGTGAGGAGGGAGTGGAAAAGAAAAAGAAGGGGAGAAGAACAGTTGCTCAGTAATAATGCCTTCCTCCCCCCCCTCTGGAAATGTCACTGCTCTTTTACATAGGGAAAGCAAAGTAGGACACTTTTCCCATGTAAAATAATCCATGTTGTCTTGACTCAGAGCAATTCTTTATCATAGACTTTTGGAAGAGGAAGAGTGAAGTTTGCCACAGAGCCTTCACAAACGAATTTTACTATGTCAGTGAAGATCAGCTGACTTTCAGCAAATTTTTAAGGACTTCCATGCCTTTGTGAATGCATACTCACCTGATGCATAATGCTGTTGAACTGCTGGGATCCTTTAAAGAAGGCCATATGAAAAGGCTGAGAAGTTGTTGGTGTTAGAGGTCCCTGAAGTAGCTGGGCTGAGGTCTGTGGGACGGATACACAGAAAGAGCAGAGAGGCAGTGGCACAGGCTGCCCACTGTCCCTGGAGATGTTCAAGAGCAGTGTGGATGTGGCACTGAGGAATGTGGTCAATGGGCTTGGGGGGGGTGGGCTGACGGTTGGATCTGATGATCTCAGAGGTCTTTTCCAACCTTAATAATTTTATGATTCTGTGGGTTCTAGCATCCCTCGTGCTTCTGCCTGCTGAGCTCTGGGGGCCAAGAAACCTGTACACTCGTACCTGGGATGTCCCTGCACACAGAGACTGGAGCTGCATTTTGAATTGTTGTGTCTTGGCTCTGAGGGGGTCTGACTCGAGAACACAGTGGCAATGGCAATATGCAGCTGGCTGGCATAAGCACCATGAAGTCACTCAGACCTCAGAGCTCCCTAGGGAATGAAGCACAGGCACCTCAGAACTCCCTAGGGAATGAAGTGCAGGCTTCCTTGGGTGTAGCTTGCAGGATGGGTCAAGCACAGCAGTAGCAGAGTGTGGCATGAAGGCTGTAGTAGGATTGCCTCTAAGCTTCCACAGAAGAGCTGCAGATGTTCCTGTATTTGGGGCATTTGAAAGTAAAACAGCCAGAGGCGTTTTTTACATGCTGCAGGAAACAATTCCGCATCAGCAGGGAACAGGTCTCTATCTTCTGACAGCTGCCCTAGCCTTCGGAACCAGTGTTTATGAAGTCCACAGATCAGACCTAACCCCCTCTCTGCTCTGCAAGCAGGCTATGTCTTAAATCTGTGTATTAGATTTTCTTTCTAAATTGTTTTATCCTCCTCTCACAAACCCAAACAATTCCCAGACAGTGACTCGTGCTGACTAATCCAGTCTGGGAGACTTCTAGGTGTCCCTGTAACTTAAAACCAGAAAACAAGCTTCCTAATTCAGTAGCTAGACATTCCAATGAAGACCTGCAGGTTCTGAGCCTTTATTTTCCTTCTCCTCAGAGTTAAACATGCTTTTATCTGTACAGAGTCTCCCTCCCCCAGCAGGCGAGAGCTACGATGAGCTGCAGTTTGGACATTCCTTCTCTGAAAGACTGTCCACATTAGGATTTCTGCTCCACAGGGCATCCCGGTGGCAAAGTTAATGTGAGTCCTCACCAGAGTTAAACAGGAATGAAAGGTGCTGTTTTCCTGCAACTGGGGGGTTGCCTAAGGAGACATGCTCCTAAAGCATCTTACAGACCTGCAAATACCCTGTGTTGTAAAAATGTGGTGGGACACCATAAAATAATATTTTTGACCCAGTTCTGGACTGAGTCATACTTCAGTGATGTCTGGAAACCACAGTGTCATTACAAGGTCTTCCAGGATTGTAGCAGTGGCACTGCTGATAGGCTTATAAGCTATGAATGCTGTGAACAAGATCTGTCTCAGAGCAGCTAATGCAGTTTACAGTCAGTTCCGTGACCGCACACATAGCACCAATACCAGGATTTCTGTGCCTGCTCAGAAAAATAGTACAACTTCTGGGCACAGTACACTCACCACTAATCCAAGCCTGTTGTCTTGTGTGACAAGCCACTGAAAAGGGAAAAAAGCCATGTAAACCAAAGGTAACACACCTGTGTTGTCTTTCCAGGACAGCTGTGTTGAGTCGTACAGTGCCTTTCAGGCGGATATTATTTAATAAGCTGCTTTAGCTCTGAAGCCTGACTCCAGAGGGAGGGGTTTCCTCATTGCACAAGTCAAACAAAGCAGTGCAGAGAACACCCATGACAATAGCCTTTATAATTAAAGCCCGTCAAAAGCTGTCAGTCAGGGTGTAAGGGTAGAACAACAAGTCAACAACCGTGTGGGTTCACCCTGCCAGCCCCTCCTCTCACAAACAGCAGCCTCCAGCCTTTGCATTCCTCACCTTTTTGCTCTTACTTCTTCCTCCCCCTCAAAATGCTAGAGATGGGGCTGAGCTGGCCTCTCTCAGCTACCAGAGGAAGGCATGGCCAAGCCACCTGCCTACAGGGATGTCCAGGGGCAGCTCCTCAGAAAGCAGAGTCCAGGGAGGGCAGCTGCCTCTGCTTCCTCCCCTCACCCTGGGGAAAACAGGTAACATTGGTCTGCACTAAGGGAATAGTGGAATCTGTGCATCATGTCCAAGTGGCCACTGCAGTCCTTTGCCTTCCACTCCCATATGAAATGAAAACTCTGCTCATATGTCCGCCCTATAGTCTTCAAAATCTAGCTACAAATATTTCTGCTGAGTTGCCCTTGGGCGTAAAAATTTTGGTTTTTGTTTTGACTGTCACTATTTGTAGCTTCTCTTCCTGCTGTGTTAAAGTAGAAAACAAAATAAATCTGTGCTCTGCTTGACCATCCACCTCTGAGGAAGTGCTCTTGGGTTTCAGAGGCTAAGGAGAAAAATCTTTGTGGTAGACCCTTGCAAAAATGTAGGTGCAATACTGTTAGGATAATGTGGGTTATGCCAGAAAGAAATGTCATGTGCTCAAACTGAGCAGTAACCTTGTCAGAGGCGTGTGTTAGCTCAGCCTGAAGAGGTTAGAAAGAGGTTAGAAAGTTGAGTGCTTGGAATTCAGTAACTGTTTTCTCGTAGTCCCTTGATCCCAATTTTAAATGATAATATGACTTATCATTTCAGAGATGGAATGCTACCTGACGAGATGTTAGAAAAAATATACCTGTAATAGTGTGTTTTGCAGTTTATTTTTCACTGAGAGAAACAAATGAAAGGTAATCTTTGCATACATATATTATTGTATAGAAGTAGACTACTGAAAACTTCTTAAGTACGATGCAATGTACTCTGTCAGGCCAATTCTAGATTTTATGTGTAGATACAGGGGCTTTCAGATTGAATTTTCATTATTGACTCTTCTTTTTCTCTATTTGAAAGCTTGATTTCTCCCTTATTAATGTTTCATTAACACTACTGTTCCATTATTTATTTAAAGAGAGAGAAAAAAAACAACAGTGTATCTCAAAAGTAGCATGACTTCAAACTGTCTGTTTTGGTGCTTCTAAAATAAGATTCAACTCATCAATATCAAAGAGGATCCAGCCCAAGAAGCATAAAATGAAGGAAGAAAAATAACAAATATAGGAGATTTTAGACCATTCAAGAATTTAATCAAGACGTTGGAGATACAATTCAATTACCAAGCCTCTGTACATGCAAAGTCTCATCTGAGTCTTGTTTTGATGGTCCTACTGAATAGCAAGACGGGTCATTCTGCATTAGAAAAACGTCAATTTAATGTTAAAAAAGCAATAAATAGATTTTTAAAAAAACCACAGAAATGTATTTCTGATGTTGTCAGTGATACACTCTCAGTATCCTTCTCCGATGGGTATTTTTCCTGTGACAGTCGGTTTCTCCCTGATAAAAGAACGCACCGGGCCAATGTGCATACTTGCCAAACGTTTTATTTGTCATTCACACTAATTATGATATTGAATTTACAGAGGAAACTGTGGTACAAAGAAAGAAAGAAAGAAAGTCTTCATTAGAACTAACGCAGCAGTCCAGCTGCTCTGCGTGCTAGTTGTAATGAGTTTTCCCGTGGAGCTGGACACAGCCATCCGTATGTACAACAAGAGTCTACTCTGACGTGGTATCTAGAGACTTTCTGTAGTGGGGGAAAAATCTACTCTATTCTCTTTTCCTATCTGGTTCCAAAAAACAGCAGCCCCCCTTCCCACCCCCGGAAGAAAAATCCCCTGTGATCAAAAACCAAAAAAGCAAACTTCCAGAACCTGGTAGTTTCCCCTTCTGGAAATGTTCAGCATGACAGCGTCAAAGGAAAATGTGACTGTTCCAGTATGCTGCAGCATCTGGTTTGTAAACAGATCCAGTAAATGCTGAACGAACACACTTTGATGCCGTCCTGATAGGAGCGCGTCTCCCACTGTGCCCTCCCCTCTGACTTGTCATGCCACCCCCTCAGACTGAAAGTTGAGTTTGTGTTTGAAAGAAAAGTGTGTAACTGTCATACCCAGGATACCACAAATAACCCACAGATTTTTGCACATTCATTTCTCCCCTACCACAAAAAAAAAAAAAAAAAAAAAAAAAAGTGAAGAGTGTTGAATAGAGACCATGCTATAACTGTTTACAAAAGTGAATAAAATGTAGTTAATCTCGAAGCCTAAAATAACTAATTTGGAAAGAAATAAGTCTCACTAGAGTATTTAAGCAAACAAAGGTAAGTTCATTAAAAACACAGAAAAACGAAGGAAAAAAAAAGCGGAGTAATTACAAGCACTAAATATTTTGCTGTGAAGCTTTTGAACTCTATTTACATACATAAATACAAGTAACTCTGTTGATGCAACCCTCTTAGGACAAGAAGAAAAATGCCAAGTGATCAGCACTGACCAAGCAAGGTTAACAAAAATAAAACACAAGAATGTTACGATGCAGGAAAACAAGAAAGTGTTTTGCCCAAATTGAAAATGATCCACTTATCCTGAATCTTCAAATACATTAATGGAGAAGGTCATCCAGAAAGCAGTAATGAATGTTTCAAGAGTGCAGGCAATTCGGAACACTCTGACAAAGACTGTGGGCCATTTGGAGGAAACCGTTTTTCTTCTTTCCAGAAGTTTATTTGGCATAATTCTGCAAGTAAAATCCTTAGTAGCAACGACGCTCCCTGCGTCTGCCTTCTTGCACTAAAGCTCCTTCACTTTGCTCTGGAAGCCAAATGGGAACTCTGGAAGTGAGCAGAAACGCTGAGAGCAAAGTAAGGGGTCTTAATGCAAACAGGCGGTCGGCCCTGTGTTTACTTTGGAACTGCTTGATGAGGCTGCCTCTGGACAACAAGCTGTGTCTTGTGAGAGGAACACACAAGCTGATACCAGGGACTGCCATCAACTACTGCACGTCGGTAGGGGACGGAGCCTAAGGCACTCTGCTGACCAAGACTTGCAAAGGGAAGCGCAACAGTGCTATTCCATTCAGCAACTGGGATGATAAAACTATATAAATATATATATATTACATATAAAAATATATACTTATACGCTATAATTTGGAGGCAGGTAAATGGGGGAAGTGTTTTACCTAGCTGTCCTCCTTTTGCCTGCCAAGTGCTGTTTAGATATGAGAGGAATGACACAAGAGTGTTTTTACAGCCTCAGAGAGCTTTGCTGTCCTGAGCGGGGCAGGGGATGGCTACAAAAATAGGTATTTGAGTGAACTGTGGTGTCTCACAAGCACTTATGCGAATACACCGTAGCTCACGGTGATTAAACAGACTAATTGCAAGGGATAATAAACTTACATGTTCCTCTGTAAGGGGAGCACTGCCTCGTCCTATGTTTGACGTGCACAGAGAGGTTCGACTCAGGAGTTGCTGGCAGTGATGGTGTGTGAGGAGGTGAGAAAGCCCACGTTCTGGTTGTGTTTCAGAAAAGGGGTTAGCGCTGTGACCAGCTCCGCACTTTCTCAAACCGTTCACACCAGGGAGTGTAAAATTAAACTTCCACTTCAGGGCAGGTGTGAAGAAAGTAGATGTGTAGCCATAAGAAACGTGAAACATTAGGCCTGACACTGGGCTGGCAGACTGGGCTCACCTTCCCCTCTCTGACAATTTAGTTTCAGAAGGGGATAGTACAACACTATGGGCTAAAACAGGCAATGGCTTCAGTGAACAGCAGTCGTGGATGTGGGGAGAGACTGATGTGGGAGAGTCCTTACCACAGCAGCCTCACCTCTGCCAATGGGCTGGAGTAACCCAACCATCAGCAGCTGTGCCCTGTGCGGCTCCTCTGCGGTTCCTCACCCTCACCTTTGGGTTCCCACTTGCAGTACTATGCACTTGGGTGGTCCAGTCACAAGGCAGACATGAAAGCTGTGGTCAATGGGGATTTGAACTGCACGGCGAGTACGAGAGAATGTGTAAAATGAATTCTGCAACAGAGCTACTGTTAGTGAGGAAGGACTTTTTTTTAGGCTACTGATGAGGTGAGATTCCAACTATGTAAGGGTAGGGTCTCTCTATTTCCGTGTTCAGCAAGGTCTCCATACTTCCAAAATGCATTTTTAACTGTTCTGATATTGGTTTTGATGCTTTCTGCCTTTTTTGATCAGAGCAAACTCTAGAAAATGATAAATTATATTGTACTAAATAAAAGCACGAGGCCATGTATATATTTTAGCAGAACCATTTTGAACTTTTGCTGAGATCTCTTGAAACACCCCCTATTTTCTGCACAAAAATGACCTTGTTGACAATGGGAGTTCTTCAATTTGTAACTTTTCAATACCAAAGTGCTACTGCATCTGACTCAAACAAAGAAGCAAAATCATATATAAAAAAAAAGAAAACTTGAAAAACAAATGGTTTTAAATAAGTCCAGCTGTTCTGCTGCCTGCAGCCAAGGATCTTTTTAATTTGAATCCTTTTCATTTTTTTTTTTTTTAAACATCAAACACTGATCTGAAGTCCTGCTTTCAAATACTCTCTGAGTTGACCTGCAATTGTTTCACTCATTTAAGACGTACATTAAATAATAATCGGATCATTTGGAACGCACACTTGTCAACATCAGCAGTCTGTAATTAATGAGTAGTACAACAGCTGCGTTCAGACCAAACCCTCAGATAAAATAGTGCCATAAACTTTACAGTGACATCTGATATGTTTGTGCTGTAACGATGGGCAATGATGACGACTCTGTATTAACATGCTCCTAGTACAAGCTGTGCATATTTGCTACAGGACCAACTAGTTTGTGCATGGGTTTTAAATCTCCTTCCTCTTCCCTCAATATATGGTGATGGAAGAACCATTAAGGCCCCTTCTTTGCTGGCCTGCTTTCCAGATGAACTTGACTCTGTTCAGTCTGAGCTATTTTGTGATGCACAAATTGATCTCTTTTCCAGTACATTCAAACATGGCTCTTGTACTGCACAGAAATCTTGGCTCCACTGAGCTGGGAGCAAGTCTCACATTGATTATATCAGAGCCTTCTTCACTTCACTTCTGCCATGCTAACTGCCATGCTTTTGATTTGAAAGACTATGAAGCCTCTACCAGGAAGTCCAGGGAAGCTCAGCGCAGAACAGGGCTTTGTGGGGACTTGCATAGTTGAGGGAATACAAAAGACTGCTTTATGATATAGGTACCTCCTGAGTACTGATCCTGAGCATCACCACTGGTGACGAAGGAAAAATGAGGAAGGGGTGCGGGGAGATGACTCTATTGTGGGGAAAGGCACAGTGCCTTCATGGAGACTCTGATGCCTCAATTGTTTCAGTGGGAGTGGGGCGTCTAACCAGCTCTGAGGCTCTGGGCTCACCTAGCTGAGTAAAATGAAAGGGAGATAATTGTAAACAATATTTCTAGGTAATTAGGAGGTCACTTTACCCATCGTTATTCCAGCCTTTTTCAATGTGACAAATTTGACTTTGGCTGCTACCAAAAAAGGCAATTGCTGATCTTTTTAATATAGGCATATTTAAATAATAATAGTATCGACAAATAAGAAAAGTCTAAATATCAAGCATAAATATCATCAAAGTAGTACAGTAGTTGAAAATGACCCAAGGCTGTAGCCGTTGTATTAAAAAAAAAAGTCCAAGAGAAAAAAAGTTAAATTAACTCATTGAAAAAGGAGCTGATTCTTTCAGTTGACAAAGCAAGAAAGAAGCAAGCGTGATTAAAACAACAACAAAAAGTAAAATCTCTTTTTTTTTTTGCGATTTATAAGGTGCCAAGAGAAATTAAACAAATTAGATGCAAAGCAGGATGAGTTGCATCCTTAAAAAAAATAAACAAACCCAAACCAAAAAAAAAAACAGCAATAAAAAATTCCATATTCTTTGGAATACACAACGTGGTTTAAAAAAAAAAAAAAAAAAAAAGAAAGGAAAATCTGAAGTCCAACATATAAAACCTCTCATTCACAGCATTGCTAAAACAGAAGCGTTCACAGTTTCCCTCTGGGAATCTTCCTATACTTCCTTATAGTTAATATGTCCATAAGATGCAGTAAACTCGTTAAGTTTCTGTTAGGTCTTAAGTCTTAAAAACAGAAGTGAACTGAAACTCTCTTTAGGGCTGTGGAGACCTTCAAACTTGGGTATGTTTGAAAGCCAAAAGCCTGGAAACAGCCTGGATATCTTCCTACTCACCCTCACTACCTACAGGCCACCAACCTGAATGTCCTCCTTTCCAGAAGCTCAGCCCCCTGGGGGGTACCTTGCTGGCGTGGCATCGCCTTCACCAGCCACGCAGCTGGCCCAACGCACGCCACTGCTCCTGGGACCGCTGACTTCTGGAGAGTTTGCTTCTGGAAGTGATGTATGAACATGGCAGGGCCCATAAGCAAGACAGGTGTTTATGGGATACCTACGGACATCGGTAAATCGAAAGCACGTTAGTCCTGGCCCACGACTACTTAAAATGCATTCAGTATGGCCTCCAAACTGCTTCCTCTAGCCTTGCCGTGGTACCCATGTTGGTTGGGGAGTTGCTGTGACTCCCTTCCGCCTCAACCACATCGCTTTGGTTGGGAAGGTTGGGGTTGAGGAGTGTCGATCCTGTGGAAGCATTGGTGCAAGGGGGGTGGATGCGTGGCGGGGACCGGTCTCCTCCTGAGATCATGGAGAACTGATAGGACCCAGCAGAGGTTCCGTAGTAGAGGTGGTACGAAGGTGAGCTGGTCTGGAACGGGCTGCCTTGGGTCTGAGAAGAACCAGGATATGGAGGTGGGAGGTAAGTGTGGTATCTGGTGGCCGTGGACATAGCAGACATACCGATCCCTATCCCCGAACTGACGGGTGTTGGCGTGTAGGTGAACGTTCCCGGGTAGTGCATCCGAGGATCAGAAATGGAAGGGAGCGCGGAGAAGGAGCGGTCAATCCCCACTCTGGGGTCACTGAATGCCGTCAAGTCAGAAGCACCTGGATTACAGGAAAGGAAAGCAGAGACTGTCAAACTGGCAGAGCAGAAATTCACCTCTGCAAGGCAATAATCAACATCAGAATCCTGTTCCACAATTAACTAAAGTAGCGTTGCCACGGAAAGAACTGAGCTGTCCCGCACCCCATCTCTAACACACAGTGCTAGCAGGTCTGGATGTTTTGGATTTACTGCAGTAAAGCAGCAATTAAAGAGGAGTGCCAAGCTCTCGCCACGTTTTGTAGGTGTACGTGCTTGCTCACAGAGACCTTACAGCATATGCAATTTACAATTCCAGAGTGCCCTCATCCTCAGCAGGTGGGTGGGGAACATGGATACGGATCTCAGCCTTCTTGCTTAGAATCACGAGTCATCACAGACACTGATAGGACCTAAATACAAATTGTTCAGCTTCTGCGTAGTCCCTCCTTGCTCCCAGTTTTATTTGCTGACTCAAAGGGGAAGATCCTTGGAGCACACACTGCCCTTTCAAAATACACAGGTGAGCACTACACAGACGGGCTTAGCCCAGCTGTTAGCATTTAGCAACACAGTTCTACACTGTCTCTTTAAATTACCAAAGTCAGAAAAAAATCAGGTTCATTTGAAGTCTTTATATGTGGGTCTTCATATAGTGTCTACATAGTTGTTACTAATTTCCAAAAATCTTGGCTCTAGTAAGCATATAAAAAGGAATAACAACAGCAATGCCTTTTGAAAGCAGAAAGCTACATTTGGGAGTTGGGCTTTTTTTTCCCCTTTTCAATTGTATTAGAAATCTTTCTCATCCTGAATGAGCTTTTTATAGGATGGCCAAATTATGCTCTGTTTTGTCTGACACAAGTGAAAAGACACCCAGTCCCACCATTTCCTTCTCTGACGTGCATGGATTAAACAAGCAGAGCAGATAATGGCCTCTCTAGAAAGGATCTTCATCGTGACTCAGATTAATGGAAGGTGTCAGTCCCTAGAGCTAGCAGCTATGCGTGATTAAAATTACTGCAATCATAATTAAGAAAAAATGTTTCCAGAAGACAACTTCTTCCATCAGACAAGGTGTGGAGTCTGCAGAAGAGGAGCCATATGCTGAAGGAAATACTCATGAGAAGAAGCAGAGGGAAAACAAAGCTCTTGGCTCTGGCCAATTTTAAAGCTAGAGCAGACACACTCCAGCGCCAAGCTCTGAAAGCTCGTCAACTGCACAGCCAGCACTCTTTGATGAATTTACATGAATTTCTTAGAAAAGCTCTGACGCATGTGGTATGCTTCCTTTTTCAGTTTGTCTTCTGTCTTTTTGACTTCTGGAAGATCAGTGGGACCCTTGAACACATTTCCTTCCCCAAACACCCGCACCTTTAGATTTAACACAGACCATGGTGTGGAGTGGTAGGAGCTTGAGGGTGGCTAAGGCCAAAGGTGACACCTGACAACCTGCCAGATTTTAAATGGTGCTTCCACACCTCATTCCTGAGAAAGAAATCAAATTTCTTAAATCTGCCTAGGCATATCACTCATCAGAGGAGGGCTTCTTCTGCCTAGTTTGGCAAAAAGCAGAACAACAGAAGTTTATGTCAAGGTGTTTCAAGTATGTCTGATATCCTTCGTCTTTAGAGGCACCATGTCTAAAAACCTTCCAACCTGCTGTTTGTTTAGACAAGAAACATGATTTTTTAAAGTAAAATCCTTAATGAAATAGTTTGCCCTGATTATTCAAATGAGAGCAATATGTATGGCCAGAAAATATACTTCTTGAAAAAGCCATGTGCAAGGTTGGATTATATGTCTCTCATTCATTTTAGGAAAATTTCTGCTATTGAACACACACATATTGGTTCAATATGTGGGGTTAGAGTCAGCAGATGGTCAGCTGAGCAAATCAGGGGGGTAGCTTTCACTTTCAAGCTGTACTTTTATGCTGGCTTCTAACGCCCTGCAGTACTATTTCAGAAAGATGTAACAAGACAGTACAGCGCAACACTTAACATGTCAAAAAACACCATCCTGCACGCAGCATGTCCACCCATAATCTGTTATGCTCTGGTCTGAATTTTGAGAGAAGGAAGGAAACAGAACCAAAGTATCTGTGGCATTCATTTCTTGGCAGATATGACAGTTCCCCAGCTATCTCAACTTTTTTTATAGTTCCAGACATCTTCAAAGTAGCCACTTTCTCCTGTTTCTTTCTCTTTTGAGAAGATTATGCTGGGCCCCAAACCTTATTTCCTCACTCTTTGCACAAATCCCAGTCAACCAGCTGAGATGGCTCTCTGCAGAAGGCTCAGAATATGCTTCACCAGCAGCAAGGAAAACCTGCAGCAGCATCCGAGGACACAGTGATTGCTGCATGGGCATCCCAGTACTACCAATTTGCAGAGGCTCACCTGAGAGGCGGCTGGAAAGCTCTGCGGTGAGGGACGTCATGCCGCTGGCCCTGCCAGGTGATATTGGTGTCGCAGGATGCACCGAGGGAGTCGCGATGGAGCCCAGGTACTGGTAGGACTGGTCGTAGGACCACGGTGGGGATGGCTGCACTTGCCTTGTGTCTGCAATGAGAAAGAGACCTATAGGCTGATTTGAACCATAAAACTTTGCAATATCCAAGATGTGAACCAAACCACCTGGTGGATGTGGAAACTTAAATGGTGACGCAATTACTTTTCGGATCCATAATCCCCTTTGCCAAGAGACCTGCAAATGAATTGCTTCCTCAGATACTAGTTGTACATCTGTGAGTTTTGACTGGTTGATTTTTTTCTTGCAAAGCTTTCTACTGTTTCATGTTGTTGGGAAAAGTGGTCAGGGAAAAGGATTTGCCGGGTGAAAAACCTGCTCATTACTGAGCTCCATTAGTATTTCAAGCTGTGAAGTCGCAGCCATTTTTGCCAGAAAGACACGTCCTGCATGGCACCATGAAGACAAAAATACTGTACTGGGAGTGCTTCTGTGAAAGCTTCTAAGTAGAGAGAGCAAAACAAGATGGAAATGTGCCAGTGTGGGAGCAACAGAGAGAGGGAGTGAAGCTCATCTTCTTCAGAAGGCAGATTCCTAATTGGAGGAATGGGACTGGGGGAATTGGACTTCCTCCGTCTTTTGAAAATCTCAGCCTGGATTAAATGAAGAGGTATTTTGTACATCTTTTTTTGGTATCTATTATGTATAACAAACAGAAAAAACTTAGAGGTATGGAAGCACCTATTAGCAATGGCTGAATTTCAGAAACAGGAACCCCTACACAAACTCTGGAACTGCTAAGCTGAAAATGCAGATGCCCAGTGCATACAGGCTTTCAGGAGAAACTTCTGGTTCTTGGAAGAAAAATCTGAAACTGCATAGATGTGTAAAGCATTTACTTAAATATGGAAAACCACTAAGCTATTATTTTCTAGCCTCGAGATGTTTGAAATCAAAGATGCATAGCTGAGAGTTTGTCCAAACCGGTTGCACCAATGTAGAAACAGCCCTCTTTTGCTTATTTAATATTTGCATTTGAAACTGGCATTTTTGAGTGTATAGAAATGTCTAGTTATTGCACAACTCAAAGTGAGAAAGATTCGTCCTTCCCTTGCCTACCCACAACATTTTTTGCTTTTTTTAGCAAAATCTTTTTCCATATTCTTCAGCACTAAGCACAGTCTCCCGCAGCTCCATCTAGCTAATTGTCTTTTTGAAAGAATCCAATGTTGGGACAGACTGCATTCAGATAAAACTGATACCAGCGTGGAAGGGAAATTTCCCAAGTCTGAGATGAAGGACTTTGATCTTCCATCAGAAAGCCCATCTGGAAATTATTATTCTGTTGTGCTTTATGGAGATGAGTTTTACATTTTGTTTGTTTCACTCGTTTAGCAAGGAGGATTTATATAAACTCGGAGCCTTTCAAAAATAGCTAGCGAAGGCAGTTGCAGAATAAAACAAGGTGTACTAAAGATTTTTCAAATCGTTCAAAATCAGATATTATTAATATTTAATTTTTTTTTTCAGGCAGACTTCCTTAAAAATAGATTCAGTTGACTCACGTTGTTTTAAAAGCAGCATCCAATTGAATTAAATGGATTTTAGTAGCAACAAACAAAAGGGCACAGGCACAAAGCCTGCTGTGTTCTGAACTGTAACATCACCTCGTTGTTAATGTATGGCCAGTGCTTATTAAAGTCGACAGGGAAGAGATGGGGGAATTCAGTCTCTAGGGCTAGCGTTAGGATAAACACTACAAAGCTTCGGAACAGTGAACTTTGTAATGGCCTGACCCCATGTATTTTAGCTCTAAAATGGAGTTAATTAAATGTGGTTGGATATTAGGAAACATTTCTCAGAGCGGTGAGGCAGTGGCACAGGCTGCCCAGGGAGGTGGTGCAGTCACCGTCCCTGGAGGTGTTCAGGAGCCGTGTGGATGTGGCACTGAGGGATGTGGGCAGTGGGCATGGTGGGGGTGGGCTGATGGTTGGACTGGGTGATCTTAGAGATCTTTGCCAACTTTAATGGTTCTGTGACTCCCTTACTTTGGTATCAGTCCCACTCGTTTCCATTCAGCAGTTTTACTGAGTGCTGGAGCCATGATACATGTGCTGGAGGACACCCAGTGTGGAGGTTCCGCAGAGGCAGTCCCTGCCTGAGGCTTGTGAGAGCCAAGTCTGCTCTCCACCACCTCTCTCCAAGGGCTTTGGCCAGTGCTGTCATTGCAGAAGGAGGTTCCCATTGAGGCCATGGCCTCTCTGTTTTCCTGTCTTGTCAGGAGGGAGAGCACTCCGCACTGCTCCTGTTTTCCCTGCTTCGTGGTGGCGGGGAAGCTGTTTTTCAAGTGAGGAGTTGTGGAGCACATCCCAAATTGGCCGTATCCCCAGTATTTGTTCTTGTTTGTTTTGCAGCTGAGTGCCTTTAACTGGAAATGTTTTATCACTAGCTTGCAGGTCCTCAGCTCCCAGCACTGAAGGGAAGAGGGGAGAAATCGCTGCCACCCACCCCTGTTTGTCAGCCTGGAGGAGGACACGCTGCCTGTTCCTTTCTGCTACAGCTTCCATTAACTGGCAGGGCAGCTCTACCCTTCACTTTTCCTTTGTCTCTTTCATTGCTGGCTCTTCAGGACAGGGCTATGGGTCTGTCCTGTACCTTGCTCAGCATGAATCCTGTTTCATAAAACAGCCCTGGTGCAATAAGCACCCTAACAGTACAAGAAGATGCAGGAAAAGCCACAGCAGCAACTGTAGTGAATCACAGAATCACAGAATCGTAGGGGTTGGAAGGGACCTCCAGAGATCATCGAGTCCAACCCCCCTGCCAAAGCAGGCTCCCTACACCAGGTCACACAAGTAGGCGTCCAGGCGGGTCTTGAATATCTCCAGAGAAGGAGACTCCACAACCCCCCTGGGCAGCCTGTTCCAGTGCTCCGTCACCCTCACCGTAAAGAAGTTCTTGCGCACATTTGTGAGGAACTTCCTATGCTCCAGAATGTGGCAGAAAGGAAGACAAGACCTTGTCACAGATTTACTAAGTGTGGACAGAACAAAACACAATCTCTTCTCATTCTGTGGTACTACAATTAGCTTTGTGTTGTGTCCAGACCAGAAATTGAGTAATGGACCAAACACACGTCTGCTAACATCCAGAAAGAGACTACCAGGGCACCTGACCTGCCTCCTCCGTTTGCTATCATTACCAACCCCTGGGGTGTTTGCAGCAGTGACAGCCAGCCAGAGAACCCCCATCATTAATCTCACAATTCCATTAAGTCTTTCGTAAAAGAAAGTTCTACGATCAATTCTCCATCTTGTTACCTGTATTCCCAGTCTCTATATTTGCTATTAGATACTAAATATAAACTTTTTTGACATGAGGTTGATTAAGCTGCAATCTATTCAGCAATGTTAATACAGCGTATTATATTACACACACATTAAAGCAGGTTATATTGACTGACCCCAAGCTTCACTCTCAGGACTGTTTAATAACAAGTGGAAAAAGGTATTGCAGCACAGAATTGTAGGGGTTGGAAGGGACCTCTGGAGAGCACTGGGTCCTGCTAAAGTGGGTTCCCTACAGCAGGACACACAGGAAAGCAGGTCTTGAGTATCTCCGGAGAGGGAGACTCCACCATCTCCCTGGGCATCCTGTTCCAGTGCTCTGTCATCTTCAAAGAAGTTCTTTCTCATGTTCAGATGAAAGTTTCTGTCTTCCAGTTTGTGTCCATTGGCCCTTGTCATGTTGCTGAGCTCCTCTGAAAAGAGCCTGGCCCCATCCATTTGACTCCTGCACGTTAGACCTTTACAGTGATGAGACCCCCTCTCAGTCTTCTCTCCTTCAGGCCGAGCAGCCCCTGGCCACTCAGCCTTTTCTCATAAGAGAGATGGTCCAGGCAGTAGCATTTTTATGGCAGCATTTCAGCACTGAGAGGCAGATTCAGCTCCCAGTATGGGCAAGGGCTGCACTCCCAACAGCTTTAGTGGGATCAGGATTAGGGATCTCAGTGAGTGCTGTATTTTTCTTTTTTTTGTGATATCTGCTTTTCTTCAGCTTTTGGTTCACCCTAAACTGAATTGGAACGGGTCTGAATTTGCCACAGAACTGGGCTACTCCCCCACCCCCCAAAAAAAAGAGAAAAGAAAAAAGAAGACAAAGAGCCCTTCCTGAGTCTACTGCTCCCTCCTGTTTTCTACTTTCCAAATAGAGATATACTTCTCAGAAGTGGGCAGACTACTACAAGGAACCGAATGCGTGGGTTTGTGTGGCTGAGGTTATTCAGGTGAAGATACGCTGAAAAGAGAGGGCAGTCGCTTCCCTGCTCTGAATCACTGTGGAGACATTTGCAGGGAGAGCTCCTTCAACAAAGAAAAGCAACAGAGCTGCAGGCCCATGCCGTCTCAGAGCTTCAAAATCATTTTAAAGCAGATCAGAATAGCACGAAACCAAAGAGATTGCTCCGGTCGGTGAGCTGTGCCCAGTTCTCCCGGTATTTCTCCCATTAGCAAGTACTTTCCATTTCTGCTTTTTATGGTGTGAGAAAATGTATTTAAAAACATGAAAACAGTTATTAATTGCAATAAAGCACTCCGGGGCGAGAATTATGGTGCAATAATTCACACCTTGCTGCCTAGTCACTAGCTCTTCAGCCTCCAGCCTCATGCCTAACAAGCTATTAAGCAGAAAGTATGGAACCATCTTTCATGCCTCGTCATGTTTTATTGCCACGAAAAGGTTGCGCTCGGCTCCTTTTAAAAACTTGTAATTAAACTGTACAAACGTTGCATAACGCTTAATAGCTGAACGAAACGAGAGCTCCGGTGTGAGACTCGGGATAAGGCCGCACTCCTCCTCTCGGGATGCTGCTGGCGGTCCCGGCGCTCAACGGGGGAGAAAGGCAGCGCAGCCTGGGCAGGGCCCGAACGGCAGGTGGCGGTGCGGGGCCGCACAGAGCCCGGCAGGCAGCCCGCATAGAGAGCCCCGTACAGCCCCGCAGCCCGGCCCCAGCCCCGTGTGGCCCGCGGCGCCCAGGCTGTGACCTCGGGGACAGCCGTGGTCTTGAGACCATGCAAGTCGCTGGACCTTAAGGAAGTCATCACAGAATCACAGAATCACTGAGGGGTTTGAGCTGGGAGGGGCCTCACAGCCCACCCAGCCCCAACCCCTGACGCCCCCACCAGCTCAGGCTGCCCAGGGCCCCATCCAACCTGGCCTTGAGCTCCTCCAGGGATGGGGCACCACAGTTTCTCTGGGCTGGGCGCCTCACCGCCCTCTCAGTGAAAACTTTCCCTAACATCTAACTTATTTCTCCCCTCTTCGAGTTTAAAACCATTCCTCCTTGTCCTATCACCATAAGACTGTGTAAAAAGTCGCTCCCCCTCCTCCAGTGTCCTGCGGTGCTCTTTGTGTGTGCTTTAT
Source organism: Chrysolophus pictus (assembly GCA_037305975.1). Lineage (NCBI taxonomy): Eukaryota > Metazoa > Chordata > Aves > Galliformes > Phasianidae > Chrysolophus > Chrysolophus pictus. The sequence continues at coordinate 90,069,056 of CM074576.1, read as the reverse complement.
AAAGTCAAGCCATGCACTTTCACCCTCCAGAAGAGCACCCTGCTGCTGTCAGGCACCCAGGAGGCATCAATCAGTCCTGTACTGATTGGTACTGCCAGCTCAGGACATTGCTTCAGACAATAGCAAAATGTTTGTTCCTGTCACCTCATTCTTTCTGTATAACAAATATAAGTTCATAATACGCTGCCTAAAACACTGCATATTCATAGATTCATAGGATCGTTTGAGTTGGAAGGGACCCCTTGATGCCATCTAGCCCAACTCCCCTTTAATGAACAGGGACACCTAGAGGAATATCAGCGAGACATATTGTTCGTAAAGTAATATTCAAAACTTTAAGTTGCAATTCAAACCAGATAACAGGTCCCACTGCACCTGTGAGCCAAAAAGGCTATGCGCTGGGCTGGATCCCATGCACCTCCCAACGTGCCCTCACTCCCACAGCAGAGCAGGCAGCTCTCCGTACACCACCACAGCTGGGACACAGCTGTCAGCTCCCAGCTGGTTGCCGCGTGGCCAAAGCTTGGGGTGATGCAGCACGTTGCTGGGAGCTGTGGAGGAGCAGCAGGATGTGAGTCAGGAGGATGGAGCTGGCGGGTGCGAGGCAGCAGGTACGCCTTGAGTCAGCCAGGCCCTGCAGGCTAATTGCCCTGGCTGCCAGGCTGCAGTGCCACATTCGCTGCCCTCTCTTGCAGAGGGCACCTGCCATCTAGGAGCAAAGCTATCTGGACAGACCACCCTTTACAAAGTCACCTCTGGGAGCTGAAGAAGTCACTCCAGGTGCTGGGTGGTGACAAGCCACCAGCCAGAGCAGTGAGGATCCTGTCATTCTCGGCACAGCGCGATGAAGATGCATTGCGAAACTGCTGCTGCTGTTGCCAGGCTTTTTTCTCTAGTTGCAAAAATTGCTGTCAGTCATATGCAACAAAGCCCAAAGTCGCATAGCATTGAGCTCTGCAGTTCCTCCGCCATCCTGGTGAGCGCTTTAAAGGCACCAACTGGCAGAAGGCATGGGGTGAATGAAAGCTGGGATTAGTTTCCTGGTGTCAACTCAGAGGCAGACAAGGGAAGAGCGAGATCCTGAACTGCCTTGAAAGGCTTTTCTGAGTCTGGGACTCATCCACCCTCCCTCCCTGCTCTGATTTGCTCATCTTTCCAAAGGGAAACAGTTTTTATAGTGTGACTTTCCCTTCGAGTGCAAGGCAGGAATCATCTTGACTGGACTTGTTCATTCGGAGAGGCATCTTGCTTAACAGAGGAAAGGGACTGTAAGCACAGGAATACTTTGTGTTCAGGAGAAGGATGTCTAAAAGCTGCTGTTCATCCTTCACCCCTTTCCCAGCATCTTTCCTACTGGCATCTCTCTGCCTCTACTTTCTGTGTCTTTCTCTCTCTCATCCCCGGCCCCAGAGGCTGCAGGTGATGGTTTGAGCAGCACATGGTTCTGCTCGAGTTCCACCAAGCCCCTCTAAAGCAGCGCTTCTCAAATGATTCAGTTGCCCTCCCTCGCTCTAGTGCCAGCAAATCCTCAGCCGAATGCAGCACCGTGAAAAGGCGTGTCATCTGCCAGCAGCTGAAGGAATTAGTCAGGAGCACAAAGAAGGGGGACTTTCCAAAGGACAAGTTCATCCCTGGCAGCAGCAGAGGCAGCCGTGGCCGCCGCACAAGGCTGGTATTCTCATACCTCTCAGCGCTGGAACATGAGGAGCTGGAAAATTACAGAGCAAACTGTAAAATTCCACCGGCAGTGACTGCAGCCCGCAGGGTGGTTTCCCTCCACGCGCCGGGCTGAGGAAACTGCTGTCATAGAGCAGTGTGCACCCAGGTGGGTGCGAGCTCTGGTTTGCCTAGAGGGAAAGTTTTTTGAAGCCTTCTAATTCCCATTGGAAATACATAGGGGATGAGCACTCGCTCCCCTCTGTGGCCTTGAAAAGTCCTGTTCAGTTTGTTGATGAGGGGCAGAACTTATTTTGGTCAAGAACGACAGTGACAGAGATGTTGTGTACCTGGAAATTTCTAAGTTACGGTGTGGAAAAAAATGACCACCCAAATCCCCACCTGGGATCCCCCTCACTGAAGGACAGATCTTTGGCAGAGATCTCCTACTTATGTTTGCTTTCATTTTAGTTCAATATTACTGTGGTTTCGTGGAATACGACGAAGACCAGAGAAGTTCTGGAAGCAAAACATCTGCTGTGGGATAGAAGGGTGGGAGAATTTTCCCACACTCAGGCATCAAACTGTAAGAGAAAAATATGAACCTTGAGGAGAAACATTTCCCAAGCTGCTGTCACTGTTGGTTCTAGCTGTCCTGTTTGGTGGTGATACAGCACTCCCCAACGTACAGCACTCCAGGTATAGCACGGCCATATAGAAAGGTGCCAAGCCCTAAGAAAGACTGACTACAGAAGGTCATGAAAACCTACAGAGACAGAGCAATGTGAGCAGGCGCTGGGGTGCAGAGCACCACTTCTGCCCTTCACTCCCTTCTCATTCCATTTCTATAGACAAGCTACCTCCCACTGCTCTCTGCGTCCCTTGTTAGCAAGTTAGCTCACTTCTTTCCAACACTGTGCCAGAAAGGGTCTTGAGGAAGAAAATGGTGCAAATCGGTGCTTCTGAGTGTAACAGTGCTGAATGTGGTGTCAGAACAGAAATCTATCAATGAGGCTTTTGTTAGTTTTTCTTTGAATGGCAGGGAAGGGATAAAAACAAATCATGCTTCCCCACAATTTATCTGAATTTCCTTCACTTTCTTTGTGTCCACATCAAGAAATTAAGAACTCTAATAATCTTGAGATGCCTGGAAATGCTACAAAGGGTACCTGTTCTAGCTATGTATATTTTGGGGATAGAGGGAGAAGTGTGTATCGCTTCAGGTTTAAAGCGCCCCTAATGAACTGCCTAGCTACAAAACTGCACGTGCACAATGCACAGTAAAGAAACAGCAGGTAGCAGTTTAGCCATAGTAAGTGGTTGTGAGGAGAGGGCTTCTAAAAAACAACCCCGGGCTCACAGTTAACTTGGTGCCAGAATCAGGAAGTGCAGGCAGCTCCAAATGCCAAACTGTGAAAACCCTGATTTCACAATCAGCATATGTGCTGTCCTAGCAGGTTAGTACATAAGCTGCTCAGATGAAATATAAACCATCTCTCCTACTGAGTAAGCACACTCCTTCTGGGCTGGCGTCACTGCTGCTTTGAAGAACACGATGGCATTATGGGCAAACTGCAAAGTCTCTCAGTACCAGTGACACCCAGAAGTTGGAAAGCTGAGTTTTGCAAATTAAGGATGCATTGTTCTTTGTCTTGCGAGGTATGAGTCACCCCGCAGAGCTGCAGCTATTTGTTCAACAGGGAGACTCCGTTCCCCCCACCCATCCTCCTCTTCCCTCCCTCCTGCATCTACAAGGAATGAAATAAAACAATTCAGCCCTGACCTTCCACTCTGTTGGCTCCTCTGTTACAGACAGGCAGTCAGACTCGGTGCCGCTGCAGTGCTCTCCCCTATCTCTAAGTACTCTGGGTAAAGCACAAAGTGAAAAGGTGACGAAATCAGGGACAGATATCACACATGCGTGTGTTGGTGGTGAGCAAACACTGCCCTTCCTCCCAGTGTGCCTAGCACTGGAGGTCATGCCATGCAGAGGGCTGTAGGAAGAGGGATGGCACGTAGGGTGACAGTACACGGATGCACACATCTGTACATATGTGCATGCATACAGAATCAGATAATCAGAGAATCACAAAAGGGTTTGGGTTGGAAGAGGCCTCAGAGCCCACCCAGCCCCAACCTCTGCCGCTGGCAGGGCTGCCCCTCATCAGCTCAGGCTACCCTGGGCCCCATCCAACTTGGCCTTGAGCACCTTCAGAGATGGGGCACCACAGCTTCTCTGGGCAACATACACTTGTTTATTTATTTGCTGTTTGTCACTGAAGTTCCTGGAGCTCCAGAGGCACCAGGGAGAAAGTTGCTGGAAAAGTATCTTCAGGGACTCGGGCAGCATGGATGAGAGCTATTGGGAAGGTCATTGCTTCCATATCTTTCTCAATAAATCCACATTCTAGGAAATCTGATCTCTGAGCCTGGAGGGGAATCCCTGTCCTGTCCATACGGCAAACCCCATCTGAGAGCAGAGATCCCCTGGTCCTATCCTTTCTGCCTGCTCCCTTCTCCAATCTGATAGCCCTGGCTGCTCCTCTCCTCCTTGCTTTCTCTGAACCACTCTGGTATGTGAATGTCTCCCAGCTAATTAATTACTTGATCCTCACACCGCCTCCTGAGGAAGGGTAGCATTACAACCTTCATTTTAGCAAAGGGAGGACAAACAAAAAGCAAGGCTGCAGTTCAGCAGAGCACTTGGCTGAGTCAGAGCACATGTGAATTACCTGATGTCACCCCAGCAGGGAAAGTTAACCTGTAAAACAGCTTGGGGGAAATGTATCCACTTCATTCTAGTTACACTAGTTATCCTGAAAGAGGTCTACCTGAAGCACAGGGCTCAGGTTGGGTACAGTACTCATGGGGAAGCCGGTCCATCAGCCCATCTCACTCCTCTGCTGCTCCCAGGAGAAAGAGCTGCCTTCAGCCTGCCCTGGGTCATGCCCTGGAAGCCCAGATGTAAAAGCAGGGTGCTAATTGTGTACAGCATGTCATGTTATCTCCTGTTGCCTTGGGTCCTGGGGGAGGATTCCTCCCACTTGAGTGATCTGCGGTGTAGCTGTCTACCTCTGAGCTACATGTCTAGACTCCCTTCGTTGCCAACAGGGTTAAAGAGATGCTGGTGGGGTGCAAGCCACTGCAACCTAAATGAGACATCCAAGCCAAGCCAGGTGAATCACACTCAAGGAACAGCTGTTTCTCTCCCCACTCAAAGATTCCAGACAACTGTGTCAGATGAAGACATACAAAACACGGATGTTTCAGGCTAGGTGAAATGAATCCCACCCTGTTTACACCTCCACAGTTTCTCTTTCACGGGTGGAGCAAGGTGAAAGGAAGTGGCACAATATCTCCTGGGCCAGGACCTGGAAGTCATACTGAGTCAGTATTTGCAGGATTACCTGCACCTTCCTCTCCAGGTCAATGCCCTCCATGACCCCCCTGGTCCGGGCTGCTGATACCCTGGCTCCTGAGGCACTGGACTCTGCCTCAGGGTGTTCAAAAAGATGGTCTGGTCATAAGTTGGTGATACAGCAAAACATTCCCTTGCTCTCTGTGTAATGTTCAAGACAAGTCAATATCAGGCTGAAAAGTAGATTATTCCCACTGGAAAACAAGTGCCATAAATAAAGAAGCAGAACTGAATGAAGAAGTCTCTACAGTCAACTGGGAGTGATAAAGGAATGACTGTAGCATGGCCTCAGGTATCTTAAAGGTTGCTCCTGATTATGTGGACTAATTACACCATATTAAAACTTCTTTAGCCTACAGATAAACAAAAAGTCCTCATCAATCTCTTCTTTTGTACTTTCAGTGCTCCCTCCCCTTTTTCCACATGAAAGTAGTAGAATAAAGAACTTACTCTCTGGAGTTTACAGTCATTTTATCCACCACAAAACACTGACCTTGACGTGAACTAATTAGGATTGCAATAGATTATTAATACAAGTTGGTAAGGTGGAGTTCTGTCAGTATAAAAGAGGCCTTTGAAGATAACAGCCATTTACACTTTCATGATCTCATCCCAAGTGCTCAGAAGAAAGCCTATAAACTAATAAAGTAGAATTCATCTAGGGGCATTCTACACAAGCAGCAGAGTATCACCCTCCAAACTCTTATTCAGGATGGCAAACGAAATCTGCTTGGATTCTTTTTAAAGCCAACACCAATCAGGATTAAAACAACTTTTGGTCATAAGCGGATCTCTGATGATCTAAAGACACAGGTTCATTTATTTTGACTTAGAGAAAGTAAGTGACATATCAAATACAACCTTCATACTTCAACAACTGAGGTCACCTTGAGAAAAATGATACTGAGCCCCATGGTATGAAAATTCTCTCCAGAGCGAAGCTTTGATTTACAAGGTGAGTTAAGGTCTTCTTCATGTGAATGTATATTTGCAAAGCGAGTTTGATTTAGAATAATGCATTGATTTTTTTTTTTTTTTTTTAAAGTAGGTGACTAAGAAACTGTTGCTCACTATACTACTAAACCAAAACGGACTTTTTGGAAACTCTGTTAAATGATCCACTCCTCTGAACTGTCAAGCTGGTTTTGAGGAGATCTGCAAAACCGAAATGGAAAATGAGTTAAGCCCAGAAGTATGTGCTGAAAGCCCCAAGTCCCTGGATTGTCGGGGGCATTCGATCCAGAAATGCATTTAAAATACCTTTTAAGAAATGCTCTGCTTCCTGTATGAAATCCCTTGGCACTTCCTGTTTAGCCGAGGAATGCATCGTCCTGCACTGGCGGCCGGCACAGATCTTACACAAGCTGTGGCACTGGCTGGCCTGGCCCGGCCCTGCAGTGAGGCTGGGAGGCTGGAGGAGCACGCATTACAGAAGGATTTGAAGGAAAGTAAAGACTCATCTCCTTGTTCAGCCCCTCTCCGCAGTCTCTGTCGGAACGTTCGGGGCATACGCACAGTTTAGCTCAACCTGCATGTGAGCTTTATGGGCCGTATTTAAACGTACTGCTTGATCTCAGAGCAGGCTACATCTAAACCTGAAAGGCAAACAGTACAGGCAGCCTCAGCTGTGAAGCCAAAGGTGCTTCTCTTGCCAGCCAGAAGCTCCCTGCCTCCTCCAGCACAGCAAATGTGCACCCACATCTGTGACAGACCGACCGTAACCCCAGGTTTGTGTGCAGGTGGTGCTACCAGTGGGTGGGGTAAGGAGGAACCACGTTCAAGGAAAACTGATTCAGTACAGAAAAGAAGTGTCAACACATGTCAAGTGTTGCAAAACGGCCTGGTATGGAATAAAAAAGTAATTTGCAGTATTAGAACAAACAGCTGCTGTGTTGCCAGGCTGAAGAAGATTTCTTCTCACAATGTGCAATGAATGACTTACAACAAAAACAAGAGCTTTGTTTCACATTCTGCATAAAACACCTTAAAAATTAACCACTATGCCTTTAATGGTCTGAATACTTTTGAATCTAGCTTGCTATAACCTCTTGTCAAACTGCACCACGTGACCAACTCGTCTGCTCAGAAATATCATATAAAAGTATTGTTCTCTCTGTTGGCAATTACGAACTTATGAAACAGTGACACATCCAAAACTTTCTAGAAATGGAGCTAAACACAGCTGAAGGCCATTGTGTGTGCTGAGCTGAACAGTGTTATACAACTATGGTATGGAGTGTAGGATCTGTAGTCATTACTATAAGCAAAAAGAACTTTTTGCCATTTCAGAAACTATCTCAAAGCTAAACGTAACCTTGTTGTGTAAGCAATCAAATATGAAATAACTATTGTTTTATTTCCTAAAGAACATCAGTAAAATAAATGAAACAAAGACATGCACATTTAATCTAATATTCCAACATGATGGCAAGAAAGGAAGTTATTTTAGGTTATAAGTCACTAGCTTTGTCAAGAAAAAAAAAAAAAAACCTTCAAAAATTGCCCTAATTGAAATATATTTATGTCTGTATTTTCAGAATAGTTATAATAAAGAATCATAGAATGGCCTGGGTTGAAAAGGACCACAATGATAATCTAGTTTCAACCCCCCTGCTGTGTGCAGGGTTACCAACCAGCAGACCAGGCTGCCCAGAGCCACATCCAGCCTGGCCTTGAATGCCTCCAGGGATGGGGCATCCACAGCCTCCTTGGGCAACCTGTTCCAGTGTGTCACCACCCTCTGTGTGAAAAACTTCCTCCTCATATCGAACCTAAACCTCCCCTGTCTCAGTTTAAAACCATTCCCCCTTGTCCTATCACTGCCTACCCTCATAAATAGCTGTTTCCCCTCCTGTTTATAGGCTCCCTTCAAGTACTGGAAGGAAAGGCAACATTTTGAAACAATACCTCTAAGTTCAATGAGAAATTGTAAATTGGCTGCTGCTGTTTTGTAGTTGTTGACATTTTGGAACTGCTAGTAAAACAAAACAACAAAAAAAAGCCCTTCCATTTATGCATGCAGATCTTTAATCTGTTCAAATTAATATGCTGTATTACTCATTTTTTCCCTGATGTGATCCTAAAAAGATCACCTACTGCTCTTGCATCAGTCTCTCCTACCAGTGAGTTAAACATGAAGTGGTTTATTCTCCCATCCTCCAACAGCTCATCCCCCATCCCCACATGCTCATTCAGCCGGTCTGAATTTACAGATAAGCTGATGATGAGACACTAGAAGGCAAAAAACAGACAATTACCTAGGCAAATGTTTGAAGGATTAGGGCCCTTGGGCAAAAATGCTGTTTACTAAAGACTGAAAGCACCATTTCTACTTAGTGCAATGGAGTGCGTCTGAACTCAGCAGTTCTGGATAGTGGCCACCAGTGGACTCAGAGTGAGGTTTATAGGTGTGAGATAACATCACACTCCTGTCTGCATTTCATCACCGCAGGGCCTTGCTCTGTATTCTGAAACAAAGGCATGCAAGTACCAACAGAAGTATACTTTATCATCTGTCTTTACGTTCACTCGTTGCTCAGTTAATCATTTATTTTTATGCCAAAGACCACCCCGACAAGGTGCGAGGGCAGATCCTCTGCTGGCCTGCTTGCTAGAGCAACACCAGCTTGGCCTGGCTGGAGATCTGTCTCTGGGTCTGTCTCCGTGTCTTTCAAAGCTCAGAGGGTATGAGAAGTCTTGCCCTTTTTCCTTCCTAATTCCTTCCTTAAGGGTGTTTTTGGGAAAAGAAATGTAAGAGACAAGCGCGGGAGAAACACAATCAACCATTCCCAATAGGGACAGGCTAGTCACTGACATCTTGCATGGTGCACATCTGCCAGCTGAGGAAGCTCAGCAAGCCTTTGCTTATGCAGGGCAAACAGATATGCAGGAAGAGCCTGGGAAGCCACTTGGGAAGGAAACAAACTCCTGCTTGAATGAAATGCTCAGCCAAATGCTTCCCCTCTGATTTGGTGAAAAAGCACCACTAACTGATTCGGTGGAAGATGAAACTGTGTGAGACAGGTCTACAGCCCCTACATTCCTTGGTGGGAAGAAGGACACAAGAGGGTCTGGAAAAGGCTCCAGCTTAGGGCCAGAAGTACTAGCTGCACAGAAGAGAACTAAAAACGAAATCTGACTGTTTTGAAACAATGCTTGGCAAAGAGATAACCAATGACAGAGTTTTTAGAGGATGTAGATCTGAGATATCTGAGCAAGGGGAAGAGTGGATGTAGGGAGACCCTAACAGCAAAGACACATCACCAAGACAAAAATCAGACTTCTGCCTTCACTGCAGGAGTTAATGGTGCCTGAGCCAGGCTGATCCTCCACCCAGGCTGAGCCGCTTCAGTGCCAGGAAGTAGAGGTTCTTGACCATGCTGGCATCCAAGCCCAGCACCTTGCACAACCTCTGAGATCTCAAGAAATGTCCCCAAAGCACTGGGTAAATGACACAGGCGCTAGGCAAACTGATAAGAAGCTATTAATAGCTCTGACCCAGATGGAGAGGAGCGTCTTAGGGAGTCTGTGAAGAACAAGCTGACCATCTCCCATGCCAGAGTCCTCAGAGACCAAGCCTTTGTCACATTTAACTGGCAAGATCAAGGAATACTTTTCATAAACACTCCACTGCCTTTGTTTTGTAAATACATTTTCCTCTGAAGAAAAGAAGGGCATGATTGCCTCAAAGCACTGGGACCGTGTCCTGTAAGGAGACAGCATGTCCTCAGCCCTCCCTTTATTTTTTTTTTCCTCCTTCTTCAAATGTGAAAAATAAGTTGTATGACAGCCTTTGGTGGAGATGTGTGCAACAAGGCCCTCATTGTCTCAGACAGGTGTGAGATTGGAATTGATTCAGTGCCAACAACCCCAGTATCAGAGCCAGCTCCGTGAGCTGAAAACATACACCAACCATCCAGTAATACCACTGCAGCCAGCCAGAGACTCAACAATTTAAGGCTTAACACACACACAACATAAATCAGATGAGGATGTACCAGCCAACCGTCAGCTTCTTGGGCAGATGCCTGCAGACCGTCTGTGCAGATCAGACCTTGCCTGTTTCGGTTATTGGAAACTTTTTTTTTTTTTTTTTTTCATATAAAGATGAGAGGCTGGGTGGAGCAGCTAGCTCAGACACATTTACATCTGCCCTATCTTGCCCCAACAGCCTTTCTTTGCTTGCTGTTTGGAGGCAGGACTTCTTGTAAAGTCGCTTTATTCCAAGTGCAGGAGGGAAGGAATTACAACTTGGGGAAATGTTTAATGTACAAATACAAAAATCACATGGACATGCATTCAGTCTGCACCACCCTCACGAAACAAAACCATTCCCTTCCATGGGAGTCTAGGAGGCTCTGAACATGATCAAACAAGCACAAGAATTAGCACAGCTGGTTCTCTTTTCTCTTTCTTTTTTTTCTTTTCTTCTTCTTTTTTTTTTTTTTTTTTTTTTTTTTTTTTTTTTTGTTTCATGGATATGTTTCCTTTACTTTTCTAGGAAAACCTGTTTTTGTGCTTTCTGCCTTTCCTTCTCTCACCTGCTTCACCCCAGCAGTCCCTGTGCTGTGTCTGGCTGGCTTACTCACCTGCTGAGGGCATGGGAGGGCAGTGCGGGTGCAGCTCAGCCACATGCAGGAGTGATCCGACATGCCACCCCAGCCTCAATCACCCAGGGGTGACCCAGAACAGGCCCAGCCCTCTTGCTGTGTCTGAGGCTTTGCTCTGCCCATTTTCTCCCTACGCTCTTGGTGATGGAGCCTGCCCTGTTTTCTTGTACCATGTACGAGGAGCAACACGCAGGTGGCACATGAAACATGTGCTCCCAGCACGCTTGCAGATCTGAGCACCAAGCCCCTGGCTAGTGGCTATGTCGTTGCAGCAGCCTGCTCCCTCTGTGCTGTTTCAGCTGCACTCATGCCACAGCCCATTTCTGGGAAGATCTGGGTGCTCCCACTGGGATGGCTGCAAGCCCTCATCTCAGGCATCACCAGTTCCTCTGTCCTGGGAGCAGATCACTCAGTTCTTGCATTTCCCAACACAGTCTCTTGCCAAGTGAAGGCTGACAGACACTGCCTGGGATGAGGGCTGGCTCCTGGCCCTGACACAGCTGCAGGTCCCAGGTTGGTTCCCTGCCACATCCATCTGCAATCTTGTCCTCCAGCTGGGCAATGGGAGGGCTTGCAGGGGTGGTAGCTGGGGAGTGCCACCATTACAAGAGTTTGGCTCAAATGCCCAGGTATGTGCTTACAAGCTGAAAGAGGGGCTTTCAAAACAATGTTTGAAGAGGAGGCAATCTGCTAGCACTCCATTTGTATCTAGGTGAACACGAGCTGGCTAAGGTTGGTTTGCACTCATTTGAAAAGTCCCTTTTGTGTGGTTCTTTTTCAAGTTAATACAAGTGTTCACTTTTATAATGTACAGTAGAGTAGTACAGTTTTCTTGTTGATACTTTCCCCATAAAGTCATTAATAGTGGGTCTGAATTTGCAAGTGGTTTTGCATGTAAAATTGCTCACGTACATGTAGGTCTCAAGGATCTCAAAGAGTCTGTTCTTTTGAGCAGCTGTTCTTGTGCTTTACTGCTGAATGAGGATCATCATTTGGACTTTGGAGATTTCAAATTAAATGCACTTCAGTAAGCTTATGCAATGAGAACTGAAATCATCATAAATGCCATACTTGTTCAGCTAGTTGTAAATCATCATTATACTAGTAAAATAAAGCATCACTGCTGACAAAACGTTGTCTCTTCTACATTTCAAAGGACATACCAATTTACAGCAACTTCTTTGAATACTGGAAACTTATAAATGAATAAAGCAGTTAATATACAACTTTTTTTTTTTTTTTTTTCTATAAGAAGGATTTTGGCTTCAGTATTTTTCATTCATCACCTGAACTTGATCATCAAGAAATGAGGGAACCTAAGCTGGCCAAGTCATTCCTAAAAGCTCTGGTAATTGTACTTACTTTAAAATACAAAGGGAGTAAACCACAATGGTTTAGATCATAAAGCATGCCTAGTGATCTTGGCATACCTAACCAAAGACATTCAAAGCAACCCTTTTTCAGAAATCCAGTCTCCTTGGAAGTCTTGGAATTGAACTCCAAGACCTGCAAGCTCTCAAAATCACCAATCTTGAACTGATTATGTTGCCCAGTACAGATAAACCTCTAAAACAGACCTAGACATTTACAGTTAGAAATCAAGCTGACCTTCAGAGCAAAACCACAGTTTTTTAATGGATCTATTTCCCATGCTTATGTTTTTCAGTGCTTTTAAGTGAAGACATGTATATACAGAACGAAAAAGGTCAGATGGAGGCAATCATCTATTGACTATACAATGTACCCTTCCTCTCAAAACTGACTGTTTTACAAAGCATACCCAAGCACACTGTTCTTCACATGCAAACAATCTCCATTTGTAGGGGTCACAATATACTGAACACATATAGGGAAAACTTACGAATAAGTTTACTAAGGGTGTATTGTGTACTCAGTCATGTGAGAAGAGCCCTGTGAACCCTCGACATAGGGGAGATTATTGGAGGAAAGTGGCTTGACGTAACACCTTGTTAAAGACACGGCAGCGGAAGAGACAAGGGCATGCCTGCACTTGATGCTCTGAGGGAGCCCCTGCCCCATGGATGAAATTCCATTGGAGCTGGAGGGCTCAGCCCTAAAGCCTGAAGGAGATCCACGCAGAGATCCAGCATACTGAGTGGAGAAGAAGTCACCGAGGTTTCACATCTGCCTGGGCATAGGGACCAACTTATGTGTGTTAGTCTTCTCATTTGTTACCTTCTTTATTTTCTAGACTGTAGGGGTGCTTGTGGTCACTGCAACATTTTGGTTTTGGAAAGGCTCAATACAGTATCTGAAGGAAAACAATGCATTCAATTACAAAATCAAAGCAATATTTTCTGGCACAGGGGCAGCAGCATCAGCTGAATAAGCTGGTTTCAGTGGGTGTTTGTTTTTAGGGTAAGGAGTGCTTATTTATTTTTTTTTGTTTGTTTTATTTACCATGGGAGGTAATTTGAGCTCTGGTATCAAAATATGTCATGTTCTGCCAAGAAGGGATTAAAGAGAAGAATGCTATGGAAAGAAACTGGATTTGTCAGTAAAGAACTAAGAGATTTTATTTACCGGAGTTTTGCAATCAGTGCTTTTAATCTTCATCACAATTGGGCTATTCAAAGACCAAGAATTTCTTTCGAGGGCCAGTAAAGAATAACAAAAAAACAAAAAGCATCTGCCTGAAATGCTAGAATGCTGTCAAGCACATGGCCATTTGCTGCCCTCCAAGGTTCAGGGCAGTGGGACAGGCAGAAGTATTTGATTTAGACAGCTTCAGCATTTTGCTGCAACAGGTGGAATTTGGTGCTGAGGAAGAGAAGCGATGAGCTGGGATAAGATGTTCCCATGGAAAATCAGGAGAGCCTAGTGACACAGCTCATCAGTAGACATGAAATGTCACAGAGGTACAATATTGCATGGCTCAGAGGATGCTGCATGGAAGCTGCCGTCCTGAAGGATGCTGAGCCTCTCCACTGCCTCAGAAGTGAGCAGTCAAGAAGAGGACCCAGAGGCAGCAGCTCAGAAAGATACCTCCAGCATTGCTGTGCTGTGGGGGAGTGAAGGAAGTGAGAAATGAGCCCAAGGAATGTCTTGTCTCTGACCATCACAGTGACCACTGAAAGCACTTACATGGGGTAATGTTAATGCACCTACAAGGTTCCTGCACCAAGTCAAAGAGCGTCTACACTTTTACACTGGAGTGGGGAGTTTAGATTAGTGATTCAGAAATGGCAAAACAAAGTAGAACGGAGAGATCTGCTGTGAAAGTGAAGAGCTGAAAAATAGGATACTTATTCCTACCTGCAAGCTTTGTTTCTCTAGTGGTATCCATCAGCTCAACATAGCTATCATGTGGCAAGAGACAATGGACTGACTAATGAAAAACAGAACTGTGACTGGGCATGAGCTGCCAAGTTTTATCACTGCCCAAAAGATTCAATGAGGCAGCTAAGGGCATTTCCAAAGGCATCTCTGTCATTGTCACTGATTTCTCTAGGGCCAAGAAGTTTGGCTACTAACTAAAATCTTGCTAAGACACCTTTAATGTGTGACAAGTTTTCCAAAAAACTCTTTAAAGTTTTCGTGTTTCAAACAGCTTGCCAAAAGGTATCCAGAATGACTCTGCCAAACCTTAGGCAAAACCTTCGACAAAAAAAAAGACTTCTAAGCTCCTCTCCTTCTGCTTAAAAACCAAGGCTGTCATGTCTTCAGTAAAATTTGTGCTCTAGGATGCACCGTGCTGAGGATATAAAAAAAAAAAAGAAAGAAAAAACATAAGGAAAATTCGTGTAAGTGGAGATGTTGCTTGGGGACTGAGAACATATTTGCTGCCTTATCTACTGCTTTTATAACCTCAGGAAGTGCCAGGCAATTGGAATACAAAGATCGGTATCTTTGATATATATATCGACACTTGGAAATCTTCTGGATTAAACATCATTACATAACTCTTTCCATTAGGGTGTTAAGTTGATGAAAAAGGGTTTCAAACCCTTTTTTTTTTTTTTTCAAGAGTTGCATGCAAGAGGCAGGCAGGGCCCCTGAACAAGGCTGGTGCCCTATAGCTGTGCATGCTGCCTAAGGCTGAGGAGCTCACCTCCTTGCCTAGAGCTGCCTCAGCTCTAACAGGCTGAGGAGCCTCTGATATGTGGCTGCCTCAAGGATGGCTTCCTGCCACAAGATCTGAGGAGGTTTTCTCCTCAGTGGGACAGGCACAAGGTTTGCAGCCCTGGCTACCCACATGCAGTGCCTGGCAGTGCGGGCACTGGGAAGCTGGCTGAGGTCTGTCCTAGGACTGCTGGAGACATGATGATGAAGGTGGGAGCCAGAAAGACACTGGGAATCTACAGGCAAAGACTGTGTCTCAGTTCTGAGAGGTGACTGAGCAGAGCACTAAGAACACACCTGAGTCTCCCATTGCTTGTCCCAGAGAACGAAATGTTCCTTGTTCGGTCTTGTTGGAGCCACAGGTGAAGGGAATTGATTGAATGGAACAAAATATGAGCTCAGAAAGCATCTCTGGGGTCGTGCAGTCCAGCCACGTCCTATATTGTGCAGTAAGATCTAAGATATGTATTAAATTACATCTTTTTGTCTCTAATCGCCCTGTGGAAGGCTGCCAGGGCTGCACAAATACCTGGGAACCATCTTCCAATTTCCTGCCTAAATTCATTGATGGCCAACTTAGAGAATAACCACTTGCTCCCAAGCCAGCATGGTCTTTCAGCACCAACAGGGCTCCTCCCTCCCTGGTGTAGAGCTCCTTTGCTGTATTCACTGACTGCAACTATCTTTGCTTACAGCCTTTGATTTGATGCCCTTAATAAACTTGACTGCTGATCTCTTTAAAGTAAGCTCTGTGCTTCTCCTCTCATTCTAACAGCTCATTTTGCACCCAGTACTTAATTTTTCTTGAATGCTGGGTGATCGTGGGTCAAACCTCAGATGAGATTTTTCTAGAAATTTCTGTCTTGCTGTAAATGCAGTATCCCACCTATGGTACCTGAAAATAGCAAAACAGGGTCCTGCTTCCAATAGGTGAGAAGGTGATGGGGAGGTGATGGTGGAATTAAAGTTACTAATGACAAACACAGGGAATTGCTTGAGACCGCTCTTGTTTCTGGGCAGCTTCTGGCTATTAACAAACCCTCTCTTATGTCACACAGAACCAGCCCTTCACACAAGCAAAAGCTTGGCAGATAACAAAATTTTATTCCTGTCAAAATTAATATTTGGAGAAGATCCAACTGGTGTTAAGAGCTTTACAAGTCAAACGAATGCTATACATCTTGATGCAAGGAGCCTATTTCCACAAAGGATAAAATGGCAAAGTGAAAAGCAATGTGAAGGGCTGGAGCCAAGAAACAATGAACACGATGAAGTTGAGGGTTATTTCTCTATAGTACATTCCTCTTGCTTACATCTTTACCAGAGATATTTACAACCCATCTTCTTCCATTCCATAGAATACATTCTATATACACTACAACCTCACAAACATTCTCCAAGATATAGATACGGAAGGTGTTAGTTTCACAGCAGAATGAGAAGTCTTGCTTGGCCAGAAGTGCTACACAACTTAGCTTTCTGCTTCTGCAAATGGCAAAGAGTCACACTAATGATGTTTTCTTCCAATTTATGCTTTCAAGCAAACTTCCGCTCCAGTTTGGTCAACATGAGTAACCCTGGACAAAAAACAATGGCACCTCTGCCTTCAGAGCTATGGGATAGGCCTGGGCACCCTTCAGAAGGAGGTTTACACAGATTTGTTAGTAGGGGTTGTGAAAGAGGAGTGACTTTTCCTCTGAGTAGAATTCTGTTAGACTGAATGAGAGGAGAATGGCTTTCACTAAGCTAATCTGGTTCACGCACCATTGTGCTAATCCCTTCACATGGAAGCTGGCTTATGACACAGCAAATAAATAGTAGGGTGAGTCTGCTACTAATGACACTGTACCCTTTAAAGAGAAAAGCTGCTGAGGTTATTCATGGCAATATTAAAGCATTATCTGTCGAGACATAAGGATGAATCAACTAAATGTAGAGCATTTAGTAAAAAGGTATTTCTCCCTACAACATCTCCTCTTGACAGAGCCTGTTGGAAATCT
Organism: Chrysolophus pictus; assembly: GCA_037305975.1. NCBI lineage: Eukaryota > Metazoa > Chordata > Aves > Galliformes > Phasianidae > Chrysolophus > Chrysolophus pictus. Next base: position 90,052,290 of record CM074576.1, on the reverse strand, counting down.
TCCAACTAAACATATCTGTTTTGCAAATATTTTGTGAAAACACCACTCATTCACAAAATTTCCTGCGAAATCCCAGTGGCCGTGGCACTCAAGCTATGGGTCCTCAGCACCAGGGCAGCTTCACCTCTCCTTCACCCAGTGTCCTCCTGCTTTGTTCCCATGTTCCCTTGCTCACCCTCATTGTCTCCACTGAAGGAATGTGCCATGGCCAGTCAAAAAATTCAAGCAGCCTGGCTTATAGTATAGAAATGTTGCTCTAGAGCCAGGAAAGTGAGCTCTGGGCATCTATGAAAAAGCAGTGGAGCACTGCATCCCTGGCCACTTTGCTGGGAAATGACATGAGGGCTGCCAATGGCCACCTGCCACAACCCTGCCGGTCAGGGAAGGTGCTGATAGGCAGGGTGTCAAGCTCTGGTGGAACTTGCTTGAGATACCTGGGAGTGTGTTTTGGGATGGAGGGATCAGGTGGTTAATCAAGTGGAAACACGATGATGATATACTGAGGGAATGGCAGGGAGAGGCAGACACAGCTCCAGAGGATATGAAAATACAGGCATTTAGCATATTGCAGAGGGAGAAGGGCTGGCGAGTCTGGGATCCTGGGAGGCCGTGTATCTGTCTTGGATGAGAGCTGCCTTGCGCATGCTTCTGGCTCTGCTAACCCGTGGCCTGCTGAGCTGATTCAGAGTGGAAATATTAGGAATTGGGACAGGATGCAGTCATAGCAAGAACAAAGCTGCCTTAATTCCCCACGCTTAAACACCGCCCTTGACTTCACTACTGCGTTTCCCTTGTTCATGGGAACCCTGATAAACTCAGGCTGTTTTTAGTAGAGCAAGATTATGATAGCAAAGACCTTGAAATGTCTCCTCAACAAAGCACAGTGCACCTGGAGGAAGACAAAAGGCTGGCCTTTAACAAAATAATCTCTCCATCGTTAAGTTTCTTGCTAATTCAAAAAGCTGATCTCGACACGATCTCTGTTACTTTGCCATCGGTGCTGGTTCTGCTGCTTTGGTTAAAGATCTGTCAGCAGTTTTATTACAGACTCTCATTTCCAGGGATTTTAGTCCTGCTCATAAAAACACAGTCCCAGCTGAAACTTAACATATAAGGTTACAAAACTTAAAAAAAGAGTGAGAGAGAAAGCTCAAATATTTTTAGGGCTATAAAAGCATAAACAGAAACAGAAGCATACAGCTTAAAGTGATTACAGTGATTGTTTTCCCCAGACAGGAAAAATAGCTTTATTCTATCTATTTTTCTAACTTGCAGGTAATTAATAAATCACTGGTTGGAAGCATTCATTGGGATAATGTGAAAATGAAAATGGTTGAAGTAATTTAATTGCAGACATTTCAGGATGATATTCCTAACCTCCTAATTTGCTTAGGCTATTTATTAGCTCTGTGTTACTGCCTCAGAAGAATACCTTCCGAGGTTGATGACTTACAGATATAAAACATTTCTATTGGCCCTTAAAAAAAATCATATTACAAAGGAACCATATGGATTCATATTCTTAAAATTCCTGCATTATGGATCTACCTACTCCAGTTAACATTAACCACTGTAAAATTACTAATTATATATTTACTGTCTGATTCAGAACAGGTATTAGAAGAAACTCAGTCATAGTACATAAAAAGATTTACATTTATTACATGTGTAAATTCCAATGCTCTGCAAGGGTTTTGCCTAAACTTTCATAAAGTGTTTAAATAACACTTGGATGTTGTGTTAAGAGATATGGTTTAGTGGGAACTATTGGTGATAGGTGGATGATTGGACTGGATGATCCTGTAGGTCTTTTCCAATCTTGGTGTTTCTGTGATTCTGTGATTCTGTGATTCTGTGAAATAGCAACCCAACCCAGCTCACATAGCTCTATTTTCTCTTCCTCTGTGCAAAGGAAGGGGTGAGTTAAGGATGAAGTATCAGCTGCTGTCTGAGCTCTAACTGCATTTCCTTACGCTGTGAGCTGGGTCAAAGCCTTTGACACGATACGCTCAGTACTTGCACAAAGTAATCTTTCAACTTAAAACATGTGTGATGTGGTGGAAGCCTTCTCTCCCCTTTTGTTCCCTTTTTGTCTGTGAATTGGTTATGGTTAGAAGTTTTAAATGAACAGGTGTACTCACTCGCTCCTTGTGATATGAAAGAAGCATAAAACTCGATTATAGCAATTTATGGTCTCTTAACTTGCTTGGACTTGTATCCATGACACAAGCAACTTTATGCTCAAATTCAAGACTGGGATAAATAGGAAGTTAAAATTAACCTCAATCCTTTTATAGACGAAAACCTCAACAAATAAACAGTGGTTTAGTGGCATGGCAACCTGCCCCTTTAAATCCAAAAACTATTCTGAGATGTCTATTTTGAGTTAGTTTTGTTTTTTCAAAAAGATAATTGGGCCTGGATGAAGAGAGGAGTAGCCTATGATTCATAAAGGTGTAACTTAAAGCACGATGTGATGCTGCTACATTGCTACTAGCAATGCATGGGCTTTTTTATCTTCTGCCCACATAAAAAGCACCCCATGCTCTCAAGGGTCAGAAGCATGTCATTTTGGGGATCTCTTTCTGAAACATAAAAAAATACAAATGGAAACACCCCAGCTCTCTAGATATCCCCCAGCAGACCAACCTGACAGCCAGCCCTGCTTTGAGCACCGACAAATATACCAGTGGTGGTGCACCTTATCACCACACAGCCCTTTTGTCTTTCCACGACAGAGGGACAAAGATGAGCCCCACCAGCCAAAAGATGCCTACAGCAGGAGCCCAGCATCACAGAGGATTTGAGTTTATCTCACCAGCAAATACTGCAGCTTCAACAAGTTGCTCAAGGAGGTCCTTGCATAACTTGCAATTGTGGACACAGAGATTAGGGGGAACTCAGAGGAAGCTTTGGAGGAGGGCAGCAATGAGGAAATGCCAGCTCAACTGCTGCTGCCTTCAGAGCTACATCTGCAGGTGAAACGTATTAAAACTACGTTCATGGAGAGCAAAGTAGAGCAACGTACTAAATGTATTTCTGGAGAGAGCAGCTGAGTCCCCAGAAAGGCGAGAAGCCATCCCAACGAGGGACCTCCATGCAGAACAAGGGAAGGGGGATAAGTGTGGCTGAACCTGATACTCTGCTAAGCATATAGGGTTCCCAAGAAGCCAAGGAATGCACATCTGTGACTGATACCTCCACGCACAGGGCTGCAGGCTGCTGAGCAGCCACAGTAGCACAGGCATTAGCTTTTGCCGGAGCTGAGCTGTGTGCAGAAGCCCACAGCATGGCCTGCTTTACAGCTCAGAATGGCAAAGGCGGTGAGAGTTGTGGGTTGGCAAATTGCAGGATTAGATCCAGGGAGAGAAGGTGCTTTGTGGCCCTTCTGTGTTGTTTTTTTTTCCCCTGCCTTTTACAATACAATACATACTTCTCAAAAATAACCACTTCTGCTTCCTGTAAAGACAACAGCAGGTTTGCAATAGATGTCAGTAGGCCTAAGACCTCTCTAGAGGCAGCAAGCATTATATTCTATAAGCAATAACCTTTTCTGTATGCACAAAAGTAAACCTTGACTTTAAAAATAAATACCAAAAAAAGAACCCGTTGAAGAAATTTCTCTCCCCAGAGCATCAGCAGAGAACCTCAGCTATGACCATTTCATTCTGGACAGAAGAGCAGAGGAAAACTACACTGAGAACAACTCTCACTGTAACATGTACCATTCTGCATCCTTCCTTTGCGGGCATCGCACTATGAATCTGCACCTCGATACGCATTTTGCAAATTATGTTATCAGTTGAGTGTAGTGTCTGATTCTTTGCTTACGAGCTGCAACAGATTTTGGTGGCAGATTTGATCTTAGCAGTGACAGACTCAGATCCAGCAGAGGCAGATGAGGTTTCCTACTGGATTGCTTGGTTTCACTGGCATATGTGTGAACCTCCATCTCAGAGGAAATTGGACTCCAGAGTCATTATTTTATAAGTTTTCTATCAAATACAACCCAATGGATAACCACCAGCCCCAGAAATAAGTTCAGACCAGCCCTCTCACATTCAGATCTTGGCTCTAAGGTCCTTTGCATGAAGCTCTCTTTGCAACTGCCTCCCATGAAAGGCCAAATCAAGGCCTTGACAGCACTTTTGTCTCATTCAAGCACACAATTAATTGATAGCTACCCATCAAGTAATACACCTATAAATATTAAAAAAGCCTGCCATAATGCACCTCTGCAAGAAAACAAAGACTTGCAAGGCTTCCACACGTCTCAGGACAGCCAAAAAAGACAGATGGGAGCATCTGAGCCCAGGAGCTCTCAGCGGGGCTGGGCGGGTGCTGGGCGAGCAGGGGAAGATTTTGGGTACTTACCCTGAATCTGACTCTGAGGCTGAGGGTTAAAAGCAGTGGTGTGGTTCAAGGAGGCTCGTGGGTTGGGTGTGGGGGCTGGGTGGTGTGGGCTGACCCTCATGGCCGTACGACGCAACTGCTCCAGTTCACTCAGACGCTCTGAAAAGGACAAGCTCCCGGGCTTTGTCTGCTCATCTAGTTTCTGACGATGTCCTATTGTGGGAGGGGGGGGAAAAAGATCAGAAAATCTCACTGATACATGAGGTCTGTTGACTTTTCTTTTAATTTTACTTTTTAAACCCCTCATCCACTGGCGAAGTATCTAACCAGCTAGTGGCTCTCTGAAGTTATACACCTCTCTGCAAGGACAGGAGAAACAAACAATGCATTGAAACCATATCATGGGGCAGCCCAGGACATGGTGTACTCTGAAGATCTAGGCCCACTGAAAACAGCAGTGCCTCCTTACTACAGCTCACTCTGGGAGAGGAGGCTTTTATAGAAGAAGTAACGTCTGACAGGCTGAATAATAGGAAGAAACTTGTGGTGGTCCCTGTACTAGCCCTGCATCAGAGTAACTCATCTGAAATTCAACCCCACACTGTCATAAAGTACTGTGCTCAGTACTGTGGGGCTGTAAAAAAACAAACCCAAATAAATCTCATTTTTGGACCCTTTAGCAATTGCTTTCCAGACAGAAATAGGCAAGAAACATCAGAAGCTGGCAGAACTGCAGCTACAAGGTCATGAAGTCTCCCTTAGTAGCACTAGGAGTTTCCAAGACATGAAGTCCAACCAGACATCCAATTATAAGAAAGCAGACCCTAACACGGCAGCATAGAATGAAGCACAGCGGCATCGGCCTCGGCCAGGTGGGAGCAACAGGGCCTAGGGCCTGGCCTGGGCCTTGGAATGCTGCCCCCATGGCACTCTGGTGCTGTGGCCTCATAGAGCTGCCAGGGGACAGGAAAGGAGTTGGAAAGGCCTTGCTCCAGCATGGCATTGGGGTACATCCAGGTTCATCCGGAACGGCGGAGACCTATCCTGCCAGGATAGGCAGGACTGGTGTCAAGATAAGCTTTAGCTAGGAGCAATGAGCAGTATGCAGGCTAATGCATTTCTAGTCGCTGCCCATCAGTGCTCTGCTCTGGGTCCCTCAGTGTAATGCTGCCACAAAACGTAATGTTGCTCAGTAGCAATGTGCACAGCATACACAAAGGATACTTCACCTACTGCAGCACTTGCTTTCTGGTAGGCATGATGAAAACACAAATTTTCTATCCTCATTTGCACCCTCTTAGGAGTTAACCTATCACCTTTTTCTTCCTACAGTTCACAGGAAACAACCTCTTAGCAGACAGACCGAAATAGGACTGTCTCTGAAACACAAATTGTCCTATCAAAGATGCTCTTTGTAATGGAGGGCAAGATACTGCCTGCAGCGGCACTATGACAACCCCATCTGTATTCAGTCAATGGAATAGGATCCCCAGCTCCAAAGAGGGCACCTTCTGCTTTGTGCCTTCACGTGGATGCCATCAATCCTCTTTTTCCCCCAGTCTCAAATCTTCACTTCGCATTTGTCTCAAGAAATCAAGAAATCAGCTGCCTTGTGAATCTTTGTTCCTTATTCCTTCCCTTTCCTTTTGACATGAAAGCACATTGTTGTCCTGATGTGAATGTATCTCACATGTTTAGCACAGAGGTCAGTGAGTGGACATCTTTAGTTCTACTTGCTCCATTGAAGAAGGTGGTGTTATCCACAGTTTCTGCCAAATAACATAATTTGCTGCCTGTCTGCTCCTGATTTTCATTGTCTTGCAATAAAAAGTTGCCTTTGACAGCTCTCTGTGCATCTCCACCTCCTTTGCCTCTCCACCTCCTGTGCTCCTTTGGCGAGTCCTCCCCGAGCTCAAGGCATCAGCAGTGAAATGGACTGATACAAAACTCCTCCAAATAGTCCACGCATTCCCATAATATTTAACATCTAAACATTTATAAACACCCAGCTTCCAATTTCACATATCGGTGAATAAGCAACAAAAAGCTCTGTATGTCCCTTACTCTACAGAGCACTCTTTCATGCCACCCTAACAGCGTAATCAAGACACAAGAGCATTTTATGCACTAAGGGGAAAATGTACATTCAAAAGCAGTTCCCAGTAGCTGCATTTCTAAAATTAAATTTTATAACTTGTATTATGGTTCCAAATCTCAGTGGCTCGGCATTTCTTCCTGTTGCCAGGCCCTCTGGCACAGCATGAACTGTCTCAGATTCCACACTGTGCTATAAATTATCCCAAGAGGGGAAAAAAAAAATTAAAATATAAAAAGACATATTATATAGCAGAGGTTTCACTGTTATAGAGACCCATTAGGGCTTCCAAAAAGAAAAAAGGAGGTGGTGCAGGGGGGAGAAAGATGAAAAAGACTTCTATCTGACGTTCTGGTGAGCCAAGAGCAAGTGCTTTGGTTGTCAGCAGCACAGATCTGGATGCTGCTCCTGACACAGGACTTGAACATGAACACATGGAGTCATACAAGATGTGTAAAATACCTCCTGCATTTGGGTTAGTTTAAGCTTCAGCAGTCTGACCTGAGGTCTTACAGAGCCAAGATTTAGATCCTTCCAAATTCATAGCCCCAGTGTAATTTACTCCTCATTTTGAATTCAATTCAGCCATTTTCTGCTGTTAAGTCAGCAGCTTGACCTCCTCGTATCCTGCTTTCTTCTCTCCTGGCCAGGCTGCTGAGGCTCTCTCCACGGCCCCAAGCTATCCCAAAGCCCGGCAGCCTCCTGCACAGGCAAGCAGGTCTTACAGCCTACGTTCAGGCCAACCAGGCAGCAATCAGCCTTCCCCTCTGATGCACTGCATTTGTGTCTGAATTAAATTAACCAAAGGTGCAGCATTCTCCTGGGGTTACCACAGGACACCCCACTTCTGAACATACCTCTGCAAGTCTCTTCATTGCCCATCCACCAACTAAAGCCCCAGATTTTAACTATCTGGGGTACTGAAAGAGGTGCCTCAGCTTACAGCTTCCCGACATGTATGAAAATCCCACTCGTGTCATTGGAGCTAGTCAAAGAACCAGCACCTGTAGGCTCCTCCTTGGGGCTGCCCACCTATTTATTTTGGTCTGTATGTGTCAGCTTTGTGGTGGGAACTACCTACAGATAACATCAGGGAATTGTCATTTCAGATGTACCTCCAAAGGTGACTTTTTTTTTTCCCCAGTCAGAAATGCTATCCAACCTTTTCTCGTCTGCCAGTTGCTACAGGTAGCAGCACAGAACCTGTTTTTGTGGTAGGAAAGTGAAGAAATGTGTCAGAAAAATGTAACAAATATAAATAGTTTTCCCAAGCCACTATAAATGCACAGGCAGTGCCTTGCTAGGGTGACTTGTGTTTCGATGTTTATTAGCTTTACTTTGAAGTTATCCTCTAAATAACTTGCTTAAAGAGCAGTCAAGTTGTCCTTAGCTCACCTTTGTAAAGCACAGGTCTATTATTATCTCCATTTTACAAGTGGAAAACTGAATCACGGGGAAACAAGGTGGCTTGCCCATGGTCAGACAGCAAACCTTTGGTGTATGCCTGCCTCTCTCAGCTCAGCAGTGTACCCAGACCACTAGTCTGCACAGAGCCATCGAATCATAGAATCATTAAGATTGAAAAAGAGCTCTAAGATCACCGAGTCCAACCATCAGCCCACCCCCACCATGCCCACTGCCCACGTCCCTCAGTGCCACATCCACACGGCTCCTGAACACCTCCAGGGACGGTGACTGCACCACCTCCCTGGGCAGCCTGTGCCACTGCCTCACTGCTCCTGCTGAAATGAAATTTTTAATACTCAACCTAAACCTCCCCTGGTGCAACCTGAGGCCATGCCCTCTCATCCTATCACTATTACCTGGGAGAAGAGGACAACTCCCAGCTCACCACAACCTTCTCTCAGGTGGTTGTAGAGACTGATGAAGTCTCCCCTGAGCCTCCTCTTCTTCAGACTGAACACCACCACTTCCCTCAGCTGCTGTGCACCCCAGTGACAGCACTCCCAACACCAGGCAAGGTGAAGGGGAGAGCTGGTGACATTTTTGCCTCTCTCTCCCTCAGGGAAGCAGAGCTTGAGCCTTTGCTTACAATAATCAGGATATCCAGCCTTTTTGGCTAAATTAAAGCATTGGGTGCTTCTTGACTTTTTTCTTCCTCCTTATCCCTTTCAAATACTGCCTCAACGAGGTCAGAAGATTTTCTTTTTTACACAGAATATTAAACAAGGAGCGTAGAGAAAACATTAGTTTTTCTGATACTTCTACAGCAACACAACATTAAAGCGTTTTCCCTCTTTACATGAAGGAAACTCGGTTTTATAGACTTCAAGAGGCAGCGGAGTGCTCAGCTTGGACAGCAGCCACCAGCTCGGAGTGCTGGATGTGGAAGCAACCAGAATGATGTGTCTCAGCAGCCCTCATCCCACACACATCCAGGGGAGATGTAAGGCCCTCCATGCTCCCACTCTGTCCACTGCAGCTACCAAAATCCCAGTAGGTGCCCAGCAGGAGACAGCCGCAATGAAATTGAGTAGAGCCCTTTGTCCCCAGAGGGAGCAGGACGCCTCTCTTCTCTCTGCATCTCTTTTCCCCAGGATGGAATAGGGGGCTTTTCACTCCCTGTGCAACCCAATAAGTGGAAATACACGAGAAAACAGTGTCTGTTCAGGCTTTGCTGAAGCAGAAGATCCGATCAGACTCGATGCTTTGGTTTAATGACATCTCACCAGTTTGGAACTGCATTGGAAGTTGATCCAAGCATCTTCACTTTACAGGGCTCTTTGTGTGAAGGGCTTTGGTTTGGCTCCAGCTCTAGCTGGGTAGAAAATAAGCCATGTTTCATTGTGCCCAGCTAATAAAATGGGAAACGTATTTTACCATGGAGTTAAAATATATCCAAATTATTCTGTATGCAGTGAAGAATGAGAAGAAACTGCATTCTTTCGCATTATTCTAGGATGAGAGCACATGCTTTTTAGTGCGAAAAATATACAGTCTTGTAAACAAAAATGAGTTATAGTATTTCTACACTATCACAAAGCTGGGTAATGCAAAAGCCTGAAAATCAGCTCTTCTGCTTGCAAAATAAATGATTTTTTTGTTGTTGTTAAAAATGGAAATAATGCCTAAGCAAATAATATTTTTGTATGCGTAAAGTGTCCTATAAAATAATTTACATTTTTTTCCTCTAAATTTGTACCTGTGCAGAAACAGCAACCAATGTAACACCATTTACTGTGTGTTAAATCAGACCTGACCTGATCTTGTACAGAGGTATGCTCTTGATTACAACTGCACTAACTGCTGTTATATGGCAGCCTATGGGGTTCTAGAAGATGGCACTTGAAAATGAGACCAGACTGAAGAGTGGTTTCCTCCACAGCCTCCACCACTTGGAAAGGACTTACATCACATTTGGGCACTGCAGAGACCGCTGCAGGAGCGCACTGAAGCACACCAACATCTTGAACAGTGTTAAAAATACTGTGTAAAATGCTACTAGTAGAGGAACTAGACAAGCTATAGGATATTTTCCTTCTCCTCTGTTAAAAATAGTGCTGCAGCAAGGAGAAATAAGGGTGATGGTAGACAGAGCATTGAGTAGACTCATCAGCAATTATATTTTTTGGCTGTTTTTCTTAAGCACCATGTAAGGAAAGCCTTATTTCCAGACAGTAGGAACATCACGGCAGACAGGATATTATGCTAAACATTCTTGTGCTGTGTCTGTAATTACCAGCAGAAGCAGTGTTGGTCATCAGACCCAACGTGACCTTAGGCACAAGGTACTGGGAAACGTGAGCAGGAGACAGGGCATTATGCACATGCACCATTCCTGGCACAATGAACAGCCTGACATCCAGATGTCCTTCAAAAGCCAAATGCCAAATAATGCCAGCACCATGTAATGCCATACACAGACAGACTGACAACGGGAAATCTTTCCAGCTGTGTTTCTTCTATCAGCTCCCTGGCAAACCTTGGTCTTTCCGTGCCTTTATGGAAAATCTGTTTGTTGTTCTGACTAACTGCAGACATGCTAGACATTTCAGGTGTCATCCTTCGCTCTGCATTTAATTTTTCCACTCGATAATCCAATTTGGCTGTGTGTTAAGCAAGTGTCTGGTGATGCCAAGAAGGCAAACAAGGATTCATGTGGCACATTCACTGCTCTCCGGCAGCTCCACCAGTGCAGACCCTTGCCCGTGGGAAATGTGAGGCAGCTGATGGCCTCTCTGCTGGGGTTCTTCACCCCACGCTCACCACAGAGTAGTAACACACAGTAGTAATTTGCAGCTCCTGCTGAGCAGCTGGGGCACTTTTTTCCTGTGTTTTTTTAGTAGGAGTTAAATATTCCCAGCAATACTGTTTTTCTTACTACTTCTTTTTAAGATCAGTACATTAAAAAAAACCCAAAAACCTCATAATGCTATGGATATGCTATGGATAGAGCAAGCCACAAATGTCCTACAAGAGGGAGTCCTGCCCCCAGCTGAGAGTCAGAATCAAGCCCATCTTGCCTGATCTGTACTAGAAAAAGAACTTCAGTTTCCTGTTTTCCAGATGAGAACCCTAATTACAAGCTATGAGGCCTTCTCTCTCCATTTCTATCCATATTTAATTCTCCAGATGCATTGGAAGAGTCTACATTTTGAGATGAATGCTGGTGGGCTGAAGAGTGCACCCTTCCTGAAAAAAGGCAAAACCTGGGGATTTTGGTCATCCTCCTTCCAGCCAAGCATGCTGAGTGCACAACTACAGGCCTCTCTGATCCTGACAAACACTTGAAAAGTCTCACGTTCATCCTGAGTTACAACAGCCAGAAAAAGCAGTCTTGGAAATTGCTGCAAGACAGGAAAGATGCTTCCTCCCCTCCAGCTCTGCTGGTACAGCCTGTGCTGTACTAACAAACAGCAATGCACAAACACACTTCTGCTTAAATCTTAACACACATTAAAAAAACAAAAACAAAAACACACCAAAACACCACAACTATTTTGCTTGACATGGGTCCACCAAAACTTCTAATGAACATGACATATAGGTGTCCTCTATTTTTGTTGTCAAAGGGCAATTATTCTGTGGGTTCTTCTCTGGAAGAACCTCAGTGAAGTAAAAGTAAGGAAACTGAGAGTTGAGAGTTTTGAGGGAAGAAATTGTTCATGAAGTTAAATTAGCCTGCAAATTATACCCTTTACCTTCTTTTCCCTTTCCCCCATGTTGATGTATATGCTCCAAGAATCCTGACTCCTTGACAAAGCTTTAATGACTCTCAACTTAAACAGTATATTGCCAAAATCCTCTTTTGTTTCTTTATAGTTTGCATCTTCCCACATGTACAAACTGCCGTAAGAATACCCTCTAGACATGGGCTGAGACATAATAGTTGAAGATAGGGATGAGAGAGGAGGTGCAGAATAAGGAACAGCCAGCCAACCAACAAGTATGCCAGCGACCAAGAAAAACACTGGCACAAAAATAGACCTCTGTCCAAGGAATAAGCTGCAGAAACACAAGTCTCAGACTGCAAAGACTAAGCCACCGTTTGAGAAACCCTTTGAAGATGGTTGCAACTCCGCTGAATGAAGGCGATGAGGCTCCTAATTAAATGCACAGACTTAGTTGGGATGAAGCTGAAACTCTACCCTCTGAACCAAGGCTGTGCTAAGTAGGGATGTATTGGCTTTCACTGCATGCCTTTGAGAGGCCAAACACTTGGAAGGGTGAGTTGCACCAACACAGTAGTATTGAAGGACAGGAACTCATTTCATCAGCCTACTGAAATGTATGTGGACCATCGAAAGTTTCCCCAATTCAGCCTCATACAGGGATGAATGAAGGACCTAGAACTTGAAAGTCAAGTCCCATAGCTCACTGTTCCCATAAACCAGGGGAATCTGGCAACACAAAAGTAAATTTACCCTTGTAGGGTATTGACTGAGCAGATTTTGAAGACTGTGACAAACTTTGTTCCTGTCGGAAAAAAACCACAACTTTTTATGTAGCCAGGTTATGTGCTTCTCTTGAACTAAAGACCTTTACTTTCCATAAGGCCAATGGGTGCCAATGGGTGGTGTCTTCACAGAGTAGCTGCAAATACCTGCTTTTGCAAAGAAATGGGGTTGAATCTTTTTATCTGTAGGTTACTAAGTAGTCCCTCCTCTGTACTAACGTGCCACTGTGCCTACACAAGACTGCAGTTCACTGAAAGCTCATAAATTTCATGTGGTTCTGCTGTCTCTTTATTTTAGGTTCTTGAACCATTTTTTGCTTTCCTCATTTTCTTTGCAGCTGCAGAGAGATATAGTAAGCTACTGTATAGCATTTTGAAAGCAGGGCCTCTGAGAAGTTTCCAAACTGCATACAAGCAGGTTATTCTTTGGCTTGTTTTCTTTGGCTTGGTGTTAGCAGTGCAGAATGAGTCAAACAGTATTAACTTTCAAGAGGGAAGTGGTGTGGTCAACCAAAACTGTTTGCGGCTAGATTGCGAAGATAGGTAGAGCAGGTAATGAAGAACAGCCCATAACGCGGGGTGCAGGTAGGAGAGGCAGAGAGACTCAGACAAACAGAATCCTTAATAATTAAATCAACATGGTCACTGAAAGTTTTGTGCAGCTTTATGTGCTGGGGTTATGACACAGTCTGACTCTTCCTGACTGGTCAGCCCGGAGAAGGCAGCCTGGTGTACTTAGTGCTTAATAGGCTCCAAAGACATCACTCTGCCAGGAAAGAACAAAGGGCTGAAGCCATTAAAAGAAAAAAGAGAGAGAGAGAGAAATATATGAACTCTACTACTAGACTTTACTACTGTGGCCAGTTAAATTCTTTCTCATGTCTCCTCCCATTTTCATGGTCTGTTCCTTATCTGCTCCACAATTAAAGAAGGCATGGGCCACGTTTTCATTTTTCTTGCTCCTTAGGGTATGTTTCAGTCATTAACAAGCACAGTGTGCTTTAGTACAACAGACAACTTTTCTTCTACAGTGTAGAAGATGAGAGGAAACAGACTCACCCAAGCATTGCTCTCTCTAATGCTCTGTACTGATCCACGCAGCATCAAAGTATGAACAGTCTGACCAAGATTCAGTGAATGAGGGCCTCAGAGGGGACCAGCAGACAGTCACATCCCCATTGGCCAACCTACTTGCCAGCATACTGCATGTCAGTGCTTTTCTCACATACACGCTCACACAACTGCACGTGAAATCTATGCAGACCTTTCTAGTGTTTCTACAGAAAAAATACTTCCCCCCCAAAAAAGACTTGTCTATCAACCTCAGCAGCGATAAATTCTCTGTAGTTAAGTGCACTTGACAGAAGAATGTCAGAACTACTGGTTGCTTTGGAAGCATTTCTGTAAGTTGGAATGGGCTGTCCAGAGAAGCTGTGGTGCCCCATCCCTGGAGTCACTCAAGGCCAGGTTGCTGGGAAGCCTGAACTGCTGGGGGGCAGCCCTGCCCACGTCAGGGATTGGGTCAGCATGGGCTTTGAGCTCCCTTCCAACCCAGACCATTCTGTGATCCTATGAATATACATTCATCTAATTCTTTTGCCACAGTTACAGAGGACTAACTTTGGTACAACTACACCAAGGGTAGATATACTTGAAAATTCCATTGTGCAAATATAGGTAAACAAAAACACCACTGTCTTTATTGGCTGTTCTACAATTAGGCAATAAAATAATGAGTATTCAGTGCAAAAAATAAATTGGCAAAGATGAAAAAAAGTTAAAGAAATGAAAAAGGAAAGTACAAACCCCTTCTCAATTTTGAATCACACTAATTCAAGAGAGAAAGAAAAAGATCTTTATGAGATTAAGTGACTCTAACAAGGGGCAGAAATAATTTATAGAGTACGAGGCTGCTCCTAGCCTACATCACAACAACTCTTACTTCCTCTTTTCCTACTTTATGTGAGGAAAGAACCTATACTGTCAACACTTCTGTCTATCTTTAAAAAATGCAGTTTATAGCCTAGGCAAGCAAATATGTATGAACTCCCCAACCCCCGTCATCCAACATCAACTCTCCCCACTGTCTCAGCAGTGAGACTGATAAATGCTGTGGAAAATAATCTCAATCCTCCTTTTCCAGGTGGAAAGGAAGCATCTGCACCACGAAATCTCAAGGATGCTGGTATATAAAATAAAAGGGAAATAATGAGCAGGACAAAAATGATGTCCCTACAACTAGGGCATGCTCAGCACCACTAAGAGATTGTCATATTGCTTGAATTTGGGCTAGAAATGTTTTGTTAGTTCACACAGCTGCTGTAGGCTTGTACATTGCCATTGCACAAGCTGACTATGATGTCTCCAGAGCATGCTTGTAATTTAAACATCCATCCACCCACTCATCAGGCAGTGTCAATGAGACAATGGGACACAGGGATGCAAATATGCACAGAGAATCAGCACTGCTCAGCCATCGGCTCTTCTTGCAGCCCATCCCTTTCTTTTGTCTGTACAAGATTTATTTAGATTGGAACCTCTCCGGGGCAAGTGTCTAAGCCAAGATTTTTAAACAGTGATTTGAAAGTTTGGGTTCCTATCCTCAGAGGGCAGTACGCCATGGAGTCTGTGCCATGCAGATAGTGTTAGCAAAGGGAACGAGTCCCAGCCACACTCACATTTCAGTGCAGGGATTTTGCTATACAGAAACTTGAAAATGCCACATTTCTCTCTACGCATTTTCTGCCAAGAAGCTTTTAAGCACTGTACATCTCCAGGTGAGTGGAAGGATCTGAAAAAACATAGTCGAAATTCATATGGTGGGTCTATTCCTGTGACATGGTGGCTCATTCTCTCATGGTGCTAAACAACTCTTTGGTACACATAAATCTCAGTTTTCAGCAGACGGAGGCACTTGCAGCAGCAAACAAGCAAGAAATGAAGGCATTTCATGCTATCTCAGGTCACTGAGATGACAAAGGTTTGGAGAACTGCTTGGCTTTTCCTTGCAGGAAGAGGCTGAAGGTGAAGATGCTCCTTCCGAGCAGATCCAGGCCAGGGGCTTCTCTTCAAACTTCACAAGTGAGTCAGGACCACTCCAGATCAAGGTCTGAGGGTGCCCTCAGCTGTGGCAGACCAAAGCTGTGCATCCCCATGGCTAGCTCTGCTGGGAAGCAAAAGCCAGCAACTGTCCCTCGAAAGGCATTTCTTCAGCCAGCAGCCTTTAAAGCTACTTCTCCAACCCTGCTTAGCAATATTATTCCCTGTCTGCTACAGTATCCTGCCCTTTGATACAAGGATGCCAAAAAAGTATTTGGGAAAACCACATATCCAATATGGGATAATCACATTTAATGCACAGCTTAACCTTGGACAGCTCAGGGCTGCTGGGGCGAAATCTGTGCAGCCCTTTCATTTTGCACAGTCTTCAGGCACCTGGTCCATTAGTGAATTTTTCAGAGCTATGTAGGTTAAAACAATTCAATGAGAAAAACAGAAAGAAGCAGTCAAAAGAAGAAAAACCTAATTTTTGAGCAGACATACACGGTAGGTCAAATGGCCTAAGGGAAATATTTAATTTTAGAGTCATACTATTTCTACCAAGTTTCCTAACCAAAAGTATTTTCATCAGGAGCACTACTCTTGATCTGGTTACTGCTAATGATTTTCCCCATGGACTTAGCTCATAAAAACATAAATTGCTTTATGAATCATAGAATCATAGAAGTTGGAGAAGAAAATGATGGGTTAGGTCATCGTGCCCTTCTCTCTGACGGTGCAGTATTATTTCTTTTTATAAAAAAAAAAAAAAGAAAGAAAATAAGCATTTCTGTAAAGCTGGAGAATGAAAATACTAAGTTAAAAAGAGATTTTCAAAATACATAATGAAGACAGTGGAGGAAGAGCCAGATTTTTAAGTACCTTGGCTCTCTCTACAAACCCTGAAAATCTGATGAGAATAATCATCTGGATAGGCACAGTCAGAAATTCAGTGGGAAAAAAAAAAAAAAGGCAATGCTGTAAGCAACTCACACAAGTAATTATCACAGTTGTAAATACAAATATTAGAGTTATATTTGCAAATAGGCTGATGGGCAAAGAGCCGCCCTTGGACGGTACATTGTGACCAACTGTATGGCATGGCATGCAAGCATCCACAGTCTGAAAACCAAAGAGAGGACTTGGTTCAGAGAGGGGTGGTGCACATGTACAAGGATACACACTGTGCTGTAGTTGCCTATTGTGACATCTCCACACATCAGAGTGAGCCAAAAAGTCTATGCTTTGTATGCCTGCCTTCAGAGCCCTTGGTCTGAGCATTTTTCTGCTTGCCAAGAATGGCTTCAAATGCTGCTTTATATTACTTTTTGAAGTTTTTGTTTTTTATTCTCCCAAACATGCATAGCTTAAGAGGCTGTCCTCTATCATTAAAAAAAAAAGATTTTAGAATCCTTTTAATTCTAGCTTAGAAACTGCTCTGATACTGTCATTCTCTAAAGACAAAAGAATGTGTTTCTATTATTTCTGAAATTAATCTGTCTAAAGGTTTGGTGTTCCTTTTTAATTATTTTTTTTTTCCTACAATCTACTAATTTCGCTGAAAATTGTTCTGTTACAAAGCTCTAACTCTTATCTCGAAAATGGCATCTTACCTGCCAGTATTTTTTACGGGCCATGTAGATGCTCGTTAGAATCCAGCCTATCTGCAACCGCTACAAACATAAAGTAAACGAATCAATGTTTGTTACTACAGTTGGCTTTGGAAGTAAGCATGGTTTCTCCAGAGGTCTGCAAGACAGCAGTATCTAATTTTGTTCCTACTGCTCTCTTTCCCACATTTCTTTTGAATCAGGATATCTTAGAAAACACAGGTCAGTATTTCTGGAATTCCTGCAGCTCAGGTAAGAGACTGAGTCATGGATCTGTATCATAGAATCATAGAATCACAGAATGGCCTGGGTTGAAAAGGACCACAATGATCATCTAGTTTCAACCCCCCTGCTATGTGCAGCATCACCAACCACCAGACCAGGCTGCCCAGAGCCACATCCAGCCTGGCCTTGAATGTCTCCAGGGATGGGGCATCCACAGCCTCCTTGGGCAACCTGTTCCAGTGCTTCAACATCCGCTGTGTGAAAAGCTTCCTCCTAATATCTAACCTAGGCTCCCCTGTCTCAGTTTAAAACCATTCCTCCTTGTAAGCATGGAAATTCCCAAATATTGATCAGTGATCTAGAAGCGCTTCTCTCCCAGTTTTATTTTTATTCTAGCCTGCATGCAAGAAGGCTGATATCATTTTAAATCCATTCAGTACATGGCATGCATGTTCTGATACGTTCAGCCACAAATCCTGTGCAGGTAACAGCCACACTATCTATTTTGGTACATGCTACAGATGTACCTTGATCTAATCAGAGCAGTGCAGAACAGGATGCATCCACTGAGGGGATAAAAAAACCACGTATAGCCCCAAACAGCAGGTCTCTTTCAGAGACATAATGGTTATTTTGAAAGAATTCATTCTGAGTTTAATTACTAAAAACTGCTGAATGGACAACAGTTGGGAAAACTGAGCTGTGGTCAGGGTTGTTCCAAACGTGAAGAACAAGAAAGGGAGAAAGGTCTGGGTACCACTTTTTTCTTCCTTCATAGCACTTCATTCCTTCAAGCCACGTTAATATTTCAGTCAAACATAGAATAGGACAGCAGAGACCATACTGAGCTTGGAGAAGAGAAGGTTTCAGGTAGACCTCACTGTGTCCTTCCAGTACTTGAAGGGAGCTTGTAAGTAGGAGAGGGAGCAACTATTTAAATGGTCTGACAGTGATAAGGCAAGACGGAATGGCTTTAAACTAAAAGAAGGGAAATTTAGGTGAGATGTTAGAAGGAAATCCTTTCCTCAGAGAGCAGTGAGGCGCTGGCACAGCTGCCCAGAGAAGCTGTGGTGCCCCATCCCTGGAGGAGCTCAAGGCCAGGTTGGATGGGGCCCTGGGCAGCCTGAGCTGGTGGGGGGCAGCCCTGCCCACGGCAGGGGTCGGGGTGGGTGGGCTTTGAGCTCCCTTCCAACCCAAACCATTATGTGATTCTGTGATAGCAACAGCTGCCACAGTTCCTAAGCTGGTGAGAAGTCAGCTACAGGACCTTGCAGCCCATTTAGAAGTGAAAGGAGCAGAATCCCTTCCACATTGCATCATGAGTGACTTAGCAATAAAAGGAGCTGTGCACTCCTGCCAAGGAGCTGACCTCTGCTCATGGCACATGTAAAGCCTCCTTGAGTACGGGACTCCTTTGTACCTCTGGCTTGCCTATGACAAAATGAAATCATTTACAAGGAAGCTTTTACATACATTTGAGTCAGGGAGATACGACTTCAGTATATATTATATTTCTACTTCCTTTTTAAAATGTAGAATCTTATTAAATATTAACTAGTATACCAACTGAAGAATTGATTTAAAACAGTAGGGTATGCCTGCAGGATGATTTTGTGTCTTACTATTCTAGCAGACTTATATTTAAAAAAAAACAAAGCTTATTTGTTGTATGCAAACTGTGAACACGTCCAGGTAATTACACATGCAAACCTGGAGCTTGCATATACAAATATCTATTTTATATGCACAGCTGTGAACCTGGTGCCTGGTTCACGAGGGATATTTTTCAGGGACAATTCTTTCAGTTTAAAGAAAAAAAAAAACAACAACAACACAAATACAGACTAAAGAAGAAGCATTATCCTGGCAGCATTTAAAAAATATACAAGTCAGTTTTTTTCCATTAAATGCATGCAGCATCGTGATGCAACTCAGGCAAACAAAGGCTCCATTAAAAAAATGCATATGAAAGTTAGCAGTTTTCTAAGTTATTTAAACTCAAGTTGCAAACTCTTCTTCTCTTGCACCACTCACTTAAAGTAGCCCCGAGCTGCATGTCTCATTCCCTAGTGGGTGTTTGAATCTTACTGCTTTCTTCTCCCAGGACGACTCCACTTAAGCAATAGCCAGAACTTCTGCCAAGTGTGCAGGAGGAGTGAAAAACTAACCACAAACCTCAACTTACATCAGGGCATTTTGATAGAAATATGAAAATTCCACATTCTGAGGTTAAAGATTGCCTGTGGTAACAGGCAGAGCATATGCCAGAGAAGCACCTACATCTGCCTACCTGTGCAATCCTCACTTCCCCCAAAACAAAGCAACCTTCCCCTCTAACCTAACGAAAACAACCGCATGCGTGAACGGTGTGGATATTCCCCTGGAATATCAAATCATTTGTCTTCTCCTTAAGCTTCATTCTTAAAAAAGAAAAAAAAAGAAAAAAAAAAGAAACATTGCCTGTCTGTGAGAATGGGTGTCCCACTGGGATAATTACATCTGCTTGTTGGAAGCATCACTCTCAGCAATTACTACTTTCCCAAGTTGGAATGAGGCACAGTGAACTCTACAAGGGAGAAACCAGGTGTTGCCTCTCAGGCATTTATTTATGTCTGCAGGGTGGCTGAGCTTAAAAACTTAGATCGATGACGTATTGGTTTCCAATACTTTAAAACCCTCTTAGCATCTGAAAGATGAGACTAGCAAGAAATGATGCATAAGGTATGTGCTGCCCACCTTTCACCAACATGCCTTTTGTCAGCTTTTGGGTACAATCCAAACCATCCTTAGGTAGATACTTTATAAATGCAAAGTAATTCATATTCTAGATCAGCTGGACACCCATGAAAAATAAGCCTTCAGGAAGGCATAATTAAAACCACTCATAGGACAGCCTTGGCTTGAGGCACACCCACTGATCCACATGCACTGGATGCTGCTGCATTGCATACAGCTGGTGATGATATACCTGAGCTAAATAATCAACATGACCTTCTGCAAATGCTCTTTTTAGTTCACTTACTTCTGGGTTCGCGTGGTCCATCCACCGTTATCTTGATGGCTCTGTGGTACGTGGCTACTTGTGGAGGGTTTGTGAAGACTGTGATAGTCAGTGTGAAGCTTTTACCTGCAAGAGGAGAGAAGGTTACTGAACACATATATTGAGAACAGGTTGTCCTTTCAAACAGAATCAGAACACACCAAATGACACTAACCACTAGCTGCCCGTATTTGCAGACAGATATGAGGCAGCATGGGCTCACTACTGTCTGCTGCTGGATGCATTCCCTTCGTGGCAACTGCTCAAAGCATTTGGAAAAAAAAAATCAATTTATATGTAAATGTTCTACACTTTGTTTTCAAAATAAAGAGGTTACCCTTAACAGTTACAGCTTATCTGATCTACTAGACTACTGGTGCATTATCTGAACTTTTGAAAGGCGGTTAGTTCAGAGAGGCTTAGAAATTGTGGTCGACTCTTCCAAAACTGCCACGGGAATTTGATCAAAAATGCTTGTAAAATTAAAGAGAACTGGGTACTCAGGTCCCCGAGGCGGATCGTAAGATTCCATACTTTGTGGTTGAAGCTAGTATTAGATCAATTCCATATTATGAACCAGAATCCTTTAAAAATAATCTGCTACTGCAATGCCGAGAAACAAGGGAATGGAAAAAATTAAAAAATCCCTACAGCCTGTCCACAGAGAATTAAAACATTTTATGAAGACATAGCAGAGCATTACGCTCAGTTTCTCTATTATTCAATAAGAAAACTGTGAAAACCTTTTCAAAACTGTTGTGCTCATGCCACAGCTATGAGTTCTGAAAAGTGCCCATTTGGATACTGCTGGGGAGGTGGGATGGTTTCGTATGCCCTGTGACCATGAGGCATTCAAATCCTGCTACCTCCGGATTTGGTTTTGGACAATGCTAATACTACTCCAGGCATTTTTTTCAGTAACAAAAGTAATTTTCTTTATCTTTGATAAGATCTCGTGTTTGTATTTATCATGGCTTTGGCCTGGACAGCGATAAAAACATTGGCTGTTGGCAGGTTTGGCATCCTTATCTCAGCATCATGGAGGTATCAGATACTGGTATTTTCATTATCAGTCAAAGACAGTAAGGGCCATCACCCCAAGTTAGATTACCAGGAACTGCTGTAAGAAAATTGAGGTTCTTCTCCTCCGGGCACATACAGTTCTGCCTGTTTCATTTCACTGCCTGGCTCCAGCCCCCCCTGAAAGCTAAGCCTCTTCCCTTATAAGACCTCCCATTTTTATAATTTGCTTGGTTTATCTGTATAAACATAAATGTAAATACAAGTATAAATGCTTGCCTCTAGCAGCAACATTCCCCCCCCCCCCCCCCCTTCCCTATGCACATTTACTTGCAATTCAATACTTCTCTTAATGCAGTTCCTACTTTGGTGCTAATGGTCTGAACATCACAGCGGGCACACACACACATAACTGTTACTGGAAACTGTCCTCATCACAGCCCAGTGAATTAGAGAGGCATTCTCCCCACTTTACGGATGAGGAACTGTGGGGAGATAAAGTGTCTTGGCCAAGATCTAACAGGAAGCCAGCCTGTGGCCAGCGATGCTAACCACTTTGGCTGCTGCAACTAAATCCGACAATAATCCTGAATCACAGCCCTGAGAAAACAGAAGCTGAAACACAACCCTCCCAGACTGCAGGCCACTATCTTCCCACCTCCACATCCTCACTAGAAAGCACTCCCTGAGATCAAAAAAACTACAACAGCAGCAAAAGCCCTGTTTGAGGGCCGTCAGCCCTCAACTCTTGGGTTCTACATCTACCAAGACCAAGGATCACCATGTTCCTGGCTATTTCTAGGTGCTAAATTACAAGATAAAGCTTCATTGATATTTTTACACTTGTAGACCAGATTTTTCTATAAGGCAACAGGAATAAAGTTCAGTAAGCTTTCTTCTGAAAACACTCTAATTACACTCACTATACTTAACAAATATCAGAGAGGCACCTGTAGATCTTCCTTCTAAAAAAAAAAACAAACAAAAAAACCAACTCTGTATTATTATATGCAACACCTAGATCACCAAGGCTGTAAAAGACTTTCAAAATATATATTATTCCCTTTACTAATCTGTAGCACTTTCATGTTGTTGCCAGTTTTATTTTTTGACAACTGCTGATGCAGTTGGTAAGGTGCTACTACTGTTTTGCTAGAATATGTAGTCAACTGATTTTTTTCGAAGGCCATCATGGTGCTTCCAGATAGAAAAAATGCAGAAAAAGAAGATAATAAGATAACTAACTTCAAGAAAATGAGGCCACATCATCAGTCTATGAGACCAGAATGAAGAAGAGGAGAGTGAAGTTACTTTCAAGATCTTCTACAGAGCAGATGAGACCTCAGAACCAGTTTAAGGTTGTGATACAAGCTGGCAAAAGCAGGAAGATACATAGCTTACTTCTTGTTGACAGAAGAGTATTCATTAACCACATACTGGTTAACCACAGGACTATATAACCATAAACCTATGTGTCACTCATTGCTGCTCACCAATAATTCTGGCTGTGTTTTCCTCTGGTGGTTCTGTTTCATTTACGTTTAGTTTTATTAAGTGGTTTTATCATTTTTAGTCATAGCTTCTACATTATTCATTTGTATGTCTGGTTGACAAAGGTAGGTTTAGATTGTAGGTATTGTTAGTGAAATGCATGTTTTATGGATGTACCTGCTTTGGGATGATAGTACATCTATAAACTATAAAGCAGCAGGTGCCTCCAAGGCTGTCAGGCAGCCTGAGTGAAGGACCAAGCTGAAATGCTGGCCTGGCTCAGATGCTTCAAATAATCACAATGACAATTTGCTTATGGTCCAGCAAGGACAGCAAGCTAGCATGTAGCCTTTCACTGACTAACACCAAAATCTGAGATCCCCTGGTCCCATAAAACTACAGAAAATCACACATTCTGGAAGTCTCTGCTGATGGTGGAATGCTTGAAAGGCAATGTCCATACCAAGCTGTGCCTTGCTGGGTGCAAGAGTCCTTTCAGAGACTGCTGCTCTCCACAACTCCCCTGGCAGCACCTATTATTAGCCACAGAACACCTGCTGAGCCCAAAGATTAAATTCTCCTGATGTGGGACAGAGATCTGCCATTGAAAATCCTCCCAACAGACATCACACATCCCCTCACATGCATAAGGAAAGAGCACAAGACTCACTGCTTCCATCGAGTCTTCCCACATAACGAGGATGGGAAAAATTGCCTGGTAATGTTTATTTTGCAGGAGCATTAAAGTCAGTACTCGTTCAGAAAAAATAATGGAAACAGTAGCAGTTCAGGCTATGATACAACACTCACTTCTGAAAGAGAGACTGTCAAAGAGCTGGTGAGAGGCTGGACTATCAATTGTGCCTTCAAGAATTGCTGCTGACTTGACAGCCAAAGTCAGACAGATTAAATCAGTTGTCCCCAGTTTCTTACTTCACAGGATTGCTTACAAGATCCCTTGATGCTGTGCAAAGCTGTAAGAACTTAAGAGCAAATGCAGAGCACAATGCCAGCCAACACTTGCTCAGCAATACTGCTCCTCAACCAGCAAAAGGCAAAGATCAACCTCCAGTTCCCAGGCATCTGAAGGTTGTGCCCGTGTTGCATTGCAACACAGCAACCTGAACTTTGCATTCAGCTGCATCACATCTGTCTGAGTCTGGAAGCAAAGAGAGCCATGAGCTCACACCTGGCAGAGAGAGGGATTTATGTCACTCGTCCCCCAGAACAGTCCTGCACTGGACTGATGGGCTCTAGAGGGAGCAATAGGCTTGTAAACTACGGCCCCTGGGAATGTCCAAGAGGAAATGAGGGGGAAAAAATGAATCCTAAGTGACTACATGGTCACATGAAGCTCCTGTGTGCTGCTTTAGTCAACTCTAAGCAGTGTCATGGCCAAATGCAACTGTGGGGCTGGGGAGGGGGGGGAGGAGAAGGCATGCTTAATATCAATGGCTGCATGGGCAGATGCAAGGGGGAATGGGAGCAGACAGTTTGGGGAAGACAATCTACCCCCCAAATATACCCCTTCACTTTAATCCATCTCATAACTACACAAAAAGATTGATTCCACTGAAGAAGGATCAACCAAATGAGAACAGAATGAAAATGGAGTTAAAGCTTCAGAGGTTTGCACACATGGAAGGGAGCCAATAGATGCTGTGATCACACTGCATTTTGCTTTGGGGATTTTTTACTGCCAATCATAGATGTGCCATTAAAGCTTTTGTATATACATATATAACAAGGGAAGATGGTTTTAAACTGAGATAGGGGAGGTTTAGGTTAGATATTAGGAGGAAGTTTTTCACACACAGGTGGTGACACACTGGAACAGGTTGCCCAAGGAGGCTGTGGATGCCCCATCCCTGGAGGCATTCAAGGCCAGGCTGGATGTGGCTCTGGGCAGCCTGGTCTGGTGGTTGGTGACCCTGCACATAGCAGGGGGGTTGAAACTAGATGATCATTGTGGTCCTTTTCAACCCAGGCCATTCTGTGATTCTATAACTATGATATATATTTTAAGTCATTACGGTAAAATATTAGATAAAACAGAAGAAGAAGGGAAAGGAGCCAAGAATGCTTGTGCTGATAAGGACAAATGGCATGGATGGAAAAATATGTAATAAAAAAATGCAATGCAAATTATATTACAAACGTTTCTATTATATCAGTGAGAGACTTCTAGATCTTTGTAAAAAAGATTACAATGCTATTCTTTTCATTCAGCTTCTACTTTTTAGTATTTATGCACTTACTTGTATTAAACCACACTAAATGATCCATTCTACAGATCTTTACAATTTCTCACAACATCTTCCTGGGTGTCTGCCAAAGTAAAGATATCTGCTGTGCTTTAATAACATATCAGACAGCATCCCTGGGCAGGAAGCAATGCAAACACACATATTCACTCTCAACAGTCGACTGCTGTATACTGGGGCCAAATTTTGCCATTTTTCTCACTTAAGGCACTTTATATCTTATTAGCTGAATAATTCCAATGTAATCAGTAGCGTGAAAAGGGCCAACATAATTTGACCCTGCATTAGTTAACTGTTGCTCATGATACAAACGAAATATTTTTGTAGTTCTTCCAACTGTATGTCCAGCTGCAAAAAACCTGCACAACTCCAGATTCTGTCCCTATATGACAACTGTTCTGTTGCCAGCGGCAGTTTCACAAGGTAAGAGCACTGCTTTGCCTGTTACGCTTGTTCCAGTGGCTGTTCTATCAGAAAAGCACTGCAGCTGAAGTAAGTGGCATCAAAAAAAAAGCATCATTTGTTTACCAGCAGTACCGCAAATGCCGCTGAATTTAAATATAAGAAAAACCTGTTATGAACCTCATGCACTGCCACGCTAGGTGTGCAAACTCTGACCACCTCAGAACAACGGACCAAATGGATCAGTGAGCACATGGGGAAATGGCAGCAAACCAGGGTCACAGCCCAAAGCAACACAGGCACAGTGCATGCAAATCAGCTGCATGGACAACCGATCCCTCTGCGTACTTGTAGGGTTGTCCTGTGTATGTTTGAAGCAAGTATGAGACATGGGAAATTCACCTGCCAAACCAGATTGGGTCAGCATGAAGGTGCACTTTTGAGCGTTGCTGTCAAGTGCCTCACTCCAGGAAGTTCTCCTATCTGTGTTTACACAGCATTTACTCGCACAGAATGAAAACTTGATCCTGATACATCAATAGGTGCTTTGTTCTAGATTTACGTGGGACTAAGCCTCCATGCAAATGGCCCAAAGGGCTCTGCTACACGCTTGGCCCCTGTGCTGAACTTCATTTGCTGTGCAATAAGTGCTGAGAAAGCTGTAAGCAGCTCTGCTGAACCGAGCAGGGCATCCCCGCAGGGCTCCTGCCCATCTGCTTCCCTCTTACTTTCTGCAGCATGGCTCAGCACTGAGGAAGGACGTGTGCCCCCTCTGCTCCTCCTCGCCCGCTCTCCAGGCCCTTTTTCACCACAGATTCCCAAATGCTGGAAGGCTGGAGGGAGGTTTTATCTGGGGTGAAATCATTTGAAGGCATTATTTTGGTGAAGCGTATGTGTGGCATTTAACCTAAGGCAACGCAGGAATCATGTTAAGCAACCAAAATTATATAACTGAAATCTGAGCAACGTTAATAGAGGCACTGCCAATCTCAGCAGGTGCTATAACATCTACGTTTACCTTAAAACCATTATCTGGGTGATAAGGACAGTCCCTGACACTCTTCTGCAGATTGCCCCTGACAGTCCTCAGAAGAGTGATTCTCCACTGCACAAATAGGATCGTTCACCCTCTCAAAGACTGCAAGAGAGGACTCAGCTCACTAAAATTGTTTCATTTTTTCTCTCTTTTTTTTTTTTTTTGGCCAGTTGTTTACATTTTAATTTGATGAGTTTGTGTGCAGCTAGTTTCACTTCTGCACTGATGATGGGTTTCACTTCTCAGTTCCGTATGCTGTCACCATGATATCGGCACCGCCTCCTGCAGCCTAGCAGGGGCCTCCATGCTAATCCCATCCTTGACAGCCTGGCAAAGTGTGTAAAAGTGCAGCCACCACCACTGCTGCTGCTGCACTGTGAGCCTGCAAGGTGGTCCTGCTCTGCTCAGGGATTGATGTTCATGGTGTTGCAGACAAGTTATTGGTCTCAAATTCGATCTCTTCTAATTCCTTCCCTTGAGTTACTACTTCTATTACCTGCATGCTATTTTTTCACCACACAAATCCCGGGAGGGTGGTTCAGCAGATAACCACAAAAAGCACAATTTCAACTGTTTAGAGACAAAGCTGTGGTCATTCAGTAGCAGGAGATACCAAGCGTAGATACCAAATGGTCGTGGTCATTTATCAGGAAAGGAACCACAGAAGATATGCTCCTATCTGGAGGGCATCTCTGAGATAGAAGCAAACTAACAGAAGAGAGGAAGCACACAGCCAAGTGATTTGCGACCTGGGGTGTAGGAAGGAGGTCCCTGAAGGCAGGGTGTCTTACACTGGTCAGCCCAGTAGCATCTTCAACATTAGTCACTTTTATATAGCAACATCAGCAATCCACAAACACAAAACCACCAGGAATTCCCCTATATTGTGACGTTGTCTAATTTCTGAAAAGTGACTATTTCAAATTATGGTAGGAATTTGGCTGGCGTAAACATTAGGTTTATGTCTCATGTATGTTCCAGCTTTCAGGCTTTGAGACCGACATGGTGTGTGCATGTGTGTGTGTGTGAGTGCAGGCACCAGAATAGCAACCACGTCTGTCAATAAGACAAAAAATATTTTTCCATCCTGTTCTGAAAGATGACCTGAGTGACCTATTTTAACCGAATCTTAAGGGTGGGATGCCTTCTTAGACTGAAAGCCTGCAGATCAAGTTTGCAAAATGGATTAAAGCATTAAAAGATTGGGTTGAGGGGGAAGTAGAGAGAAGACCTTTTAATGGAAAAGCTAAGCAGCCTCTAACTATAAGTGGACCTGCTGCAGTAACCACTATAAAATTCTTATGAACTTGGGTGGAGACAATAATTACAGCACAGGAAGAATGAGATGCTATGGGGTTCTTGGCCTCTGCAGCAGAGCTGTAGTTCAGAGAGATTACAGCCCGAGTTTTAAAATATAGTGCTTCTTGCTACAGTTTTAAGACTTGAAATGTATATACGCACAATTTACACAAATATATGTGTTGCTAATGTTTGAACACAGATTTTGAGAGGGTGGAGTTAAAGTGTCAGTAAGAATTAATAAGAGCTTTTTTTTTTTTCCCCTAAGATGACTCTAACATAAATTTCTAACACTCCATTTGAACTAGCCACAACAAAAACTGAACTTCTGCTTTCAAGCTGTGGCTTACCACATATCAAGGAGTTTTCTTCACTGCGGTATCGTTTTAGTCTTAAACACGGTGCTTCCCTATACTTGGAGCCTAGGGTATGTGTACATAAACATACATTCAGAAATGACAGCCTCCAGAAGCACATCCAGCTCCGGTGGAACAAAACCACCACCGTTCAGCAGAGTGCTGTGTCACTGCTCAACAGTTCAGGGAAAAACAGCAATGGGAGCTCAAAATGGAAAAGACAGTTCAAAATGAGATGTCTTAAATGCAAAACTACCAACCACCTTCTCACTGAAAATGCCTTGGGATCCTTAAGCCTAATAATAGTCCTTAACTTAGGTATAATTTCAAGCCATTAATAAGCTTTCTGAGGCAGAAATTATCACCCACACTTTATAGGGGATGAGACAGACATGAAAAGGTGAAGGCCCAGATTCACAAGAAGATTTAGCTGCCTGAAGTGGGATTCAGGTTTGATTTAAATGCCTCAGCCCCAAATTACACTCCTCGGTGTCCTTGTCCAGGCACCTTGTGGCTGAGAGAGCTTCCCCTGCTGCACAGTCCTGCTGTTCTGCGGCCACAAGCTCAGCCCCTGGGGAAGAACAGCTCAGCACAGCCAGTTGTGAGACCAATGGTGTAATGGCTGTTGTGGTTTGTGGCAGATCCCATTCTGAGGCACCTTCACTTTACGGTGCATGGTCCCATGAACCTAGAAAAAGCCCTCTGAGATCTATGGTTCTATGAGAGCTCCCCTGCCTTTTTCCAGCAGCTGGCCTGGCCTCCTCCCTGGACAGATATTGGCATACCTCAGTGCTTTAGCATGCTGCTGGAGCCGGGGCTGAGCACACTCCTTGCCCTGCACAACAAGTAGGACGATGGTGAGGCTGCAGGCACGGTGAGCAGTGAAGGCGTGGGTTCACTGGAAGAGCAACGTGCTGCTCTGAATGTGGCAGGTGAGGAGCCCTTTGTGATCATCATTGCCAGTTCAGCAAGGGCGACTTTGGCCTGCAGCAGCCTAAAGCAGCAAAGCCAACCTGACAGGTCACCTCTCCAGCAGCAGCCTGAGCGTGGGAGTGTGAGTGGGGACTGTTTACTCTGCACTCATTTTCTTAGAGGAAGGACTCCTCCACGCTGTCATTACGCTAATGCAATGCACATTGATTTAAGAGCTCAGCAGAAGTCTGGGGTCACTTGATGGATATCCGTGCAGTCAGTGATGGGGAGATAACACTGCCATTATGAAACTGGGACCTGCCAAGCTCTAGCAGGGACAACTTCCAAGAGCAGAACAGCCTCTGAGGCCTCGGATATGGGCACAGCTTTGTCAGAGCTGCGGTGCATAAAGTCTGGCCTGTGGAAACTGCGCGGTCTTGCCAAAGCATTTCCTTCAGTTCCTCCCTAAACTTCAGGGAACTGATGTTGTGCGTGTGCTCTGCTCCAAGCACCGCCCTGCTAAAGAGCTCTAATGGCATCAAGCCTTCAAGACATTGCTTCTCTCCTTGCCTCACCTCTCGGTCCTCTCTACCAGCAAAGCCTGCATGACATGGGCAGGCAGTTCCCTATAGGAGGGCAATGGAGGGGATCAAAGATCCATCCAAGCACCACAGCACAGGCCAAACCTGGCTCTGGTTGTACAAGCATGAGACCCAGCTTGTTTGCTACCTGCAGGCACCACCACGACACAAACAGAAGCACCTCAGGGTGTTGCGCAGTTGGATGTGGCCTGGCCTGGCCTGGCCTCCCTGGCATCAATGAGGGGCTCCTGTTGACTGCCTCAAAGGGGACAGGCACCAACAGGGGATGGGGAATATGGGTGGAGATGGATGCAGGATGCAGATGAATGGAATGAAACTTGTAAGAGGCTGAGAAAGGAGAAAGCTGTGTTGAAATAGTATGGGGGACCTGGGTGAAGCAGGCTGGGAGCAAAAGAGTAGAGAGTCAGCCAGTATCAAGATAAAAGAAAAAAAATTTTTTTTTTTTTTTTTTTGCTGTTGCTAAAGGATTTTTGGAAGGGAACAGAGACTGATTCAAACTGCTGAGGGTTTATGCACATGACTATGCTGGAAAAGGAAGGCTCTGCTGACAGCAATTGTAAGCCACTGATTTGCAGCATCCTCACTTTTGCTAAGGCTGAGTGAGCTGACAAGAAGTGCTTGCTCCAGGACAGTCATCTGAAGTTCACTAGCCAGCCCTGAAGCCAAGATCCTAATTAATATCAGAATGACTTCATTCTGAGTACAAAACAGCAGTTGTTACTTGGGTTGTAATATACGTGCATATGTACCTATCTACCTACACACGAAAATAAATGTTATTTGACCAGAACAGCCACTGAAGGGGGCATGCTAAAATACAAAGCAAAAAAATTTTTCATAAAGAAAGAAAAGAGTAAAAAGAAAGAGCTCAAGGGCAAGCAGATCACTTGAAACTATGTAACCTCTGCATCTAGAGAGGTCTTTTGTCTTCCTGATGCAGTATCCTGGTCAGCCTCACTCATTTTATCATTGCAGAAAACAAGAAAATGCTCGGAGGATAGCGTCTGCCTCATCCTCATCCCTACCCTGAGTTTAAAAAATGTACAAGCACAGCTCTGCACAACCAAAAAATAGATTTATTGTTATTGGAATGAGGGCAGTGGTTCAGCACTTGGCATGGTCACTGTTTACAGCAGTAATGCTCCCGGAGACAGGAAGTTCTCAAAATCACTCTGCCATTATTTTTCTCCTGTTGACGCTTTCTGATTGAGAGCTCTTTCACCCAGACCAAATTTTAAGTAACCCAGCAGAGTGTTTGTGAGCTGGCAAAGATAGCCCCAGTCATGCTCAGCCTCGCAGACCACATGATGTTTTCGATGCAGACACCCTCGCTGAGCTGTATCATATACTTTCTTACACAATCAGCAATTCAGAGAAAAACGGCTGCACGTACCGAGCGTGCACCCACGACGACTGGGGCAGGATGCTGGCAATAAGCAAGCCTGCTCCCCCACCTCCTTCAGCCAGCCTCTGTCCAGGGCTTGAGCTGGGAACAGCTGTGCTTAAAGCGCTGGCTTTGCTCAGCAGTCTCACTGTGACCCGTGCTGACTGACCTCAAAGACGCAACTGACTCGTGGGCATTAGGGTCAGGAGTTTTCTCGCTGAATGCTGGCAAGGCTACGTCATTCACACAGAGCTCTCGATGAAATGAGTGACACAGCCAAGCACCCTTATGTCACTCAAGAACAAATGCCCACTTCCAGTCCCTGTCTTTTAGAGAAAAATTCATTTGGGCCAGACAGGATGGTGGAGGAGAGCCCTGTGATTCGCATCGACATCTAACCAAAGCGCGGTGAGTATTTCTGTGCCACACACCTCTCGGTGGCACATCCACTACTGCTGCACACCCATCGGCCCAAGGTATCGATAACCAGTTGTTTTTCAGCTCTACCAACTGACTCCTTTTCAGCTCTGATTGCTGCTGTGTTTCTTCTATTTTTGTTCCGCCTGGCAAGTATGGCGAGTCGTTAGCCCAGTATCTGATACCACATCCCCTGAAGCATTCCAATGGTTTGGACCCGGACCCGGGTGGCTGCTTAATGCTGATTTTACGATCCTGCTGAATAGCATCCTCCTCTGTTTTGCACATACTTTTGTAATTTTGAATATGCTTAAGTAAAAATAAAACAAATTTTAACTAAGTGCCTACATAACACAACCACAAGCTGAAGCTACACAGAAGGAGCAAAATTCTGACTTCAGAAGAGCAATAAAAATAATTGGACCCAGGATACAGGCCAGTAATTCTTGTCTTTTGACTATTTCTGAGATTCCAGCTCAAACTGATTTTTCTTCCCCAAAATTATATCCAGAAGGAAGACTTCTGGAGGCAGAAACTTACGACTGTGCTTGGTAATCTGCCTCCTGTGCTCTCCTACCAGCTGCTTCTGTGAAAACGGGGTACTTTCTCAACTCCAAAGAAAACGATTGTGAAATTTATTCAGACGAGCCTAATCCCGATAGCGGGCAGAAAATATACATGTGGGCTCAATGTCCAGTCTTTTCCAAAACTCAGTTTTTAAAAGGACCCTGCTGGAAAGCTTGCTATATCATGAAGCTCCAGCTACAGATTCCAGCTTTAAATTGAGATCTTCTGCAGCAAGCCAAGACAACTCCTCATTAGCTACTGTTATGATCACCTATTAATAATCATTTTCATCTAGAAAAAATATTTGTTGTTGTTGTTTTTTTACTGTTACCTTCTGCAAAGAAGATAGTTAATGGGATTAATGATTCCATGAGGAAAATATGTAATGCTTACTGAGCCATGAGGCTTGCCCTCTCCAAAATAACTATTTATTTTTAATTTTATCCAATGAACTTCCATGCTGTCGGGCTTTTTGCACTGGATTTATTTCATCATTGTAACACAAACTCGTTCCTTATACGTTGAAAAAAACAGGGCACTCTGCACTAGCAGCAGTTTGAAGTTCGAAATGTTTATGAATGGAGGGAGAAAAAGTTTTTTTAAACAGGTAAGCAGACACGAGGGGCTGAGATTGGCTGAAGTTTTAAACTACATTTTTCTTTCAGAAATTACTTACTTGAGTTTACAAGCCAGACAGGCAGGTTTTCCCAGTAGCATTCTCAAACCAGGGTGAGGAATAGCAATTCTGGACCCCAGCCAATTCCAATGTAAATCTGTTTTGTTCGGGAAAGCCAGCCAAATTGCTTTCATACAACATCTCGCTGTTTCGGAAGACCTGTGATATTCTCAGCTCCCCACCTCGGTGTCAAAAATGAGAGTGCTTTTTTAATCACAGGCTGAACAGCACAGGGCCAGTGCTCCCCGTTCAGCATGGAACCAATGCTGAAATGCCATGTGGTTCTTTAAGGTGCAGCTGATACCTGGGCAGTGATGCGCTTTCACAGATGCACAGGATCAGACCTCTGGATGGAGTTGTAACACTCCCATGGAGCCGCTTATTTACTGGGATGGGACAATGGTCCTCTGCAGGAGCGTGTGAAGCAACTGCTGGCTGCCTTGCCAGACCTCACTGAAAGCCCAGAGAAGAAAAACTGAACTATTTGTCAGGAATGTCAAGAGCGACAATTTTCTTTTATTTTAAAAGAGAGAGCGAATTGGCTTGCTGACAGTTCTGTGAGGCTTTAATGGGGATCTTTACACCTGAGCAAGAGCTCATGTGATGTGAAATAGAGACATGGACCAGGACTCTCACTCGGCAAAGTTGTTCCTTGTTCTCCAGCAGTGATTTTAAATCACCCAGGTACACAAATAATGCCCACTATAACTGCAACCAAAGTGAACTTTCAATGGCTATTCATATAATATTCCTGGCATCTCATTATCACTGGTGGCAACCGAACTTATTCAAACTCAAATATTACACAGCAAACAAAGTTTCAGTTAATTTTCCTCTAGCGAAGTATCAAAGGCAGCAATGCCCTTTGAAGCAGCCACCTTATGCTTCAGGCTTTATACAAATTCAACGGAACAGCACCTCAGAAATCATGTACCAAATGCAAACAATCCACACCTTTGGAAAACAATCCCCTGTTGGAGGAGTAAACACAAGCATACATTAGTCACTGGCTCTAAAGATGGGCAGCCAATGGAGCTCATGAGATTTAACCTCCAGGACTGGCTAGCAGCACGCAGCGCTCCCAAATCACTCCATGGCTGAAATGATTCTGAGCAACTGGGTGTCACATAGTGCACAGCATCCACGTCCACATGCACACACATCCGTGAGTGACGGCTTCCAGCCACCGGCATCCAGCAGGCAAGGGGCTCAGGGAGGCTCTCTGCTAAGCTTGCTGAATGAATAGCCACTGTTCTCCCTCTGCCGCTGAATTTTGACCTTGAAAATCCCACAGTTCACTGTTATGATTTCTAGCTTCACTCCCGTGGCCAGGAACTGAACTACAGGTTTGTTTTTATTAGCTTCTCAGCCACTTTGCCAGCTATTCATTTGAATCTTCTAAACAGTCATCTCTGAATCATAATGCAAATTCCATTTACTGAAAAGGTGGAACCTTTAATATAACAAATGAACATGTTTAATGACTGATACTTTTAGACATTACAGCATCTCTCATGTTTTCAGTAAATGGATATAATTTTCTCTGCATTACCCTATTATTATTCTTTGCTAGCATTACGAAGCTATGTTCTCAGCTGCGGGTGTTTTCCACCAAGTACATTTTGAAGACAGCCCAAACAACACAATTTAAAAGACATCTCCCTTTGTACCCTCAGCTAAAAATGCTACAGGATGCAGAAGGATCGAAAGGGGCTTTTACACTTAAAATGTACCTGCTGCTTGCATCCGTGTTTCAAGAGGGCCGAGTTCTTCTAAAATTGCAGGCTATACTTACACTAGAACATCCACAAATGCATTTGAATTCAAAGGCAAATAGAAGCTGTTGTGTATAATCAGAATGACTTCCTCAGCCTAAAGCTTGACCCATCATCTGCCACTGCAAGTAAGAGATTTTGAGAGAGCAGAAGTGGGTCACCTTTGAACTCTCCTGAAGTGTGCCTGTAGCTCAGTGCGTTCTTGTAAGAGCCGCACGTGCCACCACGCATTAGAAGATGGCTCGGGTGCTTAAGGAGTACCCACGTGAGTGGGGAAAACTGTGAGGAGGGGTCTGTGAACCACAGATTATTCAGTCTCCTTGTGAGGGACAGCAGCTCACAAAATGCTCTGAAAGATGGAATAAAGAAACCTACGCAAGCGCTGTAGATACTATCGTTTTGATTTGTGAATGCTACAGCACTGAATTGTCCTTAGGTAACAATGTTGTCTTTAGAACACTGTGATGTTATGTTCCGATTTTACTTGAAGATATAAACTAGACAAAAGGAAAATACATAAGCAAATAGCGTATGAAGTCACACAGAGGATGCGATGGTTTTTCGGTCTTGACCTTAAACCTGGATTGTTTCTCTGCGCTTTCTCTAACCAACATTTCACTGGCTCCAGTGGGTTTCCTCTAACCACCCTGACCATGCCAAGGTGCTCGGCTCATGGGAACAAGGGCAGTAATGCAGGACGAGTGCTTCAAATAAACTCATAGCTTAAACGTGACTGCTTCAAATCCATGGTTTTCAAGATTATGGGCTTGAGCTAAAGAGTGATGTTAAGAAGCATCCTTCTGTTGCTGTTACGGGCTTTTGGACCAAGCTTTGGATATCTACTTGTGCACACGGGAGCTTTCCAACAACAGTTATATATAAATACAGTCTAAGTCAGCTTTGACTTGTTACTTACACTCTTAAGACCCTTCCATTTGTACCAATAATTCTTAGTTATTGCGGAGAGCCAATATTAAACTCGTCTGTTTAGTTCTGCTCTGTCCTAACCCACCCTTACGCACCCTGCAGTAATACATTAAATAATGACTACTGTGTATAGTTCCACAGCTACTCCAGAGAAAGAAAGGTCAGAGAAATGCTTGTCAGGTCACAATAAAGCCTGAAAAAAATTCAGAATCATGTGGGAATTGTTTGTAATTGTAGGCTGACTCACGCTGTTGCAGAGATCAGCTTTTGAGAATTGTTGTTTTAAACTGAAAATGTGTTATTTAAACTTAAGCGTGGGCAATATTGTGCTGTTCTAAATCGGTGGGAAGAATTCTGGAGTCACAGCGAGCCTCACTGACCACGACTTTTTTTTCTTAAAATGAGATCTTACTGTATAAAAGTTGAATTATTGAAGAATAAACCGTGAAAAACACACAGCTGATTCTGCACCTTTTAAACCGTCCTCAGATGTCCCTATTGCAGAAAGCTTAACATATAGCACTTAAATTCTCTCCACGTAACCACAGCTGGACACAGCAGGTAAAGATGACCGAACGGCGGCTGCAAACATACCTCTTCCACTTCTACCCACAAATCTGAGATCGTTGAACCTTGCCACTTGGTTCTTCATGGCAGCCGTTGCATTTCTGAGTTCTGCAGAGTAGTTCTCATCATTTCCAGCCATCACCGTGACCAGCGTCCCATCGGGTACATCTCCCAAGGCCACCACCTACCAAACCAAAGCACAGAAACCTCAGCTTCCTCACGGGACATCTGTTTTGGGGAATAGAACATCAACAAGTGATGTGATAAAATAGGAAAAAAGCAGCAGCAACAAAAATGAATGCAGACTACAAGTCGTTTGGGGAAAACCATGCAGACTTACGGCTACACTGACACGCATCCAAAATACAAAGCATAATGTGCACCTCAGCACAAAACAAAGCCTTCCAAAATATACTTTTGTAATTGGCAGCGTATAAATTCAAGTAACAAGAACCAATTCTGATCTGATTTACCTCAGCAGCATTACTTTTAAGCTACAGTAAAGTCAGCACAAGCATCTAAATGTAAAATTTGAAAGAAAACAAACCCAAGCCAATTGCCTTGTGGACGCAGAGGGTCAGGCTGCCCACAGGTGCATCAGTTCCCTCTCTGTTCATCCCACTGATACAATATATAAATTCAGAATAAATCCACAGAGGAGCAGGCCTCAACCAAGGACTTGCTTAATCACAACTTACTGAACAACACCTTTTTCCCTTTGTGAAAGGGAATCACTGTGTGTGTGTGTGAAAGCAAATCACTGACTTAAGACCTCACCTGCGATCTGATGGGTGGAAGCTGCAATCCAAACGAATGAAACCTGCAATAGCTCAGAAGCTTTCACCTCATCCTAAACGTTTGCAATGTAGCATCCCAGTGTCAATATCTACCGAACTAATATTCAGGAACACATTTCTTATGTTGGGAGATGTACGCCTTTTGAACGCTAAGCTTTCTGACTCGTATCTACAATGTTCACATCTTTTAAACTAATAAAAGTTGAATTTTATCTTATCTTCCTCAGCAAGACTGAATTCTTACAGCAGTTTTCCCCTGCGACGATTGAATGCATGTCTGGTGTGTCTCTTGATAGACTCTGGCAAAAGTAACAGCTCAAAATAGGTTCTCTGTTGCACTGTTTTACAAACCCGCTGCTCTAGCTGTTTCCCCAAATTAAATCTACAGGAGTGACCTCAGGACTACTACCAAAAAAAAAAAAAAAAGAGGGGGAAAAAAGTCTAGTTCATTTTTATTTCCTCTTTTACATACTCTAGGAGGAAGTAGTCCTGCAGCAGGTTCTCTGAGTTGCTGCTTGATATTTTTCCTTCCTCTTAGCGTGTTCTAGCTTACGTCCATGCAGTTATAATGGGCTCCAACTAGTCGCAGTCTGGGCTGCGTTAGTTTCTGTTCACACTGCTCTTTCCAAACAAGATCAGCAGCTCCTTTACTCAGTCCGTCTCTGATGCTGACCTTCCAGTAGCAACCATTTCCCCCAGCATGACAAGGAGAGGTATTTTAGAGCTTTTCCTGATGCAGGGGGCTGCTTTTCTCACTTCAGTGCTCTCCCTTCTGTCACCTATCACCCTTATTTTCACTTCCACATACCAAGTTAAAATCACTGCGTCAAAATTCCCGCTTTATGTCTGTATTTCAGCTTCCTCTTTCCCACTTCTCCACGGCTCGTGCTTTTGTTTTTTCCTCTCCTCCGCGTGCCACAAGCTGTCTCTGTGGCCTATTCTGCTCTCTGCTCTGCACTCAGCGTTGCGCCTTTCATAAAGCCCCGATCTTGGCGCCCAACAATCCCCTTTCAAAACGTTTAACAAACTTTTCTCTTCCCACAGCGCTGTGCAATGAGGCGGGCTGGCTTAAGCCAGCAGCAGCTGTGAAGTCGAAGCACGCACTTCTTATGAAGTGATCAGAAAACCTGAATACACGCACGTAGAGTAAGGACAGAAGGAAGGGAAAAGGAAAATGTGGGCATCACCCTCGGCTCCCTGCGATGCAGATGATGCCGGCTTGTTCAAGGAAATACCTGCCAGCATTTTTAGGGAGAAAAACCTTCCTGAACCCAGCATCCATCGGCTCTTACAGCACAAATATTGAGAAGCACCGTTTTCAAATCACACTGCAGGCAGCCTCAGAGATAAGAAACGCGAAGAAAACATTAGAAACGAGCATAAAAAAGAAAGGCATAGCACAGAAAAGAAAACAGAGGTAAAAAGGCATAAACAATGGAAGCAGAAATACAAACATTGACATTAGAAAAAAAAAGACTGAACAGATAAGTCGGGACTTGCTGGCTGCTGTTATCTGTGCTCCTAAAAGACGTGTGCTTCTAGAGAAGGGAGCAGCAGTGCTGCAGCACCGCCGGCTATCAAAATGCTCACTGCTGGTGCAGCGACCAAACCAAATCGGCCTTTTTAATGAAGACTGAGATGATTTCCAAGCAGCGTTTGGACAAGGAATATGTATGGCACCGTTGTGAGAGCTGTTACGTATTTTTCTCTAAGTTTCTCGGAATCCTTCCTTACTTTAGGAAAAAAAAGGAAAAAAACGTGCATGGAAATGGTCGTTGCATTTGGGAATAATATCCCGATCCTACAGATCGAATGTAACAAGCGGATTTGTGCAAGGAAACGTGAGGAGAAACCTCTCTGCCTCCTTTATGTCGGTGCAATGATTGTTAGCAATGGGGGATAATAAAACCCAGCGATTTTTGTGTCGGATGAGAACATCAGACACAGAGGAACGAACTGTGTTTTCTATTTTCTGTTAGACTCAAATAACCTAAAGAATCGCGACTTTAACAAAGCCATCTGCCTGGCGGGCAGGTGCCTTTACCGCGTCCGGAAACGCCCTCCCGGTTTTGGTGGTTTTTACTTTTTTCTCCCCTTCACTTTCCTTTCCTTGCGTATTCCGAGGGCAAACCACGCCACGAGCGCTTTCGGCTCTTCGGAGGAGCTTTACCCGCGACTGAGCGGCTCCGGCGGGGCTCCGCATATCTCTGCCTTCCAGGAGAGCTCCCAGCAATGAGCGGACTTTGGGAAACGCTCCCGAAGCCCCGGGAGCCGAGCCGGTTGCCTGCCCCCAAAAGTCGCCCGAGGGACCGAGCTGGGGCGGGGGGGGGGGGGTGGTCCGGCGCTGAGCGCCCCACGGAGCTCTGCCGATTCCCCATCCTAACTCTGAGCTTCGGGGCGCTCCCGCCTCGAGGGGATCGTAAGGAGCAGCCCGAAAACCGCTCAGTTTGCGGCAGGCCGAAGTCGAAAAGCAGAAAACGAGCAAAGCGAGGGGGGAGAGTTTTGCCTACAGCCGGGTAACGGGAAGTGGGGACGGGGCTGGGAGGGAGGGCAGCGCTGAACTCCGCGCCCGTCCCGTAGATTCCGGCCCGATGGCAGGGGAAACGAGGAGAGAGCAGGGATGGGAGCCCCGCGTTGTGCCGCGGCTTTGCGTGGGCTCCGAGCGGGGGTTGAGGGGAAAAAAAAAAAGAGAAAGAAGAAAAGAAAAGAAGGAAGAAGGAAAGAAAAGAAAGAAGAAAAGAAAGAAGGGAAGAAAAGAAAGAAGAAAAGAAGGGAAAAAAGAAGGAAAGAAAAGGAAGAAGGAAAGAAAAGGCAGAACAGAAAGAACGGAAAGAAAAGAAAGAAAAGAAAGAAGGAAAAAAATAAAGAAAGAAAAAAAGGAAAGATTTTTTTCTTTTTTTTTTTAGTATGTTTTCAATTCTTTTCTTTTCTTTTTTTTTTTTTTTGGAGGGCCCGCCCGTCACTGGCACCCCAGATCGGTGCTTCGGGTGTTCCTCGGGTTCCGTCCTTTCTTTTTCCCCCCTCCTCCCGCAGAGGCTCTGTGCCGGCTGCCGCGGGGCAGCGGCTGGGGCAGAGCTCCCCGGGTCGGTCGGGTCGAGCTGTGCGCGGCGGCCCCGTGTTCCCCACCGCGGGGTCGCCTCCTGACCGCCCTCCCCATCCCAGCTCTTTTCCCTTCCCTTCCCTTCTCCCCGTCCCGTCCCCTGCCCTTCCCGCCCGCCCCCGGTGCGGCCGTACCTTGAAGGCGATGGGCAGCGTCTTGTTGCAGCGCCAGTGGGTGGGCAGCACGGAGCAGAGGAAGTTGGGGCTGTCGGTGCGCACCAGCTCCCCGGGGTGGTCCGCCAGGACCTCCACCATGCTGCGGTCGGCGGCGCGCAGCTTCCCCGCCAGCGCTCCGCTGTGCTCGGCGCCGGGCAGCGGCAGCGGCTCGCTCATCTTCCCCGGGCTCAGCGCGGTGGAGGGCGGCGTGAAGCGGCGGCTGGTGCTGGTATCTACGGGGATACGCATCACAACAAGCCTGTTGAGTGAGGGACCTCCGAGGGCTTGGGGCAAAACAGCGAAACGAAAGGAACTCTTCGGCGAGCCGCTCTCTGGAGAGCGACATACACGGGCGCGGGGCGGGGAGCCGGGGGCAACTCGTTTGGATGCCGGTGCCCGCTGGTTGTTTGTAGCAGGACGCGGGGGCGGCTCCGCGGGGCCGAACGGGGCGCGCCGCGCTCCGAGGGGCGCTCAGGGTTCCGCCGGGCACAGCTGCGCGCACGGCCCCGGACGCGCGCACACACGCGCACCGCGCGTCATAAAGTATTGACGGCGCGATCCGCCGGGGCTTTAAACACGGCGGGGATCCATCAGTGCTCTACGGCCCGGCTGGTATTTTTTTTTTTAGGTTTTTTTTTTTTTTTTAAGATTTTTTTTTAAGCAGCCTCGAAAATCAGCTTCGGTCGTTTAGTTCGCGTCGCTCTACGAGGGCTCATGGCCTCGCCATAATTCCCGCCAAAAGAAAAAGAAAAAGAATAATAAAAAGAAAAGCTCAGTGCATGGCTTGAGATGTCCCTCTTTGGGTTTGTCTTTGGGACAGCGCTCTGCGTAAAGCCGCGGCCGATGGCTGAGGCCACCCCCGGGTGTCGGTGCGGCTGCGGGCGCTCTGCGGTCGGTGTGCGCCACAGCGCTCCCTCTCTCTCACTCCCGTTCCCCTCAGCACTCAAACCCACACTGCAACAACTTCGTCACTCGTTGCCAACTTGGTTTTGTTTTTTGGTTTTTTGGTTTTGTTTTGCTTTGTTTTGTTGTTTTTTGTTTTTTTTTTTTTTCCCCCTTCGGTATCTGAGGCGGTCTTCCTTTCGCTCGGCCGCAGGAGAAGCTGCTTAACACGATGTCAACCGCAGCAGGTGGAGCCCCGCCTCGGGCAGCATGGCTCTTCCCTCCGCCGCCTGCAGCACGGGGGT
Source organism: Chrysolophus pictus (assembly GCA_037305975.1). Classification (NCBI taxonomy): domain Eukaryota; kingdom Metazoa; phylum Chordata; class Aves; order Galliformes; family Phasianidae; genus Chrysolophus; species Chrysolophus pictus. Next base: position 90,011,077 of record CM074576.1, on the reverse strand, counting down.
CGGGGGGAGAACGGCGCGCAGAACCCGCCCAGAGCCACGCAGAGCCGCGCAGGCACCCCGCAGCCAGCCGGCAGCGCTCAGCTCCGTTTCCAATAGCCCCGCGTCGAGTCGCTGCGAGTTTCCCTTCCGCCAAACGGGTGACGGGGGGCAGGGGGGGCGGGACGCCGCGCAGACAGCGAAAAGCGGGGATGACCAAACGCAAAGTTCCCAGCCGGGCTCGGCGCTCACAGCCTCCAGCCCGGACGGCCGCGCGGAGAAGACGACATTTCCACGGCGCACAGTCCTCGGGTCTTCACGGGAGAACCGCCTTCCTGCCCGCCCGCCCGCCGGCCGCACACCGCGCAGGGCCCCGCCGCGCTCCCCTCGGCGCTCCGCTCGGCGCCCGCCGCCGCTGGGATGAATGGAGGCGGCCGGCAGCGCGTCGGCTGCGGCGGGCGGAGTGCGGAGGAATGTCATCCCCCCGGCTGCTTTGCATACGGGGAGGGCGCCGGCCAATCACAGCCCTTTCCGGGAGCAGCCAGGGCGCGGCCGCGGGCCAGGGGCTCCTGGAATTGGCGCGCCCGCCGCCGCCGCCGCTACTGTGCGGGCAGCGGTTCCGCGTGCGGCTGCGGTTGCCGCTCGGGACGCGGTTCGTCCGCCGAGGGCTGAGCCTCGAGCGCCGGCCCGGCCGCCCCTGGGCGGTCCCGCAGCGCGGGGCTGGAGGTCCCCGAGGGAGCCGCCGCGGCCGGGCTTCCCGCACGCGGCGGGCAGCAGCGGGGCCGGCGGCGGTGTGCCGGGTGGAGGCGTGGCTGCCCGTGCGGGCTGGATTTGGGCTCCCTCCTTTCTTTTTTTTTTCAGTGTTGGTGCTGGAGTTCCCCGTCCCCAGAGCCGAGCCGCGCCCCTGCGGTTCCTCCGCCTCATTTCCCACCCCCGGCGACCCCCTCCCCGCGGTCGCCTCGGGGCCCGCACTCAACAGCCGCGGCGAACGGGGACCCCATCGGGCCCGGCGGCGGGGAGGCGGGCTCCGAGCCCCGGGACGACCGCCGCTGCAGCTCCGCCGCGGGGCCGGCAGAGGGGGCGCGCCGCCCGCCGACGGCGCTCCGACGGCCGCGGAGGAGCTCCGGGGAGCGGCTGCGGGACGGGCGCCGCCGCGGGGAGGACGGGGGGAGGGCAGAGCCGGCGACCGCCTGGAAAGTGTGCGGAGTGGGAGAAGTGGCGGGTTCTGCTGCGGGGTAGGACAGCGTGCAGAAGGGAAAACACCGGCTCCGTGCGCCCCGCAGCCCGCTCCGTGCGACCCGATCAGGCGGCTTCCGCTCGGACACCGGGTCCGTGGCACCCGCTGACCGTGGCACCTCCTAACCGTGGTGTGTCTGTGCTGTTCGTTCTCTATAAACCCGTCCCGCACGGCTGCTTCCCTCTTCCCTGTCTCTCCCCGTCGCGTTGTTCTTTATATGAACCTATCCCGAATTAAAATTGCCGTGGAGATGTTTTTGAAGGAAGAAGAAAAAATACAAAACAGCAAAACAACTACACAGGCGAAGCGCTGTTACAGCACAGCTTAAAGCCACCTGTGGCCGGTCGCTTTTTACGGTCAGTACCGAGATCACAGGGGCTCTGTTAGCTATGTGCGCCTATCGCGTAACACGTTAAAATGCGCACAGAGCGTTTGAGTTTTTTTTTTTTCCCCTTTTTTTCTTTTTTTTCTTTTCTTTTTTTTCTGTTTCTCCTCTCCCAGCCACGAAGTAGACAGCTTTCTATACTTCAATGAACTCCGATGGATGGATAGCACCCTCTCTTCACCTCAACTCCTCTGTATAAGTGCAAACTAAACTCAGTTCACAGAAAGGCAAAATAAACACGCGCGAACGACCAGAAAAAAAGATACAAAACGCCGCTATTTAACAGAAGTCGGGCAAAATACGCAACGCTTCCCGCTCCCTATAACCGGGCACCAGCATGGAGGCCGGCTGAAGGGCTGATCCTGGCAGCAGGTGACGGTGTTCCTACAGGTCGAGCAGTGAATTGTACCTATCCGTTAGCACCGACAGCACACGGGGGGGGGTTCTGAATGCTTTTAGCCAGCACAATTTACCGCTTTCCTTATAATTTTCATAGAATCATAGAATGGCCTGGGTTGAAAAGGGTCACAATGATCATCTATTTCAACCCTCCTGCTGTGTGCAGGGTTGCCAACCACCAGACCAGGCTGCCCAGAGCCACATCCAGCCTGGATTTAGTTTTACATGTCAAAAGAAGGGACTCTCGCAGGGGTTTGCCGTCCCCTGTTGCCGTGCTTTGGGTGCACTCTGAGTACTGCTGAGTGAAGCAGTGGGAGCACCTACGATTATTAGGCAAAGAAAGGCAGCGAGGGACGGCACTGAAAGTCAGTGTTCTTCCCTCCCGCTGCGGCTTTTAGCGTGCCCGACGCCCCGGCTCACGCTCGGACAGCCGCTCCTTTGTGCCAGCATCCCTTTGAAGCGTGAATCGCAACTGGAGTCGGAGCTTGACCCGTTCGCATGCAGCACCGCTTCCATTTGGATGCTGACAGCAGTTTTTTATAGCCATAAGCAAACCGCAATGGAATCTCTATCTGCCACGCGTTGCCTCTGTCGTGCGGGGTTCACACAGACCACAAAGCACCAAAGTTTTTATGTCATACGGTTAAGCAAAAGCTTCGGAAATTGGAGATGGGGAGCAACATCTTTGGGATAAATTTTCTGCACACCAAATTGCAAAGAGAGACTGAGAGCCTGAGTGCTCTGTGAGTCCGTGCTGAAAAGGAAACCCTCTGCAGGCAAACGGGCAGGGGGGACGCTGGTGCAAAATAGGTTGGATTTGTGCGGGGAGAGAGTAAACGTGACCGAGGAAAGGGACAAAACATTTTGTTAAAAGAGCCGCAGACCGTAACAGCAAGTGCATGCAGTGTAAGCACAACCCAGAGAACTGGCCACAGACCCTGACAGAGCCAGGGTCTTAGGAACATCCCCGACCTCTTCTTAGCCACCCTTCTGCTGCATGAAAATCTTGGCGAATGCCATTATGTACTCAGTGGGCTTAGCCTGGCATTACTCAGTGGGTCATTTCCTCTCTCTTGCACCTGAATGAGTTTAATCATAGAATCACAGAATGGCCTGGGTTGAAAAGGACCACTGTGATCACCCAGTTTCAATTCCCCTGCTATGTGCAGGGTCACCAGCCACCAGACCAGGCTGCCCAGAGCCACATCCAGCCTGGCCTTGAATGCCTCCAGGGATGGGGCATCCACAGCCTCCTTGGGCAACCTGTTCCAGTGTGTCATCACCCTCTGTGTGAAAATACATGTATTAAGGCCGTTCTGAAAATATTTATGATGATGTGAGAGTGCCTTACTTGTAGTGGCAATGAATCAGTAGGTTAATGCTTGTAAATAAGATTTGTAGGATCAGGCTTCTGAACTGCCCCTGCAAGTATTTATTGCATAACAGTTACCATCGTGGGTAATTCCACTGACTGACATGAAAGCAATGACTACGGCGATGCATTAAATTATTTTAAATCATGTCACATTATTCCAGTGCACAGAGCAAAGCAGCTCCCTGTAAGTAAAAAGATGAGGTCGGTGCTCCTTATTTCCTGCACTCATCTCTCACACAAGTAAATGTGAATGTTTCACCGCAGCACATGAAGCATACATATGATGCCACCAAGAGTGAGATGTGAGATGCCAGCACCGTGCTGAGGAGCTTGGCTCTGTGGGCCAGCACTGCACAGGTGCACGATGTGTGACCTCTCTCCGTCTCAGGGAGGGAAGTGCCTGAGCCCCTCCGGCAGTCTCCTCTTTCATCTTTGTTAGTTGATACGAGAATATTCGCTCTGGAAAAGGGGAACCGGCTGCAACTCAGTTTATGCTAAACAGAGGGGTTGGGATGAATGACAACATACCATGTATCCATTCAGTCTGGGCGTCTAACTGCCTGCGACCCAACTTGAACACTGGAAAAGTTCTCAAGGACTCTCTATCCTCCTCAGAACATCCTGGTGGTAGCAGTGCTCGCAGAAGTTGTGAGCCATTTCGCATTCAAAATGGACTGAACATTCCATGGTGTTGTCACTCTAAATATTTTAGAGGGTGGACAGAGATGGAATGGGTCGAGTCCTTGTTCAAGATGAATGTGCAAAAGATAATCAACCACCGCTTCCAGCATTCGTAAAAGACTATGCTATGCTGTCAGATGTGCAGTATGGTCCATAAACCCGCTTTGAAACATGTCTTTAGTTCGCTTCCATGTTTTATCAGTCATTTTATAGTTGGATTTTTGAGTGGTTCTATGTGGAGTCAGGAGTTGGACTCAGTGATCCTTAAGGGTCCCTTCCTACTCAGGATATTCTGTGATTCTATGACTCCCATTCTGAGTATGTGGGGACGTGGACTTACATAAAAGGGAGTTGCCTTTCACTGTTTTACCTCCTTGGACCTTCAGAAACAGCAGTCCAGAGAGCTGCACCTCTCTGAACTCAATCTGTCAGCTGGTGGAGGCAATGGGCAGGGGGCAGGGACTCCTGGAGAAGGACACCTTTCAGGAGAGGCTAAATTGTGAATCTGCATCCAGCATTAAGCCCAGCTTTGCAGGCCTGTGGGTGGCTGCAGGTCCTCCTAGGGCTGTGTTGGGTGAACAAATGAGGCACAGTAGCACCCCAAGGATGAGCTCAGACCAAGCAGAGCCCCAGAAGGATGGGCAGTGGGCGATGATTTGGTCAACTCTACTCACTAACACAGATGTTATCTCAGTGCACAGAGGCATAGGGTCACAACTGCATGACCAAAGGAGCATCCCACCAGTGCCACCATCCTCGGAGGCTTCTCCATCTGACCTTATTTCCTCCTTTCTCCTCCTTTCTCCCCATTTCCTCAAGGGGAAGATTAATAATTGTGATGAAGTTACTGCAGCAGCAGCTGATGTCAATGCTCCTTCCATCTTATGATGCATAGCCAGGCCAGCTCAGCTTTGCTGGGAAGTTTCAAAACTTTTTGGCCTTAGAAGTCCTTACTAGATCAGGGCCAACAAGCCAGCTTGCTGTCTTCACTCAGAGAAGCTGTGGATAGCCCATCCCTGGAGGTGTTCAAGGCTGGGTTGGAGGGGGCCATCGACAGCTGGTGCCTGCCCATGGCAGGGTATTTAAGGCCCCTTTCAATCCCAGCCATTCTGTGATTCTAGGATTCAATGAACTTCACTCCTTTCTCTTGTGCAGCATTTGGCAAACTTACGAGTAGGAGTGGGGACTGTGTTAAAGTTTCCACTACAAAAATATCTTTCAGTGGTTTGCCTTGGGTACCTTCCCCATACCTGTGGACTGGGTGTGTGAAATGCATGACTCTGCCATTAGGAGCCATCTCATTTCGCCTTCCTCAGAATGAAAGCTGCTTACACAGTGCAATGGTGCATGGTAGACAGGAGAGCCTCCCTGAGGTGCAGAAGCAGAGGGTCACATCAGAGCTGAGGGAGCAGGCTGGCTTATTTTTCCAGAGCTTGAATCCCAGTGAGAACAACGGGTTTAGTCCTGGCCACAGTGTTATTGGCTATATATCAGTGAATGAGGGAGATTACAGAGAAGGGCAACTGCTTTGATTAAAGGTCTGGAAGGAACTACCTATAAGGAAAGATTAAAGGAATTAAATACATACATATAATTTGGGGCAAAAGGGAAGCCAAGGGGACAGCATGACTGCGGTTTACAAGTACATGAAAGACAACTATAAAGAGGAAGGGGAGGAACTGTTTTCATTACTTAAAAACGATAAGACAAGAAATAACAGATGCCAACTGAAGTAAAACAAGTTCAGTTTTAAGAGCAGGGGCAACGTTGATCACAAGATCAAATAGGCAGGAGAAAACGCTCCCAGGGAAGCGGCAGAATCAACATCACTTGAACTTTTCAAGTCAGAGCTTGACAAGCACCTTGAAGGGGAAAGTTTAAGAAATAGTAGAAACAAAGCCAAGAAGCGCAGGGATGTACTGCCTGACCTAAAAGCCCAAATGATTTTGAGGCCGTTCTGGAGGGCTTCTAAAAACAAACACGAACTCAGAGCTTTGAGATGATTTCTTTCTCTGCATAGTTCAAAATTAAAAGAGGGGTGGGGGAAGAGAAAGGCTATGTGAGGAAAATTAGTCACTTAATATGATTCTACTGTGGCTAATCCCTAAAGGAGAAGCCAATTACTTGAAGTAGTTGGGAGTATGGGGTGGAGAAGGGAATGGAAATTGTTGAAAAGCCGCCATGTGGTATAAGTACTTGTTGGTGTGGAGACTTAAAAAATACACATTGTGTGCCATTATACCGTGCTCATTACATGTCGAGATTAATGCAGATAACATCACCCACACCTTGTATTTTCTGTAGCATTTTATATACTCAGGTTCACATCATAACAACCTCCAGCACTAATTGTAACATTTGGGCTTTTGATCTTCTGCTCTGGTAGGAACACTATGGATGCCTTGTACCAGCAAATGGAAAAAATAATAGGAAAAAAAAAAAGCCCAAAACCAACCTCCAGCTCCCTTTTGTTCCAGGACACTTAAAAGGAACAGTAAATCTAACCCACAGGACAGCAGGGAACAGCCCTACCATGAGGAGGATACTATTGATGGCACAGAATTAATGTAATTGTTATATTCCCCACACCTGTCCCTCTGAAGGAAAGGGCATGCCTATGGGGCAGCGTCACTGCTGGGCTGTCAGCATGGCCCGGATGCTCCAGACAGCCAGGCTGGTATCAGAGAGACCCTGTTGATGTTTTGATTGATGCTGAGCAGGTAAAGTTTCCCCTCCTGTGCCCCAGACTTTCTTCCTGCAATTAGTGGTGACTGACCAGACAGAATCAGGCCGCTGAACGTGTTCAATCTAGGGGAAAAAAAATGCATTACAGGTCCTGTGTAACAGGGAAAATGTAGTGGTGGTATGAATGCTGCATTTGGTGCAGACAATGTGGTGTGGGTCTGCCTTGCTCAGGGTTGGTTTGCTTCATTTTCAGTCAAAACTGAGAAGGAATGATACATGGTTGCCAAAGTTCCTATAGGGAAGTTCCTATAGAATTTCTGGCATGTAACAGAGAGGAAGATGCTTCCAAAGGAGGCTCCTTCCTCCCAGGTTTGCCAGAAGGAAAACTGCACTCTTTCAACACTTTGACTTTGGATTGAAGTGAAAAAATGTAGAAACAAGGATAACTGCTTCCTTTTTCTTCTTCCTACATTACTTTCACCATTTAGAGACTGTGACAGGCTTGAATGTTGAAACAGGAAGGCAAAAAGAAAATAATGACATTATTCCCAGCACAACACTTCAGCACTTGTGTCAGTGGGTGGTATTATTGGCAAAGGCATTCGGTGAAGGAGTGGATTCTCTGTTCCTCCTATTTCTGTTTTTAAGGGCCAGGACAGGTCGTCCCTCTCCCTGTTTCCCCTTGAAGAACCCTTCAAGGCTGGTGAAGTAACTGCTGAGAGCTCACGAAGCTCCTCGTCCCAGGGTGAGTAGGAGTATTAAATCCCAGGCACCTTATTTCTGTCTCTCTTTATTTGTCTATAAACTGTTCCTCATCTGAGACCAGGCTTCTGCCAGTGTCTGTCTACAACCCGAGGGCTGGTCTTACCAGCAGGAGATGGTGTGGGTGCCTTCAGCCATCAGCTGTGCTGTCCCCTGTGTCACTGACTGCTAGCTTTGTACTTAATCCTCCTTATACCTGCAGTGAACACACAGCAACGCCTTCATGCAGAAAAGGATTTGGCTTACAGGGGGATCCTGCCTGGGACTTTCACTGCAGCATCACTGAAGGACAGAGGAAGGAAAGGCTGGCTGAAACGCCAAGGCACTTTTAACCACGCGCAGCACCGCTAATGCACTCTCGCAGCCACAGACGAAGCCACAAGTTAATCTCATAAATTGTTTCTCCTCCACTTAACATCCCACCTGCAACTGCCTCCACCCATGCTGTGCAGGTCTGGGCTTGGGCACACCGTGTCTCAGCAGCTGCGTGCCCAGCAGGGAGCACCCGCACGGTGCTGTCAGATGAATGGGATGGGCTGGTGAGGGAGACAAGGCTGCAAGCTCTTTAGATACAGACCTGGATGACAGCGATAGGAAAAAATATTTGGAAAAAATGATTTTGAGCCTGATTAGCAATAAAACCTGGAGTCTGTACATGACAAGTGCAGTTAGATATCCCTGCTCTAACACTTGATGTGACAAACCCCACAGTCACAAGCAGGACCTCCCAGAACTCCCCAGAGCCAAAGCCACCAGCACCACTCTGGGCTTATTTTTTGTCACACTCTTAGTACATTGACCTCCCCTAAGTTTTATTTTTATTAGTTGAGGAACAATAACATTTTCCAAACTGTTTCATTCTATTTTTTGTGTATTTTCCCAAATTGCTTTGTTTTGGTATTACAATTGAAATCTACAATTTGGTTGTTTCAGGAGACTCTCAGGGTGACACAAACGCTTGCAAAGGTGTGATGGAAGGAAAGGCAATGCTTCCCACGCTGTCAGTCTGGCACCTCTCACCTGCAGTCATAGCATCATAGAATCATAGAAGGTTGGAAAAGACCTCTATCGTCACCCAGCCCAACCACCAGCCCACCCCCACCACGCTCACTGCCCACATCCCTCAGTGCCACATCCACACGGCTCTTGAACACCTCCAGGGATGGTGACTGCACCACCTCCCTGGGCAGCCTGTGCCTCTGCCTCAACACTCTTACCGAGAAGAAATTCTCCCTAATATCCAAACTGAACCTTCCCTGGCACAACTTAAGGCCATTACCACTCATCAAGTCATTGGATTTGAAACACATGTAAATAATTGCTACAAAGGTAGTATTTGGTTTTAATAGAAATCGCTGCTGCTCCTCTTGGGTGGTTTTTTTTCTTAAGCATTTTTAATTTACCAGGTATGTCATTTACATCTTTCATCTCAACCACAGATCTCCCCCGGGTCATAACAAGGCACAACTTCATATCAAAGCCTCCATGCTCACCTGCCTGAGATGAGATCTGTGCATAAGCAAGGGAGCAGCTTGTGCTGTGGAGAGAGGGAGGGAGCAGCCAAAATCAGCCTGCATAGACACTAAGAAATCCACTGCAGCCATTCAGCGGGGCGCAGGAAGATGCCAGGTGCTTAGGATGGAGTGTAAGGCCTCTGCCTTAAGCAGCAGGAGAGGTGGTCTGGTCCCCTGTGTGTTTCTAGCTCTGTCCTCAGAGGCGCAATCTGGATTTGGACTCTTCGGTCCTGTATACATCAGACAGGGAGATGGGGTGAGGGTAGTGATCAAGCAGGATTTAGCAGAGCCCATCATCTCCCATCTCCCCAAGCTGCAAAGTCCTCCCCAGTGATGGGCCTGTGCTTACTTAGCTGTAGTTGCAAGGCCCCTGCTTGTGGCAGGGAAGGTGAGAAGAAAAACTGCAGATCCAGGCAAACATCAGTCTCACTGCAAACCTGCCCTGAAATATACCTTACAGAATACTTAAGAGCATGAAATATTCTTTCCAAGGCAGAAGGATGTAATAAATGACTCCCTGAACACCAGCTACCATACACAATGCTTTTAAAAGGAAATATGTTGTAAAGTGAGCAAAGCTTAGCAAGATTAGTTTATAGTCATATTCCTCTGCTGCTTTCCAGCTACAGATGTTGCCCATGATGTGCTGTCTGTAGATTGGTGAGTTCATTTTAAAGACAACAGGCTATTTTAATCTATTTTTCCTCTATTTCATTTGCACAATTAGGAAATCAGGGATTGTAAATTCTTTAGTTTTGGCAACATATAGAAGTAGCAATACATTTAAGCCTTTCTTAGCTAAGACAATGCATTCTTACATTATTTTTAGGTGTGAAGTAATACCACTAAATCAAGCATACACAGGACAATCTTAAGCAAAAATAGTTGCTCTTTTGGTTTACGCACTACAGAAACCACTACAAACGCACTACAGTATCAAAAGGGAGTTTTCTTCAGTGTCCTGCAGAGCAAGAATTATATGCGTCTGTTTAGAAGCAAGTCTTAAATGCAGCATTTTTTTCTAACTTTTATTAGAACTGTCTTTATGTACTGCTGCTACGCAATGCTCAAACACCAACCAAGATTTAAGATGCTGCCTCCTAAACACTTGTGTCATGTTCTCAATGGAGCCACAGGAAAACTGACCACAGCAGGGTCTGTACCGGTGGTCAACTGGCTACATTATTTAATCCACAATTTCTTTGGATGCAAAGTCATCTTTGGATTTCTGATGGGAACATTTTTACTCCATCGTGATTTCTGAGGGATTAAAAAAGCACGTAGCATATGGATCAGTCCCTTAGTTTGCACAAAGCAGCATCACTGCTGATCGCAACTAACACTTTGACTCGAGCCAACTGACAGCATCTCTTTACACTACCTTGTCCTCCGTGACCACTTTGCTTCTGCAGGGCTGCAAAGTACAGAGCAGTAGGTGCCATCCGACAGCTGTCACCTCGTGCCCCACGCCCTCCTGCCTCCACCTCCATCCTGAACATCTCAATGAAAACTGTTCTGAAGTATTTCCTCTGAAGAAATCAGTTCAGTTAAAGAGGCTTGCAACATGTCTAACAGACCAGTGAAAGCTCCCGTACAAATCCAACTGTCTCCTGGAAGTTAATGCACACGCATGCACGCAGTGATGGATTTCCTTACTTCACTCCAACAGAACTATATTGCCTTAAATATTTTCTCCGCCAAATACTTCTTATTACTTTACAATCAAGACTTGTATTGCATTGCAATGAAAAGAAAAAAAGAATAATGAAAAGGAAGATAAAGAACTCTTTACCAAAAAAGCCAGGGGCTGCTCTGTTTTTCCTCATCAGGTACATGGTCCAGGAGAGAGAAGACACACCAAAGTGCCCTTGGTTCATGTTTAAGTCTATAAGAGAGCCGGGCAGTGGCCAGACACTGCAGAAGATGAGCACAAACTAAACAAGATGAGGGGAGAGCTCTTCCTTTTCACTCCACTCCTTCTCTGCCCTAGAGATCATTATTTAACATGAGCAAATTGAAAAATGACATGCAGCCATACTTAGAATGTGTACTTTTTTTTTTTTTTCCCCACTAACCAAACTCACATGAGACCTCCCATCCTTTTCTCTCTCTCTCTCTTTTTCTTTGCCTCGGGCATTTATAGACTAGTAATTTTCATTTAGCTTCTCAGATGATTTTTCTCTGCCCAATTAGAGTGGAAGCAGATGAAGATTTAAGAGCACAGTTTTGCTGTTAGAAACCAGGTTGGGATGCTTCAGTGGGCTGCTCTCCTGTTGTTCCAGCTGATGTCCTGTATGTCAAAGGTATGAGAATCTACTGTCAGTAAATAGAATGATGATATTGGTAATGATTCAGACTTCTGCTCGTGATGTTTTACAATCACTAGCAACAGACAGTGGTACCATGAGAATCCCCCTGATTACAAAAAGGAGATATTTCTTTTCAGTAAATACACAGGACAGTTTTTGCTCAACTTCTGTACATGGGAATGATGGTACTGCTGTCCCCAGCATGGATAGGTGTATGAGAGACGATGACATGTCAGCTGCTCTGCTCTAACAAGTCAGCAAATGTGAAACAGTATCTGCTAAGCATGAATTTCTTCCTGTAGGTGAAGTGATTTGCATCTTGGTTCTCTAGCATTTAAGAGGAAATAATCTTTCCTAGGAATGTATAAATAGCTATGTACTCCTTAAAAGCCTGCCACATTTGTCACCAAGTGAGAAATTCAGCAATTTTATTAAGTGCACTGAAAGAGATGAATGGTTGTATGGATGAATGGATGGATAGATAGATAGAGAGATTCTCAAAAATTTACACCAGATCCAAAGTTTAGTCCAATTGTCTTCCAAAGCATACCATATTGCTGCAGTCCCTGGGAGACAAGGAGTTGGGAGCCAAGCAGACCTCAGTGTGCAATGCAGATTTACCAAGCAGCCCTTGTGGTGCAGTGCTGTAGAAATCCTGCACATGCAGTGATTCCCATGGCAACATCCCCCCTGTTTTTTTCAGTGAAAGGAAAGAAGAGTTGGCATTTGGCAGTGTGGTTAGTGATGATGGCATGGTGGTGATGGCTGGCCTAGATGATCATACAGGTCTTCTCCAACCTTAATGATTGATGATTCTAAGAAATGTTTTTTCTTCAACTTTTGTAATCCATTTCTCCTTAGAAAATGGTGAGGTGCTTATAGAGATAAGCAGAGATAAGAAGCACAATCAAGTAGTGGCAATTGCACCTGGGCAGACAATAAGAAATGTTACTGAAATGTATAGCTGCCAATGTGATGCATTTTGTGTTTTCCAGATTCCACGATGGGATGTTTCTAATGAAATCAGGCAATGTGTGTGGAAACATAAGACTGTGAGATTTACTGGGGATTTGCTGCTGGCCAACTTTCATGTTTTCAAGCAGAGGCCACTGTTAAGGTTTTAAACATTACATTTGCACTCATCAGCACATGGCCACAAACCTATAGGCCCTACAAACACTTCAATATGTATAACGTTGCCTATGAAAAAAATACTTTAGCTGATAGATAGATATGCTTAAACTGTTCAAGGGATGGCCAAAATTGTATGTCTGTGAGAGCAAGTTCTAATTCCTTGGGATCACACAGAACCTTGCAGTGCAGCCTCTGTAAAAGGAATAATGAAATAAAATTGTACTTCTGGGAAAGCCTAATCTAGAAAGCGTTTAGGGCTGTTGGTCCATCAGTACTGTATGTGAAAACAAGCAGCATACCACTGTGCTTTCTTATGAGTTTTGTCTCGTTAAAAAGAGAGAGACCCACACCAGAAATGTAGTCCTTTTTCCAAGGACAATAAGGGAAAGAGAAAAAAAAAAAAAAAAAAAAAAACCCACACCAAACCACAAAAAGCCCTGTGCTCTGGAATGAAGCAGCACAATCTCAACCACTGCAGCAGCTGTTGCACAACCATGGGTTATGACATTGTTCAACCGCCACAGGAGGACTGGGAGAGACCTCAGGCAAGTGTTTCATCAGTTGCAAGGCAAGGTGTTTCCTGGGCTTTGCTGACAGTGGTTCGGCAAAAATGCAATAGCCCCTCTGTGACGGGCCAGATAAAGCACCCTGCATGCCACTATCTAAGATGCTAACTACACTGAGGAGGTTCCTTCTTTCCATCCCTCCATCCCGCACTAGATTTGAGCTTTTGAAATGTACAGACCTTTAGTCCCCAACTCTCTCATGACTTTTTATTATCAGTTTTCACCTTCCTTTTCCTATTGCATTTTGGCCATCTATCAGAGTGTGAGCATCTTGTGGACATTTACATAAAGATAACAAATGATGGAGCTATGCAAAATATCTATAGTTGACATGAGAAAGGATGGATTTCCTGGGAAAGCTAAAGCAGAGGCCTGGGATGGATTTGCGTTTCATATTTTTCTTCCTTAATATAATACTTCAGCTGATAGAGAAGTGAGGAGGTTGTGAAAAACTTCCTTTATCCCTTATTTTAATTTGGCATTGGTAAAGCTAGCAGTCCTCAGGGGCTGCTTTTTACTCACAACACGAAGATGGCCTAATGAACGTGCAGACAAAATACCAGCTGTTTTTTTATTGCACCAACTGCACTCCCTGTCCAACTGACCACTTCTCAGCTGTATGACAGAGGGTTAGCCTGAAGTGGGGGACAGAGGAGAGGTTATGAGAGCAAGAGGAGCAGTATTCTTCATTTGCACTTAATGTTAACAGGAAAACCTTTGCTTCACCAAACATGGAAGACGGGGATGCTGTGAAGTGAGTGGGTTCCCACATGTGCCGCTGATCTCTTCATGCACCTTGCAAATCTTTGATAACACAAGTGTATCTGTTACCTATAGACATGATTACAAGCCGCGGGAAAGGGACACAATGAGATGTTTCTTTCCCATCTCAAGATCCAACTCTGTCAGTTTCATTTTTTTGGACTGTGCAGGAAGATTACCCAATAAACACGGAGAGCTTTGCTTTATGAACAGAAGTATTTTTAGGGTTCTCAGAATGGAGCTAAATGACTGACATATTTTAAAATGCATAATGCAGACCAAAAAAAAAAAAAAAAAAGAAAAGAAAAGAAAAGAAAAAAGAGGCAAGTAAGAATGAAACAGGATGGAGCACACGTCCTGTTTTCAACATACAACACCATCTTTAATTTGCTCTGAAGCATGACATCCTCTTTGCAGAGTGGTTAGCAAACCCCTGTTGAAGAAGGTTGTTTTTCTTGAAGCAGAATGGCACGGTTTTGCCTGTGTATCCAAGGGAACTGCCAAACTAGTGGATAAGGGTGGATTTCACTGAAGAACTCACATGGCTACTGAGAAAATTCAAATGCCAGTTCTTTCTGGATAAGGATAATATTTATGTGCACTTTCACCATGCTGAAGCTGGATGTATTCTGCAATGAAACCAAACCTAGTGAGACTTTTGGAACAACAGCTAAGATTTCATTTGTTTTGGACCTGCCTAACAGACATTTGAAAGCTGTCAAAGCAGCATGTTTATCCTTTTTTTTTTTTTTTTTAATGCGAGCAATCCTTCCATCGCAGCCTCTCTTAAATGAGATTGCAGAGTTGTGAAGTGCTTACTTCTAGAAAAACACAGGCCTCTGCAACCAGGGAATACATTTACAAGCAGTAAGACCAGTGCTGGTGGCAGAGCGGTGAGTGCTGTCCCACACCAGCAACCAGCACCAGGTCTGCTCAGCCATGGCCACAACAGCAGGGTCATTGCAGTCCCTGCTCAGCTCCTAGGGTTGTTCCAGGGAGCATTGTGGTGGGTCGTCCAGGTGCAATGCCAGCACGGTGAGTTGGTGCCATGGCCCAACACCAACTCTTTATCCACTCTGTGTGCTTGGGCCTATGTCTGCTGTGTCTGCACAAGCTGTATCTACGCTGCCCAGCAGTTTGTGTCTCTCCTCTGCTAAAAGCTACCCTACGCTGTAATTACTTTGTCATGGGTAGAGGTGAGACTGACATTAACTCCACCACCCTGATCCACCATCCATGTGGTGTAGACAAAACTGAAATTCATTAAGACACATTCTCTCAGCCAGAAGTGCTGTAGAACCAATGCTCAGCTTCCCTTCTTTCCTTGGTGTTTTACCAATGGAGAAACCAGCCCTTGGACTCTGACAGCTGTAAACTGATGCAGTCTGAAATACCAAAGTGCGTGCAACACAAGGCATGTGCACCATGGTACAGCCCAAATGCTGACATGACAAAAAATCCATACCTAGAAGCCTACCAGATTGATCAGCCTCTGGTTTGACCAGACATCTTCCAACTCAGGAGCTGAGGGGTGTTTTCTGGTCAAAATCAGTACACATTATTTTGTCCAAAGCTTTAGTTTTGAGGAATTAATATTTTCTTAAAACAAAAAAAAACACAAAAAACAACAGCAACAAAAAAAAGCACCCTACCATTTCTCATTAGGGTGGTAAGGCACAGGAACAGGTTGCCCAGAGAGGTGGTGGATGCCCCATCCCTGAAGACACTCAAAGTCTGGCTGGACTGGGGCTCTGAGGATGGAGCTTGTAGGTGCAAGCTTGTAGGTGTCCTTGCTCATTGCAGGAGAGTTGGACCAAATGGCCTTTAAGGGTCCCTTCCAACTCAATTAGTTCCCTGATTCTATGATTCTATGATCTTAGCCAGAAAAACAGATGTAATCAGAGAAGTCAAAGAAGCACCACTGACTGTTCTGACAGGTACAGGTCACGAGTCTAGGAGCCAGCTGTTAGACTTCTCCAGTGCTAGCCAATTGCCTGGAAATCACCAACCCCAGGGTCTTTGTAACTTAGGTCTCCAAAGCAAGAATCCCTATGGGGCAGGCAGACAAGGGAAAAAGGCACCACAGAGATGTCACACCTTGTTGGCTTTCGGATAAATATATTTTACAGATCTCCATGTAGTATTGGTCAGGCCTCAGGTGTTACTGGAGATCTGTTTTAAGACCAGAAAACTCTGTCCAAGCACAGGAATGCTCCTTGTCTACATTCCAGCTGTTTCTGTAGCTCCTATCAGGAGGAGGATAAGAAAGAGG
This sequence comes from Chrysolophus pictus, assembly GCA_037305975.1. NCBI lineage: Eukaryota > Metazoa > Chordata > Aves > Galliformes > Phasianidae > Chrysolophus > Chrysolophus pictus. Next base: position 89,995,020 of record CM074576.1, on the reverse strand, counting down.
AGGAGGAGGAGAGCAAGGTGTGTCCTTCACACACTCAGAAGAGATGCTCGTGCTTATGGTCAAACTGAACCACAAGAGACCGTCACCTGGAACACGGTGCCACCTCACAGAGCAGGGTTGGTTGGCAGCCCTCTGGTGTGCTTGCACCAGCTAGGCCTACTCGAACATGCCAGACCCTCCTCTGTGGGGCTTCCTCTCCACAACAGAAAAAATCATAAGCCCGTGCCAAATTCTACCTCACAGTCACCTCTCCATCTTCTCTGATTTATTCACCCATGTAGTATCTCCAGCAGACCAAGGCATGAAGAAAGCAGAAAGCTTCACGACAGGGTCTCACTCAGGACATGTTTCCCTTCAGCATGCCAGAGGAGAGTCCCAGGCAAAAATCTATAACAGACAGTGACATGGGAGGCACAGTCTGAGCAGGTCCCTTGATGAAGGTCCCTGCAGAAGTAGACAGAAGTCCTTCCTGCCCTTCTCATGCTGTTCCGCTCACTGTGTCTGTGCCATTATTCTCATCTGGATGTTGTTGCAGCTCCATGGAAGGGACGGGTTATTGGTCAGTCTTCTCAGCCATAACATTGCAGACTCTGGTGTCTGTGCTTTGGGAGTCAGCATCCTTCCAGTTTCATGCCCTCCACCACTCTTTTGGTTCCTGTTGCATAGCCAATAATGTTGATTAGGCTTCAGGGCAGAAGCAGCATTTTGCACTTTCTTCTAAGACAGGGTTTCAATTGCGGAGAAAACTCAACCTTGCTTTCTTTAATAATTCACATGGCAGTATTGTGTGGATACTCTTAACTGCTACTTAAAAGTAATTAATTGATTTTCTGACATATCAGTTAACAATGTATTGCACTGACATGAAGTTGTGATTCTGCTGTTGATTGGGCTGGCTGACTAGATGCATCATACTCAGTTCAGTAGCTGAGCTTAAAAGACTCTAAATATATTCTGCTATAAAAGGAAAGGCATTTTACATGTAGTGTTGTCTAAAACTTGAATCCATATGCTGCCTCCAGTGCTGTCAGAGTAAAGTATTGCATTGTTATTTACAGTGGACCAATAGTATTTAAATTTAGAACATCCGGTAGGTATGAAAACACAGCTTCTGTCAGCTGGAGACAATGGCACTGAGCCACAGGATGAGTGCAGTCTGTAGAAGTGTGCCATGTGCCCAGGTGTGGTTGAGCTAAGAGGTCACCAGAGCATCTCCTGACCCCGTAACAAGTTGCCTATTCTGTTTGTAAACTCATGAGCACTACAGACAGGTATATGGATGGATCTGGAGCAGAAAGGCAAAAAAACAGAACCTGTTTTTGGAGACTGACAGTGTTTTATACAACATTTTATCTTTACAGTAAGTCACCAGTTCTAACAAACTCCAGAGCTGGGTGGCTACAACAGGTTAAATAAACTACTGCAAAACATTCAAAACAGACATATTCTGTGAGATAACGAAACAAAAGAAGTCCGGCTCTTACTGACTAAAGGATTTGTGAGAATTTATTATGCTCCATAATCAAAGATTTAGAAATCTACTATTTAATTACTTAGGCTTGAAAACTGTGGCGCGGGTGGACAGTTCTTGGAGGAACTACTGGAGATATTTTCATTCATTATAGAGGATATGAGCTTTCTTGCTGGTGACCTCTGCTTTGATTTAGGTAATCCCATCGCGGATAACTCAAAAGGTCAAATCCCTGATTTTTGTATGTTCCAAAATGCATCACATGTTGAACACCCTTTTGCTTCTCTTCTGAAAGAGTCTTTTTTTCCCTTCTTTCCCTTGCTACAAAAAAGCTAAGAAGAAGCAGCAGATAAAACACAAATCAGTTTTCTTCCAAACATCTTTTTTTTATAGATATTTTATGGATGTAGTATGTTAAAACTGTGGAAAGTAATAGGTGCCTTTATTGCATCCGCTGTAAAAATTGGAGAAAAACAAGAAGCCTTCTGGTGCACAAACCCTTCTTTAGCTATTTATACCCGTATTTATGTCAAGAAAATTTTCCATTTTTATCTTTTATCTGTCAAGAATATGAGAACATTGTTGATACCCACTCATTCTTGTCACAAAATCTAGAAGCTGTTACAGGAAATTAATTTCACCAAGACCAGTCTGTTTGTGTGACTGCAGTATTAGCTGACTTAACTTAGCACAAAACAGAGTCCCACACTGTGAAATGATATTAACACTCAGAATAATTTATCATCAATCCCTTTCTGAGATTTGGCCATCAAAAGTACCAGTTCTCGCTTATTTCAGCTTTAGAAGATGAGAGCACAAGAACCAGGGTGGATTCAGTAGTGAGTATGTTGTGAGGCGTTTAGGTTCGGAATAAATGAGTTTCGATGAAGAAGAGCAGTCATGAATTATTAACGGTCCCTTCTGCTGATGGGAGAAAGCATCAAGATTTTGCTGAAGTCACGGATTGATTTTCTGACACAACAATTGAAAGGAGGCGAGAGCAGCCACTCGGAGGGTGGTGTCAGATATACGATCTGCTGTTAAATGGCATTCCTCCTCTCGCCTTGCCAGCGCTGCTTGGCTCCATTGATCATGCTGTATTATATCGCCCGCACTAATACTTGCTGGGAAGAAAGAGTCGGACTAGTAGGCAACAAACTGTGGGGCTGCAGGATGAGTAAAGGAAAATGGACTGAGGAAATCCTGCTTTATAGGGCAGGAGAAAAGGCCAGAATCTTCTTTTGCCCACTAACCTAATGCACATTTAAGTTAGGGAGATATTTCATGAATTCACGCCTGTTTTTCAGTATGTTTTGTTCAAGAAATTGGAAGTCTACACATGCATTTCAGTTATTTTCAGAATGAAATTTTTAATCAAATATTTTTGCCTGAAATAACACTTCACTCTCAACTTTGTTTTGAAGTTGTTCTAAAAGCCTTGGCAGCTGAAGCCTTTGATCTGAGGGGTTTTGCTTGGTTCTAGAATAATTTTTCGAAGCAGTTTGCCAAAATTCTTAATGATTTGCTGTGAGCCAACTCAGAACAGAGCATTTCCTGAGGTTTTCCAGATTTTTTTTACTTCTACACAGCTAGCACTAGCAGAGCAGCTCCAGTCATTTTATCTCAAAGCAGTTTACCCTTCTGTGATACCCAATTTCGTACGTTCCTCTCACCACCCGTCAGCCAGAACAGGGGTGCTGAGCATAACTGGTCTTGCTCTTTCAAAGTGCCGCTTTCTTCTCTCCTCTTAAATTATAAGTGTAAAGAGAGGGGCTTCCTTGCCAGCCTAAGCAACAGCCAGAATGAAAACTGAGCACCTTTGAAGCCTTTACCTTGGTTTACTATTTCAAACACATAGCTCATAGAAAGACATACAGAAATTCTTTTACTCCACATCAACACAAGTAACAAAAGCTGACATGCTTTTTTATTATGTCACTGCATATGGGAGAAACTACACATCCCTTTTCTACCTCTCTGTCCAAGAGTTGGGATGATAAAGCCCTGCTTTAGCCTCTGGAGACTGCAGTGACATGCTTTTTCTCTTTCTCTTTCTCTTTCTCTTTCTCTTTCTCTTTCTCTTTCTCTTTCTCTTTCTCTTTCTCTTTCTTTCTCTTTCTCTCTTTCTCCTCTCCTCTCCTCTCCTCTCCTCTCCTCTCCTCTCCTCTCCTCTCCTCTCCTCTCCTCTCCTCTCCTCTCCTCTCCTCTCCTCTCCTCTCCTCTCCTCTCCTCTCCTCTCCTCTCCTCTCCTCTCCTCTCCTCTCCTCTCCTCTCCTCTTTTTTTTCTTTCTTTTTTTTTCCTAAAAATAAACGAAAAAATGTAAATGTACCCTTCACAATTTTTTTTAAGCACAGTACATTGCAAAGCAGAAGGTGAAGAGATTATAGATAAATGGGAAAGTTGCTGAACAATGTCAATTTTAAGATAATAGCCAACGCTCCAGATTCAGTATATTCATCTTTGAATTACTCCAGTTTTCTATGGGGCTTCTCTTAAAGAGGTTACTGTTTGACATCTTCTTGGTGCTTTTACATCACATCATTCAATGACAGGCAAAAGTTACCAACTTTTAGTGGATACACTTGAGATGATGATCCATACTGGAGTTAATCCTAAATTTTTTGGTGCAGCACTTTTTTCTATCAATGATTTATTAAGTTCAATCTTCTTGTGGCAGAAAGGATCTGTTTCAGTCAATCTTCTTTGAAATATTTTGAAAATAATCTGAAATTTTAACACTTGTCTATATGCTTCCTTATTTCTAAAGAAAAGAAAAATTCTTTCTGGTTGGAAATATTTTTAAATGAGGTTCACAATGATATTTTCTGTGGTTAAACATTAAAAACAGTAGATAAGTAAGAGTGGCACCTCATATTTATTTTTATTTTCTGAAATATTTCACCAGAAAATTCATTTCATTGGAAATGACATGTCTGGGTAGAAACGTGGAGCAAGAGACTTTTTCCTTAGCGGTGCCCTACACATCTCAACTGCCTACAGAGTTGTGCTGAAATGTGATACCATGTAGGGTGATGTGAATGGAGGCACTGACTCCTATGGGCAAGTGGCTGAGGAGTGCTGTTGGAAACTGGAGGGATGCTGCCAACTGCTTTGTGTGGGAAGGGATTTGCTGAGCCCAGCCCCAGGACAGCAGTTTCAGACAATGGTAAGCTTATCTGCAGCATGGGCAGCTGGGGATTTTGGCACTATTGTGGTGAAAGATAAGGACAAGACAGAGCCAGGCAATAAAAGTGAAGATGGTCAGAAACAGTTTGCAGCACACTGGAGGAATCAGTTACTGCTGACTTTACAAGGAATTCTGCTCTCTACAAGCAAAGCAATGACAGATACCTGAGCGCTGAATGAAAGATGAATGACCCCATGCAGAATTTTTGGAAGTGTGCTGTTGAACTCCAGCAACAACAGCTGCACAATGAGGAAGAGGCAGCCTGCTTGGTGTTCTCATCTTGCGGACGAGCTGCCTGTAGAAGGGTGTATTTGGTGGTCTTTGCTCAGATTGTGGTGGTTTGTACTTTACCACACATTTGGCTCCTTTCCAGTGGAGCCAAAGTACTGAAGAAAATCATTTAGGAATTAGTGTGGTGATAGCAATATTTCCTCCTCCAATTGGGTGGTCCACTTTATAGCCCAAGCGAAATTAGAGCCAGGAAGTGACAGGTATTCCCGAGGCTGAAGCTTGATAGTGCCGAACAGAAAATTCAGACAGATGTGTTGCAGAATTCCCAGGAAGACAGAGGCTGGAGTTTGCAGTCACATACAAAGCAAGGAAGAGAGGAAGCAGAGAGGAATATTGCACAAAAAAAATCAGGATGCTGACATGTGTATCCATAGCATTTCTGCCTGTTTTTCTCAACGAGAATAACCGCACAAAATCCAGCAGAGGCTGGGGCATAGAAAAACATTACTCAGTTTTTTTCTTGCTGCATTTTTTCTGATACAAATCTAGCAGGGAATGGTGTTCTTTCTTTTACCTTGCTTGTTTCTGTGGAAGTATGGTGAAGTACCACCTTCACAGCAAGTGATGGTGGTGGTGGCCTTGGGTGAGGGTTCCCATGGCCACGGTGTGCTGAGCACATCTCTGTAAAACAGAGTATGCACAAGCAACTGTAGCTTTTCCACGTTATACATAGCAGGGAGCTTCCCACAATTTTCCATGTAAATACTCCTAACTTATGCACTGCTGGAAGTCAGTACGAAAAGCTCTATAGTGAGAGTCTCTCCTTCTAGAGTACAGCACTCAAGTGTAGTCTGCCAGCAAGGCAGCAGCACAGTCAAAAGCAGGGTAGAGAAGAGGAATGGGTGCACTGATGGGGCTGAAGCTAAGGGACCCACATTTAATTTGCCAAAAGTGGTTGCTGCCCATTTTGCCATCCTAGGAACGAGGAAGGCATTAAGTTGCACCCATACAGAGAGGGAAAGATGGGAACTTGCTAAATGTGAAACACATAGGAGTCAGCGTAAGATACAGATGCTGAATATTTGGAGGAGCTGGGGAGCTGTTTTAAGCATGCATATTAATGTCTGATTTCTCAGCACTTTTCTTGTAAGCACACTTTATCTTTCAGTTTGATAAAAGCTGAGGGGCAGATAAGTAAGGCTGTCAGCATCCTCAGCAGCAGTTTGTGTTTGAATTTGTGCCTGCATGCATGTTACTATGGTAAATACATATATTTTGCTTGAGATTCTGAAGTCATTTTTATGAATGGCAAAGCTCCAGCCTCACTGAGGTGATGTTCTATCATCAGAGATGTACCAAGGATGATCAGGGTGGCTCAGACTGATGGTTCTTGTGTCACTGGCAGCTCCAGGGATGCACACCAAGCATGCAAGGCATGTAAGGCTGCAGGAAACATACTACAGCAAGGAGTAGCTGCACAATATCCCATACTGGATATCTCCATGGACTAGTTACAGAAACATCCCCCAGCAGTAATATATGCGAGGCTGGTCTTTCTAAGGACAGGGAATGGATGGGGTGACCTCTTGAGGTCTCTTCTAGCTTTGCTCTTTTAAAACACTGAGAAACTTTCTTATCAATCCCATCGGCTGGGTTTTGACCCCCCTCTCTCCGCTCAGTGAATCAGGCCTGGCTGCTGACAGCACTATATAAACCACTGTGTGCATGTGTGTGGGTGCATGTCCGCAGGCGTGTGTGAGCATCCCAGCATACACATGTGGATGCAGAGCAGACTACTTGATCTCCGTTTATAGCAGCCTTCGCCCGCATTCATCAAAGATAGGGTGGTGAACAGAGATATGATATAAGGGACACTGTGCTCACTTATTTTATACATTTGTAATCTCTACCCAGAATGCTTTTTTTAACAACAGTGTCATTTCCATAAAATGTTTCAGATTAGAGAATATCTTGGCTAAATTTAGCTTTTATGGAAGAAAGAATAAAACATAATTAACTGTTTAAAGAACAAAACAGAAACCACATGAAGCAATGAAACTTGTTGGCGAGAAATCTAACAGTAGTGCTTGGTAGCAAACCCCTCTCCTGTGGGACAGATGTTTGGGATTTTACACAAAAATAGAAACTACACTAATGTCAAATGCTTTAGTGCCTGAAAACCTGACAAACACCGCGTGTTGTTCTTTGGGCAACACAAACTTCCAGGTTGCGCAGAGACGTCACAGAAAATGGAAAGAAATTAAAGGAAAACAGCAGTGAGAAATATTGGCATTTTTTTTTTTTTTTTAAACAACTCCTCAAACTAAAAATGTCTCTACGCCTTCAGGCAGCTTTTAGTGCAGTCTGAATGGCTAATTATTGCCAGCAGTGGTGGAAAAGCTGGTTTGCAGGCACTTGATTACCCTTGAAGCATCAGGCTCTGTTTTCAGTAGACCCGAACGCGACGTACTATAAAGCCTGTTGAAATAGATTGGCTTGCCCCTCCTCCTCCTTATTTTATAAACAAATATTGGGACTGCTGATATGGAGAAAGTAGAAAAAAACACCAATAACTCGACTCTTGTATGGCTGTCTCTTTTCTTGCTGTGAGAAGGGAAAATGTGTGCCTGATCCTCAGGGCCGACACATGCAGTGAGCCAACTCGAGCCATGCCTGCTGCTGGTTTAGGCAGGCAGCAGACTGGGATGGGAAGTACATAGCACCAAGCCTGGATGCCTCTTGTGATGTGTTCTCAGAGCCTAAATGAATGCATTAGGACGAATTCATCGTAAAGAGGCTTTAAAAACATCCCGGTTTTGGACCATCGATTCACAAAACACCACCAGTGTAGAGCTTTCTTAAGCACTATATTGATGGTGAAAAAGACCTATTGTGTATGTACCTCACGAGCTAAAACCACCAGAAAGAAGGGAGATGAAATACTGCGCAACAGGCACTGCATGAATTTTCTAAGTGGGTGTTCATGCTTTATATCTCCATATGATACCGTGCAGCCTTGCACAAAGACATCAGGCCCTGCCACACACACACAGACACGCACACGCTCCCCAAAGCTGAACAGATGTCACACCAAGCCCACATCTCACCAAAATTTTCCAATAGTCAAAATAGAAAACATGAGGCCAAACATAGCCCCCCCCGACATGCGCACACACCCCACTTTCACTTTGATTCACTTCTCTTGACATATGGTTTCCTCTCTCCTCCCACTTCCCCTCCCCTTCGTATTCTAAACTTTAAAAGAGATAATAAATTGGATTTAAATTTTATGTCTGCATGGACACCAATGGAAGACAGGAAATAGAAAAGTAGAGGGGAGCTTTCAAATGGCAGACCAAGGACCAGTTCCCACCACTCAAGCTAAGTGTCCTACTGGTGTGAGCCAGCATATATTGTTCTTTGGAGTGCTTGCACAGTTTGCCATGCTCACAGAATCTAAGCTGAAGTGAAATTTCCTCTCCTCTTTTGTATTCTTTTGCTTGGGATGCTGTTTATTCATTTGACTAAATGGGTGCAAAAAATCCCATTCACTCCTCCTAGGTTGAACAGATATTTCTTGCACTTTAGTGGAATTTTAAGGCACAGAGTTTCCTTATTTACATGCCCAGAGTGCTTTCATGCATTCCAGCAGACACTGATGTATTTCTCTGTGTTCCCCTGGATAACTGGAACAGCACAGAGCCACTGGCATGATGCTGGTCACACCAGAAGTCTCCATGACTGCAGAGGTCAAATACTGTGTGCTCTCCAGCAGATGTATGGTATGTTAGTAAGCCTTATGTGATTAGCCTATAGAAACCAAACCAGAAGTGGAAGCACTTCTGGAAGTCAACACCTCTCGAGCATATGAAGGGAGATAGGATTTGCCTATGCTGTGAATGTGACAGGCACCCTGAGTGTTGTTCTCAGACTAGGAGATGTTTTTGAAAAGCTTAAATCTAGCATGATCCTCATCTCTTTTTAAGTCTGAAGAACAAGGAATTTGCTTCTCACTGCTTAGGTGCAGCCTTCCACATTTGCTGAACACCAACTTTTTAATATAATGATTGGGGGGGAAAAAAAAATGTGCAGCCAAACCCCAGCTCTTTCAGCAAGTCGGTAGAATTCCAGTCAAGGCAAGTTTGTACATACCGGGCTGAGTTTGGTTCATGTTCTGTCTAATAACGAAGCAATTAGGTTATATTATTAAATTATTTAGGATTAAATTTCTGCTTGGAAAATTATTCTTATTTGGCTGCATGAGTAGTTGAGTCAATAATCTATTTTACACTCATATTTCAATTTGAATCCAGCAGACTTTGTTGAACAGGGAGAAATGTGATTCCTTCACAGTGTGCTCTTTCGCTTCCTCAACCTGGAGCGAAGCTGTACATGTCCATCTTCTTTTCCAAATTAATGAGTAAATTTAAAAAAGCTGTTAGAACTGAACTGTACCTCAGTGGAGATGAATCTTATAACGTTGATTGTAAAACACGGTAAATTCTTGTCTACTTTGTTCAACTTTGCTTCTTTCCACATGCAGTTTTTATATTTGTGTATGTTTGCTATTGCTTTATGTCCTGAACATGCATTCAAAAGAAAATAACATTGGCCAATATAAGTTGTATTTTCTACACCTTGTAATTCACCTTTGAATGTTAAAGATCCTTTGCTTTCAGTTCTAGCAATATACACAGAAATAGACACAACTTTTCCTTTACGTAGCTCTTTTCATCCCAAAGAATTTTGCTGAGCGTTTCTGATCACAAGGAGTTTGAAAGTGCAGTTTCACTCACCAAAGAAGTGCAACCACATCTGAGCGCCCAGCAACCTGTGGGGAGAACTGAGGCGGTGGCGGCGGCAGCTTCTTGTCCCGGGAACAGGGCTGGTAGAAGGCAGCGGCCCAATGAGCTCAGTGCACATTCATTGCTCCTTCAAGACCTGTGCTGAAGCACTTGCAAAACTGCACAATGTATAAGGGACTGGAGGAGTCTCAAATAAGTGCAGCCTTTGCCTGGCTTAGCTAAAAGGATGAAATCTTGGTTTGCGGGCAGTAAAATCCCTGCAATCCTCTATGCACCACAGCATGCCCCAGCGTTTGCATACACTAAACCTTCTCTGCCGCAGTTCCACACACAACTATTCCTGCAGTGTCCTCAGGCTTAGGGCAGGGCTGGCAACACCCATGAAGATGATGCCCTGGCAGCTTGCTCCAGGGCTCCAGCATCTGGCTGTGCCCAGGGTAAGAGGAGGGTGCCAATGGGTTGGGAACACCAACTGGACATAAGTCAGGATGTAATTAAGAGTAGAACCCATTCTACTTTAGGGTCCAAGTCCTTCAGATGAAAGGAAAAAATAACATGTGCTCTGCCTTGTGCTAAGTATTTGCCTGTCCTTGAATGTCCTTGTTAAATATGTTCTGCATTAAAGATATCTAAACACCAGAAGTATATATTATTGTATATATCCATTAGTAACTAAAAATAATCAGAAGCAATAAATAATCTGTTGGAAATAAAGCCAAGGGCACCTCGAAGGAGGCTGTTTGCACTAAGAGCAGAGGTGCCCACATCCCCACCTCTGTTGCTGGGGCAGTCCCCAAGTACTCCTTCACCCCTTTTCCATTGCATCAATATTTCCTCACTCCCTATCCTGCAGCATCACTACCCAGAGGGAACCACATCTTGAATGTGAGATAGATCACTTGGGAAAGCCCTCAGAGCCTGGCTCATGCAGGTGGCTTGTAAAGAAATCATTTTTATTAGCAGAGTTGCCTCAAAGCTGATATGCTTCTGCCTCCATGCTCTTCACAAACCATTTTCACCAGTATGCTTTTGTTTGGAGACTTGACTGTCTTAAGATGATCCAATGTGTTTTCCACTACAATCTGGATATTTTCTTAAATGTCTTCAAGCTCTTTCCCCTGAGCACAGACCTTTTTATCTCCCAGTCTTACTTTTAAAATCATTGCTTCTGCATGTGTGATGCTATGTTGATTACAGTAAAACAAGAGAATTCTCTTAAATGTCAGGCTGTCTGCTCTGCTGCAAATACTTTGGTGCTTTATTCACCAAACTCTTTTTGAAGGTCACTTTACTAAAACCAAATAACAGCAAGATTAATGCAGGGATTCTTATTTCGTAATGGTCTAGAAAGCTAATGATAATTTTATTGTTTGATGTTTTGTTATAGACAGTGAGTTTTGGTGTTTTTTTATGAAGATCAGGGATTGGATTCTTTAATGAAAAACACATGCAGTAACTTAAGCTTAGTAAGCTAAGACTGCCTCTGTGTCCTACAAAACTATGCTAAATCCTTTGATTTATGCATGGTATTTTGAGCCACGCAGTACAATTATCTTACCCATTCTCAAGACATCAGAGAGAGAGAGAGAGAAAGACTCCAGAGTTTATATGTCAAAATGGTACCAACTATTCTACTTGCAAGTATCATCTAACCTTCATTACTGTTCAGATTTGCAGACTTTCGTTGTCAGTGTGACAAAAATATCAACTAATTACCACAGTAACCACACTTCCATTCACTTGTCCATAGCCCTGTTATCATAAAGGCAGTGATTCCATCTTCACAGTCTCATTCACTTTCTGTTTTAGTAAAGACAGACTCCTTGTCATTAGAGACTTATGGTCTAAGCAGAGAAGGTAGAGACTAAAATAGGGATATAAGTGTGCATAGGGCATGAAAGCCCACTAACCAGAGTTGTTAATGCACAAAAAGCACAGTAGGATTACACTAACTGAGTTGTATTTTCTAATGAGTTCATTAACCTGACAATGAGATGCATATGTACTGATGCAAATTCTTGTGAGGCACAACTTCAGCATATTAATTCTAAATGCTGTGCATGTTCCATGCTTAGAGTATATACATTCTTCTGATAAAGCTTGGAGAGTCTGGCTGGATTCCAGAGCACTGCTTAATCTATCATCAAAAAATCAACAAGATTTTTGTTACATTATCTTTCCAAATGGAAATACTTCCGCTTTATCAAAACCTCAGTGTTTACTGATCTTTAAAAAAAATTGGTGCAGAAGGAAAAACAGAGTAAAGTGACTGAAGTAAAAAATGTTTGAGGGAACAATAGTAAATATCATCCTGTAATTACTCAGTGCAAAAAAATCCCTACCCAAGTCTTCAAGAATTGCAAATGCATCTATGCTCCAGGCAGACAAAAACTGCTGACCACAGCAGAAAGCCTATGAAACCACAGTAACCAATTGACTACAAGTCTAAACCGTAACTTCAGTGGCAAGAGGCTTAGCTCACAGCGCCCAGTGGGGAGCGTTGGCCATTTGTCACTTGTGGTACATTCTTCCTGACTTTTAGGGTTGATCTAAAACCTATAAAGTCAATAAGACCTTCCCTGCTTACATCCTCTGACTTACTCAGCCATATTTAGCATGCTTTGGCACAAGGCTACGTTTGAATCTGTCATGAACAAGAGTGACACTGAAGGGGAAAGCATTGGCACTACCCATCCTGCATGTTTCTGTTGAACTTCAGGAAATAAGGAATTTTGGTTGCCTGTGTCTGCAGGGTTAATGTTCCTGATGATCTGCTTCCAGGAATAATAAGAACAATAATGATAATAATAGGCTAATAAATCCTCCCTTATGATCAGACTTTCCTGAGGTTGTGGAACCATCAAAACTCCAGGGAAACTGGCGGGGACTCTGGCTGAAGCCTAGCAGAGCACTTAGGAGTAAAAATAAATTATGTGCTAAGGTTTCACTGAGGCAACATGACTTCAGAAGATGCTTATGGCCAGGGCTTTGGTCCCAAAGAACATCAGTGCTCCAGGCTCCACACCAGCGACTCGCTGTCATAGAATCACTGAATTGTTAAGGTTGGAAAGACCACTAAGATCATCCAGTCCAACCATCAGCCCATGCCTGTGACCACTCTAGACCATGTCCCTCAGTGCCACAACCATACAGTTTTTGAATACCTCCAGGGACAGTGACTCCACCACATCCTTGGGCAGCCTGTGCAAGTGCATCACCACTTCTTCTGAGAAGAAATATTTCCTCATATATAATCTCAACCTCTCCTGGTGCAACTTGAGGACATGCCACCGTATGAGTGTCTCAGCAGCACAGTTTATGTCATATTTCTTATGGTAGTGCAGACAGCATTGTGCTGTGGCCAGGGAGCCCGGGCAGCCCAGGGCTGTGCAATGTACCAACTGTGCCAAGCTCCTCTTTGAGGTCTTTTTTTTTTTTTTCCCCTTTCTCCTCATTCTGCTGTAGAACATGGTAAATTCAATTGAAAAGCAATTGTCACACGGTGGGCACGTGAGAGGAAACAGCGCAGACCACATGAGTTCAATCCTTTATGTGGACATTTAATCTCCTCCAGCGACATCAAAGCCCTCATTCTGGCATCCAATTGTACTTCCTCATGTGAGGTTTCTAGCTCATTTTCTCTCCCCCCTCCTCTTTCTTTCCCCATTTGCTCTGCTTAATACTAGTACCCAAAGGGACGATCTCTTTTTTTCCCTCCTTCCTACCCAAATGGAAACCACTCTGTATAGTTACAGCACTTGTACACTGCCTCTTTCTTTTCTGACTTTTTCTCCTTTTTTCTGCCAGACACCATGCAGCATATAGGGATATAGCCCCTAGAGCGATATAGGGAGCTGGGGACTCCATGCATGGGCCACCCTGCTGCTTGTGTTTGGAGATCCACCACGTGCCTGCAGCTGAAAGACAGAGATGAAAAGCCTCCCAAATTGAAATGGTCTGGGCTTCAGCACTTCAAAAGCATTGTACTGCCTGCTTTTTGGGGCAGGGAGTTGGGGGGAGGTGAGTGCAGGACCTCTATGCGGGACCAGGAATGGGGAGGACACTGCAATGCCTGAAGGCAATGGCCAAGGCATCTCCAGCTTCAGAAATGAAGGGGATGTTTCCTTAGGAGAATATCTTAAAAAAAAAAAATCTAAATGCATTTTTTGTTTGCAAAAGAAATACTTTTCCTACTTGAAACCAGCTTTGCATTCCATTGCTTTTAAGATGCTGTCACTGTGCTGTTGCAGTGCACAGTACCCAGGTATGCTGAATGGAAATGAAGCATCTTTCCTCGCGTTTGCCAACAGGGAATCATAGAATCATAGGATGGCTTGGCTTGAAAGGGACCTTAAAGATCATCCAGTTCTAACTCCCGTTCTGTAGGCAGGGTTAGATCAGGACTAAATCAGGCTTTCCAGGGTCCTGTGCTACCTGACCTTGAACATCTTCAGGGATGGAGCACCCAAAGTTACTCTAGGCAGATAAAAAGACTTTCCCCCTTGTCCTGTCATTATTAGACCACATAAAAAGTTAGTTCTCCTCCTGCGTATAAGCTCCCTTCAAGTACGGGAAGCCAGCAGTGAGGTTTCTTCTCTTCTCCAATGGCACATCTCATATTTGCATTGGAAATAGCTGAGAAATACATGAGATATTGCATCACAAAATACAGTCTCCTATGGCATGCAGTCCTCTTTCATGATATAAGACTCTTTGTGGCAGTTGTGTTTCCCAATTTCAGATGAAAAATAGATGACATTGTGCCTTGCTGGTTTTGTGTATGGACAAGCACACATTACCTATACGTAATACACACATGTATGTATAGATACACACATCCCCAGAAAGATAGAAAAAAAGAAACCAAAGTCTATGATAACATAGCAAAATTTCTAGAAAGATTATGAGAAAAGAATACTATGCAGCTGAATTCCCCACCAGTTTCATATGAGGTGTGGCACTTGGTGATGAATGCAAGATATGAGTTTGATATCTTATGTATGAAAGCAAATTCCTAGAAATGACTTATGCTAGATAAAAACCCAAACTCTGCTACCACTGCCATATCTGACTCTGAAATGATGAATACAGAGACCTTCATCCCACCGTGGCAGGCCATTTAGCACCGTGTTACAGCCAAGGCTGCAATCCAAGGCACTGCTTCTCTAGAGAGATGAGTGCTACCATGATTCCTAGCTATTGCAAATGAACAGAAGTTTTCTCAGCTACAGGTTGCAAGCATTACTGTATATGCATGTAGAAGCTGGATTCCTAAAAGGCAAACAATAAATATGGGATCTACTTTTCCTTTTGATCTATGCTAAGGATCAGAAAGGAGAGAGAATTTTGCCCTCAATACACCAAGTAGGAGAATGAATAACACATCAAGGAAAGCATTCCTGAATTCTGTTTCTCCTCAGCTGTGGCAATAGATGTGTTCAAATTCCTTTTGAAGTGGAATTAGAAAGCAACTATACTGCGGTAAGGCAGTGGGTGCACATACTGTCAGGAAGGAGGTGATTTTGTTTTTCCGTGTCTCATGGCTGCACAAAGTCACCCATGTCCCTCAGCACTCGCTGTCTCAGTGCACTGAATGCAGTGGAGGTGCTCTGAGTTACACTTGCTCCAGAGCATTGTAATTCAGTGATTCTGATAGGGACGAGGCAGGAGGACGAGAAGCAGGGCTGGGGGGCCGGCTGCAGCACTGCTCACTACCTGCTGATGGACACCAGCTACTTGCACAAGCAAACAGTCCCATGGAATGTATATCAGTGCCTTCTCCTTTTCAGGGCGGTGAGGTTCTGGCACAGCTGCCCAGAGAAGCTGTGGTGCCCCATCCCTGGAGGTGTTCAGGGTGAGGTTGGATGGGACCCTGGGCAGCCTGAGCTGGTGGGGGGCAGCCCTGCCCACAGCAGGGGTTGGGGCTGGGTGGGCTTTGAGCTCCCTTCCAACCCAAATCCTTCTGTGATGTATTCAGTCCTCATAACAGCAAACTTTCCAATTCCTACCCAAAGCTAAGCTGCACCATATACTTCAACTTGGACCAGAAAAAATAGTACTGTACAGATAAACTCAGTTTTTTCTAAAGGAGAGTTTACTCAAAATCTTAATACCTCATAGAGATGACAAAGTTACTCCCAGGGAAGAAGTTTGTCTTTTCCAGTGTCAGTGTGCAGCAGGATGCACAAAAAGCATGAAACACCCCCAATTCTGAACTCATTATGATAAAGTCCTGAAGACAATTTTTTTTTCCCGTGTAAGATGGTACTTTATGGGAGTGAACCACAGTTCGTTAATTAGAATAAAATTTGCATACAGAGTCAATCCAAAAAAATGGGGAAATTGTTTTGAAGTGATGAATTTCATTTTGACATTTTCTAAATGGGCTTTTTATAAATTGTCACTGAGGCATTTTTAGAATGAATACTTCGACTATATTGGTAGTTTTTGCTTGTCTGTTGTGTGTTTGTTTGAGGACTAGTCTACATTAAAAAAATGAAAGGAAAAATTATAAAAGATTAGTAAATCAAACCCAAACAAAAACATTTACGTTCAGATTGAAGAAAAATATTTTTCACTACCTTGGATTAGTATTTTTTTAGGTTTTTCATTTTGCTACAATGTGTTCTCTCTTCTTTGCGTTTTCTCTAAATGTGGAAATCAACTCCCAAATTCATAAGCCGTCCATGAATGAGAGACTTCACAGAATCACAGAATCACAGAATCACTAAGGTTGGAAAAGACCTATAAGATCATCCAGTCCAACCATCCACCTATCACCCATGGTTCTTGCTAAACTATATCCCTCAACACAAAATCCAATTGTTCTTTGAACACCTCCAGGGTCGGTGACTCCACCACCTCCCTGGGCAGCCCATTCCAGTGCTTGACCACTCTTTCAGAGAAGTAGTATTTCCTAATATCCAGCCTGAATCTTCCCTGGCGCAGCTTGAAACCATTCCCCCTAGTCCTATCACCAGTTACACGAGAGAAGAGGCCGACCCCCAGCTCGCTACAACCTCCCCTCAGGTAGTTATAGAGAGTAATAAGGTCTCCCCTGAGCCTTCTCTTCTCCAGACTGAACAATCCCAGCTCCCTCAGCCGCTCCTCATAAGGCCTGTGCTCCAGACCCCTCACCAGTTTTGTTGCCCTTCTTTGAACACGCTCCAGGGCCTCAATGTCTTTCTTGCAGTGAGGGGCCCAGAACTGGACACAGTACTCAAGGTGCGGCCTCACCAGAGCTGAGTACAGGGGGACAATTACTTCCCTACTCCTGCTGGTCACACTACTTCTGATACGAGCCAGGATGCCATTGGCCTTCTTGGCCACCCAGGCACACTGCTGGCTCATGTTTAGCCGAGCGTCAACCAACACCCCCAGGTCCATTTCCTCTACACAGTCTTCCAGCCACTCCGCCCCAAGCCTGTAGCGTTGCTTGGGGTTGTTGTGGCCAAAGTGTAGGACCCGGCATTTGGTCTTATTAAACCTCATCCCATTGGCTTCAGCCCAGCTATCCAGCCTGTCCAAATCCCTCTGTAGGGCCTCGCTACCCCCAGGCAGATCGACGCTTCCAGCCAACTTAGTGTCATCTGCAAACTTACTGAGGGTGCACTCAATGCCCTCATCCAGATCATCAATGAAGATGTGCTACATCAGTTGTGCTACATTCAGTTGTGCTACAGTTCCGTGAGATGAGTTTACAACAGATATGGCTGTTTCCCCCTGCATTCTGTGACCTGAACATTGAGGGAGGATAAGAAAAAATCTGCCTTTAATTCTGCTCCATCCTTTCAATAAATCCATGCAGCTCAGGAACCAGCCCGTTAAAAGGAAGCTTTATTATTTATACCATAAATGATCTTAAAGACATCAATATAAAGCTGAGGAATGTGGCAGACAATACTTATGTACAATAGAACAGTTAAGAGTTCACACTTACAATTTTGAACACAGAGTCAAAACTTCTTCTTTAGTACTGCAGGCAGAATGTACTTATAAAGATGGTTTAAGTAGAACTGATGAATGAGGGAAACTATTTCATCTTCTATGAAAATAAGAATGCTCCCGTGTTTCTGTTCTATGGACTCACCACTCCATATCTATCTATAAAGATGATTTTTAAGCAAGGAGAATGGAGATATTGCTATGTATCGTTTTAGACACATAGAGTTCATCTCTTCATGGCAAAGATAACCTTCAGTATGTACTCTGGTTGTGTTGGCATCAGCAAGTCAGCTTAGGCAATAGCACTAGACAGACAGAAACCAGTGGTGCTGTGGACCTGACAAACACACTGTTTATGTTTTAAAGTGCTTGCTTGAGGCGACACTTGAGGCCATCTGATTCCCTGGACCCTGCTGTTCAGTTGTGTTTCAGCAGAGAGGGTCCCAGCCCATGCTTGCTGGGACCACTCCATGATACACATTGCAGTGCGATGGGGGATGACAAGAGAGATTCCCTTCAAAGGTGCAATCCTGACCACACTAAAATGCCTATTAAGGCCCATTCTTGCCTGCTAGAAAACACTACAGAAGACAAAAGCTGTCTTTTTAGAAATTGATTCACACTGCTTGAGGAGCTGGGCACACCATCTAATTGACCATCATCTCTCCATTATGTCCTCACTGCAATACTAGTCACAAGAAAGACAAATCCCTCTGTCTCCAGTTAGAGTGCATATTTTGTACAAGCATTTGAAGACCTCGCAGCCCACTGAAAGTGCTTTCGGATGGAGAATCACCCCACTTACTCATCCACACCCGAATGCAAAAGGCAGCCAGGATTGTAGGCTGTCTCAAAATAATGTGATATGACTTAAATGGAGAATCGATGTAAAACATTATGATTTGCTGCATATTCAGAAATGAAAAACATCCTGGAAACTGATGAAGGAAAAGGTCATTCTCATACTACTGAAATCCCTCAAGAATCTTAAGTCTGTGCTGGGTGCATTGATGGATATGTGCTAATGACCATGCAAAGATGTGGTCTAAGGTTGACCACCAGTCCTCAGCCCTCACTGCAAAATTATCGACAGCTATATTGCTTATTCTTGTAGCGGTTAGGAAACGAAATGCCTTTCTCTAATCAAGTAATTGCATTAAGCAAGTGCTGGGAACATTTGGCTGCTCTTGTTTAATGGCTTAAAAGTCAAGAGTATTTCATATTTGTTAACTGTCAGGAGTAGTTTTGTTCACATTTATTTTTGATCTAAAACACCACTCTTACTACTTCTGACCTTTCATGTAAAAGTTGTTTTTTTTTGAAGTCAGATAGTAAACACATGCAAGTGAAAAGTTTGAGCAGTCTTCAGCAAGTCTGCAAGAAGTAACCAGGCAAAGAAAGCACTGGCTAGAATTTAGCACCGAACCAGTGAATCGGTAATAATAATAATAACAATAAGAGATACAAAAACAAACCAGTTATAATTGAAGTCATGCAATTCCTGGCAGACTGAAAGTCAAAGAATTTTTATTGCCTCTCTCTCCTTTTCTGCCTGCAGCCACTGGTGCAGTGATTGCAGCCCAGCAAACCACTGTGGGCTGGACGAGAACTGCTGCCCTTATGAATGACTGCCAAGAGACTTTTTGACTCATTGATACTGTGGGCTTGGGTGATGGATGTCAAAGGAACCAAGGGAGAAGTCACTGTTCTGCTCTGGCCCACGATTCCCTCAAAGTCTCCCTTGAGCCACAAAACCTCACAGCACCTGTGGGCAGCCCTTCCTGGTTGCCACCACTGCCAATCCCACACGTTGCCACAAAACCCTGATGTAATGGAGCAGTGTCCATGAGTCATCTCTCTCCCTGAGGTGCCAGGCACTGGAGCTGGCAAGATGGCAGCACTTGGGTGTCCCCAGAATCAAGCCCACCAGGCCCCCTCTTACATGTGAGACACCTGGGCCTCTGCCTACAGATTGGGGTGGATGTGCAAAATTTCCAAAGTTTCCCAGGCTTTCATGTGAATCTAAAATGCCGAGTATTGCTCCCACGGTGGTTTGGGGCTCTGGTGCATTTCAGCTCTATGCTTGAGTATCACCAAGCCTAACTGATGGATGTGACCCCAGCCCATCTCTGATCTGTCTGCTTTGGTAATGTGTAGCTCATCTTGCCAATAATGACACAGCTATTTTAGTGGGAGGAGAGGTTAATAACAGTGCGATAACCCCAAACGATGAAGACAAGAAATTTGTCAAAGATAAAGGCAAAGGGATTTGTAGAGCAGCACCAGCATCTTCTGCTGCCCGTAGGAATTCATCCAGCACTAACAGTGACCTACTTTGAGGTGTTCAGTTTGTAAAATGACTGAAAAGGCCCACCACAAGGTAGATGTCTATCATTGCTATAGGCTCAAGTTGTCACTGGGATTGTCCATTCCTTTACAAATGGGATGTAAAGTAATTAATGGCAATCAAAGTGAGAACAGAAGGAACTCAGGATGCAAAGTGGGGCCAATAATGATGTGTAAAGTCATGACAATTGACTGCCGCTTTAGTTCAGTAGTGTGCAATGCTGAGGTTTGACAGCGGATCAACACAGCTGCCTTCACATTGATAGGAGGAAAATGTGAGGAAAAATGATACTGTGAGCTGCTTCTGAGACCGAATACTCAAACCTGCAGAAGGCCTACGTCATCACATGAAACAGACAAGGAAATGCATGCTCTTACATCTGCCAAAAGAAGAAATAACCCAGAAGCCCTGCTGACAATTCTTGCTTGTGTTCTTATCGTCTCATTCTGTGAGTTTGTCTAATTTTCTCCGAAAGAGAAAGGCAACGAAAGAAGTGTTTTGGGAACAATTAAAACATGCCCCTTGCAGTATTATTCTGCTGTCTTACTTAACAATTGCAAAATCTGCTATTTTTTCTGAACTCCATTTTCAGCACTTATTTTGACCGGGGCTTACAGCTTTTTGAATTTATTTTCCACTCACAGATTCTGTCTCCGATGTTTTCTTCTATGAAATTGCCCAGCTGCTCCAGAGTTCCTTTTACAGATCATGAAGCAGAATTTAAGGCTGAACTTGGAATGCAGAGTGAAAACGTTGTGCAGCTGATCTTTGCTAAAATACAAATTATTTAGTGTGTGTATTCTAAAGGCTATTTGTTGTTGTTTTTGTTGTTGTTTTTTAAGCTAAGTTTCTATCCTAAGCAAGGAATTATTTGTGAATTCTTAATCAGCAAGCCTATTTGGTTTACAAGGACTGCAATGGAAATTGCTCCCATAAATGCACTGGCCAAGATACAGTTTTGTGTGCCAGCACAGCTACACCCACCAATCTTTGCTGCTCTGTCTCTGACCAGAGAGAAACAGCTTTGGGAGCATTTTTTTCTGGTCACAGCTGGGGAGCTTCTGTGTTTGTGGTCAGCATTTAAGGGGAAAAAAACACAACAACTACTTTTGTTCTTCACCAAATGTCAAATCCGTTTTCTACATTGAAAAGAATTCCCAAGCCTCTCAGAGGTGAAATGTGGAGCAAAGTCATGCATCTAAGAGTGTAATAAGTTGAATGACAGTTCATATTATATTAGAAGGAGCAGAGTAAAACTGATCATTTCCATAGGTCTCAGCCCACGTGCTAAGCATGCTACAGCTGGGGCTCAGCAATCAATTAAAGCACTTACTCAGCTACTTCTGGCTAGCAACCACTCGCTTCTGCATCTCTCTCCTGTGTGACTTTAAAGCACTTTCTTGCAATCGTGTTGGGCTGATGGCTCTGGAGCAGCAGCCACCCAGCAGAGCTGCTGTCGGGCACCTCCTGGGCTGGCAGCCTGCTTACTGCAGAGAAGGAGGCCATGGGTTTTCAGAATCTCAAGGGCTACTCCAAAATGAGCTGTCAGGAAATGGAGATTTCATATTTTTGGATGATTTACACAAAATCATTGAGGGAAATGCAACAAATCCAATTACATGGGCAACTGTGAAGTATCTAATTCCATCCATGAAACCAACCATGAAATGTTCTTGCTGTGCTATTTCTAGCAGAGAACAAAAGCTCTCTATTACTGCTTAAAAAATCACTCAGCTGAGTGAGTGCTCAGATCTCAGCTTCTTGTATTATGAAGATGTTTGGCTTGCAAAGAAAGTTCATGGTCCTTTTAGCTTGTGTATCCTTGGGAGTGTAAGCCTCTGTCTTTGTTACAAATAACATATAAGAGACTTCTAGACGAAAAAGAGATGGTTGTTTTTAAATCAGTCATGATTCTGGAGATGCTTATGATAAGTTCAGTGATTACATTTTATAAACTCTGATACTTTTCTAAGAAGACATTCACAGCAAGTCCAGGAAAGCGAGTCCGCTCACAGGGAATTTGCATGAGCAGCTTATGCTAAGGGATGACAAGCAGAGGGGGATTTTGAGGAGAAGATGCGTTTCCATAAGCTGAGCTATGCTTCTCCCCCTTTTGCTAACAGCTGATTCCAGGTCCTTGGACCAACCAAGAAAGAGAGAAAGAAAAGATGAAAAGAGGAAATATAGGAAAAGGAAATGAAAAGAGCTTTATTAGTAAGGTTCTTCTCCTGCCTGACCCAATTATCAGATTTTGCATTTAAGTTTAAGACAGTAGATCAAACAACGAGAGCCACTTTGTACTTTTGCCAGGAGACCATATGATATCTCTCAGTGACTTTCCTGCATGCCAGGAATAAGAAACTGTGCCTCTAAGTTAGTTTGTCTTACATATGGTGCAATGTGCAAAAAATAGCAAAATTCATAAATGACTGCACTCATGGATGATGTCCAGGATTTATGGCACTTTATCAGCTGGGGTGGAGGGAGAAGAAGGAAGAGGAAAATCTAATTATAAGTTTCCACAAATAAGCTAAAAAGGAATGAGAACTGAAAGAAAGTCCAAAGGTTGGTGTCATGCTAAGTTAGCAAAAGCAATCCATTACAGTTATTTTGAATAAACAGTTTATAATGTTCAGATCCAAATCTGCTCTGGATAGTTAGGCATTTTTTGCAGGGATTAAATCTGTTACAGAAATTAACCTGAAAACACCCAAGGTGAACTGCAGCTATGGCGCTGTGATATCTTTTAAACACTAAGGCCTGCATCCTCACCTTTCTCTATGCTGTGGCATTTCAGGAACTGGGTGTTTTAAGGGTGCAATGGAATCTGTGTGTGTCCTCCATCTCCTTTTGGCAGTGCTTTTCGTATCACTGGTAAGCACTGGAGTCCCTTCCATTCTGCAGTGTGGGGGTAAATCTTGCTCCTCTGCCACGATGTCTGGCAGTTCATAAAATAACATATGTGGCTTTCACTTGTGCAAACAAAAGCAAAGAACTGTAAGTTAACTGTGCTTAAGCATATCCCTTTAAACAAAAACAGAGGCAAACGTTGCTGAGAGATTTTATATTAGGCTCTTCTGAAGATGAGGTTACTTGCTTACCTCCCACAAAAAAATACACTTGATTTTAAGGCCAGCACTTGGTTTTCAGCAGCTGATTCTGACACTTTCGCACATTTGTTTCAAAGTTATTTTTAGTCTTGATGCATTTCATTAACAACTATGTTTCTGAGCATAGTACCAGCTTTGTTTTCAACAGACAACAATATTCTTGCATTTATTATTCCCTTTGGGCTGGAAGCCACTTCTAATGGACTGTATTATTATGCACCACATTCCTCAGAAGGAAACATCTAGTCTGAACTTGGCCATCTTGGTCCCAAACTTGTTCTGCAGATAATCTTTCTGGAAGCAGAGACCAGGAATTTCTGTCCTCCTGTTTTGCCTACTAAATAATCTAACGGAGTTCAAACGCATTGCTTCTTTGCTCTGACTTCATTTACCAACAAGGACAACTGAGCCTTCTCAATTTTATACTTTCCCTTTACACAGATGTATACATAGGAGATACGGACAGCATCTTGCTTTAACTATTCCACTCATATCCCAGACATTTTTGCATTGTTATTTTCTCCTTTTCTTGGTGACTAGAGAAAACTGTATATATGTTAAGCTAAGCTGAGCTAAGGAAGGGCTTACACGCAATTTATAATAAAATTGTGCAACTTATGCCACAGGATGCTGTAGAGGCCAAATTAGAAATTAATTCAAAGAGGTTTAAACGTGTTCACAAAGAACGTGTTTGGTGAACCCAAGGAAGTAAAGGTCTGTTACTGTCTACTAAGCGCAATAATCTACATACAATTTCCAGCCCAGGAAATCCCTGTGGTGCTGACAGTTAGAAGCTGTGAAGGGCCAAGAGTGCCAAGTCAGACATACCTCCTTAAGTATGTGCTCCTGACCACAGCTGGAGACAAGATGGCTCTCTTGTCTCATCACTACATACCATTTTTACAGCTTTGGGCAGTGAAGAAAGGATAAGACAGACTTGATGTACTGAATGATACAACCTCTTGGGCTTCAGCAAAGCTATAAAGATCAGTCCTGCACTTTACTCTTAGAGTCTGAGTCCGACCAAGGAAGGTGAATTTTCCTTTTCAGCAATGAGAAGTCTACCTCTACACATTGGGTTTTGCATGAACTTTTTCAGTTTTACCCCTTCTGAAGCAAAGACTATCATCACATCACATCAGTAGGGAAATCTTCCCTTTAGCTCACATCAGTTAAACTAACACAGAGTTGCCTCCAAACAGCCAGTCTTGAAGAAAACTTCTGGGGGCCCTTCAAACCTCTTGGCAGGTGGTCTGGCATCAGCCTAGAGGGGATGTGGAAGGTGAGCTCTGAAGGCAGGGATGGAGGGATGTCCTGCAAGCAGAGGTGATGCTAACAGCTACAGCTCCCCATCCCACCATGGCTTTGCTGAGCTGGAAGCAGATGTCTCAAGGAAGATGTGACATGCATGTGTGACAGTACTGCAGTACAATCACCTGAAACTGAGCACAGCTCTACACCTAAAATCCAGGAGCTGCTGTTGAAAGATAAAGTCTCCCTGGCATGACATAGAAAGCTTTTACTCTCCATTCACTTTGTGGGTACCATCATACTGGACTATTACTTTGCTGTCAAGATGACTGACTGATAACTAACAATGTATGATTCTTTGCAAGTCAACATGGATTAATGCCTCTGCTCTTAATATAGACTCAACCTGCTCTGCTTTCTTTCCACCTCATCCATAGTGGCATCAACACTGACGTGGGTCTGGGAAGGAAATAATTTTTCTTGGAAAGATTCTGGCTAGTCTGAGACAGCTTCTTGTGTTGCAGAGTATTGTGTTTCTTGGTTGAAAGCATGCTCATCATTTGCTTTTTTTTTTTTCTTCATAAGCCACGTTTGAATAAGGAAACACAAATATATAAAAAACAGCTGTTGAAATGTAATTAAAGAGCAGACAGGGCCTTGTGCCAGGTCTTCTGAGAGAAACGAGAGCTTGCTCATTACTTGAACCCTCCTCTGTACCACACCCAAGCGCTAGGATACCTCACTACTGAAAGCAAGCCCTGCCTGCTTAGTGGGAATAGACAAAAGCAGTCACACAGCGTGTGTTAGCAGCACTTCTGTCATCTGACCGACTTCAGTTTGATCAAAGGAGAAATATGTTACAATTTCATTTCTGCTGAACAACAGGACTGTTTTCTTCCAAAGCAAATATCCAGGAATCACTTGCATAAAGGAAGCTGTATAGTTCCCTCTCTATACTGTTTGATACTTCACTGTGACTTCAAAGCTTCAGAGAGCAAAGCTGTTCTGAAACAGCATGAAATATCCCATGATACCTGGAGAAGTAAGGATGGCTGGAATTTTGCTATGCCACAAGATTCATCCTGGGGCCATTTACCACAGAAATTCCTTTGCTTGAAGACAGTGCTTTCTTTGAACCTCGTATCTCTATGAAGTTTTTGGGTGACAGCAGACAATCATGCTGGAATACTAAGACTAGTCCAGAGACCCACCATAGGTTTCCAGTGCCCTGTGAGAGGCTTTAAGGAGTCCAGGATTTCCATATGGTGTAAAGCAAACATCCTACATGACCCATGGGGAACCATGATGTGGAGAGCCATCCCTAGTGGCAACTGGAGGCCAACTGGAAGACCCCAGGGCATCTCATATGTATGTGTATGCATGATGGAATTGAGAGCCTGGTGGCATTAGGAAATACTTTAATTTAGAGACGCCCATCCCCAAGAGTAACTTGTAACCCTGTACGTAGAATGCAAGCTTCAGCTTTTACTGAACTGGACAACACGTAGTCACTGGTAGCTACACATCCCTGCTCCCTCAGCAGAACAGAAACTTTTGCCTACACCTCAAAGGAATGAAGGCTAGTCTTGCAAAAGATCAGAAAGCAATCTGCAGATTCACTGAAAATAAATCTGAATGAATGAACCTATGCCTGAACTACATATTATATGGACACAGGAAGAGAGTTCAAATACCATGGGGAGAAGATAAGCTTATCCAAACTGTGAAACTGGCAGAGAACTTGCATGAAACTTTGCTAAATATATCTATCTCACAAGCTATCTTTGAAACAGCTTTCTGTGAGAATCCCCAAACCTCTTTCACTTAAAGCAAAACTGAGAGGGAAAGTCAGTGCTGTAACATTTCAAGATTGCTTTTCTTTTATAGCTGTACAACACAAAATTTTATGTTCTATATAACACACACGTATATGTTTGTCTTTTGACAGATGCTGCACATTTCTCCTGTCTGCTGCATATCCAGAACTCTTGGCTATTGCACTCAATGCACTAAACTTGAAAAGGCTAAGAAAATTTAAAAAACAAGGTGTTTTCTTGAAACAATAACCCCTCCAAAGAAAAAGGGCTGAAATTCAAAATGAAACAATCTGGAATTTTATTTATGTTTAATGCTGTCTTCCAAGCTTACCTCTAATATTCCAGAGGGAATAGATTTTCTCATGACTGATGGAAAGTTAAATCTCCTCATAGGAAGGGTTTACCTTCCAGAAATTTAAAATTTTATAAAAATAAAATAAAATAAAAAAGAAAGTATCAGACAACACAGCACTGTGCCAGAGAACAGAATTTTCCAAAGATTAGGATGGAATAATCACTTTGTTTTACATGGCAGACAAAATTTCCACTGAAAAGAAAACACAAGATGTGGAAAATACAGAAACTGGACTTACAGGTTTAAGAATCAACCAATGTTGTATCCGCAAGGTTGGAAAGCCAGAATTATCCCTATGCTAATAACTGAAAACTGAAAAATTGAGAGTGAAACTCAAGTATTTCAGAAACATTCAGATTAAATGTAGCCTAGAGGTTAAACAAAAGGGTGTGGATGTCATTGAAAAGATGCAAAGGCGAATTTTGCTGGAAAATACTGTCTGCCAGCTCATTAGACTATGTAGTAGCAATGTCATCCTTTCAACACCATTTTTTCAAATACACTTCATTGGTGGTTCTTTCCTTTTAGTTTAAACCTCATGCATTCACGATTAAATGTAAAGAGCGAGATCCTCAGCTAGGACAAGTCAATGTGTTTCCATCCTAGTAGCTGACACGGGGCATGGTTTCATTCTGCCTTGTTCAGGTGAAGGTAGGAAACACGTTCAACCTCTCCCAGTCACTGGGAAATCCAGATTCCTTGTGTAGAGGCTCAGGCTCCAGGAACAACAGGGACACTATCCCTCACAGTTTTTATTCTCCATGGAAAAGGTGTGAGGCACATTTTATGCTTTATAATCACAAGTGTAGAAGTTACTATTTTACAAAAGGCCTACATTTTACTGCTTAGACTAAGGTAAAGCATTAGCATGTATGTATGCAGGGAGAAAGAGAACCTATCTCCCTATGGTTCCAGCTCTTATACTAAAATATACACTCCAAAACTTCAGCCTGTCTCTTCTCTGTCTTCCCGTGAAGCCTGCAGCGGAGAGATAGCAACTGAAAATACCCTTCCAGGCCTCATTCTGTACTTGTTGGTGTGAGAATGTGTTAATATTGATTTATTCAGAGCCAAATACAGACCCTTTCTCTTATAGAGTGAATTCTCAGTAAATCTCCAGGTATACTGCCAACGAGGCAAGCATCATTATCTCTACTTTACACATGGGAAATTGAGTTATAGGAAGAGGGATCTTATTTGCCCAAAGTCATCCACCCATTGATTAAAACCAGACTATCTGTGAATATGCGCTATTCAACAGTAGCAGAACTTGATCCTTTAGAGCCTGTTTTCAGGAATGTTACTTACGCAGGCAAGAAAAGAAAATCATTATGGGCTCACTCCTGTGAGGTGCTGGGCTCTCTGACTCCAGCCCCGAGCAGTGCTTGAGAACAAGCCTGACTTTGAGAAAGTGAGTTGTCTCACTTCTGTGATGACTTCTGTGAGATAGAATAATGTGCTGAAAGTTAAACATGTGCTTAAACATGTGCTTTTGCAGGACTGAGCCTTCATGAGTCACCAGTGTACTGCCACACACTCCGCAGATTGAGATAAACCCACTTCAAACCATGGCAAGCCTACTTGGTGGATATATGGGCTGGAGCGATCCTAGCAATTGCTCAGTGAATAAACATATCCAAAATGGCAAGATGTTAAGCTGCACACAACGTCCAATTCAGATCAGCTACAGTAAAATAATTTCAAAGTGCAATTGCTGCCCTCCTTGTCAAATGCAGTGAGATATGAAACCACAAGGAAAAACAAGAATTTTCAGGGAAAATGTGTGAAAATCACCTCTGATGTACTCAGTTAGTTCGCTCTTTCCAAGGGCTTTGAGCTCCCATTTGTTTGTGCCAGAGACACAGGGCTTAAATTAGGTTTCTTCCGGCACAGATGTTGTTGGAGGGGGAGAAAGGGGCAGGAAACTGAGCCTGTCCAGTGTATTTATGCAGACCAGACATCATTTACCCTCTGGATACGACTTGGAGAGTGAGGTGAAGACAGAGTGATGCCAGCAGAATGCACACACACACTGAAGAGCACAGGCACCTCTCCAGCATTCACCAGCAAGTGCCGACACCATTACGAGTGTGCACAAGCTCCTTATGTGGGTGCTTCTGCTCACTCCACTTTTCTTCTCACATCTGACTGCTCCTGACCATCAGCAGGCTCATGTGTGCAGCAGAGCGGGTGGAGAGGGGGCTGTGATGAAGGAGGGGGGCTTCACTTCAGTTGCTCATCCTGGATCCACAGTTGGTGTCTTTGATTTCTCTTGTCCCACAGCACGGGGCTGAGATGCACAAAGTCAAGCTACCCTGATAAGCAGGGAAGGAAACACTTCTACATCACTGATGAGTCTTTTCTGCTGGAAGCATGTGAATTGACATGGTGCTGGCTACCAGCTGGCAGCTCAGACTTCAGGTTGAATAGAGCTGGCTACAGAGGACCAATTTGGACAGCTCGCTGCAAGCCAGCCACAATTCACAGCATTCATAGAAAGGAGGAGGAAAAAGAAAAAAAAAAAAAAAGTGCAGAAAGAGAAGAAAAAGCTTCAAGAGGAAAAATTTACAGGCGTAGCTTTGTACCAACATAGTTTATTTGCTCTACTGGCTTGTAAGTACAAGCAAGCTCTGTGCAGAAGTCTGCTACGGTCCACAGAAAGCCAAAGGGAGAGATCTAAAAGCGAGTACAGACTTATTGCAGCCTGAATCAGGGAGACAGAAAGCCAGGATGGGCCCAAATACCTCAGGTACAGGGACTTTTTCTCCCCCAGCCCACTGAAGGAGTTTGAAGCCAGTAGCCATGGTTTTACGCATGGGCCCCAGGCTGGCTGCTGCGTGCCTCATCCTGTTTTGCTCTGTTTTTCCCCAGGGAGGTGAGATGAGGCCTAGTGGGGTCTGTGCTGAGCGCACTGCCACCTGAGGACCTCAAGCATCCCAGCCTGGCCTGCTCTGAAGTTGCACACGTGTCTGTGCCAGTTCTCATGCACTGCCACAGGGAAAAGTAACAGTTGAAAAACAGACCCAAAGAGACAGCACTGAAACAAGCTCTCATCTAAAGTTGCCACTGCACCTTAGGCACCTCAGGCGTGCCCACCCAGTCTGAGGTTATCCCCCTGGCAGCTGACCCTGAGCAACCCCTGCTCCACCCGTCCCACAATGACCCCACTGGGGTGTGCGAGCTGACACCTCCCATGCGACAACCTCGTGCCACAAACCCACTCTGTTTCATTCAGGGAGCTGTAAATGCCACGCTTTGTCAGGCCCATAAACCAGGAGGCGCTGATTTGACGTCCTAGGAATGTGCTTTGGAAAAAGGTCAATATAAATGTTTATTTCTGCATGTGGAAGCTCAGGTTAGGGGCTGACGCCTTCCAAAAAAAGAGCGAGCCCAGCCTTCCAGCCTGGCTGGTGCACTGCTGGCTGATGACCAGTGCAAGGGGATTACCTTTGGAAACTCCCACACCACAGGAGGGAATCTCTGTGCTATTTCTTTGAAAGTGGTGACTCTAGAAAAGAGTGGGGGACCCAGCTCAACTGAGAATGTGTGCCTTTTAACTGCAAGCTGAAAACTTCTGCTGAAACCTGCCCTCCAAACAATACAAAACTAAACCAAACCATGAACTCTGGTTGAAGACTCTCATTCTGGATCATTTTTTGCTTCTTCTAAAATGGGCACTGACTAGCACCAGTAAATGCTACTTGGCAGAGTAAAGAGGAAAACAGGAAAACACAGCCATAGTCTTCAGGAGACTCTCCTACTGCATTTCCTAGAGAATGAGTAGGTAGGACTCTAGCTAGGCATTTTGCTTCTGTAACTGGGGTATCAAGTAGAGCTTCTGTGAGACCCATGCCCAGTACCCACTCATGCTTATAAAGGGCCACTTATAGCCAACACCAGGGAACAACTGCAGTGTGAACCATGTCTGATTCCTTAACAACCTTTTTGGAGCTCAGCAGCTCCTGGAAGCATTACACGGAGAAGGTAGATATGAAAGCCACCTTTGGATCCGTGAGAGGGAAAGAGCCTTCAGGGACCGGTTTCTGGTCCTGAACTCAAGGCAGATTTCAGTCTGACTGGCATGCAGTTTTAAAGGAAAGCAACAGAGAAAAGCTGGAAAACAACCACTTTACAGAAGGTTTGGGGCTTGCTTGCTTAATATAATAATGTAATAATAATGAAGTGTAGCTCTACATAAGCTCAGACATTCAGTTTTTGTGCTCCAAAGTCAGGTCAGCCTGAGAGTTTCCTGCTTTAGTGCTTGGATGTGGAAAGCAAAGCTTTTTGGACAATATATGGCTGCCTTGCAAGGAACACAGTGTGCAGTACAAGTGCAGGCACTTGAACAAAAATGCAAATACAACTTTACAGTCTCCAGCTATTCCGGTCTGAAATAATTGCCAGCAAATAACTCCATTTAGTGAAAACAAAGAAGATGCTGCTGCTCAAGAAATTCTCTTAACAAGTTGATTGTAAAATTACTTGCTTTTTGGCATAATCATGAAGAATGTCTACATGACCCCTATGTAGACAGACCCTTTTTTGCTCTGCCCTGCCTTGGGGCTGGTCAGTGTCAACCCAGACAGGGTCAAAAGGTATCCCCAGCTCAGTACGGTACACAGACCTGGGGCAAGCCAATGTGGCCCTAGAGTTCCCTAAGCAAGTAAGAGCCAGTGTGGAGCTGTGCAGTGGCAGGTCTCAACAGGACACTCAAAGCGGACATTGAGATCTTTTTTCCTCTGAGAGCCTAGGAATAACTTTTCATTCTGGATAAATGTGAAGACAGTTCTATGTTCCTTTAGTGCTGAAATAAGAGGAGACCAGAGCCAAAAGAGGAGGGACTATAGGAGACAAAGCAATAGCAAAGTACTGCAATGAAAAAACCCACAAAAGCTTTCAGCACTAGTAAGGCTCATAGAGGCTTGGAGCCACCATCAAAGAAACCATCGTTTGTTTGATTCTTGCTGCATTCAGGGAAAGAAGGCGTTGCTTGCTGTTTGCAAACAAACAAGATTATAGCAAATATCTGGCTCCCACACCAGCATCTACTCCTGACAGAAACCCCCTTCAGGCCCCCGACTGCAGGCTTCCTGCTCAGTTCAGAACGAAGGGAAGGTGTCATGTCCTTGCATTGTCAAGGTTAGCCCAGTCACAGTCAGCAAGGGTGATCCTGAAGAGGGAAAGCACTGTGGGGATCAAGGCCATTCTCAAAAATGATGCTGCCTACACATCACTCTCTTTATTCACATCAAAACTTCCCTGCAGAATCTTCTCCCAACCTGTAAAGTTTCATTAAAACATTGAGCAGAGATGTCCAGAATGGAGTCCACCAAAAAGCTAAATATTTTCATCCAATACTTGCCGCTGTCTCTACACGCTTCTATGGTTAGCTTATAAATCAGGGTATCCAGCAGCTGAAACCTAAGGACAAGAACCCTTAGCTGAAAGCTTTCTCCTGACGGTGTTTAATTCATGAAACATTTAGTCTGAGTGTTTTACCTCTCTTTAACTACTAGGATATCATGTAGAGATAAAGATGGCAGCTAAGAGAGCAGGATCTAACTCCTAAATACACAGCAAACCCCTTCATCTTTACCTGGAAAGCAAGTGGAGCTTCAGTCAAAATGTTATTTCGGTGGATCTGATGAAAAGCTAAGGAAATGCCACTAATTTTCTGTAACTAAGAAGAGTGCATCCAAAAGCCTTTTAATCATTTTCAGAAGTGTTAAGAAAGCTTTACCTACTCTCATTAAGCATTAAAAGATCTTTTTATTTTTATAAATACAAAGAAAATTCAAAACATCTGGAGTCTAATTATTTAAAAGGCTGTTTTGAGTATGGAATCCATAAGCTTTACAAAATTCACCCTGTACTACTCACTGAGATGAACTGATCAGGGAAATCCAGATGACTGAGACTTCTTTCTTTTCTTCAGAAGAAATGGCTGGCCACAAAAAAAATCTTCTGCTTTCTACGGACAGGCACAATTGGCTGCTCAGTCTCCCTGGTAGCCAGTAGGCTATTGATATATACACTGTAGTCATCCTGCTAATGAGCTTACACTAATGGAAATGCATTTTGAGACTGGTTTATGAGATCATATCGCAAAATGCAAGGGTAAATGGAAAGCACCAAAAGTTTTTAGATAACTCAGCGATTATAAAGTCTCTGCTGTTGTTTCTCTTTAAACATGTCTCAGACTTTGTATAAGAACTCCAAAGCAATCAAGAAATGAAATGTTATTTCAGACTAATTTCTTTTTGTGAATACTCTCATTGGACATCAGGGCAAGACAGCTTGCTTCCCTTTCAGCATGCGGTGAAAATGCATTCCTTAGTTACCCTACTGGTATCTCCTCTGCAAACAGGGTTTAGCACAGAGGGGGAAGAGCCTAGCTATGACAAGGTAAAAAAAGAAATAACACAACTAGGCAGTTGTCATGTCAGCACAGCTATCTCGTACCTACATAACTGGAGAAAACACAGCAATTTCAGATGGTGCTTTGTAACAAATGGCTTGATTCCTCAAATGTCTACTGCAGTAATCTCAGTGTGGACATAACAATAAATCTGAGGTTATGCTGTATCTCTTCCTTTTATAATGTCAAAATGAAAAGAATAACCACCAGCCAACTATGGAAATTGTTTAAAAAAACTGAGATTAAAATACAGAGTTTCCAAAGTGGTGTGGTTATTGCTGTGCAGTTCACTACACTTACTTACAAAGAAATTTCTAACCAACTAGGCATTTTTATAGTACATTGATTAATTGATGGGAAATCCTTTCCTTCTTTCCAGGGTTTCCTAAAAGTAGCATCTTAAAAATGAGAATGCTTTGTATATGAGGAATCAAATAATACTGCTTTTTGATTCATTGAGTTTGTCTTGAATACACTCCATTGCTAAAAATGCTGACATCTTATAAATACTTCTAAACTTCCTTTGATCTAAAAAAAACCAACAGAATTTCCATCATGAAATAAAAGTTTTGTTCTGCAAAATTTCAAGAATAGAAAGTGCAGAGAAAAGGTTTTCAAACTGTGTGAGCGAGCCTACTGCACTAAGCTGACATTAGCTTTATCTTAACTGTTTTTGCTGCTGTTTGCACAACTCTGGATGGGGAGCTCTTGCCAGACCCATAGTCACAGACCATTGAGCCTTCCTGACGTGGGAAGTGCTGGGGAATGAAGTACCCAAACAAGATGCTTTCTAGAACTACTGGCACTGAAAGGGACACATTTCCAGTCTCACTTTTTTGTTTTTAGAAACAAACTGTTCAAAGTGTAACCAAAGTTGCATACTAGCAGCAGTTCTGCAGTTCAAAAGGGCATTACTCCAAAAGATAGCAGCCAGTAACAAGGGAACAAAAGTCAGAAAGCCAAACACTGAACAGAGATAGGTTTCCTGGAAGCACACTGATAGGGACTGGCAGTTTCACTGCCTGCCTATACTGCTCACATCGTAGTGCTCCAACTCTACCTCCTTGGTATGGCATCTCTTGAAGTAGTAGTGGAAGTGAGTCAATTATGAAGTGATTTAGATAATTAACTACTTTCCTAGAACTACAGAGGAACTGTCAATCTCTGGAATCCTATGCATTTTGCCTGCAGGATAGAAGTAGATAAGATGAGAGAAAAAGAAGGTGGACCAATCTGATCTTAAAGGTTTTTGTATCTTTGCCAAAGTTTCCTTTTTTTGAAAGCCAGGGGAAAACACTGGTAAAAATCCTTATGATCATCCTATTTAAATCCTGTTTTCCAGCATTTCATAGCTTTCCCAGTTGAAAGAACAATTACATATGTAACTTATTAAGTCTTCTTTCAAATTTAGTAAAGTCGGTGGACTCCTATGACCTCTACCGGGTAAGGCAAAACTCCACAATCATGATGGTAGCCCAGAGATGACAGTGTATAGAACCTCAGCAAGTCAGCAGTCCCAACCTACAGTCTCAGATTCCCCAATCATGCTGTTGTACAGCAATTTGTCTGGGTGCAAAGCTTAGGGTGGGGATTCATCTCACCTAATTTTAGCTTTGTCTTGTCTAAGCCAGTCTAAACTATGCTCCCTTTATAGTCACTGGATGTTAGAAAGTCACTGCCAGAGGGTGATTCAACCTACTTATCTTAGAGACTTATCTTGTGCTGGTAACCAACCCTATATGGAGGTGTCTCTCTCACTTTCTTTCCACCCATGAACTAGAGAAGAGAGAACAGATTGAGCTAGATGCTTGACAGATAGGTGAGATGAGTCTCATCTCCATTCAGCTTGTTTCTTTTCTGTCTCCTAGTATAACAGTCACCTTTTCCTAAGCATTTTTGGAACTTGCAATCTTTTGGCATGCTGATGTGGAGTGCAACTTCCAGACATGCAGGACTGGCCTAAATCTAAAATAGTTATTATCATGCTTTTTTTTTTTTTCTTTTTTTTTTCCCCCCCAGCAGCTGTACAAGCCGATCTAACAGCTTAGTGTAATGACTAGAGGACATTTGTTTTTTGACCTTCTCTTCCTAAGGCTTAACTTCATTATGGTGATTACAGCTACTAGTAAAACAATAGCATTACTTCTCAACCAGTAGATAATGTAATAAATTCCCCTAAATCTTCTGAAGTAACTGCACAAGGTTTTAAATACGAACCCTCCATTAAAGTCAATGGGAACTTCATGGCTAATGTTCCACACGCTTCTTTAGAAATGAGTGTCCTAATCATTTTTCCATTCTGCAGAAGCAGTTACTGCACCCAAGTTTAATATTAAAAAGAGTGAAATGTCAAAAGGCTGAGGCATATCCTAGGTTATATGCACAATGTCAAAATAGCAGAGATCTCTATCTAATTCAGGGAATATATACACAGATCCCATTTTAGACCTTTTGGAGCAGTGAGACAGCTGCTAGTGAAATCACTGGTACACATGCAAGTGAGTCAGAGAGGAGAAAGAGTAATGGGAGACTCCCACAAGTGGGAAACTCAGTAGATGTAGACACAACTATGCCAAACCAATTTACAATTGCACATAGTTAAGCCATGATTTGCACTTTGATGATGAGTGAACAAGAAGGAAAAAAGCTGCCTGTAAGAAATTACTCATCCATTTCTTTTTCTTGGGAAAAAAAAAGAAAAAGAAAAAGAAGAAAAAAGAACCCTTGTGGAAGAGAGTTGCTGCATGACATCACCAATTTCAGGAATATATTTAAAAACTTTTCTAATAAGTGTCAGGGTCATGGCTTTGCCATCAGTTGCGCCCAAAGGCACACAGCCAACTTGGGGTGGAACTGGTGGATCTGAACTCCCAGCACAACCTATTTATGGGACATGAATGGACGTGGAAATAAATGAGGGCTTAATATGGTATGTTAACATACCTGAGAAAAAAATCCAACCTTTCCTCTTTTTTTTTTTCATGCATAGAAAGAATTACCTAAAATGTTCAGGAAATCCTTCCCAGCTTTGCTCCAAAGGATGTTTTTATCCTAAATAGTGTGAGAGCCTTGGAATCATGCAGAGATAAAAGTATATTTTCCTTCTGAAAGCATGAGCAGCATTTCAGAGAGTAACTGCAAAGCCAGGAGTGTGTGTCCCACACAGAAACAGAGGATCTGACAAGTTCATCTTGAAATACCTTAAGTGACCACACATTTAGGGACAGAATAATAAATACAACTGAAAATTTTAAAAAGTCATTAGAATAGTTTCCTAAAGGCCTTTGCTAACTTTAGGTGCCAGCCAGCTCAACTGGCACATTGCACGCTGCCACCACTCCATGTTTCAGGGCTTTTGAACAGGGAATTTCTGCCAGTATATGTGCTCCAGCCATACAGCCACTATGGCCACCTGAGGAAATGTCTGCATTTGGGCAAGGCCTATGGGGCATCCCATGGGACGTTCCTGGGCCTGTGGGAGGAAGCCTGTCCCCAGCACGGAGCTGCCCGTGTCCTTTCCTGCTGCTGCACAGCAGAGGGCAGGAGGTCACAACTCACCGCCCTGGGGCTGGAGCTGCACCATCTCCTTCCTCCATGACCATGTTCTTCAAAACCAGACTTGGGACTGATGAAGACCACAGTGGAGAAACAGATCTCCAGTCTTGTCCTCCTCTACCACAGTGAACACAGGGCCTCCTGGGGGTTAATGTCCACTTCTGGCTTTTTTCTACCAGACCTTCCTGTCTCTAGAGAAAGTTGCCAGAGAACCATTTGTAAGACCTTGGTTAAGTTACATACGTGGCAGTGGGCAAGGCCAGGCACACATGTACTAAGTACCCTAAGCCCATGCAAAGAATGCCAGCAGCGTAACCATTCTCTACACCCTGGGCCATACAGTAGATGTGATTTTCAGCATCAGCTGGGAGGAGTTTGGTGTAAACAGAACAAACAAGAATCCTGGTTTATCTATAGTCATCTTCCATCCCTCAGCCTCCAGTGGTGACCTGTTTCTTCTACAGTGCTTTATGCTGTCAGACTGCATGGTAACAAGATCTTTTTAGCAGAAGTAATCTCAACTGGAAACTAAAATGAATTTCATGACAGGTTCACATCCATGTGCATAGTCTATTCTTCTCTGAGTGTTGTCTCTGCCAAAGAGTGGTGTAGTGTATTCAAGGAAGTAAAATGAAACCCCTTACATTATGGTTGGGATTTCCATTTCCAGGCATAAAACCAAGGCAAGCTGCACTTGATACCTGATACTCTGACACTGTAGGTACTGAGAGATGTGTGCATAATCAGAACAGAGCTGTTGGGTAATCAGTGAGGACTGAAAGGTAGTGGTGAAAGAGTAAGAGGGAGATCAGAAAGGACCTTGGGCTGAATACCAATAAGGCACACCATGGTGTAACAGTCAGCATGTGGCTGAGAATCAGCTGCAAGACTTAAATTTCCCTTTGCATTATGGGCACACACCAGAGCACAAGGTAGTATGAAGAACAATATTTCAGGTGCTTCTTTGGAGTTTCTTACATAGAATAAACTTTTCCCACAATCTCAAGGATAATGCATGGAATGTACATGAAATCAGATGCGGTGGTGGTTATTTCTGTACCATGGAGACACTCCAGAGTTTAATTATGATGACCAGCAAGAAATTACAGCCAACAGCAAAGACCAAATCTGTTTCAGAAAACATAGATTTGTCTGAAGTGCAAGATAGTTGCTCTATTTAATTGTATTTTTTTAATTAAAAATGAAGTCTCTGGATCCATTCTGGCATTTTCCTTCTCCTTGTTATCTTAAATGCTTTCCATCAGCTGGCTTGGAAGCCCCCATGTTATTACGAAAGTTTGTGGTGTTGGCACAGGTTGCAGTAAGAGATCATCAACAATGGCACCAAAGCATTAATATATAGCAGCATTCTTGTGGCTGTGTGAATTTATTGCTTGTGAAGGGTGACTCACTGATAGCTGTGGAGACTGAGATCCTCTGTTAATCCACACAAAAGGGAAAGCAAACAAGTCTCCCACTCAGCATTCGCCACAGTGCCTTTCCTTTCTCAAGGTCCGGCTCCAGAGGTAAGAGAAGATGCAGCAGGATGTGCAGGCAGCCAAGGCTCTGCTGGAACTGCAGTGAGCAGATTCACAGCGAGGACACGAAGCAGCCCACTCCTTTCAGAGGTTCTTCCTGACCCGGCCATCAGCCTGTGGCACTCAGACATTTCCAAAACAATTACCACGTAAGACTGTGGAACCTCACACCGTTCACGCCATAGCTGTGATGGCTACTCTTCCTTGTCTAGTGTGCTCTGATTGTTTATTTGGGAATAGTAGCAATGGAACAGGCTGCCCAGGGAAGTGGTGGAGTCACTGTCCCTGGAGGCATTAAAGAACCACATTAATGTGGCACAGAGGGACGTGGGCAGTGGGCATGGTGGGGACGGACTGACAGTTGGACTAGATGATCTTAGTGGTCTTTTCCAAATTTAATAATTCTGTGATGCTATGATTCAGTTGTGTTCTGTCCCTTGCTGGAAAGCTTGCAGCAGACTGAGCCAGAAGAAATGTGCTGGGTGCTTTGCCTGGTTGTATTACTACGTGCAAAAGCAAATGTGCAAAGGCTTGCGTATTTGCAGCACAGCTAATTCCATCAGCCTCTCAGGAAATAACATTCTTATTTTTAAGCACTCTGCAGGCTTATTGTAACGTACTCGGCTGTTGGGCTTCCCCGGATGCATACCCACTGCTATTCTGTAGCTCCCTGTTCTGCTCTGGCTAGAGCTTTCCATTCACTCTCTTCAAGCAAAGATGCAGGCTCACAGGGGTTGGGGTTGTACCTTTGAAGTGACTCTCACAGGACATTACAAATCTCCCTGGAAATCTGCCACAAAATCTAGTTTATTTTTAAAGGTTTTACTTTTTGTCTTAAGAGCAACAGCTTGTCTGCAGTCCTGGAAACACCATTAGGGGTCTGTGTGACTCAATTTATGACTCAGGAAACTGCTTATTCTGTCTTTCAAAGCGCTACATTTTTAGTTCCAGACTTCACTCAAATTGAAGTCAGATCAAACTGATTTTTTCCCTTCTCTGAGTAATTTAATTAGTCTGCACATCTGAGGAAGAAAAAAAAAAAAAAAGGAAGAAAAAAACCAAATCCTCACATCTTACAACAAATATCTGCTGGGTTATTATTTGGCCTAAAGATAACATGGTTGCTTATCCCATGTTTCACTTCTTAGAGACTGCTCTCCTTCACATTGACTGCCAGGTAGCTGTGGGCATTTCTGGAGTGTCCACATATATGTGCTGCATTTGTCTCCTGACAATATTCAGATGCCCTGCCACCACTAACACCTCCTGGATTAGAGTTAATGCACAGCATCAGCATCCTTTGGGCTGTGTAAACCTTCACCAGAGCACTGAGACAACACAGAGAACTCCCATCTGTACAAGAAACATGCCATTGCACAGCCTACAGTTCAGAAAGCAGCTCAAGAAGCATGGTTTTGCTTTAGCAGACTGCTCTCCCTCCCTGC
This sequence comes from Chrysolophus pictus, assembly GCA_037305975.1. NCBI lineage: Eukaryota > Metazoa > Chordata > Aves > Galliformes > Phasianidae > Chrysolophus > Chrysolophus pictus. Next base: position 89,955,545 of record CM074576.1, on the reverse strand, counting down.
AACCCATGCTAAAGACAGCTGAATTAGCTGAGCTGGTTGGACATCACTGTGCAGTTTTCATCCCCTTCCACCTATTTCCACAATGTCCTGTAACCTACTGCAGGGAATCTGCTTTAGCAGGGGGGTGGACTAGGTGATCTCCAGAAGTCCCTTCCAATCCCTACCATTCTATGACTCTGTGAATATTAGTATAAAATATGCCTCAGAATGCTAACACATTACATAAGGAATAAAATGAATTGCTGGCTAGCAACAAGCTTGAATTAGTTCTGAGTGGCAAAGCCCTTGACTGAGTCCACCTGCATCTAGCACTTACAACGCACTCACACCACACTGACATGCTTTTTTCACTAAACACACAATTTGCAGGAAACCTGCTGTAAGATGACAATTTTTAGAATCATCTCTAAGCAGTAACTCACTCCCTTTCAGTTCAGACAGATTCTCTCTCACTCTTTTTTTTTTTTTTTTTAAATCTGACAAGTGCAAAATGAAGAGAAGCCCTTCCTTTCCCCTCACTTGGGCTGAAATATTTTAGAAAGCTGTACCTGTGGCCTAGGGTAACTTTTTTATATGACGACAGCAGAGTTCCAAGTTTAGATGATGTGTCTGAGAGAACAGAGGGTGAAGTGATGCTGTGTTTGAAATGGCAAGCAATGGGAAAGCCATTCACAGTAGGAAGGTAATTAAAAGCAGGAGGCCAACGCACAGAACAGCGCTGAAGAGGCTTCCCTTTGCCTGACTGAAGGAAAAGAAACTGTTGGAAGGAGAGGACATAGGACTGTGGTAGGGAAAGCCCTGGCTTTGCTCTGTATTATTTTCTCATGATGAGAGGGTAGCAGGGGGCTTGGTTTTTGTTGGCTTGCCAACACTCAGCCCCAACGTCCATACTTAGGAGCAGCCCGGAGCTATCCTCACACCCAAGCAATGCACCTGTGTTATGACCTGCACTCACATTTTCCATCACCAAGAGGTGCTGGTGTGAGCTGCTTCCCTCTGTTCCAACAACATTGCCTCTGTCTGGAATAGGCATTATGGGATGAAAACGAGAGGAAAAAAATTAAGCTGAATAGGAGGAAAATTTGCTACCATATAGCCTGTTTAGACTGCAAACTTGTCTCCCCAGGGAAGTGATAGGAAGCACCATAGCTTGAGTCACTTATAACTACACAGGACTAAACCATCAAGAAGGCAGAGTAGGAAACTATCCTGCCCTGGCAGCAGGGGAGCTTGGCTCACTGCAGATGATGCAGTGCTGAGTTTCCAAGCGGCTATGAAAACAAGACGAGGCCAAGAGGAAAACATCCACTCTAGGCTTTTAAAAACAGAACAACTGAAGCCTCCTGATAATTCCCAGTGATTTTTTTTTTTTCTTTTTTTTTTTCCTGGCTAACCTTGTCTGTGCAGGCTGCTCCTATACCTCAGCTGCTCATTGGAAAACCAAACAGAAACCCAAGTGCGAAATTCTGAGCCGTACACTTAATACCTGACTGGTAGGGAGTCATCCAGCATTGAGTCAGGGCTTGCAAAAAGTACTCCCCTTGTCTCCTGCATGAGTCTGCAGCCCTGGCCTTCAGAACAGACCCCACATCACTCCCTGCACTGCACCAGGGTCTTGCTATTACTTGGTGTCCCTGAGTGCGTGAGAGAAGGTTTGGGATGAAGTTCAAGGTATCATTCAAGTTCAAGAAGTTCTACTTCTGCTTTGGTGGAAAGAAATAGAATATTATATTAAGTTCTATATAAAACACCTGGATTTTCATTACAGCTTGGGCATCCTGAAATGGAATTAAAAGGAAGAGTAGGATTTGAACATTACGTCTGTTTTTCATGCAGTTTGGCTCTCAGTCTGCTTTGCACGAACTTCCCGTATGACTTTGCAGAAGGCAGTTACCCCCTCTATCTCACTTCCCCTTCAGTGAAGTAGGAGGTGGAGGATCCTGCTTGCCACTCGCTGTCTATCTGTGTCTCTTAGGATGATCCACACTGAAGAAAAGGCCTGTCTTACAGCGCTGTCATGTTGGGGACACACTCTTGAGCCCACTGGCCCACCTCTGAGGCATGCAGGGAAAAGGAGTTAAATCCTTTGCACAGAAATAAGCAGAATGTTAGATGTCTATTTCCTTGCCCCAGCACACAGCTCCAGCCCCTGCTTGAGCTTCTTGGCTGCAGAGCCACCCACTGCAACCGATGGTGCTTACCACAGCTCTTGTTACCCCTGCTCCTCCTGGGCTGCTCCTTTCCTAAGGAGCATTTGAGAGCCAGCAGAGCCTTCATCTACATTAGTACCCATTCTTCACAAAGTAATAATGTAATTAGTGCATACTCCAAAGAGCAAATGAGCACATGATGTTGAACCAAATGTACAGGCTCTAGAGATTGCGGTGTGATAATTAATGGTTACGAAGAGGGTAGGCTTAGAGGGCAAGATGAAGTTTCACTGTTTTAGGACATCAAACAAACACATGCATAAAAGGAGTCACTGGTCCAAAAAAAGAATATAAATTTGATGATGGCAATTGAGAGGCAGATGCATGGCTCTTGAAGGGAAAGTCGGTCGTGTGTGCTTTGAATAACAGGCAATTATCAGTGGCTTTTCCTGCTTGCTCTGAAGAACATAGAAGAGCATCAGCTGGAAACTTGATCTACAAGAGGAAAAGCGCTGCTGCATTTTCAATCATATGCAATCAATATGGTTTGGCTGGACCGGTTTGCCTCAATAGTTAGATTTGTTACAAGGAGTCAAGGAAAATTTTGTTCATTTGCCACTTGATTGCACAGTTACTTCATGCAAACTCTTTTAGACCAAAATGTCAGAAATTCAAGGGAGAAACACCAGGGCTGAGATGCAAGTGAGAAAGCACCCACACATCCTTTCTAGTAAAGCTGCTGTCCTCAGCAGGACAGGTGCTCAAGGCCAGGCTGGATGGGGCCCTGGGCATCAGCCTGAGCTGGTGGAGGGCAGCCCTGCCCATGGCAGGGGTTGGAGTGGCGTGGGCTTTGAGGCCCCTTCCAACTTAAATCACACTAAGATTCTATATTTTATGGTTTTCTGTCAAGAAAATAAAATGCTGGGAGTGGATGGGCTTTGAGGTCCCTTCCAATCCAAGTCATTCTGTGAATCTATGACACGTCTCTGTGATGAGGGGCAACACGCTCTGGCCAGATAGGAGAAACCATGGGAAGCACTTTTGGGGCTCTGCATCCAACACTGGCACTGTGTTGCTACCTGACAGCTAGCGTAACGAAACCCCTTTGGCCTCTTGCCACAATATGCAGTTATTTGCAGCATCTGGTACCTGAGCTCTCAACCCTAGAGGAAGACCAAGATATGAAAGCTGTGTTTCCCTGAAACATTTCCCTCTTTAGTATTCTTGGTAGATCAGAATGTTTTTTTTTTTTCTTAAACGTACTTCAAGCAGTTTGAATTGGGTGTATCCTTTCATTGAAGAATACACTAATTTTCAGGGGACTACATGAGGTTAAAAATAGAGAAAAGTTTCACAAAACTTCTGAAATATGTTGAAATGGAACATCTGGACACTCTCAACATTAGATGAAAAAAAACAATTTATATCTTAAAGTTTTATTCTCTCTCTCCAGTTTTTCCTTCACTGTTGACTGCAAGAAGCTGAAGGAGCTCTTAATTCTTGTTTGCTCTTCTTTTTTTTTTTTTTTTTTTTCCACTGCTCTGTCAATTTGCTAAACTTCTTAAACTTTGAGAAGTTACGGATTAGTTAAAGCAGACATGCAGCTCAGATTCTAGGCCCACAGCTTTCTGAATTTCTTCAGAATAAAGTCTGAGGCAAAAGAGTGAAAAAGAGCTGTGAAGATCCAATCTCTGCATTTGGTGTGTGTGGGGGGGAGAGGGAGGGATTAAGTGGATTGTTATGTAGAATCATAGAATCATAGAATCTTTAGGGTTGGAAGGAACCTCTGAGGCCCATCTAGTCCAACTCCCCTACAATGAACAGGGACACCAAGCTAGGTCAGATTGCCCAGGACCTGATCCAGCCTCACCTTGAAAGTCTCCAGGGACGGGGCATCAACCACAACACTAGGCAACCTGTTCCAGTACCTCGCCATCCTCACTGTGAAAGATTTTTTTCCTTATATCTAACCTAAATCTACCCTCACTGAGATTGAAGACTTCCACAGAAATGTAGACCTTCACAGAAATTAAAATATTCCCCCAAGCATTTGGCTAGTCTTTTCTTTTCTTTTCTTTTCTTTTCTTTTCTTTTCTTTTCTTTTCTTTTCTTTTCTTTTCTTTTCTTTTCTTTTCTTTTCTTTTCTTTTCTTTTCTTTTCTTTTCTTCTCTTCTCTTCTCTTCTCTTCTCTTCTCTTCTCTTCTCTTCTCTTCTCTTCTCTTCTCTTCTCTTCTCTTCTCTTCTCTTCTCTTCTCTTCTTCTCTCTTTTTCCTTTTCTTTTTAAAGAGTACTTCATTAAAGACATATAAAGATATAATGAAAAAAATGAATAGATACATACAGGATATTCTTAGAACTATATTTTTCACAGAAAACAATCAGCTGAAGGTTTATTTGAAACTAGAATGTCTTCAGGAACCTTGAAATCTCCATGTCTTTAAGCAGCAAGTTTCCAGAAAAGAGGGTTTTCTACTAAACAAATGTATTACTTCTTTCACTGCCGGACATAAATACTTCTGTCTCCAAAGAGGACACATTTTTCCAAGCACTCATCAATTTATTCAAGGAATAAAACCAGAAATTTCTTAAGAAAAGGCATGGAGGACTGATTCTGCTGAAGAAATCCTGCCAACCATGTAAATCTTAGCACCACCTATCTTGGGGATTTATGTTTTTCATACAATATATAATTCAAGTCACAGTCAGCTGGGTGTGTCAAAAGTTTTGAAAGCAATTAAGCAAGTTTTTGGCAGGAAAAAACTCCTGTCCAGGTCAGGGAAAGCATGTTATATTTGCTATGTTTCTCATGTTTTCTTTAAGTATCTTCAGGTTGCCTTTCTCTGGGAGAGTATATGGGACCACTTGAATTTTAGACTAGACCCAGATTAGCTTTTCTTTAACATTATGAGGCTCTTGTGTTTTTAGTCAGAGAATGCACAAAGTACTTCCATAACTATCGTATCTGCAATCCTGGCTAAAATCTGTTGCAGCCAAAGCCACTCTTGTTTCATGCTGTGAACTGACATGAAACATAAGAGATTCTTCTCACAAAGGTATCTTCTACTTTCCCTCCACAGCACTTCCACCATCATTGGTTAAGCCAGTTCATTCTGGAGCCTGACATTCAGGAATGACATGGAGCAAGCTTGGCACGTAAGCCCCATTAAAAGTGGAAGATTGACTCTTAATTTCCAGGAAAGCTCCAGAAAACTGAAGTTGTCTCGCTAGGCAGACAAAAATTATCACGTCAGCCCCTGAACCACTGCCAGCAGCAGACTGTTGCCTACGGAAGGATGAGTTGTACATAACGAAAAAATGCCACCTAACATTGAAAACTTCCTGCTAATACCAATGATCAAGATGCATAAATTAAAATCTAGTCCAGATATTCTTCTCAGCTTGCTTACAAACTAACTCTTCTTCTTCTGCACTTACATATACTTGTTTTTTGCTTTTCTTTTCTTTTCTTTTTTTTTTTTAATATTTTTTTTCCAGCTTTTAAATAAACCGTGTTGAAAGCCACAGAAGTGATCCGGAGCCTTTTCCCTTCAGAAGCCTAATGATCTAAACGAGCAGCTGGCTTGTAACATGAGTCCCACTCAGCAAACTGCCTTTGTGCGCATCCCTGCAGCTAAAGAGGGGGTTATTGGGTGTCCTTTGGCAGGTGCTACTGGATTAAGGGTGGCACGCAGAAGTTCTGAATTGGGGCTTTTTGTCCAGAGTAAGTAAACATCATCTGCACAATCTTGCAATCCTCTTCGTCTCCTACCAGGGATCCAGGATCCTGTAGCAGAGTTTTTTTGTTTTGGTTTGGTTTTTTGAGTGTACGTATTTCATTAAAATATACATACCAGTTTTGTTTTCTGGAAGGTAATTGAGAAATTGCATGCTTTTACTCTGAATACTTTTTGTGATATTGTAGTGTCAATTCCCTCCCCAAGTACTGAGCAAAAACATCTCCAAATTTTAGCCGGTACAACAATTGGTTTTGGCAGGAACAATCCCAACCCATGTTCAAAGGGATCTCCAGCAAGGGCAGAGACACTCTCCTTCATTTCTACTGTCTGGCACCGAGAGAAATGGACTGAAAGCAGTAGCTCATTTCTGTCAAACACAGGATGCTATTTTTTTTGTAGGGGCTAGGAAGTCATGGCATCAGAGTGGCAGAATAATAGGTACTCATTCCCTTCCAGTATAAACACGCCAAACCCATAGCCGGGGACTTGTGAATTAGAAGCTCACCAAGATCCCTGTACTCACAGAAAAGACCGAACTTTCTATGTAGCGGCAGAGCTGGAGCAGACGAACCCGCTCTGCCAGGCTTCCCACTTCAAAGCAACAAAAGCCTGGAGGGGAAGTATTGTGCTGGAGATGCCAAGAGAAAAGGCATAAAGGTGTGCTCTGACTCCCTGCTGGTTCTGGGGTCCTCATTCAGCAGTTTCTTCCCTCTTCTCCTCTCCACCTTTCCCATATCTACTTCCTCTCTTCTGTTGATAGTCTCTTTTCATTAAAGCTGGGCTCCTTTTGCCCCTTTTTTTTCATCCCCTACAAATCTCTGTGTGCTTTGCTTTCACACAGTCACCTTTTCCAAGCAGGAACTCATCTAGAGAAGAAGTTTTGCCCAAACCACCTCATCCAGCCACTACTACTTGCTTTTTTACCACTCTGGTTTTATAGCTTGCTTTTCTTCTACTCTGAATGCAGAATCTGAAGAACTGAATATGAAGACATGACCTAAAGAAACAGGGGCAAATTCATAAGCAGAGGAGTCATGTCAGAATTGCTGATCCCACAGAAACTTCTGTACTGTGAGCTTCACAGCTATTTGTCGTTCTTATAGCATACATGTTGTTTGCATTAGGGAAGGAGTTATTTCATACTGAAATATTAGAAAAGATAGCTAATTCAGCAGATTGGGAAAACTGCTTCATAGAGGTCAGAGAGACTTTTTGTTAGCTTTGAACTAGGAATATCAGTTTTTGTTTTTAGCTTACATCTTTTGTGCCTCTTTCTGCTACAAACATTTGACCCTCCTCTTTATTGGCTGCAACACTTTGCTTTGTAGTGTGAGCACATGAAGGAGGCAGGCAACTCCGGAACAAAGCCAGCGCACCTGTCCTGAAGGCAAATGAGGCTGCTCCCAGCTGCTTCCTCCTATACAACAGGAGTAATACTCAATAACTCAGTTGACATCATCAGATCAGTTATTCCAGGGCAACAACTCCATAGGCCCCATGCTTGAGGTGTGACAGCAGTAGGGTGAACCTCAAATCCTTCTTGCAGATCTGCCCCAGTACCTGCACCAACCGAGTGACACAACCAGAGCGAGCATCCAGACAGGGACACTCCTGGCAGCTCTCTGTGCCCTCTTGTCACACCGAGAGCTGGCTGAGACATGAGCAAGGCTGGTCCCTTAGTCTGTATCTTCATATACCATGGGGTTTCATGCCTGCTGCATAGCTCACAGTTTATCTCATGATTACCTCCTCTCAACCAAGAGCTTGCCTGGCTCCACTCTCACCCACAGCCTGCTTCATCAAATGACAAGGAATAGGCCAGTGAACAACCTGTTGGTGAGTCAGGCATTAGCCAGGCTGTCTGGTTTGGGATGGACACTTGCTGTTTCTGCTTCACCTGCTCACTGCACAGAGGATTTGGACTTCCTGGTTTGCCAACACTGGCAGAATCATTGTGACTCCAATACACTGCAGTGAACTTCAGTAAATGAAGAAGGGATCCATCCACCCTGGCTTTTACCAAAGAGCCCTGAGAAGCTGGTTTAGAAGAGCTGTCTGTAGCAACTGCCTGATATTGTGCATGTACCCATCCCCCAAACACAGTCTGCTAGGGGTGTTTTGCAGGGATACCTGCAAATACTCAGGAGAGATTACTGTCCTTTAAAGGAACAGTCTGAAATTGCCACACAATCTTTGTGACAAATTCTGCAAAAGAGATGATACCTCTTGGGTTATAATGAAATCCCTGTGGAATGGCTCTATCATGTTGGTCATTAATACAAGTCAACTTCTTTATAGTTTTCTGCTAAGAAAATAAAATATTCTGAGCCAGCAACATGTTGCAGTTGTGACACCTATCCTTTAGCTGGTCCTGTAAGGAAGTAAACCTATTTTTGACATAAACTCACATTAACAAACAGTAGCTTTTGTGGTTGTCTGAGTGGAAAGCCCTTATCAGGAGAAATCCATTTGTATTGCAAATTAGATGGTAGGGAGTAGACAATGAACCACCACTTTGTTTTAAAACCTACGGATGGAAGTTCACAGTTGATGTCTAAGCATTTTTTCTATTGGGAGTTCAAACACCAGCTGCAGCTTTTTCCCTACGGCTTAAATGGAAGCTCTGGTCTGAACTTGCCATCTTGAACCCCCAAAGATGAATCCAGCCATTAGGGTGCAGGACTTTGGTCAAATTCAAGAACACTTTTACATGATAGATCTGTATGAAACAGAACTGTAGTATGAAGAGCACACCGTGGCCAAAAGCAAACACAGCTTTCTTTTGCTTACAGCAGTCTTTGTCTGAACTTTAGCATTTAAGATTTGTCACACTTTTCTGCAACCCTGTTGCTGCATTTACATAAAGAAAGACTTTCTAGGAAGAAAATAAAAAAATAAAAATAAAAGGCATATACACAAGTGCAGAAACGAGGTTTTCCCATTCACCATCAGCTCTCCAGCCCAGCCTCTTGCAGAGCTGCTGCTTTTGGGAGCTGAGGGGTGGCACTTCTGCAGTTCTCTGCTGCTCTGTCAGATGTAAAGAAGACATGTTGGGAGTAAGACAAAACAAATCTGAAATATCGTTGGAAGAAATGAGGTCAGCTAGCGCTATCTGTGACTTAGCAGAGAGCTTCATATACCTCCATTCTGCCTATCGTCAGCAACCAAGGAATGATTGTGGTGGAATTAGTGGTGTACGTGGCTTTTGCCTTCCCACAAGAAAAAACCTAGTGCTTTCTGCAGCTTCACTTTCTATGAAACTCAGTGGGGCAAGCAGCATTGCATTCACACTTCTGGCAATTACAAGATGAAATCAAAGCTAATCAAAGCACCATGAAGTGAAGCTGCTGACTACAGTTGACTTCTAAGGAGCAGCCTCCTCCACTGGTAGAGAGTGAATAAAAGCAAACTGAACTGATGCTGGCAACAGATAAGGACACCGACAGGCTCCTGTAGGGGAGTGGAAAGGCAAGTTTCTGACTCAGGGCACTGGCAGTACCCACGCACAGCCTAGCTGCTACTTCACTGTAGGCATGGCCTTGGATTGCCCCAGTGCCATCAGGAAAATGAGGAAAAACACTCACATTTGCCTGTTAAGTGTGGCACGTGGCACACGGTGTTGTCCTTCTGATCCCCACACAAATCCCCAGTGCTCCCTCGAGGAGCAAAGCCAGCCCACAGCCTGCCCTGCCTATCACCAAAGGGCTGAACCCACCATTCCCCAGCTTGTGTGCCCCTGCTGTTCCGCAACTGCTTATCGGGCTTTCAAGCAAATGTCTCTCTTCTTCTTCCTTCCCTGCACACCCGTGATGCTGTCCTGCTCCCCTCTCTGTGTCCTCCTTTGCTGTCGTACCCACAAAAACTTAGCAATGACTTCTGCGCTGGAGCTCCTGTAGAGCTGGCAGTCTGCCTCACCTGCCTGCACGTCCATTTGTTGTCTCTGGGCTGGTTTGTGTTTTCCCTTTTATCCTAGAAGCTGGCTGAGGCAGGGATGCTCTCTTTCATCTGCTCTTACGCAGCACCTAATTCTGCGAGGAAACCTGGTCTCATCCTAGGCAATAAGTTCAGAATAACACGATGATGACCTGTTCCAGTTTTGGAAAAGTAGGCTCAAATGAAAAAGAAGATGTGAAGAGCAGTGGCACATAAAACAGGGTATTGGGGGTTGTGCATCAGCATCTGTCCAGCAGCCTGTTGGTGCTTCCCATAGGATAATGTCCATGTCTATATAAAGTGGTCTCAGGCCTCCTGGGCAGTCACCTGCCTGGACAGAGGTGCTGGAGGAGCAGACATCAGAGGACAGCTGGCAAGCAGTAAGTATATGGTATGATGAGTACATCCTACAAGTGCTCAGAAGAGGCATTATTTAAGGTATAAAGTAAGTGAACACAGTGTGCGTGCAAATAATATATGGATGTGCCTAAGTGTACACAGTTGTGTATATATACTTATATACTGTATGCTATGAACATGCACTCATAAACTATAATAGTCTACAAGAATCAGGCAAATTATGTGAAAAGAAAGTTGCTGAATGCTCTGGAAAAATCCCTAACCAGACATTCTCCCAGTGAATGGCCTACGGGGAGGGATGGAAAGCATCCCTATTACTTTAGCATTCAAAACTGATTGCATTGAGTATGCTGCCAGCCCAGGAAAGCTTCTCAGAAGATTTTGTTGTTTCCAACGACTAAACTGCTCATTGCTTGCTCTGATCTCTGTACAGATATGCTCCGTGGTACAGAAAGGAAACTCAGAAAAGAAACTTTGTAACCTAAGACAATCTTTTTTCAAGAGAAACTAATGCAGATGGGTTACTAAATACAGAAGGCGATGCATGTTTCCATAACTTACCAATAAATGACACAGGGAAATAGATTTTCTTCATTTTCTGCCACACAAAAATAAACTGAAACAATAAAGAAGTTCATGTTGGTAACTCTGATGCAGCCACAGGCTCTCCAAAAAACCCAGTTCCATTCTCTGATCACAATTTGCTGTACTGAGAGCACCACAGGGAGCCTTGAGACCTGCAGTCACTGGCAATTGGATATGCAGGCTGCTCTATAGGCTATTGGTGGTGTCTTGCCTTGATTCCCTCGTCTAGTTAGACTTGAGCAAGGCATTTGACATGGTCCCACACCATATTCTTATCTCTAAATTGGAGAGTTATGGATTTGAAGGCTGGACTATTCAGTGGATGAAGAACTGGTTGGATTGACGCAGCCAGAGAGTTGTGGTTGACATCTCTATGTTCAGGTGGAGGCTGGTCACAGGTGATGTCCCCCAGGGGTTCGTAATAGGCCCAGTCCTCTTCTGCATCTTTATCAGTGACACAGACAGTGGGATTGAGTGCACCCTCAGCAAGTTTGCTGATGACACCAAGCTGAGCGGTGCAGTTTGTACAATAGAAGAAAGGGATACTATTTGAAAAGTGTTCCCATGTGAACCTGATGAGATTCAACAAGGCCAAGTGCAAGGTGCTGCACTTGGGTTGGAGCAATCCCAGATGCGTACACAGACTGGGAGAAGAACTCATTGAGAGCAGCCCAGCAGAGAAGGACTTGGGGATTCTGTTGGATGAAAAGCTCGACATAAGCTAGCAGTGTGCGCTTGCAGCTCGGAAGGACAACAGTATCATGGGCTGCATCACAAGAAAGGTGGCCAGCAGGAAGAGGGAGGTGATTGTCCCTGTCTGCTCTGTCCTCATGAGGTCCCATCTGGAGCACTCTGTCCAGACCTGGAGCCCCCAGCATAAGAGGGATGTGGGGCTGTTGGAGTGGGTCCAGAGGAAGACCACAAAAATGATTAGAGGGCTGAAGTACCCCTCTTATGAAGAAGAGTTGAGGGAGCTGGAGAAGAGAAGGGTCCAGGGAGAGCAGCCTTCAAGTACTTAAAGAAAACTTATAAACAGGAGAGAGACTTAAGTTTTTACATGATCTACTAATGATAGGACAAGGAGGAACTATTTAAAACTAAAAGAGGGGAGATTTAGGTTAGATGTTAGGAGGAAATTCTTTCCCCAGCAGGCAGTGAGGCGCTGGCACAGCTGCCCAGAGAAGCTGTGGTGCCCCATCCCTGGAGGTGCTCAAGGCCAGGTTGGATGGGGCCCTGGGCAGCCTGAGCTGGTAGGGGCAGCCCTGCCCATGGCAGGGGTTGAGGCAGCATGGGCTTTGAGCTCCCTTCCAACCCAAACCATTCTGTGCTTCTATGATTCTATGCTTCTATGAAAACCCTAGTCTCTCAGCTTGCTAGCATATGAATATTTAAAAAGTTTAGACCGAGCTATGCAGGAAGATTTTGTGAAGGTTTTACACTTAGGAGATGAAGAAATATCACAGATGTTCCCAAGGACAGGGCAGCAGGATAGGCTGGGGTACACAATCCCAGAAAACATGCTGCCCAAGGGGAGGGGGAGAGAGCAGGCACATCACAAGATAAGAGGTCAGGAGTGGCCTTGGCGGGGAATGAGATGCATGGTCCCTACCAGGAGTGGGGCTCTAGCAAGGGACTGGTACTGCAAAACTTCTGATGCTGGAAAGGAGAAGGGAGAGAGGAGCTGAAGGATCCCAGAGTTTGGGCCAAAGCAAGATGGGCTGCAGTAGAGCTGGAAGTAAAAAGACACAGGATCATTTCTGCTGCAGAGAAGAAAAAACACAGGCAGAGAGTCACAGCAGAGAGTGTGAGGTGACTTCAGGCAGTATCGCCTGCCAGTGGGCTCTCCAACTTCCTCCCTGCGCCACTGCGATTGACGTTAGTTCTTGCCAAAACCATTTTTATCTTTTTGTTTCATTTCACGCTTCTCACAAGCAAAGTTTCGAAAATACCGATACAGCAAGGCCATGTGCTGTACCCTTCACCTTTCTTCTACTTGATTTTTCGTTTGCAAATCCTCTGGGGTGCTCTCCTGAACGTTTGTACAACTCCCAACACAGCAGGCTCAGCTGTGGAGCATGAGAGTGAAACAAAAAGTGTGAAGTCATAGGGAAAACTGTGAGATTCAGAAGTTAGGTAGGCAGTATTTAAAATTAATGTGCTACCCACGTTTTTATTATCTTTGTTTTTTTGGAATAAAGCGTGTTGACATTTTATTCCCCTGAAATCAGGCAAGCCCAGTTTTTATCAAATTAAAAAGAATAAGTTGTGGGAATTATGTGACTGATGTTGATAAGAATGCTGGTCCAGCAGTAGTAAAGAAGCGTGTCCCTAGATATCTTTCGGGACAAAGAGCACTCTGATAGTACTCATGAACTTTACGCAATACTCAAGACAAGTACAATCCTGGTTACAAAAAGAAACCCCCTTTTCTGTTGAACTGAGCATTGTGATCAGGGATAAAGAACTGAAATTGATTTATGTTAGCACGTGGCTGATCCTTAAGCAGAGACATCCCGAATCTGAGAGTACCTAAGCCCAGGGAAAGCCTCAGCTCCCTGCAGTAGGACAGCTCATGTCCACCACCTTTGCAACCTATGCACCCATGAGCTTGCACCACTGCAGCTCATGCAGCCGGCTGACAGCCTTACAGCAGGAGTGCCGGATCGTGCAGGCATGAGCAGCATCACGTCCACACACATGCACAGCATCAGGGCCAAGGCGCTGCACGCAAACCACAGCCTCGTGTACACGCAGAGCTGGTGCTGGTCTGTGCTTCTCAACAGCAACCTGAGGGAGCCGCCTGACCCTTCGGATGAAGCAGCCCCTTGAGCCATACAGAGAGAGGGGAAAAACAAGCGAGAAACTGAAAAAAAAAAAAAAAAAAAAGTGACAGAATTGAACAGCAAAGAAACAGCAGAGCCAAAAAGCGCGAAACAGGAAAGCGGCAGTGACACTCGGGCTTTTTTTGTGTGTGTGTGTCCCCCGCCCCCCCAGCAGGGACGGAACTGCTGCAAGCGTAGCACAGGCTGTTATCAGCCCCGCGCAGGGGCTGCGGTTTGCTCGCTCTCGCAACCCTCATGCAACCGTCGCTTGTTTTCCGACAAACAGGATGCCTCCATTTCGCCTGGCAGCTTCCCCGTGCTTCGAGGCGAGGGGCAGCCCCGTGCTGTCCCCGGGGGGAGGACTCAGGTGCACCCCAGTAGGGCAGGGGGAGAGCACAGAGCTATCTCCTTCCTGCAGCCCCTGCTAATGGCAAAACAAGAGGCATGTGGTGTGGGCTTGGCTGAACTGGAGAGGGAAGTCTGAGCTTCCATCTTGCTCACTTTTTTATTATTTCACCAAAAAGCAGTTATTACAGTAATGCTTATGAAATGTTTCAGCACATCCAAGCTTCTTGCCTCCTCCCAGCCCATCTCCCATTGTGTAGTGGCTACAGGGAGGGGGATAATGCTGTATCTTTGCTGTGCTGTGTCCCCCACAGTCAGGATCGTGGGTGTGGGGCACAACCATTTAGATGGAGATGCAATCAGAGGAGCAACAATCTCCTTTCAGGTGGTTGTAAAGAGTGATAAGGTCTTCCCTGAGCCTCCTCTTCTCCACATTGAGCAAATCTAGTTCCTTTAGCCACTTCCCATCAGACTTGTGCTTCAGACCCATCACAGCTTTGTTGTCCCCTGGACATGCTCCAGGGCCTCTATGTCTTTCTTGTAGTGAGGGGACCAACACTGGACAGAAGTTAGATGCAGGAAAAGCAAAACCCTCTCTGTTCTGGTAATTGCTTGGCTGAAGGTGAGCCTCTGGCAGCAGAGCTGGAGCCCACACCAACAGCAGCACAAACTTACTGATGCATCATTTCTCCACACATCTCCCAGGACAGCAACCTCCAGCTTTGCTGCATGCCTGGAGATTCCTGGGCAGTCTCCAAGCTGTGCAGTCTCCAACTGGGGTGGCCAAGCTGAGCTCCTGCCCTCCCCGCTCTGCAGGCGCAGGAGGCACTGAGCACCACTGACTGCCAGGATGGTGCTAAGCCACTATGGAGAAACCCTGAACCCGCTGCTTTTCCTGGAGTTGAGATTCTGATGAGCTGAACAAACGTTGTGTCACAAACAGTTTCTCAGCTAATCTTATTTCTTTTTCTGTTCCCGAGTTGCCCACAAACAGCTCATAACACGTTCAAGTTAGCCTGCTGCTCAAAAAGTCATCGGAAAACTTTTTTTTCCTGGATTTTCTTCATGGTTTGCTATTTGAGCTGGATGGCCCAGTTGTGGCTAGAGACGTACGGTAACTGTGCCCTGAGAGAATGAGCACAATGCTAAGGCATCTTTCTGACAAAAACATCTGCCTAGCCAAATTTACAATTCCAAGTGAACAGGAGATCATGTTGTGCAGTCTGGCTCAGAACTGTAAGACAAAAAAAAAAAAAAAAAGAGGTTCTGCTTCCACTTCTCTCCCCGACTTCTGATATGATCACTTTTCATGGTTCTTCATCCATAAAAATGAGGATTGTGCGCTTCCCAGAGCTGTTTAAGCAGTTTCTGAAGATGACTGTATTTGATTACTGCCTGTATATCACTTTGGCCCAGTGTATGTCAAACGGAACTGCAAAGCTTTTATCAGCCTGCTTTTCTGTGGAGACAGAGCTTATGTGATAGCTCCCACTCCCTCTGTGCTTCCGCTAACTTTTCTGGCTGTGGGCCAACTTCAACTAAATTCCATACAGTAGAAGTGGCCTTAAGTTCCTACAGCTCTCCTGAAACACGGCAATAGCGAAGGTTGGTGTTCCCAGATCCCAAGCACTCACTCATCCAAGAGAGATTTTAGAGATTCCTCAAAAAGAGAAAAACCGTGGATCAGATTAAAGCCTTATCAGGTATCAGAAAACATGGCCACAAGACCCATGTCTATAGGAAACCAGTCACCAGCTCTGCCTAGGATAGCATGTCTTGTCTTTTTAAAGGCAACAAACGAGACTTTCCTTGAAAGAGCACAACAAATTATGAGACATTTTCCACAACCTGACTGTGGAGAGCATGAACAACCTGATGAGAGCATTTGGATTTAATAGAGTTAACATACACAGCAGAGTTACCTTGCTGTTTGAGGCAGATCCCTATCCATCTTATCCTAAGTGCTGCCCCAGCAATTCAGTCACAAGAACATTAATGATGTCACTGATCACATCATTAGCATCTGCCATGGCTGGGGGCAGCCTCAGTATGCTCCAATTCAAGTTATCTCCCAAGTAACAACACTACAAAAGGCCCATACTAGCAGCCTGAAGTCAAATGGGGTGAGGCACAGTGACAAGAGGTCCAACATGAATATTCACACAGAAAGCAGCTGCTGATGTCACAAGGGCTTTCTGTTTGGGTGCACTGATGTCCCCTGCAGAATGCAAGCCAGCATGATTTTTGGTCTACATACTTCATGTAAGGCACACTGAAAGGTGATTCTGAAGTAAGACAGAAGAAAAAAAAGAAAGATAGAAATAGAAATCCCACAGGTATTAAGTATTTGAACAAGCCTTTTAACTTAATATTTTCATTGCTGTTTATCCACCATGGTGTATCAGAATCCTGGCACAAGCTGCCTACCAAGTTTCACATTTACTAGTATCTGCTGAATGTGAAAATGTAAAAGGCTCTGAGACTACTCTAGAAATACTTCTTCCCACATTTCTTCTTGCTCTCATGCCCGAAACCCACCTTCCAGCTTTGCACTGATTTTGTGGCATTATTTAAACTAAACCTGTAGGCTAAATCTCAAGAGGCCTTCTGGAAGAGCTTGGTATGAGAATGAGACAAAGATGCAAGAACCCACTGATACACAAACCCAGCGATCCCATGGGCACCCGGTGCAACAAACTAAACTTCAGATTTCAGAAGAAAATCCAGAAACTTTTATGTGTATTCACTATGCACGCATAAAGGATGAAATACACAATTTGTTGTCCCAGGACCATCCACAGCAGCAACCAAAAGCAGCCAGCTCCTCTGTCCCTTTCTGTCCTGTATCTGTAGGGAAGGGCTGATCAAAGGGGGCCGGTACCAGGTGTGAGAGACAGAGCAGGCTGGCTTCTGGCCACCTGTATCCATCTAGTTCCAACCAACACAGAAAGCTACCAGGGAAGAAAAGGTTGATGATTTAATAAGCAGGTAGGGTAGAGATATGAACAATGGGAGACTTAGTTCAAACATTCTGCTTCTGAAAAAATGAACAAATGCCAGTGGAGCACAAGCTGTGGGAGTGACTGATAGTGCATTATTCATTTTGGGGCTGGCTAGCAGAGGCAGCTCAGCACCTGGGGCTCAGATGTCAGCAGCTGGGGCTGTCAGCTCTGTCATCCACCGATCCCCTGAAATCATACTAGCTACAACTGCTTGCAGTATGCAAACTGGAAAACACAATTCCCAGTGGAAATAGCCCTAAAACCCAGAGGTTTGCTGGGGAGAAGGTTTGCTGATACAAGGGATTCTACTGCACAATAAAACATTTCTTCCCCTCCTTAGAATCACAGAATCATTAAGGGTAGAAAAGACCACTAAGATCATCAAGTCCAACCATCAGCCCATCAACCCATTTTTTCTCCATTCTGACTTTCTCACCCTCTCTTCTGTACTGGCTTCTGTTCAGTGTTTGCTATGGTTTTTAGTTTTCATTTTGTTTTTCTTTTTTTTTGTATTTATACTCCTTGGCAATCAAATACATGATCCAACTTTTTTTCCTCCTCCGTTTTGCGATAACTGAAGACATTTTGGTGTCCATATGCCAAAAGGAAGGCTAGGAGCAGTGTTAGCAAAGTAAGTCATGCACTAGAAATGTTTGGGTTAATGTGCTCATAGTGAATGTTGCAAACAGCAGCATTTTATAAAAACCTCAATGACAAGGTAGCTTGTTTTCTCACCAAAGAGAAATAAGAGAGGGAAACTATGCTACAGCCAATTATCTCCTAAAATAGGACAGCTAATGCTTTTATATAAGTTATTTTCCTAAATCTGATTTCAATCCCTCTTTGAACAGCAGTTTTCAAATAAGGCATTCTTTAATGCCATAGGAAGAAAAAATCCATCAAGGCCTTGCAAAAAGAAGAGCTCAGACCTGAACATGCTAAGGTTTCAAAGCAGAAAGGAACTAAGGAAAGAAACTCAGCTGTCTTGGCTGCCCCATCAGAAGCAGTGTTACTCCTGTAAGGCATTTGGGATATAAAGGACTGGTCATTAACAGGGCTGAGAAAGACTTGCTGGAGAAATAAGCAAAGGCTCAGTGAGAAATTGTCTGATGGGAAGAAAATAATTCACAAACTTAGGATGAAATTGGTGCTTAAAAACTGTTTACCGTCATTCTTTACTTTTCCCATTAAAACATGAGCCTAAGTCACCCTTACTCATATAGGTGCCTGTCTGATGACATAACTTCAACCCACAGGGGAGCCACAAAACCCACTTTATATTGGTACAGGTCTGGTTATAGCAGGGCACCATTCCAAATGGAAAGAGACTTAGGTATAAAAGTGTTGATGCTGGCAAAGTTGATCTCTATGTACTACAGAAAGGAGCACTTCAGGACTACTGGAGCTTTGCTGTTACATAGTGTAAAACAGATGGACTTGAAAATATCAGTACAAATAATACCACCCTTCAAAAGTAGTACTTGAAATTGTTTGGACTGTGTAGGAAACTGTAAAAAAAAATGACCTTTTCTTTTGCAATCCCTATTAAAATAAAACACAGCAATAAAAGTTCTGACTGTTACAATAAAACGTCAGTGGTTTATTTCAGCACTTCGAAGCTTAAGAGGTTTACTCTATCATTTTTTCCTTTCATCCAGGCAAGTAATTCCTTAGGTTCCACAACAGCGCAACACATTGCAGTCAAAACAGCGCATTTCATTGAGGAAAGCAAATTTTATCCAGCGCAGGCAAGTACAGGCAGAATAATCTTGTGTTTGTGTGAAAGATCTGAGTCTTGTGATCCATCTGCAGATGCTACCAGCTTGTTGGAGGACCCCACACGAATACAGCATGATCTCCACAGCAGATGGACAAAGTAGCAGTGAATTTCTTTGCAAAGTGCGTGGTGCATGTGCAATTAAACTGCCCTGTATTGCAACAACTGATTCACTGACCCCCATGCAAATGAGATTAACAAAGTCTTAACTTGAATGTACCTTCTAGCCATGAATTCTGTTACACCCAGCCCATGCAAAACCCCGAGCTCATTTACACATAGGTCCTGAAAAACAGAAGCATTTTACAGAAGTCTGATATTATCTAGTAACCGTGTTGTAAAATAAATTGTACTTCCTACTAACTGGTTGCAGTATGCTCTCTTGTATCAGCACCCTGCAAAAAATGATGTGCAATGCTGACAAACGATCAGCAGCCACGGTGGCTGACTGACCACATAGGTGAGACCTCCTCCTCACTACCTGCTATGGAAAAAGGATTTTCAGGGTTGCTTTCCCAAGCTGTGGCTACACATGTAAGTCCTGTCCCACTAGAGTGCTTCTCTCAGAGGCTCTCCTTACTTCAAGAGGGAATGCACTGCCTATCCATTCTTATACCCCTGCCACACATGCTGTGTGCAAACCAACAGCCACCAACCAGAAAAAGACTCCCAGCTGTCACAGAGTTCCTTCCACAGCCACACATAATAGGCCATAAACCATTTTTACACACCAATATTTCCAAGGTAAAAAGAGACAAAAACTTTCTGTAGTTACAGTTCTGCTAAGTGGAGTCATATGAATTAACCTCAAAGCAATGTTTAATTTAGCCCCTAGGTCAGCACTGGCATTCAGAGTTCACCTCCTGTCTTATTCATGACTTCATTCTTGTATTAGTCTTTGCTCTTGGGGAGACAGACCCAGCCCTTCACAGCTGGTGGCCATTTTGTCACTGCCACTGCTACAGGGAGGAAGCAGGATGTTATCCCAAGCGCTGTTTTTTGCTCCTGGCCATGCCCTATAGAGACGGGTGGAAGCGCAGCTGCAGGCAAGTGGGAGTAAAGCGGTGCTGCCCTGAACCTCTCCACGTGGCTAATAACAGTAGTGACAACTGGAGGTGCACCTGCCTCCCCCGCACACCAGCACTGAGCACACCTACACATCCGAGGGTTTGCTGGCGGTGACTTGCATCTGTTGGTGTCACCGCATGAGATGGAGGGAAGCTTTCATTTCGCTGTGCCAGACTGCCTTCCACTACCTTTTGGTACCACAGCACGTACATAAAGAGTGCTGACAGGCAAGGAGGCTCATCTGTCCCCTGTGCAGCCTGTGATGCCCTGTTCCAGCTGCCTGGCTTGCTCACAGTGCATGCATTTGCTGAAGGTGAGGACAATGCAGGGTGCTTCAACAGTGGTGACTGAGCTCTGCATCCCTCAGTGCTTGTTCAAGGCTTCTGGGATATTCCCACTCAGCATGATGCAGGTGAATGCCACAAGCCAGCTTGAAAAGGCTCTTACAAGAGCTGCATGCAGGGCTGGGGAAGTGCAAGACTTTTGTCAGAAGGGATATGGATGCTCATCTGTGCTCCTTCACCCCCAACATTCAAATGTTTCACAAATGGGCATCTCTCTTGTTTGAATGCCAAAAAAGGCATTTTATAGGCATTCCAGTGCCTCCCGATAGCACTGGTTTGACAAGGATTGCAAGATTTTCCCTTAGTACAGCTGAGTGAAATGTTTATAGCAAATCACATCCAAACCATCAGGTTGCGAGTTCCCTCATGCTGCACTGATGGAAAAGATTTGTATGAGTGTTCAGATTTTCAGCTGGCAGCCAAAACTCTACCAAAGGGCAGCTTCCTATCATGTCTCAGTATCACAGCTTCAGCGTGAAACCAGCCAACAGAAAGCACTCTGCAAGAGCAAATACTCGGAAGGCAAAAGAAAAAGCCCCTAGCCCCTGATTTGAGCTGCTTTTGGGTTCACTGGAATCAGAAACTCAAAACAAAAATTGCAGGCTGAAAAGCCCAGACAGATCAAAGGCGGAGAAAATGTTCTCACAGATCTTTGTGAAGTGAAACTACCCAATTTCACAGAGTTTCACTTGCAAGCAGAAGTGGTGAGCCCTGCGGACAGCATTAAGGATGAATTGGAAACACTACCAGGTATTGCCTACTGGCTCTCTCTGCTGCTCTGCTTTCACAGCCAGGTCTTCTATGCCCTTTCTTTTCTTCCCTAGTTTAAATTGTCTGGACACATTTTTACAGACAATTCAGCATTTCAGACTAAGGTGTATCTTGGTCACTCATGCCTTACTGTCTGCTGGGACCTAAGAGGAAGAAAATTGAAAATTGATTGCATTGTCAATCCATGTTTTTAATTTCTAGCCTTGTTTCCACTGGCAGCAAGAATAATATGCCCTGCAGGCAGTGTCACTGTGAATATGTCAGTGCTTTCATGGACTTCGCCAAGTTATTGCAGACCTTTATAGGTGCTCCGCTGCTTTAAACTTCAGCACAGTGGTCACCCAGCCCAGTTCATCAATACACTTCATGGAGGAGATATCCAGACTGCTTTTCTATTAGTTGGGAAGCTGATTCAAGTTTATACATATATTATCCATTCTCATAAGATGACAGAGGAGGTAACAAAGGTACTGTAATATTTTCTTATCCCTCTCTCAGACCAGTGAGTCACCTAGCCTGTGTCCTGTCTCTCCCCTCAGCCAGTACCAGATGTTTTGGAGGAAGCCACAATTCATTTTGCAGATGACAGACCAGCTTACATGGCAAGCTTTTTCTTCAAGCTTTAGCAGAGAATGGTTTGTGCTCTGAAATACGGCAGTGAGAGATGAAGGCAGAAATTAACCTTTCAAAAGCTTCTTTCCTTTTTACCTGGCTGGTACATATCAAGAAACTGTTATCTGTTTTAAAGACTTGGCTCATTTATGGATCCCGATCAACTCCTGGTTTTAATGTCATTGCACAACAATGATTTCTAGGCTGTAATCATCCACCATTTAAAAAAAATTCTACCCTACATTGCTCCATTGACTGAGCACAGAGAAAGGAACAGGTGAGCTGGCTGCCACAGTTGTTTTAGGAAAAAAAAAATTGGAAAATAAACCAACAAACAAAACAACAACAGAGTAAAGACATATTTGCACACTGCAATCTGCAAAAGTACAGAACATGTCAGCATCACATCCCTGGTGCAAACTTTCTTGAGCTCTCTCAAGTCATGGTGCCATACCTTTCCCACCTGTTCGCACAAGCATTTGACAGAGGTCTTACTAGCTATGTGGGGCATGTGCCAGGGCTGCTTTCAGTGTACAAGCCCTTGTCACTTGTAGGAGGAAGACAGATTTCCATACCTTGTCACAGGGGTGAGCAACCTCATGTTATCCCTTAAGGAGGCACCATAGCTGGCAGCTTCTGCGAGAGCACATGCAAGAGGCAATTCCCTTTGCTCTTGAACCTGCTCTGCATCTCACTTCTGTGCTCCACAACCACATGAGAGGACCTGGTCTCAACATCCTGCCCAGACCTCAGGCAGCACCTCCAGGAGTGCAGCTGCTGGGACCAGCAGGGTCCTGCTGGGTGTAGTGGAGTCACACAGTGGAGTGTTTCTTCTGTTGGTGGAAAAAGATCACAATTGGGCATGCCAATCCCGGGCATCTGCAAGCCAACTCTAATCCTGAGTTCATGCTGAGAATGACATCACAGTCCATCACTAAGCTGAGTGTGATTGGTTAAACACAAGGTTCAGTATCTTGGCCTTAGATAAAATCTCTTGATCTTACCGAAGCAATGTATTTATCTCTGTCAGGTACTTCACCCCACCACGTGCTTGACAGGAATTCCTGTGTTTGGGTCTCTCAGTGCTTCTCAAGGCTTTTGAGTGAAAAAGTCTCAGAGAAGGCTGTGTAAATCTGACAACATTCATGTTTTTTCTTCCAGTAAGCCGAGGTTTTTATGAGCTTTAGTTCAATTTCCCATTCACAAGGCGCAGTTAGTATTTTATAGTGCTGACACAAATTGACTCTATGCAACAGTTCAGGCAGTCTGCAAATGGATTGGAAAAGCTCCCTCTCTACACAGTCACAACCTAGACTATGCTGTTGCTAAAAGAGCCATTTCTTTTCCTGGGTGAGGGAAAAAAAGCCTTTCCTAGCATGGTGCTGCTGAGTACCGTGCATCTCCCAGAAGAACATGTTTTTCACAGAGCTGGATCTAGCATGATTACTTCTGCCAATGTCACACACCTAGACCTGGCGACACAAGTTGTACTTGCAGAAGATGTCTTTCTGCAGTGCTTGATGTCCCACTAGGACCACACAAAAGCTGACAATGGAAACACTCATCATAGAGGTGGATGCTTGCTTTGATTTCAGCTTGGGGCTGTACACCCTGCTGAAGGATCACAGAGACAGAGGGAGTTCTCTAGAGGAATGAAGCCAACCCTAGGTGGGAAGAGCAGTCACACTGTCCTGCCCTCCACCAGCACCCTCTGTGGATAAGCACCAATTCTAGGAAGGTTACCTATGCTGAGAGCGTGAACCTGCAGAGCCAGACCTGAACAGCAGGGAGCTTCTGGACAGCTCATTTTCCTAACTCACAGATAGTGCTAGGGGCTTTGGGAACAACCTACCTTCATAAATCCTATCATAAAACAAGTCAGAGCAACCAAAAGGCAATGAGAAACAATGCAATTGTATACCAGTATCCACAGAACCAGGCACAGAAGCCCTTCCAAGCAGGAGGAGCTTCTTGCAATGTTTTTATTTAGCATGTACAAACGAGGAGACCCACGATGGCTGGTCACTACAGTGTTAAAACTAAGAATAAAGCACACATGGTGTGTTTTTCCATGCCGTAAAAGTGCTCTGCTGGAGTTTATTTCCATTTGATAAGAAACCAAGAAAATGTTGCACCACAAAGCTTCACTGCCTTGATCAATCAACAAAAAATACTACAAAGGCAAAACCAGGAGCAACCTTATTTGCATACTGAAATAATTAGACTTTGTAGCAAAAGGGAAAATGAGGAAAGTGCCTTCCTGGAAAATATTATGCTTCATAATATTTAGAACCCCATAAAAACCAAAAACCAATGTTTTTCGTAAAAGGACTAATTATGCTGTCTTCTTTTGCAGGCAAAATTGTTAGGAAACCTTACAGAACAGCCTAATGCCCCTAAGAAAAACAAAGACATTATGAGGTTAGTGGTATCATGTAATTATCTAGGCCTCTTTTAGAAACAAAACATGCACTCTTTAACACCAGACTCTCCAATGGGTCTTGTTTTGGTCCTCCTACCCAAAAGATACCATTTCTGTGACCCAGTCCATACACACGAAATCACACCCAGCCCCTAATAAAGCCAGCAAATCTGTCCTCGTCCTACAAACCATGCTTGTATACGAGTTGAAATGGCAGCCTTGCTGATATGAACCCGGGTTTGAGAAAGGGAAGGAGTGATGTTTTATTGAGGGCTGTACCACAACAACAAAACAACCATAAAAAGGCTCTCATTTTGTACTTCTAACACGCAACCCAGGCCATAAACTGAAAGAGCCATTAGGAAAATGAGGCCATCATTAAAAGCAGAGCTGGTAAACATGTAAATGCGTTCAGCACGCAGAGCACATCACTGGAGGTTTCAGTGCAATCCTCATTTCTTTACCTAGTGGCAGAAGCAAGGACCTGGTGTGGTGTGATAGAAAGAGGGCCATATCCTTTGTGGTGTACCACATTCAATTAATATGTCAGGCTTTCTATGTCTATCATTGCTCACAGGGGCTGGAACAATTGTTCTGCTTCCCCATTCCCTTTCTTTTTTCCCAATTTTCACATAGTACCACGCTAAAAAAAAAGTAATGGATTTCCTTTTCAGAGAACTGCATGGGCTGATAAAGTGAAATCCATGGCAGAATGCAAGTCACTTTTCCCTTTACTTCATAATTTCAGTTAAGGGCGAAAGTGCAATAAATTTTGGCGGGAAAAAAAGAAGCGATGGTTTGGGACATTTCTAATGGCCAGTCTGTGTAAACACTGTTGAGAAATATGGCTGAGAACAATCCGCCCTGGGGATGATTATTTTTCTTGCTCTGAGACCCGAGCATTGCTCTTGTTGTCCCTAGAATTTTGAAATTGTCTGAAGTTCATCTGAGCAAAGACAGGAACAGAAAAGGAACGTTGCAGCTTTCCATGTTAAAACGCAATATTCTTTCACAATGATGAGGCATTTGCTTTATAACCCAACCAAAGCGCTCTTGCCCAAGCTCTTCCTGCACTGAACAGCTGCAGTTTCACCTCGCTTGTGCTGGATACCTACCAGGATCTGTAACTTTAAGTATCTAATATAATGGGGACCTTGTCCATGAAGGAGTACAAATTACTGCATTGTTAACAATAAGAGTGCAAGCAGTACTGAAAAAGATAATAATGCCTATAGTGAAGCACTGAGGTAATCCACTGGCTGGATTAACCAGCCTTAGCAAACCTAGACAAGAAAGAATCAGCCCTTGGTCCCCATGCAGTTGCTCCCTTGCACTTTAAGGGGCTCCTACCTTCAGGATGGCCTCAACTGTCCCCAGCCCATCCCATGGGCTGGCTGTACTGGCATGTTGCAAGTGCTGCCCCATGAGGCTTGCTATTTTTTATTTTATCAGAAGGACAGAATTTCCTCAAGAAGTCTTCCTGTACTACAGATTAAACAGCAAACAGTTGGGTGACTTAAAAAAAAAACAACAAAAAAAACCCAAAACCAAAACAAAACCAATAACAACAACAACAAAAAAAGGCTGTCAAAATTCAGGAAGATCTTTCTTGCTATTCTAACAGTATTGCTTTCTTTGCTTGGAAGCAGAGCTGGCAAAACATTAGCACGGTGAGTGCTGGGAGCAGACAGCTGCCTCCTGCCAAGCCTCCGGCATCTCCCCTAGCAGGCTGGGTGATGCTGTAATCCAGGATGCTGTGAGCTTGCCTGACTCGCACAGCTCACTGCGTTCAGCTCCCCGCTGGCGCCAGGAAAGAGAGACGCAGAAAAACTTTCATCACAGGAGGGGGACAAAAAGAAGAAAAGAAAACAAAGAGAGATGGTGGGCGCTTTGGCACCCTGCCCTCATCCCACGGCGGTTGTTGGGAGCAGCTCAGGGATCACAGAGTTGCTGTGACACAGCAGCAGGGGCGAGCCTTCCGCATTCCCAACTTGCATATTAATAGGAATAACGCGTGACTCACGCTGACAGCAGCAGCAAGGCCGGGAAGCTGTAGTCTGCAGTTATAAAGAGCTACACAGCGCTGCTGTATCTTGGCGTGCTGGCCAAGTCTGATGAGCCGTCTGCACGCTGTCATCCGGCAGGCACGGCACTGCAGAAGGGGCTCGGATACTCAGAGGGTGTGCATGGAAGGGGAAAAGTTCAGCTGCATCATGTGCTATTTGGGAAGGCAGTTACAAGAAAGTGAACAAGTTTCTCGTGCCAGTCCCGGGCTCACTCGAATGAATAACCCATGAGTGAGCAAGCCTCTGAATACGCTCAGTCACAGTGAAACAAGTCAGATTGCCGGGGGCTGCACTCCAATCCCCTCCCCAGCCCTTACAGGACTACTTCATTTCTCTAGGATTGGTTGCAGCCAATAATTCACAGTCATCAGAGACCTGCGTGGCATCAACAGAAACCCTGAATTTACCCTCATTGCTTCTCCGGAGCCATGTGAGTTGCAGCCAACTTTAAGCAGGTTTCTGAGCTTTCCCGGCTTCTCCCCAGTGAATGTGCCTTCACCCAGGCTGACAGCACAGTGTAAGTGAGCCAGCATCACGCTCTGCTGGCTGCCGGCACGAGCCTGCTGCTCGCTCGCGGGGGTGCAGCCTGTAATGGGTGTCGTATGCAGCTGGCTGTCATTTTTCACGGCAGTAGCTCAAAAAGTCATAATTCTGCCAAAAGGAATCAAAAGGGGCTTGTGCTACTGCTATTGTATCTGCTTTAATTCATGTGAGCTCCTCGAACAGACTTTGATTTATGAAGAGAAAATTCACAAGCATGCGATGCCTGTTTGAACAGCTTAAACGAGCCCGTGTTATAATCTCCTTAATGGATGGTAAGTAATAAGGTGATATTCCTACAAGTTCATATACTAGCTTGGACAAGAACGCCTTGAAGAAAATTGAAGTAGGAAAAAGCATGTACTACAAGAAAGTCCTCAAATTCTCTCTAGACATGCATTTGCTTATGTATGGGATAGTGAAAAGAATATTTAGAAAGTATGAATGGCACTTACCTCTCAAGAAGTGCTGGTAAGAAGGAAGTGAATCAAATACGCTGTTTGAAGCCATTGTTTCCTCTTTAAAACTCACTTTCTCTTTACAGTGAAGGAATATATGATTTCTTCTACCTTGGGAAGTGAAAAAGTAAAAAGAACGGTCATTGTTACCACCCTCTTCCCAGCCATCACTCTGCTTTATCCCAGTGCCTCTTGAGTAACCCAAAGCAAATAATAAGGTTCTTTTTCTAAAAGAACTCCGAAATTGTTTCTTAAAAAGAAAAAAAAAATAGCGGATCGGTTGTGGTTGATGATGCTTACCACTCTACGAAACTGTGGTTTGCAGTCAAAGCGATTTGCCCTGCCTGCTGACCAATATCCCGGACCCGCTCTTGTGTGACTGCCTCTGTACCCAACTTGTGGTTCTGTGGTTGTTTATGAGGCCCAAAGAAGTGTTTCACACAACCAAAATTACAAATTTAACTGTTCCCCTTTCCATAACCTGCCTCCATTGGTCCCTTTGAGTCATGTGACCTAAGTGATGTCAACTTTCTTTCTTTCTTTTTTTTTTTTTAACTTTCTGAAGTCATGCCCTACCCACTCCACCTGCCCTCCCCGGGGCTGAGCGAGGCAGCCATGGAGGTTGCTGAGGGAGGGAAAAGAGAAATGACTCACCGGCCCGTGTGCAGCAGGCGGGCGTGCTGAGCTGGTGCAATGCTGCTTATTTTGTTGTTTGTGGTTTTTGGAACTACTGATTATTTTGATAGGGATTTCATTGCTGCTTATTCAATAGTAATTCAAAGCTGGGTATTAATTGGCTGCTGGGACAGGATGTGTAAATCATCCTGTATAACGTTAGGAATCAACTGTAGGGAAGACCACTGGCTGGGGAAAGTACACTGCAGAGAGGTGTGAGAGAGAGAGTAGACAGAAAGAGAGGGAAAAAAGAGAGGAAGGAAGGTAGGAAGGAAGGAAGGGAGAGAGAGAGGGGGAGAGAGAGAGAGAAAGAAAGGAAAAGAAAGGAAAGAAAGGAAGGAAGGAAGAAAGAAAGAAAGAGAAAAAGAAAGAAAGAAAGAAAGAGAAAAAGAAAGAAAGAAAGATAGAAGAAAGAAAGAAAGAAAGAAAGAAAGAAAGAAAGAAAGAAAAAGAAAGAAAGAAAGAAAGAAAGAAAGAAAGAAAGAAAGAAAGAAAGAAAGAAAGAAAGAAAGAAAGAAAAGAAAGAAAGAAAGAGAAAGAAAAAAAGAGAAGGAAGGAAGGAAGGAAGGAAGGAAGGAAGGAAGGAAGGGAAGGAAGGAAGGAAAGGAAGGAAAGGAAGAAAGAAAGAAAGGAAAGAAAGGAAGAAAGGAAGGAAGGAAGGAAGGAAGAAAGTAGGAAAGAAAGAAAGAGAAGAAAAGAGAAAAAGAAAAGAAAAGAAAAGAAAAGAAAAGAAAAGAAAAGAAAAGAAAAGAAAAGAAAAGAAAAGAAAAGAAAAGAAAAGAAAAGAAAAGAAAAGAAAAGAAAAGAAAAGAGGAAGGAAGGAAGGAAGGAAGGAAGAGTAAAGAGGAGATCAGAGGAGAGGAGAAGAGAGAAAAAATAAGCTGTTGAGAAAGATAAAAAAGCATCATTTTGAACCTCTGTGATGGTAATTTCTGAGGGAGTGCCTGAAGAACACAAGTATCTGTGAACTCACAAGACAGCTCTGTAGATTTCCCATAAGTTCAAGTACAGCAGTCCCTGTTCAGCACAATGCCTACTCTTGTCAGAGGGATCCTTACCCAAGAGAAAAACTGAGTAAAGTGCTCAGGATGTAGCTCAGCAATGCTACAGTAATAGCAAAAATACTGGTAGGTGGAGCACTGCAGTAATGCACAGTGCATAATCCATGCAGGTTGCTCCTGGGGTGTGTATGCCATGGGTCCCGTATTTGGGACCAATGAGCCCTTGGAAAAATTAGGCACGTCATGCATTGCTTCCACTTATTGCAACTTTGGAAGTTGAATTCCTGACTTGCATTTCTAGTGCGAGTGCAGTCTACACCCTGGCTTCCTCTAGGGTGAGTGGGGGAGCTGTGTGTGCATGGGAGACAAGTTTTCCACAGAAGACGTCAATTTGCTGAAGCTGCAGAAGGAGCAGTTCTGGGCAGCTAGGACAGGAAGACTGGGACACTTTGCTTGGATGCTGTGAGCCCAGCTTACACTCCTGCTGTGCCTCAAGTTATGCAAGCTTTGGCTTTTTTTCTGACTATCCTTCCCAGAGTCTCCCAAGACATGACCAATTTTTGGTCTGGGATAAACCTCACTTCGTGGCAACATAAGTAACTCAGAGATCACCAGGCAAAGGCAAAGCCTTTCCCCATCAGGACAGCGAGAGCTGGGCCCAGGACCTGTGCCCACTGGAGTTGTGGGCCTGCTGCCTATGAGAACTGGGGGTACATTGCCTGCTGGGCAGTGCCGGCAGAGGGAGCCCCGGCAGGAAGATTCCAGTTTTTAAATCACTTTTTTTTCCTCATCTTTTAATGCTCAAGGGGCAGGAAGGCTGCCAGAGCGGAGGCGGATGCCCAAGCAGGCAGAGCATGTGAGGCAGCCATCCGCTTTGCTGTGGGCAGAGCGCAGAGTGCCAGTGAATGTCAGCAATGCTTGTGCTTCACCCGGGTCATCTGCCTAGAAGGCCAGGGCATTGCTATGCTATGTGAGAAGCAACAGTTGGGCTGCTTTTGTCATCTCGTAGCTAAGGCAGATGATGCAAGGGAAAAGCCTGACTGTTGCAACATGCAGTCTGCCACTCCGGTCTCTGCTCTGCCAACAGTCAGCTTCAAATAGCATGCAGGAATACACTTTATTAGGATTTGACACCTCAAGTTTTCAAGGAACAGTCTGAGCTATGTGGGTCTGTGCTACACCTAAAGGAGTGGATGGACAGAACTTCTCTCTGCCACTGCTACACATGCCAGAGAAACTGAAAGACCCCTAACATGGCAGGGGTTGCTGGTGATGCTGACTGTACCACAGTGCCATTTTCTGTTGGGTGCACATCAGCTGTTCCTGCAGCCCTACAATTAATCTATGTCAAAACTTACTGCTATGCATAGCTGGCATTTCTCTGATGAAAGGAATAAAGTGGACCATTTCACAATTCATGCTCCAAGGAGTGCATCCAAAGGTTGCCACGTGAGCTGTGCCATCATTAATGCCAGTCTCTCTCTCTTTTTTTTTTTTTTAAAGCTGTCCTGTAGTTAGTGTAAACTTCTGGAAAACTCATGTCACTGGTACTTAGATATTCTTTGCTTTCTAATGAATAAGATGCAAGATAACAGTGAACCTTCAGGAAGTAATATCACTCTCAGATCTAGAAGCTGACACATCATGTAATAAATTAACAAGCAGCTACCGGATGATGGAGAGATCAAAGTGTTGTGCCAGTAGGCCTCTTTAAAAAAAAAAAAATGTTGTAGAGGAGTCAGACATTCAGGGATACTAAGAAATCTGTTTCCCACATTGGTATTGCAGAGTATGGCTCCTTGGCTGGATAATAACCTTGAGAAAGCAGACCTTGACACCAAACATTTATGTATGCTAGAGTCTTACTCTCAGTCAACAGAACTCATTTGGAATCTCATAAAGTTGCTAACAGTTGGAAAATGACAACAACAACAAAGCAAGCAACCAACCAACCAACAAGCAAAAAAACAAAAAACAAAAAACCACACAACAGAAAAAAAAATCTATGAAGTAGGGTTTTTTTGGTTTGTTTTTTTTTTTTTTTTGTAAGAGCAAATACTTGTGGTTTCACTGGTAGGAATGAAAACATTCATTCAGGGGAAGTTCCAAGAGCCTAAATTTATCAGACTCCATAGCCGACCCCAGCAAGGTGTGCCCCAGAGGCCAACATTCTGCAGGCTGCAGAGTCCCACAAGCTACTGAGAAGTCTAAAACTGAATCATGCAAAGATTATTTCAGCTGCTGCAAATATTTCAGAGCCCAATGGTTTACCCCGAACTCCAGTGGTAGCCTCTAACAAACCTCCAGCATGTCCAAAAGAAACGCAACCCAGGTTAGAAACCTTGAGCCTGAACTACATGCTGAGTGGATGCTGAGAGGCTGAGAACAGCATGGAGCAGGCTCAAGGTAGCATATTGTTTGTCACTGAGCAGCACATTGATGTAGTAAGCTGGTACTGCCATTATCAGGGAGCCTCCCCAAACCTTGTGAATAAAGTAACATCTAAGCTGATAATATTTAAATGTGGAAGAGAACAGGGATGCAATTGCAGAGGAGCTGTGTCTGTCTGTGAAATGAGGCTGTCAGTCAACATAGCAGAGGGGAGCCTGGAAACATTTTTAAAAACCCAAGTGTTTTACTCCACCAGTTTATAAAAATGCTTTAATCTTTCATTTCAAAAGTGACCCAGATTAAATAGCTCAGCTGAAAAAAAAGGACTGACCTAAATGAACTGTTTCCTTCTGGCCTTCCTGTTTTGCAGCTATACCGAAAATGCTACATCAGTGCTGCTGCAGAGTGTTCTATTACAGAATTCTGGTATGCAGAACCTCACCACTATCACTCCACCACTTCTAGTCCTTTTTCTCCCTGGATACAGGAGTTACTTCATTCCGTTTTCCAGTAATTTATTGTCAGTAACAGAGTTTGGAGGACTTTTCACCAGTCTTTTACTGGTGGTATAAGTTAAATGCATGTGGGCAGTGGAGGAAAAGACAGAAAAGTAGAAAATAAATGAATACTAAGAGTGTTTCAGGGAAGGAGAGGAAAAGGAAATATCCAGATAAGCACCTAAAGTTGCTCACATATAGAAGCTTGCATCAAACTTTGAAGCATTTTGAACTTGCATGTTTATGCTACTCCCTTGTGACATATGGAACCACTGGTAATGCCCAGTGGTAACCACAAGTTGACTTTTCCCTTTTCCCTTTCTCCCCTATCAGTGAGCAATTCCAGTCAGAGTTCAAGCTTGTCCTTTTCCTTGGCATGTGTCAGCACTGCATTTTGTCTCAGTTTCGTCATCAACAAAATCCTTTTTGGATGGAAATAAAATAGAGATCCAACTTGAGCTGGCTCAATAGTATCCTGACACTAACCAGTAGTAAGAATTGAACTTGTATGGAGTCTGCAATGGGCTGGATTTGTGTTCTCAGTAAAGTCACAAAGCAAGCACAGTGAAACAGGTAATAGACGCTTGTGTTTCTTCATGTGAGTTGTTTTACTGGAGTCAATAGGATTACTCATGAGTTGGGGAAAACTTTTAAGGGTTCACCATCTCTTCGGTTTGTTGTTTTTAGGCGCTTCAGTAGGAATGAGAAATTAAATGGCTATTTAATAAGAATGAGCTGCTTTAAAAGAGAAGTCACTGAAGTAAGTTAGTGATAAAACTACAAATCACTTTTCAGATGCATGCTCACAGAATAACGCTTGGCATCTGTATTTCTGTATTTTGCTGGGAATCCCAGCAAAAATACCTTATTCCATCTAATTGCTCAGAAAATACTTCAACATTCATGGTTAGGGCTCACTCATTCTAAGAACATCAACATACTGCTTATGATGGATACAACAGACTTGGAGTTGGTAACAGGTACTCAGAGAGTGCTGCTGTCTTTATAGCTGTTGCATCCTCTTTTAGTGTGGTACCATGTATAGAGATAGCTTGAGGTGAGCTAGTTTGTGGCCTGGTACTTTCACCTGGTTACTGCCCTCTGCCAAAATAGTCTGAACTCCTGTCTGATCCAGTATGAAGCTCTGAGGAATGCTCACCCAGTGCATCCCTTGTAAACAGCAAGATATACAGAGATTTTCCAAAAGCTATACAAATGGTGTCCAATTGCTAAAGGAACCTGGCTAATAAATGCATACTAAATTTATATGCCTTCACTAGAAGTCACTGCTAACAAGCTTTAATTGCCCACGGCTGGCTTTGGTGCCTTAGGGAAGATGCCCAAGAAGCAGGATGTAGGAGGATGTTTGGGATGTAGGACATAATGCAGAAGAAAGACAACTGGCGTAAGAGTGAACATAAGACTGGGGAGCATTCATTTGCAATAGGAATTGGACAACATGAAAATAGTTAAAAGAAGAAGGAAGGAGAGGGGAGGAGAATTCAGAAGTGTCATGGAGTTGAGGACACAAACACTGCACTTGATACAGTGAATGGTAAGTCAGAGATGAGTGTAGAGAGGGAAGACTGATCAGGGTAATGAGTGATTCTTACAGGCATTGCAATGAGAGCAGGCTGACTGTGTTAGAGAAAATAGAGGCAGACATTCATGAAAAAGGTGTGTAGCTTCCTATAAATGAACCCTTCCCAGAAGGGGAAGAGTGCTGTTGTTCATCCAACTTTAAATGAAAGAGAGTGGAAGTGACAATTTATCCTGAACCAATACAAAAGAGTTATTTTCATAGCCTTTCTGAGGAAAGTCTGTGGGAAACAGCTTAACAAAAGAAGAAGGGATGAAATGGGTTGTTTACCTCATTTTTCCATGCTGGATTTGCTTGCATTTTCTTCCATATGGAGTCCTCATGGCAATGTTTGAGTCTTTTCCCTTTCCTCAACATGAAATTCTTGGATGACTTAATTGCTGTCTTGGTGGTGTGCTAAGTTAAAGTGGAGAGCAGTTGAGAGTTAGGCTCATTCTGCAAAACAACATTTGAGTTTCTTGCGCTGCCAGTCACAGCAGACCTCTACCCACATATTCACTGTGATCATCATAGTGGACCCTGTCAGAACAGAACCACATCCCAGGACCCAAAACTGTACTCTCTTCTGGTTGAAATAAGATCTGTTGTGTCTGTGAGACTGCATGTATCTGAAAGCCTACAGGCTGGTCCACAGGCTGGCAGACAGTCAGGCCCCTATCACAAGTCACAGTTCCATGGCAGGCATGACTGGGGCCAATCCAGGCTCCACTGGAAATGGCTGCTGTGAAGCAGCCAGCAGCTGCTTGCATTAGGTTTGTTTTTGTGCTGAGCAGAGAAGGCATTTGTTTTCCTAGAGACTACTGTCTTCCTGCCCACAAAACATCCACATCTTTACCCACATAGCAGATTAAAATATTGAAAGCAGAACAGGACGTAGTCAAAATTCTCCTTAAAGAATAACTTTGGTCTTGCTTTATGTGTTGATCATTCTATGTTGGGCTACACTTTCATTCAGAATCAGCTTATCCGATAGTGCAGATGCAGTGGTGGTGCTGTAATAAACATAATTTCTTTTAGTCTTTAAAAAATGCACTCAGTTTATGAATGTCTGTCAGTGGGATGAGGCATGCTGCAGAAAGCCAATGAGAATTAACTGTGATGTGAATTTCCTTTAAGGCTTGCTCCTAACGGAAAGAAGTACTGGTGAGTCACAGGATGGGAGTCTGGGTTGATGAGAGGTCCAGTCACGAGCAATAGCACTCTGTTCACATCACTTAATAAGCTTGTCATGTGTTGGCCAACTTACAAAGATACAATGACAGCTGTACAAGATTCCTTGTAGCCTCAAGGTAGTTCCTAGCAATAAAAAAGCAGACACCAGAATGGGAGGAAAACTTGCAAATGAAAAGTTTTTTTATTCTGTTTTTACAACCCTTGATTCCTCTTCAACCCTCTCTATTAAATTTTACTTTTTGTTCAACAGCTAAATATAGGCCACATTTTCAATGGAACTGTATTGTTAGAAGCTTACAATTACCGAGAACAGAATTTCACCTTTGTGTCTGCAAACCTTTTATGCAGAAGTCTTAGAAATTAAAAAGATCTCTCCCTGAAATACCATACCAGAACCTTCTTACTCCAGGCTGCAGGCAAGCCCATTAAACAGATCATACCGTAACACTGAAAGCAACAGTATGCAAAACTGCTTTTTGTGTTGACAGAGGTTTAGTGCTATGACCTTAGTACACCTGTAGGAAAAACGTGCAACTCTGTTCAGGTTGGGAGGGAGGGAGGGTGGTCCTCCTTCAGCATGAAAATCTTCTATAGATGTGATGGTGAAAGTTGTCAGCAGTGGTTGACAATTTTCCACACACTCACCGTGAGCTTATGGAACCATTTGGTGATAGAAAGTCTGGACCCTTCTGAAAGTTAAGTTCCTTCAATTTCGTTCACAGTTTCTGATGTGGTTTCAGGAACTCAGCGCTCTTACCTGGTTCTGAAAATCTTGGTCATATTGTGTACCCATGTATCAAATTTTTTGAACTGTCTCTTTCAAAGAGTCAGTGCCCAGTAGCATTGGAATACAAATTGTGGCAACAGCATCTGCTTTCCTAAATAACTACTCACATAATTCTATTTAAAAAGTGGTTCCCACTGGTTCAGCTTAAGAGAGCAATCAAGGCAATCAAGTAAAAGCTGGCAGAGATTTCCATTTTGCTTGAGGGATTACTATGTCTCATAGCCTGCCAGAACCTAGCTGAAAAGAAAGTAAAGTGGAACAGATACCTGGCATGCAAAGTTGGATCCTTGGGGAAGAAAGCATTCCAAATCCTGCTACAATCAGTAGCTTGACCACTGGAGATGTTGGATATCCCGGAGCTCTGTTGCTGTTTGCTGCACATTATTCGATATCAACAGTAGTTTCAAAGAGTGATCTTCTCATTTCACCTTGCTTGACGGGAGCAAATCCCTTGGAACAAGCTGACATTGCCATCTTTCTGGGCCAATTTGCCAGTGGATAAATGATAAAATCCATTATGCCGTCAATCCATATCATAAAAGTTTCTTCTTGTGGGATTTCTTTTGGGGAAAAAAAACACCGTCAGTATAGCCGAGCAGTCGTCAGCCTAGGGTGTGGGTGTGCATGTTTGAGAAACTGCAGTGAACCATGCAGGGATGTCTTCCCCAGCCTGAACTCTGTATCCTACTTGCTGCTTGCTCATCTCTGGAGGCATACAACCACATAGTGTTCAACGATTCTCTTTCCCTGGAAAGGTCTCATGCCAAGTACCCTCAAGGGAAACTATCTGGGGAATCCTTGGATCTCCGCTGATTGCAGCAGCACAGCACACTGAACTTCAGAGCAGACCACACAGATGGATAAAATGCTAGCAGAAGGAAACCCATGAAAGGAGGCTGCTAACTGAGATATCGGCAGAAATCATGGTTTCAAACATCTGAAGGCCTATGGAACTCACTGGAAGGAATGTCATTGGGAGCCAGTCACTGGTTTTTGAACCATAGTCTTAAAATAAACACATTTTTTTTAGGTTTATTGATTTTCTCTTTGAGTGCTGGCAATAGCTTATTTGTTTGAAGCTTGCTCTGTAGGGTTTGTGTGGCTGTCCCCAGTACCAGACGTGCTGGTGCTGTGAACAACCCACCCACAGAGCTGCCATTCTTCAAGAGCTCCTGGCATGTCCTTGGTATTGCTCTGCCCCTTTAAATATCAGAACTGTCTCCTTATCTATACATTTATCTGACTTTGAGGTCATATGACTGCAAATGCTGCAAACAACAAATGCTTTGTTCCTGCACACATTCAAGGGAAGGGAGATTTTTGTGCCTTACAGTGAATCCTGGAACTTCCACAGGAACTGAGCACAGCTCATTTCCATCCTCATGAAACGTTACCAGCAGCTGTCACTTGGTTTCATTTCATTTCTTCCTCAGCACTGTCTGAGGAGGGGTAACATGTCAGCTTATCAGGAGTGTATCAGCTCCTACATGTTATCTCCTCTAGTTAGTTAATGAAAACTACTGTTTTTGGTTACAGAAAAACTACTGAGAAATGTTGTCTGAATAACCTCCCAGTGTTAACTCTCACTCTTGTACCAAAGGGGCTAGAAACTTGTCATTGGCTGAGGTAGGCAAAGGAAAGGCGTGGACACTGCTGGTGTTAAAGCTAAGCTTCCTCTCTGAGCTCTCTGAAAGCCCTTAGCTGTGACAGCACATCCCTGCTCAGGAGTCCAGCACCAGAAGCTGCTCAGGAGATGGTGCCCACTTAAAGCACAGCTCCAGAAGGGCATCTCTGATGTTCCCATACACTTTTCAGCTCTTGGAACAGTTTAAGAACTCCAGATGTACATGAATTATGACTTGATGAGATGGAGGCTATACAAACCCATCCCAATGGCCATGCTGTTCATAGGAGATAAGCGTGACAGACTTAGCGTTGTCCAGTGATTTGCATATGGTGGAGTGCAGAAAAAAAGTGTCAAGAAATGCAGAAATGTTCACTCACACACCTGCAAAAGATGACAGGAAGGGGACAACGGAAACAAAGAGACCAAGGAACGAACCTCAAAGGAGAACAGTTAAAAGAGAAATAAAAGGGAAACATCACTTACGTGACAGTGATGCATTTCTGTAGTTGTATATTCCTAGAAACTGTACCGCCAGCCTCTGGGAGTTACACACTGTACAATTGCATAGCAAATTTCAGCGTATGCTCTGAACAGTTCACAACCTAAGTGGTATATAAAACTACTGATCCTCCCTTCAGGCTTAGACAGTGACATAGAAGGTGGCAGTAATTTGCTAAAGACATCTGAGAGAGGCCAAAGAACCCAACATCAGAGTGGCTGAGCTCTACTCCAGCTGCTTTGAGGATAAACCAGATTTCTAGAGGTTGACTCTTTGTCATTAAAAGGGCCAAATATATGCCATCCCTTTTCCTTTAGGTTTGCTTTGTCTGTCTGTTCTTAATAAGCATCTCAGTTTGTTTTCTTTTCTATGATTTTTAATAATTATAAGGCAAAGGATGTTTTAATTGTGTCTTCTTCCAAAGAGCAGCACAGGATGAGCTAATACACATCCTTGGAGGCTAGTGCAACCGGAAAACAAGAACCATTAAAATGCTGCCTGGCTTCCTGGGCAGCGAGCAAAGTGAAGAAACACTAGAGCAGGAAGCAGAAATTCACCCTAAATGCAAATTGATGTGTGACTCTACAAAGTAGAAGGCAGCTATTGTGAAAGACTGGAGCTCTATCTATTAATTTTACTTTTGTTTGCTTGTACAATATAAATTGTTTCTTTATTCCCTTTTGTTCTCTTTCAAAGCAGAGAATAAATTTGCTGAGAGCTTGAACATGTGAGCCTTTGAAAAAAACCCTCATACTTAGCAAAATACAACCATACCTTTCTCATGCATGCAAAATACAAGATACTCCATTACCTTAGCTTCATTTGTCTTTTCTTCCAACATTTCTATGGCATTCAGTAGAAAAAGGCAGCTGTTGTATGGGTGGCACAGTAAATGCTAATTGAATAAAGTATTAAAACAGTCTGCATCAAACTTGGGCAGCAATGATCAACAACATACTTCCTTCTGTATTTCTTAGGAGCCATGTGCGTTTCTGTATCATTTGGTAATAATGCATAAAGCATGTCCTTTATGTGGTGTTGAAATATTATGCCATGGACAATGACATAATATCATAAGAAAAACCTCAAATAGCATTTCCAGAGGGTAGCACAGTTAGCCAGTTATGTCTTGACATCAGAGCCTGGACAGCAGCCCTGAAATTGTCTAAGTTTAGGAATATGTGAGAAAACCCACTTGGATCAATATCCTAAATAAAAATCAATAGTCATTTATATATCTTTCCTAAGTGTCTGCCTGCTTTAAGTTACCTGCCCAGGCTCATTAAGAGATTTTGGCAGCATTTAACAGTTACCAAATGAGAATGCCTTTCCTGGGAGCGGAGGTGTGGTTTTAGCAAGCATGCAGTCACTTCTACGTCAGCGCAGGCAGAATATTTTTGTCCTCTCTGAACCCTTTAAGTAACACATGCCAATGATGACTCTTGCAGACATGTTCAGCCTCCCTGTGTTTAATGATGGAAATAGGGAAGAAAGGATTTTTCTTAGAGTTCAATTGTACCTTAATGACAGCCAGATGCCTGGCTGCAAAGGGCATGTTGGAGGACCAGTACCACAGTTGGGGGAAGGCTTTCTGCACGAATGTGTCGAACAAGGCGTAATCTAACACTGGCCCTTCAAGGAAAGAGTCAATCTGTTGTTCACTGGGGAGGGAAACTTGATAACAGAACCAAGGAAACCACATCATGTGTTACATCTTTCATGCAAGTCTTTATGGATGTGATCAAATACAAGGAGCTGGCTTACATGTTGTGTTGCTGGCAGCGAGGCAAAAGTTTGAGAGTATATAGAAAGGAATTACTAAAAGTAATAATGCCAGGGAATGGCTGGTGCTAAGGACCTGACCTCTACATCATTCCTTTTTCAGGAAGATTTTGGTCAAATTTCTGTTAGTCTGACCCATATACTGAGTGGGACCAGAGCATACCTCCCACTTTAGTGTCATCTGGAAGTCACTGTGTTCACACATCCCGTTGGTGCCCTATGGTATGAGCCAAAGTGCTGTCAGGGACAGGAGACTTGCTTCAAAAGCATGCTACTGATTCAGACCGAAATGCTAGTGCGGACGTGCCCTGAGTGCTTTGATTTCATGTACTCTGCATTGGAAATGAACCCTAGGATGGTTTGGCAATGGGCTGAAGCTATCCCAGGATTGTTAGCAACCTCACTTGGCAGCCTAAGGACAGTAGATAAATTCCCAGCAGTCTGGAAAAGAGGGAAGCTAGCTTCAGGAAATCCCTGATGTTTTCCTGATCTATCTACCTGCGAGCATATAGAAGGTAAGATGATGTAGAGGAGCAGCTAAAAAAAGAAAAAGAAAGCAATCATCAAGTGTGATCCCACTGTGTTAAGGCCTTTGAAAAGGAAACACAGCACTACCACTGATGCTACCAAAACAATTGAAACCACAAACACTTTGGAAGATAGGACTAAAATCCTGGATGATCTTGACCCAGTGAGCAACAGTATGAATAAAGAGGGTGAAATTCAGTTGGTACAAGTGCAAGGTCTTATATTTAGCAATAATCAGCTACACAAACACCAGCTGGAAAAACACTGGCTCAGCAGAAGTTCTGCAGAGGAAGACATGGGGCTGGTAGTCGACAGCGCAAATATGTTATCTGCCTACAGAAAAAGCAAGTGCTGAGTGTCACGAGCAAGTCACGCAACTTAGTCTTTCTGTGTGAGTTGTCACTAACAAAACCCCAGCTGGTAGACACAGCCCTCCACAGTCCATCACAGTTTGAGAGTGTGGGTAAACTGGAGAGACTGTCAGAGAAGGCCTTGAAAAATGTGGCTTATAGATGGATTCAGCTGAGGTTGTCTCACAGTCTTCCAAGGGAGAGTTGACACTGGTCTTCAAACTCATCACAGGCCAACAAGTAGGAAGGGAATAAGCTGTGTTCCATATATTCACTGTAGAAATTGGAGTGATGGTCTTCAGCTGAAGGCAGAAAGACTTAGATATGAGAAAAATATTACTGTTTGGGATTATTAAACACTAGAATAAGCTGTCTAGGATGACTGTAAAATCATAATCATTGGAAGTTTTGAAGAAGGAATGCTTGAAATACTGGTGCTACCTGTTGGCATAGCTGGTCCTGCTTACATTTTGGAGATGGAAGTCATGACTTCCCAAGTCTCTTCCAGTCTCCAGCTCTGTGTTTCTATCACATGACACAGACTAACCTGCCCTTCCCTTCGTACAGCTAGTCTGTGCTGTTGGCCAGCCTACACCCAGGGAACAGATACAAAACTGCGTGCCCTGATTTCCAGAAAAAATATCATTCTTCATTTTGGAAGGCATGATGCAGTTCTACAGCACATGTCAGGCTGCAGCTTTTGCTTTGGTGTTTGTACAATATCTGAAATCTTCAAGTATTACAAGGAAACCCTTAATGGTTGCAGGACAGGCTTTAAAGCATGGCCAAAGGGAAGAATCTTTGATAGCGATCCTCCATCACAATGCAAGAAAAATAAATCACTGCCCATTCTTTGAAAAAGTAATAATCTTCTTCTCTTTGTAGTGTATTGCTTCCAGTGAAACACAAAATACTGTTATACTGTTACCACAGGGTCACAAAAACTAAAATGCTGCATCAGCTACATAGCATTGAAGAAAAAAAGAATAAATAAAAACGTGAATTCCCAGCTGCCTGTACCTTAGGAAGAGCAGCTCACTTTGTTTAAAGTAGTGACACCACTTGCATCTTTCTGCTATTGCAGGAGGTTTGTGTCCAGGTATAGCAACTTGGAATGAGCATTTGGAAGCTCATCTCTCTCCTTTTTTGCCCACTCTGGTCTTGTATATGCAGTGCAATTTAGCTGCTCCTGCAGCAGCATCCACTTCCACAAGCACCTGGCATGATGTTTTACCACTGTGTTTTATCCATCTTTTGCACTTTACCTGGTTACTTTTATTCTTCTCCACCCAATGCTTACAAGGCCTTCAGATGGAAAGAAGCTTGGTATGAATGATTTCTACAAACTGCATCTTAGATAAAAGTTTGTTAAAGGCCAACAGTATGCCTGGGTTCATGAATCCAAGTCAGATGCAAATAGTAACCTATCAGCAGATCTGACAGGTGAAAAATATGTTTCAAAAGAGCTTACTGGATATGTCTTAGTGGCAGTTTTCCATGACATTTTTGCACATTTTTTTTTTACTTGTGGTATCTGGCCTTTTCAAAGGTTGCATTTGGGGCATGACATTCTCATACTGAGTTGTATTTAGCCTTATATAACAAGCATGTACTTTTCAAAACAGAGGCAAATCAAACACTCCCCTTAATAAAAAATGAATAAATATATAAAGAAAACCCACTGGCAAATTATTAGAAGAATTATTAGAATTACTAAAAGATCTTCCTGAGGAGCATCCATCAAAACTTTGTATCCCCAGCTAGATGCTACCCAGCATGGAAGCAGCACACAGACCACTGAACTGCAGCACCTCCTCTTACCTGGCCTTATTGAAGTACCCCATTCTGCTGGGAGGCGTGCCAGGCTGACCAGATCACGTTGCAGCAGGTTCTGCCTGCAAGTCACTGTGATCCCACCTCCCAGATGCTGCACTGCTGATGGGGAACGCCTGTCATCATTGCTTACCTCTTGCCCCGATCATCAGTGCGTGAGCAAGGGAGAGGGCAGGGCTATGTCTCTCCCAGTGGCATCCACACCAGCAGCCACATCGGGATGGCACTTTCCAGACAGGACATGCAGCTACGCTGGCTGCAGCCACACAAGGCTGGGAAGGGCAGAGCTCTCCCTTTTTCATTAAGTGTATTT
Source organism: Chrysolophus pictus (assembly GCA_037305975.1). Taxonomy (NCBI): domain Eukaryota; kingdom Metazoa; phylum Chordata; class Aves; order Galliformes; family Phasianidae; genus Chrysolophus; species Chrysolophus pictus. The sequence goes on along the minus strand of CM074576.1, from coordinate 89,913,497 downwards.
ATAAACACGCAGTACACAAGCATTTTTCCTTTCTTTGCAGTGACGGGTGATTATATGTCTATGAAATGTTTTCATTTATTTGGCGCCAGGGTAATCAAAATCAGTTGAAACTGTGGCAGTGAAGGGAAGGAAAACAAGTAGGCGTGGGACCAACTGTGCCTCTCGCTCCCTGGGCTGTCCAAGGGTAGTAGCTGGCAGAAGTGCACTCCTCGCAGATGAACATCTTATTCAACTGGTAATTGTTCCCAGTCGAGCTCATGGCCTCTGTCCATTAAGGATGTAGCCCTGCATAACTTTAAAAGCAGTCAACTCTGCTCTGGAAGCGCTGTGGGAGCATCTGAGCCAGTATGTGCGTGACTCCGCTTAGGCAGAAAAGAGCTGGTCCCAGAAAACCTTTGTGAATGAAATTTTCATGCTTTCATGTCTGCCCCACTGCAGATTCTGGGTCAGTCCCTGTGATCTCAAACATCCGGTTTGGACGGGTGTTTTCCACTACATAGATGCAGAAATATTTCCATTATAAGCTTTCAATGGCTCTGCATAGGCAAGAGAAGGGGATGAGCAGGAGACTGGAGTTTACAAGGCTGCGGCAATGGGGTTGATTAAAAAAAAAGAAAAACCTTCAGAAACATAAAAACCACCAAATTTCTCTGGCTGTCAGTTGAGAAAAAAAAAAAGTCGAACAACAAACCAACACTGTATATTCATCTTTTCAAAGCCAGATGGCAAAGATTTCAGCAGTAATGTTTCTGTTTGCACTTCTTCCCTCCTCCTTCCCCTATCCACTCATCACTGAAGCTAGCTGTGTCCCTGTACATTGGCTTCCCCAAGGACTTTCTGAGCCATCCCCATTTCCCTCAGGAAAAGGAACCTTCCATGTACCCACTCTGGCATCACACAGGAGTAATGGAGCTGGTTGCTGACTGTATTTTCAAACCTCATGCCTGCACACCAAGGCATCGTGGAAGAGTCTGCACTGCCTCTGGTTACAATGCAGTGGTGGGTAAATGGGGCTGCAGTGGTCACTTGCCTTTTCTCCCACCCCTAAGCAGTTGGTACCCTCTGAAACTGTCCTGATCTCCAGTGGTAAAAAGTGAAAACGAGACTGTAGCTTTACACACAGTGTTGTGATTGCTTGAACCACAAGGGATAAGCAGAGAAAAGCTGGGAATTCATCATTTTTCTGCATTCAAAAGACAACAAAATAAAGCCAGCGATTCAACCACTAGGGTCAGAAAGGTTCGAGGAAAACACCTCTTCTCTCCCTCCCACTCAGCTTTTCTTTATTAGGCCCTGGGAAGCAGCTCAAAAATACCACCCAACTTCCCCCTCTTCCATTTCTCATTACTGTATATGTATATACATAAATATATATAAAACAAGACTCTAAGCTCTCTAAAAGGGCTCTTTTCTGCTATTCTCACACCTCATTCTGCTTTAATAGAAATCATTGAGCGTTTCTATTTTTTTTTATTAATAGCACAAAACCACATCCCTGAAAAGCAGCAAGAACACAACGTTCACAGCCATTGCTGTGTTTTTAAAAGAGAGAGGGGAAAAAGAAGAGAAGAAAAAAAAATTGTCTTTTGAAGCTGGTTATCTTCTCGCTTCCGGAGAATTTGGTGAACTATCGCATTTTCTGGGTAAAACTCTCTTCCTCAGAACACAGCGTGTCATCTCGCTGAGGCTACTGTGCTTCAGAGCAATGATGCAGATGCTGCCACTCAGGAAAATCTGGTAGAACAGCTGGCAAGCATACTACCGCTTCCTTGGCCGGCCAAGTGGATGGCTAAATGACAGGGGATAATTTATACGGAGGGACTATTTCAGCACCTAATATTATTGGCTAGTAGTACGGATGACCGTTTGCAGAGAATTGACTACACTTCCTCTTCAAAGATATATTAGCCAGCATGTGCACTCCAGAGGCTCCTGTCTAATCTGTTTTTCTTTCTCATAGAAGGAAAACACCTCCTGGCATGGACTTCTAGGGACTTTTGTCTCTGTGCGCACAGCTTTCAGGGTGACAAAGCTGTAGGAGCAGGGCACACCAGCAGCATTCCAATTGACTCCACTTGTCAGATCTCTGCATAAAAGCAAATGTATGTTACCCATCTGGTGACTTGCAAGTAAATCATCTATCCATCTGTCTATATGTCATTAACTGGTTAACTTCAGGTTAAAGAAGCTTCGGGTTGTCTATTGAACAGCCAAACACGGTGCCTGCCCAGTTAGCACAGTTGAAGTGAATGAAACTTCGTGCGTGCATGTGTGACAGAGAGACAGCAAAAACAAGAGTGAAACCAGTTAGGCTCCAAAATCTCTCGAAACACAGCGTGATCGTGTCAGCACATCCAACAGCCCACTTGCCAGTGGACAGCCATGTTTGTTCATATGTTTACAGATATATATTTAAATTATTTACATTCCTCTAAATCCTCTCTCTGACTAAATATAGATGGAATAAAAAAACACCAGAACAGTTAAAATTAACATGTACAAAAAAGAGCTCCATGAGACAGTCTGGTATTTAGAGCAATAGGATTTCAGTCATCACTTGTACATGTCAAAACACAGAAAAATTTGTTTCATTACCCCCACCTTAGAGCTGGAGTAATTGCTTGGGAGAAATCTCATTGCATGGCTAAGTACAGAGAGTCCAGCTCTCCCACCGCCTTTGCCAAACAAAAAGATACCTGTATATAAGACAATGGCTAAAATATTGGGGCTGAATTTTCTACCAGACTAACATAAAGCAGCAGTGGCTGTGCTGACTTGCAAGCCTTTCCACTTCTCTGCCTTGGCTCATCCATAACTCAGATAAGGACTGCAAAACATTTCTGCCTTGTACAGGAAATACATTTCTATTCACCTGGAAAGTGCTACAGGTGTCATGTATTACCTGTCAAGCAATTAATTTTAAATGATGCATGTGTAATGTTTACAGCAAAGGAAAATACCGTGAGGGGAGACTGAACTGCAAAGTTACCATGGCTCTACTAGCAGTATAACAAATTATTTCAGCTATGAAACTATGTTGGTGTTTCTTCCATAGTGCACCGGAGATCTGTAAAGTCTGGTCAAAAGCACACAGGTTATCCATGAGATTTTAAGTGTTTAATTAAATTCCATATTTATAGGTATCTAATGAAAATTGCAGTATCACTATATTCCATCAGCACTGTGGTCCAAAGGCAACACATCTCTTCATCACTCTACCTCTCTTGCAGAGGTATGCAGATGTCTATTGGAGACCCAAAGCATTTTCTGTTGACCCTGTGGTCAGTTAATTTCCATGGAACTGTAGAGTGGGATGAGGATGAAATCTGAGACAGAACTTTGCACAGCTTTGTCTTTTGGACCTAACCAGATACTTAATATTATCTGAATGTGACTACTTTGACTAAGCATCTTTCTTATGAATGGCTTGCAGGAAGAAAGTATGGCAGTGTGAGCATCTCCAGCAGCACTGCTTGCTCTGAGCAAGTGATGTCCAAGGGCAGCAGCATGCAGCGTGCAGCAATCTTAACACCTAAAGCCTGCATGAGACTTTGAGTGTTTTACAAATTGATTTACTCCACATTTCTGTGAGATATGTAGAAGTTATCCCACCAAGAGAAAAGGAAGTGATTTGCTAAAGGCCAGAGGAAAACTCGTGTTTGAACTCTTTAAGCAATTACTGGAATAAAAGCAGCCTTCCAAGTGCCAAGATTTTCTTTTAGATGCCTGAAGCTCCTGGGAAACCATGCACTTCTCTCATAATGAAACTTTACAAAAGCTGTCACCAGTGTGGAGAAGTCATTACCGAAATGGTGTTAAAGACCATTTTTTGTAAACAGTTTTTGTCTTGCTTTTATTCTAAGACAGCCATCATGTTACATTTAAGCTGCAGGCAGGAAATACTATTGCTGTAAACCACTCCTTCTTGCCTACAGTTGTAAACTACAAAGACTCTCTCCTTACCCTTTTGCAGTGTAGAAAAGCCCAAGCTGAATCACAACTACAGCCCAACTTTTGCAGAGTTTTTGGCATTTCAGCATAGGGGTAGAGGGCAAACCAGTGAGTTGTGTGTCCTCATGAATGACAGTACACAGGCATAACGTTGGTTATTTTCTTTTGTACTGACAAAGCAATCTTCATGTTCTTTAAATTCTTGATCTTGTTTTTATTTCTTATTTCACCCTCTTCCCTGTCTTACTTTTAGATTCCTTTCACTCTCTGGTGGGTCTCCCATTTCCTTTTCTTAGCATTTATTTGTTGTTTTTTTTTTTAAATCAACTTCTACCCTGTCTGGGGCAAACTTCTGTGGTGGGCCATCTGCTGGGATGAAGACCAGTGAATTAGTCTGAGAAATCCTCTCAATTACCTCCACTTGAGTGAGCACTGCAGAATGATTATAGGGTGGGCAATTTCATATTTTCCCAAGACTTTGGTAAATGTTATCCGTGAACTCCAGACAACCTAGCTATACTGCACTTTGCATTTGAAAGGTCTGTTCTGCAATGAGAAAGTTATGTTAAAAAAAAAAAAGTTTATCTTATAGAAAGTGCAACTGTATCACTTATATACCAAAACACACTGAGTGTGCTAGATAGGGGCCAGAAACCACGTATCTGAAATCTCTGCAGCACAGGAGTATTCCCTCCTGTGTTCCTGCTCCAGGAATGAACTCTTACATTTGGAATTTGCTTCCTCCCAGAGTTCATTAGATCTATCCTTTGGGGATCTGGAGGGCACCATGGCAAGGAGACCTGCCTTGGCAAATCCCAGGGTTCTGCTTAGCTCATTGTTATGGGGAGACATGAAAAATAAAGAAAAGTAGGATGGTTGTTGGGCCGAAGTGTAAGTGGCTGGTTGTTATTCAGTTGAATTGCCAGCATGTATGTTTAAATATGGAGAAGTGCCCAGAAACAGTTTGTCCTGTGCAACATAAAGGTCCTAACACAAATATATATGTGGTTGTATAAATGTACATTCACATATGCATATTCTTTCCTGCTGTCTGTACATCTCCTCCAAAAATGACTAAGAGTTCATGAGAAGGAGAAATCATTTTCATCTTGTGCTGGGTGATGCACATTAATGATACACATCTCTAAGAAGCACCAGATCATTTATACAGAGTAGTCTGCTGTGTTTTTCTGAGTCACCTCCTTGTTCTCAGCGCCAGCTTTATGCCTTGTAGCCTGATGCTTTTCTCTCTTCAAATGCCTCAGCATTTCTTAGCCTGCACCCCTCTTTACTTTCATGTTCTCCAAGTTCCTGTTCTGGCAACCTATTTCCTCTGAGAGATCTCTCTGGTTATGGCCTGGGTTATATTCTTTGTTTTGCATAGCTAGGATTATACTTACAGTTGGCTGTACTTCATAGGGTCTTGTTTTGTTCCAGACTCTGCCTTATTGGCATCACTTCTTCTCTATCCTAAGGCTGAGAGGAACATATTCAAGAAGTCAGTCATAACCAAGTCAACAGAACTGGGGAAAGTTATAGCACCAATTAGCTTGCTTCCTCTCCATTTCCAGGTTCATTTTCAGGTTGCACACCTCCTTCTTTGCCTTGAGCCTTTTTGCCATCTCATTTGCTTGTACAAAAGTAGGAGTCAGCAACTTCAGGAAAAATATTGGGCCCAGTGTCTATAGGAAGAGAAACAAAGCAGAACCTGTACTGTAGCCGTGTGAGATGAATGAAAGGGAAGAAAGAAGGAAGTACTCACCCACATTTTGTGGAGAGAATGGAGGCAAAAAGAGAGGAAATCACTTTTTACGTGGTTTCATGGGAAGCAGCTTGACAGGACTTTTTGCAAGCTAGCAGTGAAGCAGACTACTGTCTGTGTTGTCTGGCTTCCTGTTGCTACCTGAAGCTTTGACAGACTCCTAAGGTTATCACCCAGCGGATTTAGTCCATCCAGCCCCCAGATTATAACCAAAAGATACATCTTCACATCTTCACATAAGATGTGTTCTTATTTTAGCTGTCTTTTAATGTTGTTGCTGCTGTGCTTTTTTTGTATGAAAAGAATTAGTGCAGACTCTTTCTTTCTGTGTCTCCGATGAATGAGATGCAAACACAAATACAATAAAGGTCAGAATTTCACAACCAAAATTCAATACAGAGGAAAGTATTGTTAGAAAGCAGGATGTTTGCACACATATTTGCATGGTCGTGATGCAAATGACCTTAGGCATTTTGCTTAAGGAAATAACAAATTTCTAGTATAGAGTCACAAAGCAGTCAGTGGAAAAAAAAAAAAAAGAATAATGGATAAATACAATTCTTTTTAACTAACTGCAGTCACACGTGCACCCAATGAACCACTTTTGCAAAAATTCTGTGAAAACTACAGGCCAAATACATACTAATGAGAGAGGTGATGTTTTCCTGAATCCCTTCTGGGGAGATCACTCTGGCTCACATCTGAGCAACATCTTAGATAGGGCTAAGATTCTGCTCAGCATGAGCTAAAGCAACAGTAGTCTGTTTCCAATAATTGAATGTGCGGGAATCTGTTGCAACTCCCCAGTGCAAGGCCTGTGAGGACCCCTGCCTCGTCCTTCCACTTCTTTCCTTCTTTTTCTAGCATCCAGCTCCAGATTAAAATTGGAACAGAGAACTCTCTGCCTAGAACAGTTCAAAACTGAATGTTTCTCTCATCCTCTAGCTTGATCCAGGACTTATATGAATCCCTGGATCTGTTTCTAAAAGAAAGTCAGGAGATGCTTGGGCAGTCTGATGGCAGCCTTTAAAAAAAATTGCTGTTTATAGTGACCTGTAGGGTATACATTTGACTTCTGCAGTATTGTGCTATATTTCCTTGCTCGGCAGAGACATACGAACGAGATGGTCTGCTCCTGAGAGTGGAGGTGATTCAGTCTGGAAAGCAGCCAGACCTTCTCCATCAAACACATCACAGTCATGAGGCAAGCTCTCAAGAGAAACAGGAGGGAAAGGAATGGGAAGCAGCTGTTTGAGAAGGACTGAAACTGAGAGGATGAAGGAGGGAATGAAAGGGTAGACCAAAATCGTTGTGGTTCTGCTTCCATTAGGTTTGTGGTCTAGACAAATTTTCTTTTCCTACATATCCAGGATTATCCAATGCTGATGAAGCCAACACAACACGTCTGACTTTTCATTTAGTAATTTTCTCGCACCGAATCTTACAAACCTTCATTACCAGGGCAAACGGATAGGAAATGGATGGGAAATTTTCCCTTACTGGCTTCCATTCCTCTTCTTAAACTGGGTAGCATGTGCTAATGCTAAGATGCCAGGGGTCTTCCCTATCATGGAACCTCATGGGATGCCATTGTGGGTGTGAACCAAGAAGGAAAAGCATCAAGAAATCTGTCAAACATTTTTTGGTATTTGGCTAGTTGCTGTGGATGGCAATATGAAAGGTGTGATCTGCTCAACATATTTATACCTACCTGTGGCAGTGAGTGACATGTTTTTATCTCAACCTATTCAGCTAGAATATGGGGATTACACCCCCATAACACCTGTCACAGTTGGATGAGTGAAGTCTTTATTTCTCTACTGCCTTTGCACATCCTGTCTGTTCTTATTGTATTTTCCTCCTGATCCTCATTTCTTTCAAGCTGACAACAGTGCACAGGATTACTTCCTCACCCTTGCCTGGAAGGTGAGGGACATCTGAATTTCATTTCTTTCCACCGAAATGCTCCTTCCTCCAGAGCTAACCCTCAAGCACTGGGGAGATAACCAAGATGCAGCTAAGTGGTCTTTTGAAAGAAAAGGAAGCTACACCTTGACTGCACTTTATACCAGATGGATGCCATGTAGATATATTAGAGTGGCAGTGAGCCCAACATAATATATCCTGCCTCTTAGCCCAATTTATAAGTTTGAGTGTGGTACTACACTAACCACAGCCATGTGGTTTCCAGTGCACAGTCAGCTTATGAATACATAGCTAAGACCATGAGCAAACCACTGTGTCTGTCTGAAAGAGACATAAGGAGAGAGGAAAAATGCATTAAAAGCCCTGTCATGTTCATATCAAAGACTCCATATCTACATTTAGCACCTCACTCCTTTGTGCAAGTTTTACTACTGTGAAATACTTTAGATGGAAAATTTATTGGAACGGAGGCTACATCTCCCATGGGGAAAACTAGAGGCTTGATGGTCAGATAGGATATTCACCAAAAAAGTGCTGGAAAAACGTCCTTCCTGCATCTCCACCAAAGATGTTACAAGAGACACATGGAGTATCTGTAACTGTAGCTGGCCCACTATGCAGCAGGTAAGTTGTTCCCTTCATGCACCTTTTACATATTTCAGACTTGAAGAAATAAAGCAAAAATCCTTTTATTTTCTCAACATAAAGCATAGAGGATGGAGAAAGTTATCTGACTTGGTAGCTTTTTGAGAAGTGGGAAAGTCGAATGTAAGATCTCCCGTGGATAGCACAAATGAAAGGATAAAGGAAACAGGATGTACCAATATCTTTGTCAGGCTCTAGTTTTCAGCAGGGAATTTAGAAATCCACACACCTAATGCAAGAAGTAAGTTTCCTGAATGTCAGGAGGCTCCCTTGCAGGCTGGGATCATTCTGGGGAGTAATCAGCTCAAAGCTAGTGATGATTTTCTCCTTCCATGTGTCTCAGAAAAACTGGTAACCTGCCAGTTGGAAAAATAAAGAGAAGATTTTCAAACTGAGGTCATTCCCTCAAGTGGTTCTCAAGGCATGTTGCGACGGGTGTGCTGCCCTTACATAAGGTACATCCCCGAGAGTCTGTTTCCCAGAATGAGTGCTGCTAATTAAAAATAGATTCAGGAAGGCTGAGCCTCTACTCTGCTCCTAACAGCAGCTATTACTTCTCACAAGAAGAACTTCAGCTGTATGACAAAATCCTGAAGGCATCAATTTCTGCTTTAACCTCGGACCTTCAGCCTTACAAACGCCTCTTACAAAACTGTGTTTTAGGCCCATTGCTGTCCTATGGCAGGTTCTCCAGTCCTCTGGGAGGCTCTGCACTGGGTAAAGAAGCTCACTACTAGAAGGGTCACTACGTGTGACCTCTAGTGTGTGTGGGGCCCTCACCAGCCCACCATGTGTTTGGTGGCACTCCCACAAGCACAACTATTAGAGGTTATGTCTGGGTTTAAGTCCCACACTGCAGCATGGCTTGACCATGAAATTATGCATAAATATAAATGAAACTAAGGGGAAAAACAAACCCTTGCTCGTACTGCACAATTCACTTTCCACCTCCTTTGAAATATCTCCATCACTTTTCTTTGCTGTTCACTTTCACCTGCCAGATGATCATTCTTACTGAACACTATGAGTTGCAGCAAATAAAAAGAAGCCACAATTTTATTTAGAGTGACTTCTGATGAAAGAGGATCATGGCTAATAAATTACAGATTCCCGAATGAATACCGCACTGTTGGCTGATATGCCATTAAAAGACACAGTTTAACACTTCAAAAAATGATCTCTATTATTGTGAAATACTATAATAAAGCATGACGCATTTTTTTCTTCATTATTTATTTTGTTACTTTGGACATCTTCAACTTCCCCTGAGGACAGCACTGTGATCATTTAATGTAGGCATTTTCTTTTTCAAACATATGAAAAGCTTTTATACGGAATGCATTAAAAGCAAAAGCACAGCTGTAAAGAAAAGCCTCCATCCTAACCTTTTTGATGACTGGATCTGTGTGTCTGACTTTATTGGCAGGCCTAATATTTGGGTTGTCCATCAAACTGTAAACTTGATCTGATTGAAGGTTTATTTTTGCAGACAGAGGACAGGCCATGGGCTGCTGCCTTCCCTTGGTAGGTGCTTTCCAAAACACCTTTAGAATCATAGAATCATATAATCCTCTGAGTTGGAAGGGACCTCTGAAGGCCATCTAGTCCAACTCCCCTGCAATGAACAGGGACATCCACAACTAGATCAGGTTGTCCAGAGCCTGATCCAGCCTCACCTTTAAAGTCATCAGGGAAGCATCAGCCATCTCTATGGGCACCCTGTTCCAGTGTCTCACCACTTATTGTAAAAGCCTACTTCCTTCTATCCAATCTAAATCTCCTCTCTTTTCATTTGAAACCATTTCCCCTTGTCCTATCACCCCTGGGAGACACTGCTTGTCACTGATCTCCATCAAGTCATTGACCACCACTCTCTGGACTTGATCCTGCAGCCAGTTCTTCATCCATCGAACAGTCCGCCCATCAAATCCGTACCTTTTCCAACTTGGAGAGAAGGATGCTGTGAGGTACCATGTCAAAGGCCTTACTGAAGTCCAGATATATAACAGTGGCTGTTCTCTTGTCCACCGATGCAGTGACACTATCATAAAAGGCCACTAGGTTGGTCAAGGAGGTTGGTCAAGCATTACTTTGTGTTCGACTAATCTTTGTGACTTGGATCTCCTCAGTTATGTTACGGCTTTGACTTCTGTCCTCTAATAACATACTAGAAATATTGCAATTTGTATAGAGAGTAAAAACAATCCACTTCAGTGGATCCTCTCAACATCAGTAGTTAATGTGCTAGTGGTAGTAATAACTGTCCAACAGGCAGCTTTGCTTTGGAGAAGCACTCCAAGTGTATTTTGCACTCATTTTAAGAGTCTTGTGTTTCTTCTAATGACTGGAAAATTTTTGAGGAGTTCTAAAATTCAACATTTTGAATGCATTTTTTCCATTTTTACATTTAAAAAAAACCCACACATTTATTTCTGAGCTGCACTAAATCTATTCCTACAAACCATGTCTTCCTTCTGCATCAAGCATGCTCTGTCTTTAGATATTTGTCACAAGGCTCTCTCCTTGGGAAATTGTCACAGGGCTCTCTCCTTGGAAAGAGATCAACCAGAGTAAATATTTTGGACAGAAATGATGTTCTGTAACTATTCTGTGTAGTTCACCATGTGCAAGGTACTCTACAATAAATAAAACCTTATTATAGAATAGTATTTCCATGTTTCTGCCATCTCAGTTGTAATGAATCAATATTGTCTTTCTCTTTGACTCTGGACATATATTACTACTTACACTTTTTGTGCCTCTCATACAGGCTACAGTATTTGGTAAGTATATAGCAAACAATACCAAAGCTGCAGCTTCTGAACTGAAATAAAACAATGAACTTACACTGCTCAGTAGGCAACACCTACTGAGTGCTATGTGTTTATTTATATCTTAGCGAAGAGTCCACCCAGAACCAACAAGGCCACCTCAGAGTTCTCAGTAAGTCAGTTTTGATTCCCTGCCGTCCTTAGAGACTTACAGCATCTGAGTCACTCAGTGACATCAGTCTTAGCAGACCTAAATCTGCAGAATTGTCCTGATCTCCCTGAAGATGGGGAGACCAAGTCAGTACCAAGAGATCTGGGAGTGCAGAAGGGCGGTGGGATTCCCAGCACTGAGTAAGTTGGCTATTGCTCAGGGACATGACCTACTCTGCATTGCTGGAGTTGTCGTCACCAAGGCTGGTTACCAAAGCTAGTTGGTATTCAAATCTATTTTCCTACGTGGGAACTTTTAGGGAGGTTTCATCCTTTCCTTCAGTGCCCACCATTTCTCTAGTTAAAGAATACCTTAGGGCCAGAAAAGTCCTGAGCAAGAGGTATCTATCCCACAGCAGCACTGGGGCTGTATAGAGCCCTGCAAAGCATCAGGGCAGTGTGGTTTTGCAGAATGACCCTACTTGGCACTGATTTCTCCAAGCTTACATGTTTTGAGGGGCAGAGCTCAGCTCTATAATGGAACTTTTTTTTTCTTTTTTTTTCTTTCCCCTGGAGCATTTGTTACCTCTTTTGTGTCTGTTTTATTTGTTTCTTCCCATGTTAGTTTCCTCCCCTTCACAGGTTCTGCTATTGATGTGATGGGTCAGAGCTGTCACACGTGTGCATGTGCACTGTTGGCCCTACCACTGCCTCCCTGAAGCAAGGGACTTCCCACTGAAGTGGGAAAAGCACAAGCATCCAGATAGTGTCTCTATTTTGCCAGGGGGATATCATCAGTGCTATAAGGGTGCATGGGTCTGGGCAAGCCGGTGAGACAGACATATGCAGTGTCTGCTGAGTGCATAGGTTGCGACTGTCCAAACTGAGAATGGCCGGAATCCAGGGGCAGCCAGGAGGCGGCATCTTACATTTGCCTATTCTTCAGGTCCACTTTCTCTCATTTTATTTATTCATACTTCTATATTTTTGAGATTGCCACTTCACTTCCACCTCATGCCAGTGACCATACCTATGTTTTTTTGATTTGGTCTAGAGGCTTGCAAAAGTAGCATGTCAATTTTAGAGAATGATTTTCTAAAACTTCAGTTATTCTGAGATACCAAAGTGTGAGAGTGGCTTGGTGAAAATTCCTCCCTTGCTCCCACAAATCCCAGGTTTAGGAATGTTTTAGAACTTAAAAATAATCATCAGTCTCCTGTAGCATTCTTTCCTCTACAGACAATTCTGATGAGGTTGTCCAAGCTTTCCACATCTGCTGTATGACTCCTGTAATTCAGGTTTTCCTTAGAGCAAGCTGTCATCACACTCCGATAACTATAAGTAAATCCCCAGTTTGTGCTGACTTCAAGAGTGGGCCAGCAGCGCTCAGAGCTTCTGACAACCTTGTTCCTTTCAAACTAACAGATGAGTATGGACTTCCAAGAACAGAACACACAGTGCCTCTTGTGAGTAATATAATATATAATTTCCTTACTGCTGGAAATAAATAGCTTCATACTGTCACTCACTATAAGGATACCATCAGTTGCAAATCTCAGCTGTAAGGGAAAACCACTTTAGGAAATCAAACAGGTGATTTTTAGCTTTAGACTGAATCTGTGGAAACTATTGAAAGCATTCATCTGTAATGCATTTCTCTTGTCCAAATCTCCCTGACAAGGAATTCCAAATTTAGCTCTGTGCAGTTTATCGGGGGAGGAATACAGGGCTGCTTGTCTGTAAGTAAAATATTGTGTGGTATGGAACTGCTGACTTAATTGCTGCATCTAAGTGTTACAAGATGCGTATGAGTGTCAGGAAGAGCGATCCCCGTAAGGAAACCTGCTCCAAAAGCTCCCTCGTAGACTTTGGTTGCACAACTCTTGCAGTCATAGGGATAGCCATCTTCATTGGTGGGATTTTGCTCTTCCTTGCACTTTGCTAGCTCTTTATTATTTGCTTTATTATGCAGCTTGAAAAGTGTCACAAAATCGGTCTTCCCCCATTCAAGATTTTGATTTTTTAGTTCTCCCTCTGCTTTTGTTTGGAAGTGCTGAACATCAGAGAAGAGGATGTTGGGACAGAAATAATTGCTCAGAGAAAGAAAGTAATTAAGTGAGTGTCTCAGAAGCTGTGGTGGGTCTGGGTTCCCAGAACTCGATAGGAGGTGAGCCTAATGTACAGCAACTAGGAAGTTCTTAAATTTTTTCTACTATCCTTCCCAATTACATGATCAAGTCTTCTAATGAACTATCCAATTAAACTAAAGAGATAATCCACTCCAGCATGGGGCTCTCTGCCAAAGAGTTCAAGTTGTTAGAAAAAATGAAGTGGTACTGCACTCCATGCTGTTAACATGCCAAAACAACAACAACAAATCTTTTCTCATGGTCCAGAATATTAAACAGACACAAATAACTTTCATTAAAAAGCCACATTTTCTGTACAGAGTTTTCCCTGGAGAGAGCAACATTTCTTTTCATAAGTAGGATGAATTTTGCACTTCATTAAATGCCTTGATCTTTTCATCACATTAGCCTTTAATGCAATCTTCAGTTTGGCTGGATTAGCGATTAAAACAAATGTGTGTGCTGTGTGTGCATGTGTGCAAAGTCCTTAACTAGTCTTTACAAACTAAAACACAACAAAACAACCTTCAGCTCTCGGTTTTCTCACCAAAAGTATTGGTTTAAAATAAATATGTATCCGTTTTTCAGTCACGGCTAAAAGCTAACTATTAAATGCCTCTACCTCTTCCCAGTTGAGACTGGAGCTGAGCAGGGTGATTACTGGGCTGAGTGATCAATCTGCCTTCCTGCCCTCCAGATCCAGTTGTGTTACAATCATGCTCAGTAATGTTCACTCTATAAAAATCTGAACATTGCATTGCTGGGCCTCGTACAACTCTGTAAAAAGAGATAATTACACCTCTGTTAGCTGATATTAACAACTAAACAGTGAGAAGGCAAGGCTTGACCAGAGGCACTGGATGAGTATCCATACTCAGCTGTCCATTTCTCCTGCTGCGCATGTGCCTGAGAGGTTCAGGGGTCAGCTCCGGCTGTCAGAGCAGGAAAGGCAAATTTGCTGAGGATTTGTCTTAATCCATCTTTCTGTCATTGTGGTGTTTGTGCTGCTGATTCACTGGCAGCTCAGCTGTTCCTGCAGTGGGACAGGATGCACAGCTGGGTGCCCCAGCCATGCGTCAAAGAGAAATGGTTGCCAAAAAATGAATGAAGGAACTGTGAGGACCAGAAGTCAGAACATATGACTCTATAGATACATTTTTGGCAGAAGATGGAACAAATGATGTCTCCTTTCTGTGGCAATCCCAAATAATACTGAATGGAGAGAGAATAAGTTTTATGTCACCAGAATTTACTGGAGAGATTTTGGTCTGAAAAATTAGAATCATAAATAGAATCATAGAATTGCTCAGGTTAGAAAAAACCTTAAAGATCATTGAGTCCAACCACAACCTAACCATACTACCCTAACTCTAACAACCTTCCACTAAATCATGTCCCTGAGCACCACATTCAAATGTTTTTTTAAATACAGCCAGGGATGGTGACTCAACCACCTCCTTAAAACTGTATATTTTGGATTGTGAACTCCATTCATGCAACCAAAAGCAGAAAACTCTTTTCTATCTGAAATCCTTTTTAAAACTTTTTGTTTTATGTTTTTTAATTATAATGAAAGGCAATTATAATGAAGTCATGTCAAAGAGGATACATTAGAATCACGCAGCCTTTTAATTCCTCTTAAATATAAGCAATATGGCAAACCCAACATAAATGCCCTGGAAGAATTTAGAATGTCACAGTATTTATTTTTCAATAAAATATTTTCAGATGAATTTCTTTACTCATTTATGCTGCAGATATACCCGGAAGATGCATCGCTCCAGTTCAAACTCACCCACAAAATTATTCAATATCTCTCTGCTTGTTAGTGATGGTCAGAGATGCAGGATAAAATCTGATTAAAGTTGCTGCTTTTTTTTTTTTTTTCCCCTGGTGTTTTCCAAACAAAGCTCTGGATGACATATGGAACTGAATACCCATCTGCTTCAGAGACAGCATCAAAATATCAAAGCCAAAACTTAATGCAGAAACTGCTGTCTTGTCTTACAAACATGGGAATACCAAATTTCAGAAACTCACAGCACAGATCTGACACTAACATATGCCCCAAACAATCCCTGCGATGTGTTTCCAATTTGAGTACTGTGGTGAAATAAAGATATAGAAAGAACTGAAAAGTCTTAATTCTGGAACCACTTAGGTCCTGCAGTCTCAGAATTCATGAAGGGAAGGTTTGATTTCACCCAACTTCAGTGTAGAGAGGGGCCGTAGTCCCAGCTAATTAGCCAGGCTCCCTGGATGGTGCATACCTCTGGACGGAGGCTGTGGATGAGCTGCCAAAGCTGGGAGGGTTAACCACACATCTCCCTGTTAGGGGGCCAAATTAGGCTAGAGAAACCTTATCCCAGCTGCTACAGTCGGATGGAGAGAAGCTCAGGAGCAATTTAGGCATTCAGCTGGGTACCAGAGCAGGGCTGGCTCTCGCAGCAGCACGTGGCTTGTTGGGACTATGAAGTGCACTCAAGAAGCATCAGGCAGTTTCTCTACAAGCCTGGCATGGTTATGGCAAAACTCTTCTGCTGAGCAAGTTGGCTGCTTCAAAGTGCCTTCAAACAATTCAAACTCCGGCTGGTTGTGACTGAAGTGTAACCACAGCAAATCCTGCCTTGTTGAGCAGTACAGCTATTTACATCGGGTTTAAGGAACATGGGCAAGTAAACAACATCTGACAGATGCCTTAAAAGTGATATAACTGTAGGTTAAAATCTGTGTTCCTGAAATCTTTCAGTTCCCCTTTTTCTATCTCTGCCAGCTGCTTGTAGCAAAGCATACAGGCACAGGAATGGTTTTGAAGTCAGTGAAAAAAAACCTGAGCAAGTTAGTTTCGAGCAAGATGTAAAAGACCACTGAATTCTTGATGCACGCAGGCTTCCAACTAATAGCCTTCTGCCTGACAACGTGTCATGTGAAATGTTCTTGGAAAGCAACACATGGATGGTTGTTTTACAGGCTGCAATGCAATTTGTGATTGGGAAGTTTGGAAAGAGCATTTGAAAGTTTTCTGTTGCATTGCAGGATGTATGAATAGATCAGAAAGAGATTTCTGTAGTGATGCATTATACCTTTGTGATTTAAAATACATTGCGTAGCTGATGGAAGCTGAACCACAAAATAGTACTTTTTCCAAAAGGGAAAGCCCCCTATTTTTTTTTCCATCCACAATAACATATAGTAGAAAGTGTTCCAGGGTATCACTGCTTTGCTATAGATTATCACTAGGCTTCCTATATTTTTTGATTTAATAAATTATTGTGTGGTCCTGATCTGCCAAGGTAACTGTATGTTAGAAAGTGAGCTATCCTTTCTAATAATGTAATACCACCAAAATCTCCTACTATAAATTCAGGGGGGTTTTTTTGTTCATTTGTTTTGTTTTGTTTTGTTTATTTGTGTGTTGCTGTTTTTTTCTTCCTGTTATATCTCAGCTAACATACCATTTGGGTATAAAAATGCATATGATTTTACACCTCTCAACTGTGTTACTGCCCTGGCAGGCATTTATGATATGAACCCAGGGGAATCTGGTAAGGAGAGTGCTGGCTCTTAGAATCAGCAACTGACTGTACAGATCCTGACACTGCAAAGTATTTAAGCCCCATTTGAGGCACGAAAAGATGTGTCCCAGCAGCTCGAAGACCATTGTTGAATGAAAACTATTTTTGAGTAGTTTGTGACCATCTAAACCCAGATGTGAAGCTTACTGTGTTAAGTTGGCTTCAAATCAGACCTTACAACATCCTCCCATGCTAGCAAAGCCAGGACATTTTTTACCAGCAGTATTAGGCACTCAGCAAGTGTGTTAGACAACTAGACTAATTTATAATACTTCGGGGTGTGTGTTTGTTACAGGTATGTCTGCTGGCAACCACAGTGAGTCATCTAAACAGATCCAGTACACATTATGCACACTTTTGATGTCTTCTGTGCTCTCTGAGTGAAAACTCAGGAAATGTGACTCTTCCTCTTTTTCAACAGAAATCAAAAGCACCTTTGGCGGGGGGGTTTAATGTGCCAAATAAATAGGAGGTAATAAAATGAATGCTATTGAGAAAGTGGCAAGAGAAATGGCAAGAGGGTGGAGACCTGCCAATATAGCAAAACAGAAACCAAATTAATGCCATTGATGGCCAAAAGCTGGAGCTGACCGTGTGCCTCAGGGGACCAGTAGGGTGATGGCAGACCTTACATTTGGGTAAGAAAGCAGAAAATACAATGGTCCCCATTGCAGAGGGAAGCCTCGGAGCAACAGTGAGATGAGTGAAGGTGTGGTGTTGCTGTGCCCATCTCCTCTTCAGCCTGCCACTGCTGCCTCACTTGATGTCCCCTTTGGGTTCAAGTTGAAGGAGCACAGGCCAGCAATACAGGGCCTTGTTTCATTTTGCCTCTTACTAGCTCCTCATCCACCGCACGCTGTGAGGACTGTGTGCTCTGAGGACCGCTTCCTTCACCTTGTCTTCCCTGCTTCCATGCCTCCGAGTTGATCTGAGAGCCTTTTGTTTGGGCTCGTAGCTTGGTGGTGAATCAGCAGCCACAAGCAGGGCGAGTGGAGCCGGAGCAACCAGTAGGCCTCAGTGACCACCTGCTCCAAGAAGTTTCCTGTGTGGGCGGCCAACTTGGAGACACTTAACATTTGAGTTACAGTAAATTTTATTTAACCTCACATAGGCTTTTCAAGCACTCGGGGCGGTTAAAACTGGATGACGCTGACCTTGGTTTATCAGAGCCTGGTGCTCAGCATCGTATACAAAAAGCTTTGCTGTGTAGCTGGCCACGCTGCTGATTTCATAGACTCACAGAATGGTTTGGGTTGGTAAACAAACTCAAAGCCCACGCCGCCCCAACCCCTGCCCATGGCAGGGCTGCCCCCACCAGCTCAGGTTGCCCAGGGCCCCATCCAACCTGGCCTTGAGCTCCTCCAGGGATGGGGCACCACAGCTTCTCTGGGCAGCTGTGCCAGCGCTTCACCGCCTGCTGGGGAAATAATTTCCTCCTAACATCTCACCTAAATCTCCACTCCTTCAGTTTAAAATCATTTCAAGGAAGAATGTCAAGGATCTTCCCTAGCCTGGCTACTCCATTCATCAACAAGCACATACTTTGTGAGCAATGATTTTGGCCTATTTCTGCTCATGAGCACCAGAAACTGCTTTCAATTCCTCTAGTCTTTCATTCCATGATGTCTTTCCTGAGTGTGTTGGGCATTTTTTTTTTTAAATTTTTATTTTTTTTCGAGTTGGCAGTTTCAATACAACTGTTAGCAAAAACAGATACTTGGAATTTAAAATGTATTCTTTTTCTCCCTTGAAGGCCATCTGATTTACTCCCCTGTAGAGAGCCGGACACCCACAGCTCCATCAGGTGCTCAGAGCACCGTCCAGCCTGACCTTGAGTGTCTCCAGGGATGGGGCATCCACCAACTCTCTGGGCAACCTACCCCAGTGCCTCACTGCCGTTATTGTAGAAAGGTTCTTCTGTATATCCGATCTAAATCTGTTAGTTTGAAACCATTTCCCCTTGTCCTATCACAACAGACCCTGCTAAAGAGACTGTCCCCTTATTACTTACAGCCCTCCTTTTTTTTCTTTTTTTTCCCAAAATTATCTAATGAGCCTGAGATTCTAGAGTCATTTTTTCCCCCCATGCATATATTTTCAAAGCAGATGATGTGCTGTGCATAATTTGCTTTGCTTACAGGAAAAGAAATGGGATGGCATCAATTGCTTTTAATTATTTGTTTCTCTTCTCCAGATCTCAAACGGTTATTGGTGAGGTTTCTGTTAAATTCTGGCTTTGAAAGTAGTACACTTCTCTGTATTTGATGTCAGGCAAAGAAAGGGATTAATTAATGTGAATGCATGACAACCAGCCCATTTCTGAGGCATTGTGATGGTAAGCATTGTTTAACATTTCACCTTCTCTCCCTGCTCTACACATACAGCAATCACTCATACTTTGCAGAATGAAGCTAAACTGAAGACAAAAATGGCAGATGAATTTCAACAGTGTAAAGTGATGACACCGTGGAGGAAAAAAAAAAAAAAATCCTAACTTTAAATATTCAGTGCTTGGTCTCTGAGTCACTTGCAACTGTTCAGGAACAGAGTCCTAGGGCAAAAGGGCTGTGGAAATACCAGCTCCATGCCCAGAGAAAGGAAGAATCACACCAAACCACTGTCATTACAAGCCTGTATAAAACCCCTGCGTGGGCTTGCCTAGAATGCTGTGAGCAGTCCTGCTCCTCCTTGCAAAAAAGGCCATCGTGGGGCAAGTAAGGACACACTGGAGGACAGCCTAGTTCATCAAGCATGGTCAAACGGCTCCTATGCAAAGAATGACTGGTTGGTTCAGAACTCTTCAGCATAGCAGAGAAAGATGACACAGAGCACTACAGAACAGATGGCTGTTCTTTTCCAGTAAAGGTGCTAGGAGCCACCAAGTGGGTTGGATAGGAGGCAGATGCAAGCTGGACAGTGGTGGATCCTTATGTGTGCCCCGTGCTGGAGATGGCTGGGAAAGGAGAGAAAAGCTCCATGAAGAAATGTGTAAAACTGTGAATGCTTGATGTGTATACTTCAGGCAGAAGTACCAAGTCTAGCTGACAGCCTGCAAGGACTAAATTGCTGAGAAAGGTCTTGGATGACTCTCTGTAGGGCTCTGATGTTGCTTCACTGCAACTTGATCCCGAAAAATGAGACCTCTATCTAAAAATGACTGATTTGTGCAGATGAGGCAGAGCAAGCTGTGTTTCACAATGTGGAAATTGTAAACCTGGTAAGGGAAATTTTGTTAGTCTGAGAAAGAATATGATAAACTTGACACTGAAAATAAGGAGTTTTATTTATTTTGTTTTCCCAGGTAGGATTGTAGGCAGCAATTTTCTTAGGTCTTCCTGAGCACTTCCACTCATTTCCATTTTGTGATTTAGGTCTACTTCATTCATATATGGAGGGGTCAGAAAACAACATAAGGCACACAGGGGACTTTTATCAGCAATAGGTAAGTGAGTGGAAGGGATCCCACACACCCACCCTTTTATGGGGCCACAGAATCACGAAGATTGGAAAAGACCTCTAAGATAATCTAGTCCAACAATCAAATATGAACGATTTCTACCAAACATGGAGACAAGCTTTCAAGGTCGCTGGGTACATTAAATTAATGTATTAACAATTGTTTCCTTTCTTTCTCTAAAATTGCATTCAAAAGCTACAAAAACTCCATGAATCTTAATAATGCGTCGGGATTCTCCATGACCCTGCTCATGTATAACAATTGCCTTTTGGAAGGAAAGGAGCAGTGTGCAGCCGTCGGTGCAGCTCTGTGCTTGCAGGGCTACCTATGGGCAAAGATAGATCTCCACTGAAAGGGAGCACAGATGTGGTTGATTCAGGGGAGGTTCGGATTGAACATCAGGAAAAAGTTCTTCACTGAGAGGATGGTCAGGAACTGAAAGAGGCAGTGGTTACAGCACTGAGCTGCCAGAGATCAATAAGTGCCTGCACAATGCTCTCAGCCATATTGTCTGATTTTTGGGTGGTCCTGTGTGAAGCCAGGAGCTGGACTCAAACATCCTTGTGGATCCCTTCCAACTCAGGATGTGCTATGATTTTATGTTTTGTTTGTTTGTTTGTTTGTTTTGTTTTGTTTTTTCCAAGAAGGGCCTGGTCTAAGCCTCTATACTGCTAATATCACTCTCACAAAAGCTACCCAGGGCTCTTCACAATAAGCAGATGCAGGTAGATGCAGGATCAAGTACCTTAGTGGGGAAGATACCCACTTTTCACATCCTTTGTAGTAGGGCTGGCATTCATCTTTTCACAAGTTCCTCACCTCTTTCTGCCACTCTGAAATGCTTTTAAACCATTTTCCTCTCTCTTCAAGCACTGAAGATTAAATAACGGGAAAAAAAAAAAAAAAAGATGAATCATGTTGATACAGTTTACATGAGTCACCCTGGTCTCCAAAGAACTGGATGAGGCAAACACCCCAGGAGAAGGGGTGGAATTTTAAGGAAGATTCTGTTTTGTGTTTTACCATGATGAGGCATTTTTAGCACATAAGAAGGCCACCCTGGGAAAAAAAAATAATACGAAAAACAAATACACAAGCTCCATTGCTAAACCACAGCAAAAATGAACTTCTGTTCCTTTTAAGGATGAGGCAGTCCCAGGACACTGCCTGCTGACAGATCTATTTGACTCTCTACATCAGAAAGAACCGAAAAAAGATTCTTTCTCACTTATCATGTAGCAGTGCCACCACCCACTTCTGAAGGGGAAAATAGTTTCTGTGGTGTAATCCCACAATCATCCTTAAAATAATTCTGTCATTCTGGCCAACTACTTGATAAATGCTGTATGTGCATTAGGGCAGTGGTGTGTATTATTCTGTATGGGCATTTACTGTGCATACACGTCAAGATCGCACACAGACTTTGGTAGAGCTGTACAAACAGATGGAAAAAAAAATCCTCCCTGTTACTTTTCCATGGAAAATGTGGATTTTTGTCACCTGTGTATTTTCATGGGGCATGCCTGCACTCCTTAGACTCTTGGATATATTAATATTTTCATTTTTTCATGCTGTAGGGTCTAGGTGTTTTGATCGATAAGTCCATAAGTGATAAATTCCACAATAGAAAATAATGTGACTTTTCTATTTAGAAAAAGCATTTAAACACATGCTCTGTCATATAAAAATGAGCCAAAAACACAAGCTTGAGCAGTCTGAAGCTTCATAAATTTGAACTGAATTCAGCAGTCAGTTTTAGAGGAGGTTAAAAAACAGAAAGAATGTGCATTGTTTCAACACTTCTGAAGAGAAACTTCTGTTTTCATCCTGATTACATGTTCAATTAATAAGATTTTTTGTTGTTGCTTTAATGGTTTGGTTCTCCTTTGTATCTTACTACAAAGTAGTAGAACCAGTAAGTAACCTGAAAGAAATTATTCTCCCCTCCCAAATACTTAGTTTTGGCTCAGCAGAATCTTAGAGATTTATCTAAAATTAAACATGCTGCTTTTGGGTTTGCTAAAAATCAAGATATTTCCATTGCGAGACAACTTGTTTTCTTAGATCCTTGTTATTATGACTTTTCAGTTCAGTCACCAAAGAGAAACTTCCATTAGCCAGGTAGCACTGCAACTCCTATTTAGGCAGGTGTGAATTGCTGCAGAAGTAGAGAATTAGGTTGTTTGCTGGAGCTGTACCCTCTGGTTCCTCACTTCAAATGAACAGATTTAGAGTAATATATAACATAATAGAAGTATTAAAATAAACATATCTGCCATGGGGTTTGGTCTTCTTCCAAGAATGGGAGCATGACTTGTTCTATACAGCTCCTTCTTTTCATTCAGGTTTGAACACGATTTTTTTTTTTCTCTCCCCCCCCCCCCCCCCCGTAATAATTGGACACACTGACTCCTGTCAATAGAGCGCTCACTGCCACCCTTTGATATCTTAGACTCTTTGTGTACAGTTCAGGCATTAAGGCACTTTGTGAAATTGATGTCCAAGAAGAAATAAATCCAAACTCTTAATAAATTGAGATTCCCAGCAGTAGCTTTCCCTTGCGGAAAACAAAAATTTATTTGGGATTAGACCAGAATCCCACACTACCTCCATCGAAAAGAGTGAGGAAAATCCTTGAGTGGCCTATTTGCTCTCTCCTGTTCTATGACTTACAGACTTTCATGACTTACAAACATATATGTATGCCTGTACGTACATCTGTATCTACTGTACCAGCAATGCATAGCAAAGGGACCAAAGATTGAACTCCAGTGAATTAAAAATACTTTCAAATAGAGCACTACCTTTGTTCTGTACATTTTTGGCTGGCCACACCTATCTTTTCAACATACCAAGTAACTCGAGAAAATACAGAGCTAAATGGTTTATTCCAGCCTTGCTAAACAATGATGCAACTTGGTGTCTGCCCTCATTCTTTAACATGGTTCAAGCCCTGGCTGACTAGCAGCCAGTTACCCTAGAAAACCTCCCCAACAAACACAGCTCATCACCCTAGAAGGCCAGCAGGCAGAGGAGACGCTCCGCAGCCAGGCTGACTTCTGCACGCAAGTGGGTGGTACAAACATAAAAGGGATGGCATTAGATTAGAGCTGCTACTTTGATCTCCCTACAATAACAATAAAATAGTCATAAAGGACTTTTACTATGTGGATCTCAAAGCACTAGATGCAGCGTTAATAAACCTCACAACTCCCCTGTGAGGCAGATATTATCAACTTCATTTTTGCCAAACAATAAACCCAGCCCAAAGCTCTGAGATGGTTTGCCCCAAGTGTGCAGGCATTGTGCCTCCGGCATGTGACGTGGCTCTTCTTGCCCATTCTCATCCCTCGTGATGGGGCTGTGGCTACCATATTCTACAGAAGGTGGCCAACATTGTCATGGCTTTCTGGCGGACCCTGTATGACTAGCATGTCTTGCATACTAGGCGTTTCTTACTTACAATGGCCCTATTTCACCTGTTAGCTCTGCTTTGGATGAAGAAAGCAAGATTTCTCAGTTGTTTGTTAGCATTCAGAGCATCTGACTCTTCCTTGGTCTTTATTTTGTTATTCTTCATTTGTCTTTTGTGCTCGTGCCCTCAGTGATGTTCTTGGCAGGTTTCAGGGATGCCCAAGTCAGAGCTTGTGAGTCTGATGCCTGTGAAGTGCTGGGGCTTGTATGTTACCAAAACTGAGAGGAAGGAGTTCCCAAGGGAGGTCTGATGATGCAGCCCTAGGTCTCACAGCTCATACCTCAATCTGCTTCTCATTGGTGTGCTCTGGAGAAGTGCTGCATTTCCATGCCCACCCTGAGGGACCTGCCATCCCTACAGGCATGGCACAGCCACCTCCAGGCCAGGAGGCGGAGCAAAGACTACACTGTTACTTGTTGTTTTGGACAGCATCCATGAGGTGTGAGATCTGGATCTGACCAGGCAGAATGGGACTAGCCTAACTCTCTGCTCTGCACATGTTTGCACTTGCCATTGCCCGTGGATGTTGGGCTTCCCACTCCCTTCCAAGCCTCTGGAGAATAGACTCCCATCCTAGAAGTCTGGATGCCTGCTGCAGAATTACCATAAAGCTCCTTTTTCCCAGACATGTCCGCTTTTTCTTCCCTGCAGGCTCAATGCAGGTGGAGCTCTAGCTACAGCTCCTGTCTGGATTTGGGAAATCATTGCCAGGATCCCAGGCAGCTGGCTCCACAAGAATGGAGGAGGCCGGTTTGGCTGGCTGAGGCAGGCTCGGGTGGCCAGCAACCTGTGGCTTGTGGGATTGGGCTGAACCCTGCACACATAAGAACATCCCAAGGGTCTCTGGTGGGATTGTGGGTTAAGGAGAAGGGCTGAAAAGAGAACACTGCAGAGGGGGGAGATATGGGCAGGGGGCCAAGAGCAAGCATTACATCAAGGAGGTAGGATCATGAATTAGTGCCTGCACTTGTCTTGGTTAGCACAGGAAGAATGGGATTAATTATATTAATTTTAATCATCTGCTGCGTTTGAGGTCAGCTGGAAGAGACTTCAGGGATGCGGAGAGCTTGGAGAAAGGAAAGTGGGTCCTCACACAAGTGGACACAGGGAGCTGGGGGGAAAAGGATTGAGAGCAGGGGACAGGGGAAAGTTGCTGGGCCCTGTGGGAGGATATTGGGGTGGGGTGGAGGCATGAGCGGGAACGGAAGCTGAGATGGCCCTGAAGTAGGGAAGCTGCACAGGGTTGGAGGTTCTGCTATGGCAGGGCAGGGGATTTCAATGCACAAGATTTGAGCTAACTGGAGTTATTCAAAAGCCATCTAGACACAATCCTGGTCAAGCTTGAGCAAGGACCTTCAGAGGTCCCTTCCAGTTCCAGCTAATGTTGTGACTCTGTAATTCAGTGAGGTAGAAGGATAACTTGGGAAGCTTGGGAATCCCTGAGGCAGAAATGGAGTTAGAGGAGCATTGAGAAGAGAGGGCTAGCGGGATTAATGTTGGGGGCAGGTTTTCAAATGGCATATTTTGGAGGCAGCCAGGCTGGAGCTGGGAACCCTGATATGATGCTCAAACTACCCATCCTACTCCCACCCCTCTCTTCATCTTGTTGGAAATGCAGCATAGCCGCTTTGCTGTGGAAGCACTTTGAAACACTCTCACGATTATAATTAAGGAATAATATTAGAAGCAGTCACCAGAAAAGGAGGCTGGACTTTATGCCTTTATTAATAACCATTTTAAGAGTATAGTAATATTACCCCTTGTTTACTACTGTAGTAAGACCTTTGTCACAGGGATCAAAATCATAGAAGCCACATACATGTCATCTTACAGTGTAGTGAATCTGCTATCCATTTTTTCCAGAGCAGATCTGATTTTCCTGAAGCATTCACAACAGTGATATTGACGTTCTTTGTGCTCTCCACACCTGTGACCAGACATAAGGTCAGGATTGTCTTTTCTTACTGTGATTTTTTGTAGAGTTGGGTTTCGTATGTTTTGTTTTGTTTTGTTTTTTTTTTCCATGTCCCATGGGAAATTTAAAAGATTTTGCATGTTACTATCTTGAATCAGGAAAAATACATCCACTGAAGTCAGAAAAATAGCTAAAATATCACGTTTTTTTTTTTTTTTAAATTAAAATCAACAAAACAAAACAAGTTTCATTTAATGACTTTCAGATTTTTTTATTTATTTTGATTTTAGCTTTTTAAAACATTGCTTTATTTATATTACAAAATGAAAAGGGCTTTTAAAGAAAACTTCCCTTCCCCCACCCAAAATTTTCCTTTGAAAGTACAAAGGGAGACTTTTAAACTACTACTAATTTTTTCAGTACCTTTCTCAAGGAGGGAAACTTGTCTAAGCCAAATCTTTCTTGAGAGGTTTTGATTCAGAAGTTCTGACAAAACTTTTTCTGTTGAAACATTCCCAAGAAAATCTATTCTAGCTTTTGGTCTGTGGAAGGTTTCTATGCTTGAGCAGGAAAAGGAACTCCACTTACAGCAGTGATCAACCCACTATAATACAATATATTATATGTGTATATCCCCAACTGTTGCCTCCCCTCACACCCCCAAAAAGCCTGAAATAAGGGCTGAATAAGATGTGGATACCCTTTTGTGCAATTTTTTTAGATGTATGAAGTGCGATGACCAGATATAGGGTTGGGGATTTTTGTTGTTGTAATGTTGGTGCTTTGTTTGAAAAATCACCCTACTTTATTTGACAGAGGGCATCAAGCTACTTTACTGTTGCCTGAAGGTTGTAGGAATATGAAGAGCAATGGCTCAAACTCTTTGGTCTTCTGATCAGCATGACTGAGATTTCATAATGAAATATGAAGTATTGTGCCCTTCAAAATGAAATTCTAGATGAAAGTGGTGTCCTGAATGGGCAGGCAAGCATTTTATTCACTTCACAGTCTTCCATGAGTTTAATGTCAAAGATGGGATTGTAGTTTCAGTTACTGTTGAGTTAGGTTAGTCTTTACAGTTAATAAATTTGATGATCCATCAGATTTGCATGGTCTGAATTCACAAAATTTCAACAGACATGTAAGGAAACATAACAATATAATCCCTCCCTATTTTGGAGGGAGCTCGTGAAACACCTCTGAGAGCATCAGAGTTACTGTAACACAATAACGCTGTGACACTC
Organism: Chrysolophus pictus; assembly: GCA_037305975.1. Lineage (NCBI taxonomy): Eukaryota > Metazoa > Chordata > Aves > Galliformes > Phasianidae > Chrysolophus > Chrysolophus pictus. The sequence continues at coordinate 89,886,497 of CM074576.1, read as the reverse complement.
AACTTTCTTCTTATATGCCATCATCTCTACTCTTATATACTTGCGTGCTCTGCATGGATGCACACATACACACACGCATCATTTCTATAAACCTCAACCTTGAAATATGATAGTATTTCTTGTGGTGATTAATTCAGCCAGTGCATTTTAATGCACTTGGTATCTTTCTTTTTCCACTGGACTCTTCCCTCCCTTCTCTCCCACCTCCAATAAATAAATAAATAAATAAATAAATAAATAAATAAATAAATAAATAAATAAATAAAACCACCATATCCCCAAAAGACTCCTGGTTTCCTGTCAGCAACCAGTATCTTCTTGACAGATTCCCCTAGGGAAAAAAAAAAGTCAGCGCCAAACCTGACTCTCACAGAGTTCGCATTGCCCTCATTTACCTTTTGCATAACAAAAGCTCAGACTATAATTCTGAATAGATGTTTTGTGTAGTTGAACCAGGTGTCCTGCTTGGAAAGAAAGTACATTAAAAGTCAGCAAAATGCCAATTTGCTTTGTTTCAAAAACATTTTGTTTCAATCATTGCCAAGGCCTGGGGCTAAACACTACATTCTGTTTTAAGTGTCTCTATTCTGCAGTCAGTGAGTTTTAAAGTTTTTCTTGTTATTTATTAGAGTACTCAGGCGACAGTTTCACCTAATCCTATTGATCTGGAATTGATTTTAGAACGGAAAACCTTAGCTGCATACAGTCATGACTATGATACCTTGATGCCCACAAAACATTTCTTCCCAGTTAATGTGCTCACTGTAGGGAAAGATCAGAAATAGATGTCTGTATTAGAAGTTTTATTCTTTTCTTGTTGTGTCAGTTGAGTTCATAAACCAGCACCTGCAACTTGTAAGCCATACATTGTACCCTGCTGTTGTTTTATTTAATCAGACTTTAAACAAATAACATGATTTTATCGCTTGCATGCTACATGTTAGTAAATCACTGGTTTACTGTGGCCACGAGGCCGTGCCTGGTTGGCCAAATACACCAAATATCTTCAGATGGAGCTTAAGCACATGCTGAAGTGCTTTTCTGTACTGGGGCCACAGTAAGTGCCTTGTAAGTCCCTGCACCTGGAAGCACTTTCGCACATGCCTAATTTTATGCACTTGAGCAGTCCAAGGGAATTTAATGGAACTACTTATATGTGTGAAGTCACTCTCATGTAAGTCTGAGTGATCAAGGCCTAACACTAAGCTGCTCTGTCCTGAAGTGTAGTAGGACATCTCCAAGTAAACACATTTTCTCCTTAAGCCTATCATAAGCACTACAGGGCAGTCACAGCAGACAGAACAGTATTTTGCTTTAAAAAAGGTAAGTAATGGACAACTGGGTAAAATAAATGAGAAACACAGTGATGGTGTGAGTATACTTCTTGTATCTTCTCCCTCCTCTCCAGCTCTGGCCATCAGCGCTTTAGGGAGGCTGCACTTGATCCATTGTGTTTCATAATTGCTGATGGCCTCTCTTTCCCTTTAGGTCTTGGCTTCCACAACAACTACTAAAAGAGACTTCCATGGCTTAAAAAATGCTGTGGAAAAGCAGTTGTGTGGAAAGAGTGCTTCCTCTGGCACATCCCACACCAGCCTATATCGGCTGGCTGTGTGGAAGGCTGCCACTAGCTCTCAAGTGATGGCAAGCTCCTCCTCCCATCACTTCCAACTGCTGTAGGTGTCTTTGTGCATCCCCTTTCCATCACACCTTTCCAACTGCCAGCATCCCTATTTACAGTATTTATTTATTCTCTGTGTAAGTGCTTGTCCATACCATGCTCTGTGCATCCTTCCTGCACATACCTGAGATGGGGCCAAGAAGAACTTCCCAATCAAAATGTGTTCTGATAATATTCCCTACACTTTCTTAACAAGAAAATATTTTTATATGATTGCTGTGAGAGCTTCCTAGGATGGCTCAATTGAATGTATCTTGGCATTTCTCACATGAGAAAAACTGTGTGAATGTTGTTGGCTTTAGTCTGGCAGAAACGAGAGTCTCTTTGAACAGCAGCTGAGTCATCCGTATCCTGTGACTTGTTTAAATATCATGGTGAGGGTATCACGTTTATCACTGGAGATGTGACAAAACTTGTTACTGGTGATGAATGAATAACTGAAGAAAAATTCACAGATTTTCTTCTAAATCCAACAGCTAATTTCAGTTTGACTGAGTTTCCAGGGTTGGGTATTTTTTTTCTTATTTGTTAACACTTTGAAATTTTAGTTAATGCATTCAACTGTGGAACTGATAATTTCTGCTGTGCACTGGTCAGTTAGTTACACAAATCAATATGGCATTATTTCTGTTTCCTAACTGGATTAACTCTTCAACAAATCAAGACAGCAGATGTTAGTCAGAGAGGCTCCAGCTATGGCTGTGTGAGTGGCTTAAGTAATATCCTACATGTGATGTTGTGCACTATACCTTGACTGTTCCTCTACAATTGCATGTTTTGAATGAGCATAGTTCGTTGTTGTTGAAAAAATGTAATGTTTTTGAAATTTCAATAGGCACTTTGCTCTGTATAACCTGGTCTCTTACCTCAGTGCAAAGCAAACCTATGAAAAGGGTCCCTATGATTTCTTCTCTGACTGAGTTAGGCAGTCAGTGAATGCAGCAGTGATGCACAATTAAAGTAAGCAATGAGTTGAAGCTCTTACCTATAGTTGACCCTGGAGCTCACACCCACCCGAAGGTGAGTAAAGTAAGTGAAATAACTTCAGCAGGGTTGGGATTAGCCCAGGAAGGGTAGCTGCCTTCTGTTTTGGAAGAGGCTATGGGCAGTACCCTCAATGTGAAGCATGGTGGGTCCAATGCCAGCAGCTTCACTGAGTAGTGCTGTCAGACACACGGCTGCTCTGCGAGTCAAGTATCTATTCTCAGTCACCACCCAGCATTACCCTGACTAATGCACCTCTTTAGCCAAGAGCCAGAGTTTTACTACCACTCCAGTTTGCTCCTAAGAACCTTTCAATTTAAATGTAAAGTGCAATTATGGCATGTTAAGTATTGATTGTTTAAGAACTGCTTTGTAAAGTGTATTAAACAAAATAGACACCTTCCATCCAACCACCTTTATGAATATGAGAATTCAATATGCTATTATACATTTATTAACACATTAAAAATGACTTGCACATGGCACTCTGTATGCCCTTAATGTTAAAGCATATGCTAATACTTAATCTGACAACAAAAGTCTAAGTAATACACATAGTAGCTTGTTCAATTAAACTAGATAACTGTAAAAGCTCTTTAACCTTCAACCCTCTAATACTTCCTGGTGGACTAGAAGAACCATTTAATAACATTAACTTGACAGCTGAATTGTGTGTGCTGAACTCTAGACCTAATCAATTCCCAATCACTGCATGACATTTTATGCTGCAGGATAGTGAGAGGAAGCAAGGTATAGGAACCAAATGGCTAGACTGAATGCATCAGATAGGAAAATATTTCATCTTGGTGAGGGCAAGGGGTGAAGTCATTATTGCCTGTATTTATGTAGAGTTAAATATATATACTTTTTAAAAGGAGCTGAGAGAATTTCTGAGTTGCTGTTATTCACCAGGTCAGAGCGAATCCAATGATGATTCCACAGCTTTGGGGTGAGCAGAGAATTGGCTCTGTGGTCCTACATCGAGTATCAAAGAGGTGAGATTTGAACCTGTAATTTACTTGTCTCAAGTGGATACTTGAGGGAACAGCAACCTTACTATTTTCTCCTTATTTATCTTTCTGAGAAAGGACTGGTTCCATTCTCAGCTGGACCTTCAGTCCAATCTCAGATCCCAAGGAGGGGGAAGACTGGCAGTAGCTGAGGCTACAACACAGCATTTCCTGCAGACTATCTTAGGTGGCTCTCATTCACCAGGTCAGGTCTCTGAGGATTCTGTCTTAGGGAAACAGCTTTTGAATGTATTGGGCAGCCCATTTGTGTCCATCCAGTTATGTCCCTCCACTGGATCTGGACCCACATCCTCAGCCCAGCCATGTACTATGTACCCTCAGTAAAAGCTGTTTTTCAGTGAAGCTGGAATGTGACATGATTTTCATATTCTGACTTAAAATCTCTCCAGTGCTACCATAGAGAAACAACATGAATTCTGGCCATACGTCACTCATTATCCACAGATAACTTCTATGCCCTTTTTTCTTAAGCTTGCTGCATCTGTTCTTTCTCACGAAGAATATAATTTAGAAATTAGAATATAATTTTCTATCATAATATTGCCACGAGTCTTACAAGTCTGTAGGATTTCTGAGAGCTAGGCTTGCCCTATGTGTATCTGCCTTGGTTTCACTGGTGTTGCAGTAGTCATTACCTTGGACCCATTCTGTCTGCAAGCTGGAACTGCCATTTTCATAGATTTTGCTTGGTATCTGAGTAAGAAGGCCATTGATGCTGACTGAATTTAGAAACGTAATTGAAGTCACAGAAACAAAGAAAAGAAAAAATGCATCAAGTAAAAATAACTGTTTAGAAGAGAATAGAACGTTCTAGCTGAATTGCGTGGAAATGGTAAATTGAGCAAAAATTCCATTGGAAACAGGACAGAGCTCTTTATGAATAGAACTCTGTAGATTCTAAACAAATCCTTTCTAAAAAATCTAGTATAGAAACATAACTAGTTCTGGTCATTTTTCATTAGACTCTGCTGGCGTGTAGATGACACACGACTGCTGTTTACTCATTTTCAGCTCCCATAAACTTTGTTTCTTATCTGTAATAATGATGTTTGAGTCTCAAAGAAATATAATAGGATTTCAAAGCAGCCACATCCTTTTAACTAGTGATAGTAAAGATGATTTTTTTTTTTTAATAGCAGCTATCCATTTTTTTTTTTTTAGGACAAAAATATAGAAGAAAGAGCAGAATATTTTCAGATGCATAGGTAGTTCAGGTTCCTCATTTCCAATAAACTGTTGACTAGACATCCTTGCCAGACCGCATCTCCCAGCTTACACCACTAATGAGAAGAAGGTGAGGGGGCAGGGTGTATGGTGGGAAATCCCCCATCTTGCATCATGGTTCATGGTAACCTACTTGTGAAATTCTCACGTACGCTAAAAAGTAAGACATGGGGCAGTCAAACCAGCATGACTGCAAAGCAGAATTTTACTGACTGAAATGTGCTTTCCTTTCAAACCTTGAGCTTTATCTTCTTTATTTTTAACTTCATAGAGTTTCCTCACCCTTGATAATGCAGGCATGCCAGCAAAACTAAGAACTCAGAAAATATCCTACATGTCTTACTTGGAGTAGCCACAGGAGTGGCAATGCAAGTTTCCACCTGTTGCCCTCACTTTCTCTATTTCTGGTGAAGTACTTTTTCTAAAGGGTGTGATCTGGATGATTTTCTAAATTACATCTGTAAAGCCAATACAATAATAAAAAGACTCTCAGTACAAAGTGTTCCTGCGTGTTTTATTTGTTGATGTCTTCCCCAAAGAAACAGTGGGAGCCTTTTTTCTTTTTATTTCTTTTCAGCGCTGATAGATTGTCTATTAAAATCAGATTGGAGATTAAAACCCATTGCACACACACTGTGGAAAATCTGCCAGCTGGTTGCTGAAGAGCCTAGTGAGCTTTTAAGTAGTGCACTACTGTGCAATGCGGTAATTCAGTACATTGTACTGAAACCTCAGAACCATTCAATCTTTCTCTATTTGCATTTTTAGCTGAACTAAGAACTTGCCTACTGCAAATATGGATAGAGAAGTTCTTCCTATTTCACTGAGTGAAGCCACGGAGTCCTCTGAACTGAGGTGGGGATCCAAAAACCTTGTAAAGTTTTTACAGAAGTCCGAGGGATTGACAGCATTCACCTTCATACATTCCTGGGGAACATTTGACATCTCTTGAAACCCTAGAGCAGCAAGGCAAGGGATGCTCTCTCCCAGGCAGGCTCTGGGGCAAGAGCAGCCCCTGGAATAAACCATGGGTTGGTGTAGAGTAAGGGCATGGGAAACACCCATTCCAGCCAAAGCTTGTGCAGGAAGGACACAGAATCAGACTGCAGGCAATATGCAAAGAAATGACAAATGATTGAGTTGACCTAACTGGAGTGCTAGTGATGGACTCATAAGGCCGACCTTGGTACGCATGGGTCATGCACCATAGATTTTGGTACAGCTTGGAGGGATGAGCCTCCTCCTCACATCTGTTTCCACACAGAGATCACATAGTAATAAAACTGAAGCTTCTGCAAACATTACAACTCATCATGCTGAAATGGGTTGTGGCGCCTGAGAAAGTTGGGGAGTGGGCCTCCAGCAGGCATCAGTAGGAGCTTTCAATTAACGTGGCAATAGTTCTCAGTTTTATATTCTTAATTAATGTAATTTTTCTAAGTGGTGTCAGGCAGACATCAAAGCTCAAGGCTTACTGCAACAGCAGCCCCAGCTCAGACACCACAAGGGGAAATTGCTTCCATTGCCATGAGCCATGACTTTCTAGCCTTCTCAGGATGGCTTGTTAAGTATAGAGCTTCAGATATGAACCCAAGCCAATGCAAACAATAAACAAAATGTTGACTAGCTTTGGGAATTTCCCTGATCTTTCATTTATTTAGATAAACAAAAAGGAAGAGATTTTCTGTATTTTTCAGATGGTTGGATTTTCTTGTTTTAAGCCTGTGTCTTTTTTAAACCTGTGTTAAAAGCTGATCAGATTCTTTGCAAACCACAATACCGATAGTTTTACAAAGAATGACTTGCAAAAATAGAGGGAAAAATCAGTTATTTGATATTATTAGGAGCTGCCCCTCAAAAACTTTCAACATGGTGCTAGCATCATCTCTGAGCACCTCACATACTCATATGAGACATTGTATAGATGCAGACTTTCACCCCTTGCTTATTCATGTGCAGAAATACAAGGTGTAGATTTTGCTTGTGATAAGTTGATATAATTGTGGAACATGGTAACTGCTACATTCTACTGTAACAGAATAAGCAGCAGAGAGAAAAAAAAAAAATTGATGATTTACAACTAACTCATTATTTTATTTAATTTTCCCCCAATACTGATATTGTTTTATTTGGTTTGGAATAGATTCTTTAAAAAAACAACAACAAAAAAAGAAAAATATCTTTGAAAGTAATGGAATATCTCTCCAACTATGCACAGAGTCTTGTTGGTTTCAAAGGGAAACACACCTTTATTGTTTCTCAGAAAACCTGAGATGCTATTTTCTCTATTTTCCAAAAGAAAATTAAAGTGGAAAGTTTGTCCATTTTGGAGGTCTCCCACACACTGAGCTCCATAATCACACTTTCAGAGTGGTGCATTATTCATCAAATACATTTGTTCGAATGATGTCATATATATCTCCCTAATGGGCCACATTACTTAATAAAGGATTTATATTTTCTGTTGGGAGGCTGCTTGAGGATGTAGAGAACTTTTACTGGGCTTCTGAGTCTTGTAAAATGGTATGGCTTTTTTCAGGCAGTCCTGATCCATCTGGGGGGCCTCTGCTTGTGTTTCTCAGTAGAAATGTTGGCTTACTTACCAAACTTGATACAAGCACTATGCCATAAACATAATATTTAATACAACCTTATTATATATAGCTATAATAATTAATGTTCAAAATACTCACGTGTACTGTGGAGTTATGTTTCACAAATTAATATACATATTACATTAACCCAGTGCAGAATATCAAATAAATCTATTTCTGCTGCATCCAAAACAGACATTTGAATGTGTGAAGCAAATAAGAAACATGTTTCCCAGTAGATGTAGAGGCCGTATTTCATGAAGATCTCCGTATGTCTTAATTCATCTCATATTTCCATGGCCATTTGCATTTCTTCTCCCTTTTTGTCTCAGAACCGGTACGAGTTAGTCTGTTTGTAGAAAAAGAGTCAAGGCTGATATGCTGTCTCTCCACATTGCCTTAGTAAAATTGTCATGGCTTTTTGCTTCTCAAATATTGTTTTGTGATTACTGTCCTCTTTTGGAGAGAAAGGCAAGTAGAAAAGGAAAATTAAATATGAAAGTAGTTTAGCTCTCATGCAGAGAATCATGATCTTTACTTAGCATTAGCTGACAATGTTTAAGTAAGGAGACGGTGTAAATAAAAACAAATATATAATCCCCTAACTACTGTAGGGGCCAAATAAAAAGGCATAATGGCCTTTCAATAACTACACTGCTGAAGCACATGTCCTACACAGTAAAATAACCTGTACTTTCAGCTAACATCTAGAAAAAATATTATCTCACAGCTTTGGTTGGAAGGTTTGTTCACCTATGCAGTCCAAAACCAAGAATTACTTTGCATGCTTTAGGTCACAGATTCTTAGTTAAAATTTAGCACTGTAAAATAATATGTCAACTATCCTGTGTCTTATTTTTGTCTACTAGGTGATTTACAGATTATTTCCATAATATTTTAAATGAAAATGCTTTTTTAACCAGAAAACCAAAAATGGTTTTGGAAGTCTTATGCAGATGAAGCCTGGGTACAGTTTCATTTGTCAGCACCGGTATGGAGCTACTAGTGGGCAAAAATTAACTTGAGTTTCCCTTGTTGCTTCTGCCTCTTCAGCATGAGCAAATATGGAAATAACTGATACGGCATTTGCTAATGACATCTACTCTTTCTGTGGTCGTTAACATGCAGGATGATGTATACCAAGAATTCTTTTTATGTGGAAAGCTATAAACTGCTCTCCAAAAAAAAAAAAAAAAAAAAAAAAAAGCACCCCTTAGAGCTTAGTAGAGGGGTAGCAGCAAAGAAAATGTCTGGTGACCAGAAAAATCAGACTTTCAACACCAGCAGCACTGAGCAGGTCAAGGGAGCACTGACTACATATTTATCCTTTAAATGTTTGAGTGCAGTCTTTCAAGATATCCACACTGTTGTCATTGTAATAGGGACTTATGTAAGTTTTTTTTTCACACCTTGCCTGTTAAAGTCCTTTAATGATAGAGCATCAATTGTATTATTATTACTGTCATTACTGCTGTTCTTCACAGTGAAGAGAAATACAATGAGCTGGCAAGTAAACCTATCTACCATAGTTTCTTTCTGTGCGGAGATGAGTTTCTCCATCCTGGAGTTGAAATGCACATTGCTGATCAAGTCTACTGCTTCACTTAGAAAAGTGATAGCATGTTTTCTTCTTCTGGATATTCTTCAAAATGGTTACAGTATGGTGCACAGCCATCATCAATACTGATCTGGGGATACAGTCATCTCATTGCTTGAAAACAAACTGGATGAATGTTGTCCAAAATACAGTGCAACGTAACACAGTAATCTGCTGTTTAGTACGTTCAGAATTGCTTCTGTGCTGCAGCACTTGGACGGGAACAACTGTACGGGTATTTCTTCAATGCCAGGTCCTTAACTACAAAATATTTACAGATGTATTCTACTTTTTGAAGTCTCAGCATCAGAAGAGATCTGTAGTAGTAGCAACACCAAAAGACAGAAGTGGAGCAATCCAGAGAAGCTAATGTAAAATAAATAAATAGGAATAAATATTGTGCGTGTCACATCTCCTTTCCTCAGTTCCTTCGTATTGCCTCTGGCTCAGGCCCACCCAGAAGAGTTTAAATATTGGTTAATGTGTCACTTTTGAAAACAGGATATATTGCAAATAAGTTTCCCTCCTGCCAGAACCTGGGCACATAACAAAGAAAACCCATATGGCTGAGGTGATCAACCTGAAATCTGTTTCCAAGACAGTGATTTAAGTAAGAACATGAAACAATGTGATGGGAATCTGTTTCTGAAGCAAGACTTACAATGCAGAAAGGGGGAAGGTGCAAGCCTAGCTTATTACTGTTGCAGTTTTAAGATTACAATCTTTGTGGTCTCCTTGGGATGTCATAACATGCTTTGAACTTCTATCAAGATATTTTCATATTCATTTGCTTACTTCCACAAGGACAGACACCAATAAGACAATATGCTACAAATAATTTTGTCTAAAGTTACTGAAGAGGGGGAAGAAAGAGGGAAAGAAGAAAGGAGGAGGGGGAGAGAGAGAATATTTGGTCTGCTCTTAATTAAAACCAGCCGATGACATACAATGATTTGTCTGAAGCACTTCTGAGCTGTACCCATTTCTGTTTACACTTGACAGCTGTACATTCTTTCCTGCCTGTATTGTTTGAACTATGGCCAATGGTACAATCATTAAATCTTTGATAGTGTTTCTTAAATACAAAATTGACCTTTTTTTCAGACAAAAAGAGAGGTAGAGAAGGAACAGCTATGTTACATTAGAGAGGTTTGGATTTACTAGGTCTTACACTCTGTATTGCAAAATAGTGCCTCTGGTCATTTTTGGATTGGCTATTAAGAATTTTTTTTTTCATGTTCTTCACATCTGCTTACAAAAAGAAATCATCATCCTGTCACCCTTCCTCTCAAAAGATGCCTGTTTTGGGTAGAGAACAAAGCATAGCATCCATGATTACTGGGTCTGATTCTGCACTGTGAGAGGCAGAGGGTCTCACCAGATCACGACAGGTTTTTGCTATGCACAGAAAGTTCCAGAAAAGAATCCACAGATTAAGAAAAACAGGAAAGTTAAATACAAGACATTTGAAAACAGCTGTCAATCCACTATAAATGGAGAAGCTGGAAAGTAAAACTTTGTCAAGGCCAAACATGTCCTAGGTGCTCTGTGGGTTCTCTCTCTGAATCCAGACTGCAGCCTCCAAGATCAGTGGCTTATTACAAATGGAAATGCTTACCTAAAAAGGAGAGAAAGACCATTAGCATATGCCTTATCCCTTAAGTCTGAGCTAAACCACAGAACTGATTTGATCCAGATATTACCAGCTGTCCCCTGAACTTGCTTGAAGAGGGATTTGTTGCCAGCTTTGGCAGAGGTGAATGGTCAGATGATGCTGTATTACTAACCAGAGCTGTGCTGCTCCTTGGGCTGAGACGCCAGAGATGCATTTTGTTTCATAGACTGGAGCTTAGTCTAAAATCACACAGAGTAAACAGGAAGGATATATTTAGCTTCTGCAGCTTAGTGGGAGTGGGAAACCTTCTCTTGACTTTAAAGTCCTGCAGTTGTCTGTAAAAACTTGCAAAGTCCTGGTGACTATCTCTGAGCTCCCTAGGACTGTATGAGCTTGAGGGGCTGTCTAAGTCCTGCTGATACTGCAGCAGTACCTCCTGCTCCTCTGTATATTCTGTTTTACGTGGAGACTGCCCTGGTTTACCAGGAAGAGTTTATTTGTTAATTTAAATGTGCTATGAAACTAAAGTCTTAAGAGTTTGTTTGGTTGGTTATGGCAGCACTTAACTGCCTAAATTCAAATTAATGAGCAGGACAAAAGGAAGCATAGTCTCAGCCTTGAATAACTGCATATCTGCCTCCTCTGCCTCTAATTTCCAGACTTTCTGAAAAGAAAGACTGCCAAAGATATGTAAAAACACATTGCACAACACTGAATGCATTCAAGCAGTGTCACAGCAATGCTGGGAAGGCATGGAGTCAGAGCATGACAGAGTCCCTGCCCCAGGGACCTCCATGTGAGATTTTCAAAACTGCTCAGCACTGGCCTAATTGAAGTCAATTGGAGTTTTTCCCTAATTTACTTTCAATATTAGATCAAAGCTAAAATGTCAAAAAAGTTCACTTACATTCTAAATTATTAAATTATTCAATTTTTCAACCAGTCTGGGATCTTGATGAATTAAAAATGGTATTTCAGATCCTGGTATCCTGCCCTGTCATTAAAAGTATATACTTGCTAGTTTCAATGGATTTTCTATTTTCTTCGTATTTTCTTCTGTGCATCAAAAAACACCGGAGAAGATGCCTTTTCTGAGAAGTCACAAGCATGAGAGGAAATGATTGACAGGCACAAAAGCAATTACTACATCAGCCACAAACGAGGACCGAGAGTCAGTGTTTTCCAGGCTACTCAGAGTGGCATCCATGTTGCAGGATCCAGGCATGCCTCCCATCACTGGTCCGTATGAGGAATGTGGTCTGCTCCAGATGAGCCCTAGGTACATACCTTCACCTTCAATTCTGCCGGGGGCACATCATTCCTACGAGCAGAAAAGGAGAAAGTTTCATTGTATACCTACAAATTGCCATTTGACACTAAGATTCATCTTGTAAGTCTGACCTTAGGCAAACCACCAGAAGGAATCTCATTTCACCCTGCAGATTCAGCCTCAAGTTTCCAGGTCTTTGAAGAATACCTCTGGAGAATACTAGAGGTGAAACATCTAGAAGACTGCACATTTCCTGTAACAGCGAATAATTTACATCTATTGAAAACTGGATAGGCTGTGCTGCCATCCTGTCTTTCTGGATTGTGCCTTCCTATTGTACTGGTTGATCTACTAGGCTAGAAGTTTGGGTTTCCCTCTTTCTCCCTTTCTTCATTCTTCCAGCACCCATAAACCTTGTTCTTGCATGAACTGTCCCCAAATACAACCTAGTATTGCGGTATTTGAGAGGTGAAACTTATGGTAAAGTTCACGTGCACATCAGTCCTGTAGACAGCTCCCTCATCATGCCATCCCAACAACCGTCCTTCCACTGCACTGCTTCTTAAGGACCTTCACTTTGCAATTCAGATACACAAATCTCACTCAGAAACCACCATCTTGCTACCTCTTATGACACTGCCTTGGGGCTTTGAGAGTAGAAAGAGGAACCTTAGCTATAGAGAATCTTGTCTTTTGCTTTGAATCACTGATTTTTCTTGCAGTGTGTTCATTACAAGTGTCAAGTACAGTTACCATCTAACTACCTCATCATCACTCTTGACTGATAGAGGAATTTTAGGGACTGGCATGACAGGCCCATGTAAATACAAATAAATCAGCACCATTGAGAAGAATAAAGGAAAATAAAAGAAAGAAATCTCAGGACACAGACTTTGAGAGGACTAGACTTTATAAGCATGCCTACCAACAGCAATAAAATCTGACTTTCTGGTTTCTTAGCTATCTACCACGTGCCTTCTTGTTTGATTTCTCCCTCTCTTCCTTCAGTGGAATAGAAGGATATTTTTAAAATAAATTATGACAGAGTTTTTCCATTTGTTTTCATTTGTAAGGGTACTTCATCTACATACTCACATGTATAACCCACTCCTGAGGGTCATCTCCTGTCTGTTGCACTTTATTGAGAGGTGAAGCAATTCAGCTACCTCCTAGATTAACACTAATCTAGGACTGCTCTGAACTGGCAAGTCATGAAATACAAAACCAAGGACAACAACATACTACCACAGTGCCAGCAGGCAGCATGTGCTGGCCAGCTAAGATCCTCAGCCATTTAAGAGAGAGTGGAGTTACACCACAGTTATGCCCCAAGCAGGTGGACCTAATGAGCAGTGAGATGATTCAATCCAAGGGGGATTCAAGGGGATTCCTTACAGAGCACTGAATCATCAGGTCTGTAAAATAATTTCCACAGCAAACTGTTGAGAACAAACAGTTAAAGCTGCAAACTGAGGATTTGGGTCCAATAGCAATCTCTTGGGACACTGCTGAGTCATATGCAGGACTTGGATAAAAAAAGTGGATGTCACAGCTGGATGCATTCAGCTAGGAAAGAAATCAAAGAAATGATCAGTTCTTAGCTGATTATATTTATTTGTAGTTCATTACTGTATTTATATTCCTTCCTATGAAGAGTGTACAACAATCAGCCAGGCTGGTCCTTCTGGGGAAGTACTTATCGGAGCCTCTAAAACAACACAAATGTAGAGGGTCCTCATTAGAAGGCAGTGAAATGATAACTCTGGGCAGTTTTCTGCAGTTTATGAGCAAGGAGAGTGAAGACAAGGTGAGAAAAACATGAAAGAAGGGATAATGAAATACGGTGTCCCCTGCAAGGGAAGACAGTCTGGGCGAGAAGCACAGCAGGGGTACTCATGCCAGCCAACCTCAGGTGCCTCATCTAGATGCCTACACTGAGCTCCCCAGTCACCCATTGCAGAGACAAGCCCCTGAGGACTAAAGCTACTCAGGAGGTCCCAAGGACTTGGTAGGATGCTGAAGAGTCTCACCTTGGTTGGAAGTTAATAAGTTTGATGTGCCTTTATGCACCACCAGGTCTTATCATGTCACTCTTTGTGTTTGAGGTGCTTGGCTAAATGAGAGCCATACACTCTAGCTGAGACCTGTACTACAGAATAGTTTTCAAATCCATTCTGTGTGCAGGCCTTGGTACAGATCTAAGGAAGTGGCAGCAATCAGCCTATGGGAGGTGTTACCTGGGCTTGGGGCCAGTGTAATTAGTTGACCATGTGCCTATGCCATAAATGCAGTCTTCAGTAACATGTGGATCCAAGGGATCAAAGTCTGGATGAGCAAAGCCAGCTTAAACAGGTTAGCTGAGAGGATTTGCCTTTTTTTTCCTATAGCTTGACAATATTCAGAAGGAATGCCACATCACTAAGTTCACATTAGGCAGCACTGCATTACAAAATTCAAAACAGAGATGTGTCTTATTGTGTTTAAATATTATTAAATCAGCTCCCTCAGCTTCTTTAGGGCTATGCCAGTTTACACCAGTTGAGGATGTGGTGTGAGCTCTCAAGGAAGCTGCTTGGTCCTAAGTACAAACACATTGCCTGCTAAGATCTCACAAGCCATGGCAAAAAACTCACCTGGGAACTCTTGCTGCTGTTCAGCCTGAAGAACTGAGGTATAAATGTAATATGAAGAAATAAAAATATGTGTATCTTTAACTGAGGTAGATTTCCACGTCTCTTGCTTTTAGGAGTATTATATCAACACCTGTTACTTTTGCCCTACTCAACATTTCCATCAGAAACTTATTGTTTCAGGAGTTTTATAACTAGTAAAACTTTTATAAGTCAGACACGATGTGCTTTAGAAAAAGGCTAATCTTTTGGGTCTTGGTGCTGGAATGTGCTTTCATATGCAACAAATGTAAAAGAGAGTAATGGTTGTAGTGGCTTTTCTTATATTTAGAGGGAGAAAGAATTGCAAATACAATCAGATATCAAATATTCAACCATTAATTTTACACTTTGAGTCTGGGCCACTCTCACAAAATATCTGTCTACAGGCAGCAAATAAAATGAAAGGCAGACAGTAGGGAAATTCTCATCCCTCACTTCTGAAAAGAACTTAAGCACTTACTTAAGTCCATTCTTACTTCAAAAGACATTTAAGCATATACACAAATCCCTTTTGCAAAATGATTGCTTTCCACAGTTTGTTCTGCGAACCCAAGAGTCACCCCACTCTGCTCATTGCTGATGCTCTTGAAATTACTCATGGGCATAAATATTTGCAAGAATGAGACTTCACTGAGGAGCTGTGTCTATATGAGGCATCATGGCCAAACAACACCAATCTAAAGAATGCTCCCAGACTTGCTGTCTATACCAGAGAGCAGTTACCAGCATAAAGTGGAGTCAGTAATGTCACCCATATGGCAGAACCCTGGAGTGTGCCATGCCCCCTGGCAGCAGGCCACATCTCAAAGGAACCCAATGTGTCTCCTAGGAATACATCTCCAAATGGACCTTGGGAAGAAGAGAGCAATTCCATGGTTGGCAGCTGCTTGCAGAGGAACCAAAGTTTCTCTAAAATCGCTGTAACTGTAGAAATAGCAGACTGAGGTTCCCTGTGGCTGTTTGCAGCACACAAGCCTGACCAAGAGAACTGTAGAGGTCCTCTATAAACTGCCAACTCACCCAGCCTGAGAGTTTAAGGGGTGAACAAATGGCACCTCAACTCAAGGCATCAATGAAATTGAAAGGATTTCCAGGGAAACCTATCACTGCTCTGACACCAGCCAGAGGATGACTGCCCTTTCAGAGGTGGCTCACCCCTTGGTGCCTGCCAGCTGCTGAGACATCCTCTGGAGAGATACCACCGATATCTGGGAAAGGAAGAAATTGTAATTTCACAGAAGCACAATGGCATATTACACCGTTTCCCTGGATGCAATGTTCAGAAGCTCTGAGCTGAATCAGCCCCAGCTCATTCCCACATTTGAACATCCTAGGCAAAGCCACCCCAAATCTTACTGGTTCAGGGCTCACTTTCCATGAAATAAATAATTTATTTCTAACTGTGTGTGATGTGGTCTTGCAGAATTTTGAATTAGCAGGAGAAGCAACCTGCTGGACACTCACAAATAATCACACATATACACTTATTGGGATGTGGCCAGTGTTGACAAACCCCAGGTTAAAAAGAAGAATCTGGTGCAAACCTCTGTTGCTCAAAAGGAAATGGCCAGCCTGACAAAATTTGAGTGTCTGTGGCTTTGCTTAATTTCTGTTTGGAGACTCCTGTATCCACTCCAAGTTTTGAACCTTTCAAAGTTTTGAAGACCCAATAAACATCTAATTGCTGTGTTTTTACAGGGCTACCTAAATTCATAGGATCATAGAATCATTTGAGTTGGAAGGGACCCTTAAAAGCTGTCTGGTCCAACTCCCATGCAATGAGCAGGGACACCTACAGCTCCATCAGGTGCTCAGAGCCCCATCCAGCCTGACCTCGAGTGTCTCCAGGGATGGGGCATCCACTGCTTTTCTGAGTAACCTGCTCCAGTACCTCATCACTTATTGTAAAGAACTTATTCCTTCTATTCAATCTAATCTTCCCTTTTTTAGTTTGAAACCATTTCCCCTTGTCCTATCACCATAGATCCTGCTAAAGACTCTGTCCTTTTCTTTCTTACAGCCATCCTTTAGATACTGAAAGACCACTCTCCTGAAGCCTTCTCTTCTCCAAGCTGAACACACCCAACTCTCTCAGCCTGCCCTCACAGGGGAGGTATTCCATCCTTTGAATCATTTTTGTGGCCCTCCTCTGGACGCCCTCCAGCAGCTCCATGTCTCTCCTGTGCTGTGGACTCCCCATCTGGACATGGTGCAAAATCTCATGCCTGGAAGATCTCATACAGACAGGGGATGATGATGAAAAGACTGAGTAACAGAAGAGCAAAAAAAAAGTGAGATGTGTAGGTGTGGCCTGCAGCTCTGCTGTGTTTCTTTCTCCAATGCAAGGGAGAGACAAAAGTTTGAGTCCCATCAAGATTTACTTGTCCTTACCATTCCCTATCATACCTCACAGCAAAGGGATGCCAACCCAGAAAATCTTCAAATTCAAACGCCAAAATGTTAAAGCTTTTTGGCTTTATCTTCGCACCGAGAACGAAATAATTTTTCCTGTTTCTAACTCAGCCCACACGTAAAGCTGTGCCTTCAGCAGGAGCTGCTGACACCCTTTTGTGATAGCAGGAAGCAGAGGACAGCCTCCCCACCTAACAAAACAGCCACAATGTTGATGTTGACGAACGCTGCTTTCCTGCCCTCCTCTCCCAGTGCCGGGGGACCTGTGTCCCCACAGACTAGCTGGGGCTGGCTGTAGCTTCCTTCTGTCGGAGGGCTCCGTTTCTGGGCAAACAGCCACTGCTGTGATGCTTGCAGCAGATAGGCCACAGCTGGGCCAGGGGATCTCAGGGCAGGCTGCGCGGTAGCACCTGGCCTCTGGTTCCTGGTAGAAAGAGCTTCCCGGTTTCCTTCAAGGCAGAACTTTTCCTTTTTTGTTGTTGTTGGTTTTTTTAAAATTTATTACTTTTTAGAGAAAACAAGCACTGCCCAACTTCTAGGCAGCGTAGTAGCAATGCGAGTGTGAAAGCTGCTGTGCATACAGGAAGGCGGCCCACCCATCCACCGCACCCCTCTGCTCGCCTTCCTCTAAGGCAATAAACAGCACTTTCTCTCTTTCCTCCCTCTTTTTGTTAGGATGAAAGCCAGCAGTTCATCCTCCTTTCTTTCAGAGCTGTGCTCCTAAAAGCAAAACAGCACTCAGGGCTGCTGGCTACAAAGCAGAAAGCATGCACACAACTGGTGGGACTAAAGGAGCAAGCGCCAAGGAAGCATTTATCTTCATGTTATCTCCTAATTTAAGATCCATTCTGGCAAAACTTCACTTCTTCTGCTTAAGCTGCAATGTCAAGCTGCAAATACTCAGCAGCTGAGGAGCCAGTATGTGTATATATATATGTGTGTGTGTGTGCATGCACGCGTGCACCATATGTATTTGTGTTTATGAAGTTTTCTACTCAAAGCAGTTGGCGGAAATGAAAACCTGATTTTGAAAGGCTTCCACTGCACAGTCAAACATTCAGTTTTTCCTGAAGGGAGTTGCTGTTTTATGCACTGGGGGAAAAAAAAAAAACCTCCTAAAATATTATTATTTTTTCTTCTTTTTAAGTTCAAAATAATTTGCCTTGAAGGAGAACTAAGGAATGATGGGAAACACGACTATTCTTTTTGGATAGGAGAGGGGAGCAGCGAGGTGAGAGGGAATAAAAAGAAATCCAAGAGAGAAAGCAAACTGAATGGAGGGATTATCAGTTCCTGTGTGTGTGTTCATCTATTTTTGTCCTAGAAGAAACCTCCTTAACATGGCTGTGTATTCTTTCACACTGCTCTCCTTCCTTTGTGGGACTTACTGAATCCATCACAGCACCTGGTTTCTCCAAGTTGGATGTGTTATGCCTACAAGACAGGACAAACTTGGCAGCTGTTGCGTTGGAAGAAGGAGGGGAGCAGCCCAGCAGCAGGGCCGGATACTTTGTATGTCCAGGGGCACATGAGGGATGACATTTATTTCTTTTGCTAAGGATTTTGCTGGCAAAGCTGACTGCTTTCTTTTGGCCTTGACTGAGACATCCAGACATCCAGTGGGAAAATTTTTTTTTCTTCCCATTTGGATTGTAAGCGTATCCTTTTTCCTAGCACTTCTGTTGCTCGTGTTCTTATTTGGAGAAAGCTTTTCTTTTTTTTTCTGAGGCTATGAGACAAAGGAAACATTTGGCTGGAGTGAAGTGTTCTTAGAGCAGAAAGGAAGCAGAGTCTGAGGCACAGAACTTCAAACATTTTTCCATTTGCAAAGCAGCACATGGCCAGAAAGGAAAGACCACATCCCAGCCCCACTGCAGCTGATGGGAAACACGCCACCAACTTCCATGGGATGGGAGAGCCACCTGAGGAATCCAAATTCACTGGCCTGCCCCCCTAAATAAAGGCTACTGATTATGTTATTTGTGTTGCTGTAGCAGCTTGCAGTCAAGGGGCAGAATGTCTTCTGTCCTTCGAGGCCATGCAAGCCCAGATCAAAGAGACACTCCTTGCCCTGCAGATCTTGAAATCAAAGTTTATAGCTCACCCAAGGGCTTATCGAAAAACCACACGGGGAAGGCACCCTGGCCTTGCAGCCATGCCCTACTGCACTCCTAGCCAAGCACAGTATTTGCAAAACAGCCATGTGTCTATGCCTACATGTGCCAGTCCAAATATATAATGCTAGAACAGAGCACAACAAACACTCAGAATTTAGCAGTATGTTTAGAAGAGAAAACAGTGCTCGCTAAAAGTTGGAAAGATAAAAAAATCAATAATTGAGTTATACAGCACTGGATGATTCAGTATCAAGGGAAATACCATCATTATCTTTGGCATCAGAACCTCTAAATATAAGCTGAGATGCTGGAAAAATGGAAGTTGTTGTAATCAGAATCACAAAAGAGAAAAGGCCTTTTAAACTTAGTTGAGATGCAACTTGGCTGGAAATGAAAAGAGTAGAACCCAAAAGAAAGAAATTCAAAAGGGAAAAGCTTGAAGCAAAGTTCCTTCAAGCATGGGTGGCCGGGGCCACGTGAGGAGAAATACACACATAAACAGCTCTTCATAAAGTCACATACCTTACTCTTATTCAAAGGTTTCATCAGACTTTTTCTATCAGGAGTGATGGTTTCTCAGACCAACAACAGGGTGCTGTGAACACAGCATTTAGGGGAGGTGGTTCCAGAACAAAAAAATGTCCTGATCTGCAGACCTGTGTTCACTTGCTGAGAGAAGGACCGGCATGGTCAAATGAAATCTTGAAGAGAACAGCCATTTCCAGTCAGCATCCCCATCTCATACCAAGGGATCAGAAATCACTCTGTATCTTTTGTCTCAGTAATTCATTCAATGAATTTAATAATGATGAACTCTCAGAGAGTAATCCTATTTCTCCTGGAGAAACAGGATTCTCTTAGAGAAATAGGATTAAACATAATTCCCAGTATGAAACCATGGCTGCTTAGGTGGGTAATGGCTCAATACATCAAAGGAGAAACAAGAATCTCCTTACACAGGCAGTTCCCAGACTCTGGGGTGTTGCCTGCATGCAGCCGTTCCTGGCAGCAGCAGCAGCAGCACTGGGTGCTGGATGCAGAAATTGTTCTAATGTCTGGTGGACTTTAATGACTTTTTCTCTTTTTCTCTTTTTCTCTTTCCTTTTTCTTTTTCCCTTTGCCTTTCCCCTTTCCTTTTTCTCATGGTGAAAAAGAGATGGAGGGAGGCCAGTGGTGGATCCTGTCACCCATTTCCAGAGTGTAAGATGCAGCAGGTCAGTAGAAACAGTGCTGGTGAAAAGAGCATTTGGTTTCTGTGCTCTCTGCAAGATCTTTAGGACAAGCAGCAATATGTCTCCAGAACAGGGGTGTTCTCATTTCTAATCAATCAGGTAGGCAACTGCAAGCAAGAAGACCATTACATGGGTCTGTTTAGGAAGGCTTCTGAGTTCATGGAGTTTGCAGGCAAATCTGACATAGCCACTGGTTTCATGGGGAAGATGTGTGTACAAGAAACTAAAGTGTGGGAGTTGTATCACTGAGGGAAAGAATGACTGCAGAGGGGCTTGCAGAAACATCTGCAAGGCATCTTCATGATGAGTGGCACACACCCATGCCTTCCACAGCTGAAGTTACCTCACAATCGTTTTCTCCCATCTCAAGTCTGTCAGGGTCAGTGGAGAATATCGTAATGACCTCTGAATCAGGGTTGGTGTGCACCAGTCTCTCTGGAGCATGGAATCATAGAATGGCTTGGATTGGAACAGTCCCCAAGGATCATCAAGCTCCAATCTGCCTGCTCCACATTTAATACTAGACCAGGCTGCCCAGGGCCCCACCCAACCTGGCCTTGAACACCTCCAGGGATAGGGCATTCACAACCATTCTGGGCAAAGCACAGGAGCTCTGATTCTTGAGAAATAAGTTGCAGTCTTTTTGTCTTTCCCCACTTCATCCTCTGTAATTCCTTCTTCCTTACTGTGGGACAAGTTGATTTAATGACACCACTTTGGGGACATTGACCTGTTCCATTCCTGAGGTGATGGGCTCCTGGTATTGTAAGGGCAGCTATACAGGGACAGAATTAAGGATTGTCTGTCTGGTTACATGAGCGTGACCAGGAGCAGACACTTTGACATGTCAGATCTGGTACCTCCTCTGCTTTCCTGTGTGGGATCTTCTTGAGCCATCCTAGAGCACCATTTTTACTACCACAAATACAGTCATACAGTCAGGCTTAACTTCAATAAGACCATGTAAACTTCCATTGCAATAATTTGCTAACAAATTCTGGCAATGAATATACAAATGTATTTACTTAATATATATATTAAGTATATATACTCCGTCCCCTTGCCTTGAAAATACATCTTAAAGATTGTATCAGAAAAGCATTGTTTCAGCTGTTCAAGTCTGCCATGCAACTGCACCTCTGCCTCATTCCTGCCCATATCTCCCTGCCTGTCTCTTATTTGGTGGTTCTGATTTATAAAGCAGCTCTGGGGTCACTTCATTCAGATCATACAGCGTACAGCACTGTAGAACTCAGACAATGACAGCAGCTATAATGCTGACCACAAAGGTTCTGCAGTGTCGGTGCCGGAAGCTTGCAGCACCTGCAAGGTCTGTCTCCTCCACAGCAACCCCTCCAACTGGCTGCTGGATTCCTGTCTCTTAACAGTAAAATCAGCAGCTCCCAGCTGCTAGCAGCTGACTCAATTTTTTTGGGGGGGAAAAAAAAGAGAAGAAAAAAGAGATTAATAGATTATTAATAATAATAACAGTAGTAATCCCAAGCAGCATTATAAAAATAATTAAAAAAAAAAAAAAAAGAAAAAAAAGGAAAATCAGTCCCTAACAGCTGTGCTTTGACTCAGTAGCTGACTCCTGCACTGGTCTTCCCCTCACTCCACCCCACTCCTCCCTATCAGCTCATCGGGCCCTTGAATGCAATCACCATCATCTATTTGGCTTGCTTACATCATTTCAAATGCCCTTTCATTTCAAATTTGGAATCAAATATAAAGCCCTGCTTCAGTCAGTCAAGGGACAGGAGCAGGTTGGCTGGCAAAGAGGAAAGAGTAGGAAAAGCCCGAGGGAGAGGAGGTGGAAATTTCAGAGGGTTCAGGAGGGTCACAGACATTTTGAATGGCTGTTTTTCTCCTCCCTGCAGCATCGCTCAGCTCAGCATGGGATGGAAACATAGCAGGGAGTTGGCTGTACTCCTGCTCCTACCATTCATTCTCTTCAGCTGGGATTACAAGAACTGAGGAAAAGCAGATCTCAGTCAGGCAATAGGTATGGAGAAGCTTTGCTTCTTCAGGCTCTTCCTTACTTTTTTTTGCCTCTCCAATATCTGTGTTTATTTATTTGTTTATTTTTGTGAGAATCCTTCTCCCTGACTGTCACTGCACAACAAATGGACACCTTGTACCTCCCAGTCAGAGAAACCAATATCACTGAAATAGAAAATCCCATTTCTAGTGGCTTAGTAGTGTTACTCTTGTTAATGAATTTTTACTATTTTCAGTCTAAGTTTATGAACTTGAGGGAAAGGCTGTAATATTAACTTGTGGGTTCCCTCCTCTTTCATTTTGAATTTCAATATTTTCCTCAAAAATTCTGAATGGAGGATTTCACTGGCCCCACATTTCTCTCTCTTTGGTAGTCACTTCCCACAGCTGCTGCTGTAGTGGAGATTTGCAATCACGAGGTTATGAAAAAAACTTTGCCCTGCCTAGCCAAACAGGCCCAGCAAGCACATCCTACATGGGAATTCCTCCCTGACACACTTCCTTGTGGACACTGGAATTTGAATGCTGTCCTCAAAGGACAGCCTAACACTGGTCTCACTGGTTTCTTTGGGAGTAGAGCTGAAACGCTTAGGAAAATTCCTTCCTTCAGCTCCAAGAGCAGACTTTGTCCAGTTCTATTGGGCGGGTCCCAAACACGACAATTTAATTAGGAGGTCTAGACCCTACATGCTTATGCTCACTCTGCAGTGCCAATTCCAGATATCCAGCGGGGCCAAGAGCAAGTTTGACTATCAAAGCCACGTAAGCTTTTTGACATACTGTGCTAAGGTGGCCAAGTGGAAAAAGTAGGCTGCCTGTCTATTCTCAAACACAGACAGTAGCCACATTCTTATAGGGAGCCCAGAGCATGTTCGAGAAATGCAGGGAGTTTAAATGAAAACCTGTTGCTGTCCCAAAATGGAGCTGTTTGACTTGGAAAGGAAAGCTTAGTCATCTGTCCTGCAGGGGTTTGCCCAGCTCCTTTGGTCTCTCCATCTGTCTGATTTACTTTTTCATTTTTTCCATTCCCTTTGCTATCTTCTTCTTCAGGGTCTCAGACATGAAAGTGTTCTCTTTCTAAAGCAATGTCACCAATTACACATTGCCCAACGTATTTCTTCTCAGCTTTTGAAGAGGGCATCGGGGGAATGATGCATTACAATGGCATTCTTGTACCCACATGTCATATGGAAATGTTTAGGAAGAAAATAATTTTTGAGTAGCTCAACTGTCATGGGTTGTACTGCAGAACCAGCATCAATTCTCCCTCCCACTTTGCTAACAGCTCCTGTGGCACTGGGTTCCTATAATTAGGAGATAATTGTAGGCTCTCAATGACCTCCTTTGTGTTTCAGGGGATATCATCCAGTACATAAGTTATATTCCTATTTCATCAAGTAATAAGGTAAGTATTAGGAGGCTGAAGTTCTTGGCAGAGGCCTGTATCCTACCAGCACTTATGTTTGGCTGCTATATGCGACTCATTACATGGAGGTGGGTAGGTGACATCATCACTAAAGGGAAACACATGATAAAGTGAGGGTTCATGGATTGAAAATTCAGCTAATAAAATATCCAGACAAAGAGGATTAGCTCTGTTTGCAGGAAGAGAATTTGCCTCTGTCAGAAGCAGAGTAGTCCAAAGAGAATAAACTATATCCTTTTTCTTCCTTCAGCAAGCAGTTTCTTGTCATGCTGGAAAAAAAGGTGGAAAAAAAAAAAAGAGAGAAGAAAAGAAAAAGAAACCAGTTGCTTTTTAAAAGGATGTAGCTATTACTTCAGTTTGCGCATTACAGAAGCTTTTTAAAATCATGAGAAGTTTCTGTTTTATATCCAGGATTTGGATTTCCTTTTCTTAAAGACATGGGGAGATGTAGAGCTAGACAAAACAAAAGTTGCTTCAGTAGCTTAATGTGTGGATCAGTGTACACGAGTCTATTCTACCCAGGAACTGAGCTGCCACTTTTTCCCATTTTTACAGGCAACCATAAATTACAGGTCTGCCATAGGAAGTTATTAGCAAGACCTGAGTGTTTTGAGGCTCTGGATGGTAATGACAGCAGCCCACCCAGCTGCCTCATGCTGAAGGGAAGGGTGGACGCAAGGATATAAGGACAGACTGGTGACCAGTCCTGACTGGTTTCACTCCTAGGCAGTGGAGCTGGCCTCACTCCCAGGCAGGTGCCAGGGGCTTCCTCAGGAGCAGTGAGCATTTTTTACTGTCAGAAAGCACACTAAAAATGACACTGAGTGAGCAAAAAGAACAACCCGGAATCAGCAAATGGTCTTTGGGAAAGCATGGTAGACCCGGGCCTTCCCAAGCACCTTTCCAAATGCAGTGGTTGGTCATTTGAAGCTGTTAGACAAGATTGTAAGAGGGAGCAGTCATAAGCCTTCTTTGTTATTGTTGTTTTTGTACCAGAGCTGACAGATTTTGGTCTGAAACATCCGTAGACATGACAGCAATAGCCTTTTACAGAAGCTGTTTAGAGCTGGCCACAGATCTGGGCATACAAGGCTCAGCCAAAATCTCACTCAGTGGACACTGAGCACATATGCCACCAGTACGCACTGGGGACATGTCACCTTGACTCACCCTGTGCCATCACTGTGCTAGGGTTCTGCAGCCCCTAGCTACGCATGCCAGTGCTCTAGAGCTGTGGCAGGAGGTTGCAGTGGTAAGCAAAGGTGACAAACATCTCCTAAAAGTGAAAATCGATTTTGCTAATGCTATCCTGGCCAGAACTCTCCGCCCACATCTCCACGTTAAAGAAGGATATTATGGAAGATACAAGAAGTGTGATGGCTCGTTGCCATAGTTAGTAGGGGATTCCATCATCTTGATCCAGGAAGACTTTGTCTGCTTACAAGCTCAGATAATGCAACAGAACAGTGACTGACTTACTTAGGCTCTTTGCTGTGCAAGGCAAGAAGTTCTGCCATGTTTTCACTCTAAAGTTTTCACAGCTTCAGCATTAAAATGCCTCAAATGAAAGGACGTTCACCTTTTCTTTCTCCACAGCGTAAGCCACAGCTTGTGGAAGCCAAAGGCTTCAAGCGTGATATAGGACCACACTGCTATATCTCTTGTCAGCTGAGGTTTAGAAAAAACAAATGCACAAAACCCAAAACCTCCCCCCAAACCCATAAGCACTGCAGTCTGCAAAGCAAGGGTTGAAGTGTGAACTGCACTGTTCTCACGGTGGGGAGGAGAGGAAACAACTTATACCATTGCAGCTACTGCTGTTAATACCAACATTCAAAGAAGGAAGAAGAGAATTATGATATGTTAGACAGGCTCAAAGACCTGCTTCTATCTCTTTCTGCTACTGGCATTTGTATTTCATAGTATACGGTGTGTCCACGTCCCTGAGAGCTTGCCCCTGGGAATGCTAAATCCTCTCCACACCAAGACTGATAGTAGACACAATATTTTCTGTTCTCCTACAGTCTATGTTAAGTCAATATTGCCCAGAGAAGTTGTGGATGTCCCCTTCTGGAGATGTTCAAGGCCAGGTGAGCTGGGGCTTTGGGCAACCTAGTGTAGTGAAAAATGTCCCTGCTCACGGCTGGCAGTTGGAAATGGGTGACCTTTAAGTCCTCCTCCAACCCAAACCATTCTATGGTTGTATGATATCCAAGCTTTAGTCATGGACCTAAACCATCCTAGGTACTTGAAGGCAGGCCTTCATTTAACTTTTCAGTTTCCATGCTTACGCCTCATAGCATTATGGATTTGGGATAGTTTTACTCAATACCAACACATATTGTATGTTACTAGCCATTGGATTAGAATTTAGGTTTCCATTTTTTTGTTAGTAGCTACTTTTTTGTAGAGCATCAGTGTGTTATGTTATCATGTAAATCAATGGACACATTCTTCAATCTCACCCTAGAAAATAAACTTATATACAAATCTGATTTCTGATTATTTAAACTAGCTATGAGAATTGGGAACTGCTCAGCCTACCCTCTCCCGTGCCTCTAGTTTCTTCTGCAGGCTGCAGGATGTTTTTCTGTGCTACTGAGTTATCACGCTGCCTCCCATACCTGCTCATGTCTTACAAGAACTGAAACCGAAGACTGTTTCCTGACACCACAGCAACTGAGCCTGAAGAAAAGAAACTATCAGATGTTTCTGCGCAACAGCTGCATGTCAAATATAGTAGGCTAGCCAACAGCCTCTATGCACTCAAGCATAGGAAGCATGCTGCCTCTAAGAAACATGTTTCTCATTAATTGGAAATGGGCAAGTGAGTCCTTTTTCCATAATCACAGACGAGCGGGAACTGAAACTTTAAGGTACAGAGATCTGCATTTGACATTATAGCTGGCTTTTTGTTACTCAGACACTGTGCAAGCAGATACAGCCTGAGAGTTGGACACTCCTGACAGAGTATTTGCCAGTGTACATGTTACTGTGTCACAGTGGGAGTACAGCTACTAATGTGGACACATCCAGTGAACTGAATAAATAAGGCTGAGTTTCATTTAATGGCATCCAGCTCTGGGAGGACCTGGCTATGTGTAACCCAGGCATATCAGGCTTCAGGATCTTGCTCAGAGAGGGACAAAACATGAACTCAGAGTTAGGACAGAGCACTCACAGTCATCAGGAATTTCCCTGTGTGTGTTTTGAAAAGGATAACTTTGCTATCATTATCTGTACTTCCAACCTTCCACTTCTAAGAAGATTATTTCACAGGTACTGTGACAAACCTTTGAGATGAAGGCAGCAAGCAGTGTGTGCAGCCAGGTAATTACAAGCCTCTGAGCACCTTAAAGGGATTCTGGTACCACAAGAGCCCCAAGGCAGTGTCCTGGTGTGAGGCTGTTTGTACAGTTATTATCTGCGGCTGTTTCCCAATATAGCAAAGTTCAGATGTCTACATGGTACGTGTGCAGCACTTTGCTGTCTGCCTCATGTTTTCAGCTGCTCTAGGGAAATTTTCAGGGATATCGTTTGACTGCATTTAGACACACACACACACAAACACACACAAAAAAAGAATGTGTGCTCACTCAGTAAAATGGCACTCTTCCCCTTGTGGAAGGGTTCTGGGTTTGTCTTACTTCTCTCCTCCCAGATAAATAAGAGGATTTTTCTTTAAGAAATCACTCCTATGTCACAGATTTTAGACAGTTGTGTGGCACAGTGAATGCTTTTTTCCTCCCCCAGATGGTGGGAAATTGTTCTCGAACAGCCTCCCACTTGGTCAGTACATGGGTGGTTCATTGCCAATGAAAACCCAGGTGCTGTTGAATTCTTGTGAGTGATTCAAGCAGCAGTCTTCCCTCTGAGTCAAGAGAAAACCAATACCCCCAGAACGGTTTTAATAGGGGCTCTGTTGGAAGTTGCTCAGACAAGACAAAAAATAGAGGTCCTGACCACGTCTAGTCATTAAAGATCCCATAGTGCCGTTTGTAGAGGTAAGAGCATGAGTCCTCATTAGCTTTCCATTCCCTCTCGCCTTTATTTCTACCCTCCTTTGCTCCCTAATATTGATGTAATTGTGTGCTGTCTTAAATGATTAGGGACAGGCCTGCTTTTAGGTGGATAAGGCCTTGTGAGAGTATTGTTCACTGCTTTCTGCCTCCTGCTTCCAGCCTGCTAGATTTCAGACAATCCTTCATGTGTGCACGTAGGTGTGCACATTCAACACGCACACAGATAAAGCAAGTCTTCTCTGAACTGCACAGACACTGAGGAGGGAAGTCTCAGCCCTAAGCAATCTCTGCAGCACAAGGTACAAGAGCCTCTCAG
The DNA here is from genome assembly GCA_037305975.1 of Chrysolophus pictus. NCBI lineage: Eukaryota > Metazoa > Chordata > Aves > Galliformes > Phasianidae > Chrysolophus > Chrysolophus pictus. Next base: position 89,858,303 of record CM074576.1, on the reverse strand, counting down.
CCCCTGCTTGTTCAGCAAACCACTGAAAGTTTCTCTGAGCTCTGATCCCAGAACATGGCCCAGAGAGGTGCCAGCCTCTGTTGCTGACCATATCTCTGCAGGGGAGGATGGGCTGTGCAAGAGAAGAGAGCTACAAATGCTGGGGTATGCCTGCTCCATGAAATACCTCCTGCCTTGCAGGGGAAACTCCTGGCCTTCCTGGTCCTGCTGCCATCCCCTCTGGACAGACCCAAAACTGCTTCTCTGGCCTGGGCTGTCAAATGGCACGATCCATGCAGAAGATGTGACACCCGTGGAGGTGGGCTCAGGACCCTCAGGTTATGTCTCAGTGAGATCTTGGTGACTCCAAATGAAGCACCTCACCTCAATGCTCTCTGCCATGCATGCAGCTGTTGAGGATGCAGCACAGCTACGTGGCTGCCCACCTGGCAGCAAGACTTGTTTTCTCATCCCACTGTGCAAGTTTCCCCTGCCCGAGGGGTACAGCTTTCTGAAGGAATCTGCAGCTTGTTTGGATTTCTACAGGGAGAGAGGGAGGATGTGGCACAGACCTCAGGGCACCTCCAGCGTTTAGGCGAGGAGGCACACACCTCCTGTGGCAGTAAATACCTACTGGCAACAAAGCCAGTCATGCTCAGTAGAAGAAGAGAAGCTGATCTTCTGCAGCCAACTGAGAGGGACACAAAGTCATTATAAAGGTTGACCTTGAGTAAACTGCATCCCATTTCCCCGTAGTGCTTTTCGGTATGGCGGTCTTTGCTGTTTGGCCTCACACTATTCTTGGCCACGATGTAGAAACTGAATTCAAATGTAAAAGGGGCTTTTTTTTATTTCCTCTCCACACACACACACAAGAAAAGATGTCTTTATATAGATATGCTCTGCATCTGGCTACCTCACCACAAGTTACAGGAAATTGGTTGGCTGCCACTTAACACAGCTGTTAACACTTTGGACTAGCAGTAGCCATTGTGCTGATACTGGTTTAAATGAAAAGGATGAGGTATGCGATGGTTAGAATAACAACTGTCTCATGTTCCACAAGGAATATAGACAACGTTGGGATAGCAGCCCTGCGTGCCTTACCCTGCTGCTACAAACATTACTGGGGATGTATAATTCTGCTTCACAGCTCTGCCCAGCATCAAAGAGATTCCAACACATTAATAAAATGTGTCATAACAACCTGATGATACAGGATCGTTCTATAAACATGACTAATAATTATGGCAGTGTCCAGGGACCAAACAAAATCAAGACTGTGCTCTGTACAAGGCAGTAGAGTGAGTCCCTGAGAGTTTTGAATGTAAACAGAAAAGATGGATGAAGGCTGGGTGGGAAGGGAGTCTCAGACCTGATTGACCAGCCGAGGGAAAAAAAGAGCTGAGAGAGCTCTACGCAGCACTTCTGACATGGATTGAGATCTCTGCAGAGTTCTAAGCAGCAAATAATGACAGAAATTGTTCTTGTGGGAAAGCTCAACTTCTCAGATGATTGTTGACAGATCTCTTTATATATGATTGCTGACTTGATTTCATCAATACTGATGCCATTTTGGAAGATACAATTGTAGAAAATTACCTTAGGTCAAATGATTAGGAATTAATTCAGTTCTCTTAATAAGATTCTTGATTTAAAAAGGAAAATTTTCATAAAGTTAGGGAACTAGTGATTCAAGCCATCTGGACTGAGCAGTTCATACCCCAACATGCAAAGTCTAAAATTTGCCTAAGTCATAGGTGCTAGCAAAATGGATGGGGGCATGGGAGCAGTGCAGAAGAAGGCAACACTCATTTCAGTGCAAATAACCACATAAAATATGTTGGATGAAAAGTGAGGTCCATCAGCAAGGAAAAGTACATCTTCTAGGTAATAAATGTATGCACAGAAAGAAAATAGTCATAAACCAGGATGTTTTAGATCTTTCAAAAGAGATAAAAAGAGTAACCTAACGTTCTTCAGTTATATAAATAAAAAGAGAACAAAAAAGAAGAAGTGAGGACACTATTCAGTGAGGGTAACTTAGAGATTACAGCTACAGTAAGCAATTGCCTGCAAACTTAGTGAGTGTTGTACCTCATGTTTCAGTAAGGACACAAAGTGTGTTGGCAAGAGCAGGATGACAAATGGGAATGGAAAAAGGTGGAATTGGAAGTGGTCACATATGAAATGGAACCTCACAGAATTCATGGCCTTTAACAGGGGGAAGTGGCAATTCTCCATCTTCATCTCTGAAAGAATTTGCCTGTGAAATTGCAGGTCTGCAGCACAGATCTGTAATGACTCTTTTGTGCTCAGCTAGAGCCATTGGACTGGGGATCTGCAAATGTAGTTTCTATATCTGAGAAAGGCAAAAAGCAGCCAGGTAACCACAGGTCTGTTAATCTGATCTGAGCATCTGAACTGAAGCTTTATGTGTTATTGGTGAGTTAAAGATAGCAGTAAATGGAAAATGGAATGAAAAAGTCAATAAGAATTTACCAAAGTTAAATCACTCCAAACTAATATCTTTTTCCTTGACAACGACTGGTTTTGCAGACTACAGAAAAGCAGCAGAATTCATTTATCTGGACTTCAGGAGGCAGGCACTTGATAGTGTGTTTTATGGGGAAATTAGTTAAAATAGAGAAAATGGAGGAGAGCATAAAACTGCCAAATCACGTAGGAGACAGGCATACTTGCACAGAGTGCATCCAGACTGAGGAGTACTGTGTACTAATATGAATTTCTCTGGGTATCAAAGGATGGTAGGAAGCAGCAATGATGTGAGGCTTGTGCTGTCCCTCTCTTCTTTCCAGCATTTCTGAAGCAGCAGAACAAAGGTATTTGGGTGGAATCTTGTGTTTCTTAAACATGTGGAGGGGAAAAGGCAACACAACCTTCTGCAAGAGGAAGCTGGCATTTGTGAGGAGTTTACAGCAAGCACAATTTTGATGCTATCACATATTTCCAAGGGAGGTGGTATAGATGCAGAAAGTATTCTATTACCCAGAAATGGTAAAAATTCAAAGTTCTACATGTTCATCATTAACTGCTTAGATGCCAGTAAGTTTGCATCCTTTTCCTTTCAGTGTAGCTGCTCAACATGGCTTGTTCTGCCAACACCTCCTGTGAATGCGCAGCTGATCAAGCTCAAAGCTAAGCTGAGATACTGAATATGTTTGGTGCCACAGCCAAAAGGTCAATGCTCAGTTTATTTCCACTCCCCAGATCACCTCACAGATATCTCTTGTAACACCCCAGCCAGATAACTGTACACTGTTAGCATGTTTTTGGCTTAGCTGTGGCCATTTGTCTGAAGCTGGTAATTCATAAAGGGAACAAGCAGACAAGTAAATAATAGAGAGGTAATAATAAATAATACAGCTTCTGGGGAGAAGAGATCTGAGAGAAAAATAGGGTAAAAGAGTGCAACTCCCATTCCTGTAGTCATCAGCATTGGCTCTCATGGTGGAGAACACCCGAGGTTTAAACTACAGCTGAATTATACCATCTTTTGCTGAGCACTGTCTTGAAATATTTAGGGAACTCTAACTGCACATAGAAATTCTGTCTCCTTAATCCAGTCTTAACTCCTTAGACAGGGAAATTAGCATGGAAGCCTAATAATCATGTCTAGGATCAAGCGAGACAGACAGGTATTGTTTTATATTCACATTCTAGCAGCATTAGTAAGCAAGCACAGGGGAAAAACAGTTCTCTGTTGCAATGCATAAGGATTTTGGCAGGAGGAATAAATACTGAAAGCTCTGCTTGTAATTAACTAAGCTGTATCTGCAGCTTGTAGCATTGTCCAGAAGAATTCCCATTGCTCCAATTGAAGGTGCTTCAAAGTCCATTGCAAAGAACACACTATTGAAAAGTTTTGCCAGTAAGGTCTTTAATTATGGCTTTGTTATACATTTAATTTATAGATGAAAGGACTGCTATTCTGTTTGGCTGTTAAAATCATATACGTTGCAAGTTGTTAAATAGGCTTCTCGCTTTTTGTTAATTCCCAAATATGTCAAGAAAGTCATTTAATATAATGCATGTGGTGCTTTTTTTTTCTTTTAAAGTTAGATTTAATTGGACATGTACTGCAGTGAAGCAGAAATAGTGGCATGCATTTAGAATTAAATACTTAAGGATATGATTTTAGATTCAGTTTCTAACTGAAGCATCTGAAAGAGGCAAAGTTACTTAGAACCACTGTGGGTGCTCTATCCTGCTTTGGATTACTCTAGCCTCTATGATCACTGTAACCAAAAAGAACGGTAGACTTTTTTTCTCAGTCAGAATGTGACTTAATGCTGTACCTAAGCACTCCCCAGTGAAGCCAAAGGGAGACCCATTGCAAGGCTGGACTCTGCCATTGTTTCCATGCCAAGACTTGTGCTGGTACAAAAGTCTCACACCAAAAAGATCCATATGAAATACAAGAGTAAAACTTTTTTTTCCCGGATAAGAAAAAGGATGAATCTATAAATTTCTTCCCTGATTTTTCTTTAGAGGCTGCTGCCCTTGTAAAGCAGTCCTATCAACAAATCAGAGACCTTGGATCCTCACAAAGAATTTAGTAGATCCCAGTCAAGAGCATATACCCCTGGTGGCATCAGACAGTTAAATGTTAAGCACCTGCAGAAATGCTCTGTGGACTCCGCCTCCCTTTTCCATCATCTTCTTTTCCCTTGCAGACCTACATTTTGGCTAACTTTCATTTAATAGATGGTGAGAAGAGATTCATAGACAATGCTGTGGCTTTGGATTTTCTCTTCATGCTGTGTAAGAGCATAGCTGTGTGATCAGAAATCGATGCCTAAGTTATTTTTTCCCTTTGGCTGTGGGAGCTGGCATCTGCCAAGGGCAGCCCTGATGCTTGCCAACTCATCCCTGTCCATGCACGTGTAAGCAGCCTTGCTCCACTGTAGGAAACCCAATAAATATTGCAACCTCTTGCTCAGAAATAGGTTTATAGAATCATAGTATCACAGAATGGTTTGGGTTGGAAGGGATTTCAAAGCCCACGTTGCCCCAGCCATGGGCAGAGCTGCCCCCACCAGCTCAGGCTACCAAGGGCCATGTCCAACCTGGCCTTGAGCGCCTCCAGGGATGGGGCATCCATACATGGAACATCCATAACCAACACACACTTCCCTCGAATGAAGCAATGCCATCAAATGCCTTCTGACAATGAGATTTGCCATCGGCAAAAAGAAGGCCCATGGGCAGCCCAATGATCTCTCAAGTTGGGAAATTCCAAGTGCTGAAAATGCCACACTAGTGGCTGGGCTTGGTCATTAATTGAGGCTCTCATACCGGATTAGCAAAAGTGCTCACCAGGCAAGGAAAGAGAAAACCAGAAATAAGTCACCTGCTTCATTAACCAGAGCCAGAGCAGATTAAAGATTACTTTTTCCAAAGACTACACATTAACAAACTGCACCAAATATTATTCATAAACAGTTGGCAAATGCACGTCAAGTAATTTGCAACCTGCTTGCAGACGTTTTCAGAGCAGAAAATGAGTCCACATTCACAAAATAATTCACTACAAATGATTCACCAGCCTTATAAATTATCTAATCATTGATTTCTTTTTCCAAACAGAATGGATGAATTTCTGTAGTTTGTTTTCAGTGTCTATCCCAGAAACTTAATTCTTTTCCAGCTTTTTTATCCCTCATTTGGTTTCTATTACATTTTTCTTGCCTGCTATGTAGCACTAATGAGAACGGTTTCCTTCCTGACTTATTCCCTTCCAGCGAAAGCCTCCTTAATTGTTGTCTTCTGTTTGCTAACGTAACTTTCTGGGTCCTGAGTATTGCATAGTCTTTGCTGGTTCACCTCAACCCTCTTTATTTGCATTCTTAGTCCTCAAGGTCTCAGCAGAGACTCTCTATGCTGCTGAGCAGTATGCTTTCAGCCACTTGCACACCCACCTACACCTTGCATCTCGTTTTCTCCTTTTTGAATGCCACAAAACCACCCTTTTACCATTTACCATCCACTTAGTGTGCAGACAGCTGAATAAGTCCTTTGGGACACATGTCACCAACTGCTGTCACCATTCACAGAGCATGGGTTGTGGATTGGGACATTAGGGCCCAGTGTTTGCACTGGGTAGGAGCAGCCAGAGGGACAAACACTGGGGCAGGCGCACATCCTTGCCATTCTGGAACTGACAGCCAAAGGCAGTGAGACACCCTGGATGAATTTCTGCTGTCAGTTGTGGTCTTGGGTGTGATCTAGGCTCCTTCAAAAATGTACTCTGGTATTGGAAAGTTTGCCCATGACTATCCTCAAGCTAAGCTGAACACAGACACTGGGATGCCTTAGGATACTTGAAAGGAATTTTAGAAGAAAAATGTTTTTTACAATAAGGGTGGTGAGGCACCGCAATAGGTTTTTCAGAAAGGTGGTAGATGCCCCATCCCTGGAGACGCTCAAGGTCAGGCTGGACGGGGTTCTGAGCACCTGATGGAGCTGTGGAGAAGGGTGTCCCTTCTCATTGCAGGGGAGTTGGACTAGATGATCTTTAAAGGCTGCTTCCAACCATGGGGGTCTATGATTCTATGCCAATCATACAGCATCTCTCTCTTTACCCCCTCCTACTCCTCTGAATTGGACTTCCTCTATGGGACTGAGACATTTTCCACCATGGCTGCTAAGTGACATGAGGTGCCACTTTCTTGTTTGCTAAAAGCAGCACTGTTGTGAATAAGGGTTTTCCAGTGATGCAGAAACACCACATTAAAATCTGTGCATGCTCAGATGTACCACTTTGCGGTACAGGTGGCAAGGCTTTCTCAGCTGCATCCTTGCAGAGCAGACCGGATTTTTCAGTCTTGCTGGTTAGTCATTTGCTCCTCAGCAAAATGAGTGTAGAGCACTGCAAGATCAGAGTGGCTCAGTCCTGTGTTCACTTCTCAAATGAGTAAATGGCTGAACACTGAGCAGAGCCATCAAATCCGACCTTGGGCAAAATTTTCTAAGCTACAGAGAGCTGGAAGAGTCCACAGACCAACTTCTGAGGCAGCAGCATGGTTTTAAATAGCACACTCAAGACCTGGTACTGCTTTGTAGCTGCAACCTCCTGTGCACAGCTGCAGTGCCAAGCCTGGCTGCCAAGCCAAGTAGTTCCATTCCTGCTCGTGGCCAACATGCATAGTTAGCCACCCTCTCTGTGGCCATTTGTTTCTTACTGTCTGCCAAGTCAAGAGGCCAATGCTTGTGGTGGTATCTTAAAAAGCCCCTTTTACTTATTTGGATTTTTTTTTTTTTTTTTAAGGAAGAATCTACTTGCATTTAGTTCATAAACAGTGAGAAAACCTAACAAACTGAAATGTAGAAGTTGCACTGACTTCCTCCCAAATTATCAATTAGCCATGGTTCTGGAACAGAAACACTCTGTTGTTCTGGCAGTAGGTTTTGTATAAATGTGAAACAAAATTGCAAGCAATAGAAGGGAGTGACTGTTAGCTTAACCACATCTTCTCTAAATTGGTGACACAAGCCAGGGTCCTAAAAATAAACATTGTAATTGCGGTTTTGGTTTCAGAGCCATAGCACAGTCAATGGCTTTTCTGCATTTAAAGGAGAAAAAAAATCTCTCCCCTTCCAAAATAACGAGGAAAACCGCTCACACTTTCATAGCTTAAGCAATTCCAGCCTAGATAGATGCAGCCGTGATACAAAAAATTGACTGTTGTGATGGAAAGATTTGTTGAAACTTACAGACGGCCAAGGCAGCAGGCACAGCTTGCTGCTGATGACCACAGAGGAATTGCTTTAGCAGGGCCATGAGGATGAAAGTGATGTTCTGGTCCCTGCTGAGCACGGCACTGAACTCAACATAACATGACATGCATGCTGAGGTTCCTCCCTTGCTAGGCCAGAGCAGAGGAGCTTCCGGAAACCAACTCTCATGCAGTCTGCAGACACGTAGTATGCCTTTCTGTTACTTGTATCTGTACTGAGTTGTTAATTAGTCTGCACACATCAACAGCTGGCTTACAAATGAGTTATTTTCTGGATGACAAACAGATAGCGTTCTCTGCTAAAATACCCTGGAAAGTATTGGGGATAGGGGTGAACCTGTACCGGTGTTGAAGTCCCCAGTGCTGAGCCACTGGAGTATGAAAGGCAAGCTTGCCCTGTGGCAGAGAGCTTTCCATGCACTGTGCATGTGTCCCAGCCCTGCAACAGAGGAAGGAGGAGGACAGGTTGAGTTCACAACAACCAACTCTTAATTAAGTTGAGCCGTTCTGTTTCATTAGAGAATTTTCACATTTTTAAATGAAGGCGACGTTTGCTTTTACCGTCTTTGCCTTTATGCATCTAAAGGAGCAGACAGTGTGTTAAAACAGAAAGAAAAAAAAGAAACCTATTGTTTCCTCTGAACAGGGTGCTTTCAATTAAGAAATGTCATTGCATTCTTTTCATTTTGGTCACTACATTCATTTTGTTTGTTTTTTGCCAAGAAAATGTCAGTTGGGAAAATTTCCAACACGGCCAACTCTAGATGGAGTAACAAGACTGAAGACTATCTATATCTATATATATATCAATATTGATATAGATGTGTTCTTTTTTTTTTTTTTTTTTTTTTTTTTTTTTTTTTCCAAATGCATTTTTAAACACCAAGGCAGCCCTGATAAATGGATTCTACCTTATCCCACTAATAGTGTGGACTAGGGAACTTGTAGTGTTCAAGAAGACTAGGCGGATGAGTCAATCAGAACAGAGCGTGTGGTGACTTCAGCTGTCCATGTGCATGTTGGGTTAATTCTAGGGGAATTTGATATATCTAGAAGAGTTGCTATATAGAAAAACTGTTTCTATGGCACAGCAAGTTTTGGCTTTATAAGCAGTTCCAGTTAAGTCAAAAATGGTCTAACCACAGAATAGTTCAGTACTACCTCAGGAAGGGAAGAATCAAACCCCAAAACTACATTAGTAGCAGCGAACTTTGAGCAGGGGGATTTCTAAAAATGGAGGAAGCTGCTGAGAAAGACCCTAATGTCAAAAACAGGGAAACTAAAATCCTCAGACTCAGCAGGGTGAGTGCATGCCCTGCACAGCCCATAAGAGAAGGTATGTGGCTAAATTGAAAAGGAAGCAATGGACAAAAAATAAAACAAGACACATGGGATTAAATGGCAGAGTTCAAGAGGTTATGCTAACTGTGCTGGTATGCAGCAGAATATGGAAATCTGAAGCTAGTGCAGCTGACAGAAAAAGCATAAACAAACAGGTAAGTTCTAAAGATAGAAGGGAGAGGAACTGAGTCAGGGGGGTGAAGAGAGAAAGCAAAAAGAGAACAAGCAGAAATATTCAACAAATTTGTACAAAATTTAAAATGTATTTACATGTGTTAAAAACTGAAGTCAAAACAGTGTTCTGATTGTTCACTGGGAAGTCACTGACCTAATTCAGGTTAATAAAGACACTGAAGAGAAGATTTTGCTACCATGTTTTCTTGAATCTGTCTTCATCAGAGAATTCAGTGGAGAAATACCCACCTTAGGGCTTCTCTTTCCAGATACAGAAGATGATGCTTTGTCACAGTTTGTCAGCAATGAAAATAACAGGACCAAGAGAACAGAAATACTTAAGAATGAGTGACACAATAGGCGAGGTGCTTCTTTGTCTCCTCTTATGAAGCTAATATCTATCTCCAAGAGCAAATTGGCAAATACAGCAAATCAAAACCAGCATTTCCTTTTCTCTGTTAAACAGAGGCACCACTGGAGATGTGTATCATGGTCTTGAGGTATCACCAAACCTAATAGATCTCATCTTGAAATAGATTGGCCTCTTACACTGAGATAATTAATCTGAATCAGTATGTGAATATAAGGAGGGGAATTCTGTTAACTTCATATCCTTCAGAGCATGCACCAGTGACTAATTGACATGAGTGGAAAGGAAGTTTCCATATATACAGATAATGCTATAAATAATGTCTACAGGACTTGGTATACTAGGTTCTTAGTGCTACCATTGTTAGATAGAGGATAGAGCAGGAAAAAAAAACACTGCTGCTCTAATGCAGCTCTGTAAAATTCCTGTGCCCCTAAAGGAAAACTTGAGATGTATACTGAAATCATTGGTTTCTACATGATAATACTGCTTCCGTCTCTCCACCAAACATGAATTTTGTGCGGGCTTGCAGAACAAATAGCAAAGTATCCCAAAGCACCTCTACAGTGTTTTCCAAACTGCTGAAGGAGCCTGGTGCAAACCACTCTGTTCAGCACAGATACATTACCTGAACTCTCCATTAATCTCTTGATGTGCTTAATGAAAATAAAACTTGACTAGACAAGAAACGGTAAAACCTGCTAGCAACAAGCACTCAGAAAGAAGAGATTTCTAATTTCTCAGCACCACATTTACCCATTACAGAGATACTGTTTGCTGACCTCTGACACACAATAAGAGTGCTCCTGACATTCTCTTTTAATTAGCAGCACACGGTGGATGCACTTTGCAGTGCATCAGCAAGCTCTCATATCTGCCAAAGGTGCTGCTCTAACAGGGACTATGCTCCATCACCCCTGCCCTGCTTGCTGCTTCATGGTGCTGCATAGTTGGGTATCCAGAGAAGGAATTTGTGGGGATCCATGTGTAAGAGATGCAAAAATGAGCCCTGGAAATATCTAGACAAAACAGGATCTAGAACTTCATCCAAGAGAAGCCTCAGGGAGCGGAAGGCTTAAATCCTGATGACCAGATCTTCAGCTCTAAAAGGCTGATTTTAAAACCTCAGCCTAAGCTTCAGCCAGCCAATACCAGCTTAGCACTGTGGGGTTTCTTTCAACTCTCAGGATAAAGTGATAGCATACTACAGGGGTAAAGTAAATAAGTTAAGATGGTGGGTTTCATTTCTCCAGATATTGTGATGAGACACTGAATCACAGAATCATAAAATCATTAAGGTTGAAAAAGACCACTAAGATCACCCAGTCCAACCATCAGCCCACCCCCACCATGCCCACTGCCCACGTCCCTCAGTGCCACATCCACACGGCTCCTGAACACCTCCAGGGATGGTGACTGCACCACCTCCCTGGGCAGCCCGTGTCACTGCCTCACGCTCTTGCTGAGAAGAAATTCTTCCTAAGATCCAACCTGAACCTCCCCTGGCACAACTTGAGGCCATTCCCTCTCATTCTATTGCTGTTACCCAGGAGAAGAGGCTGACCCACACCTCGCCACAACTTCCTTTCAGGTGGTTGTAGGGAGCGATGAGGTCTCCCCTGAGCCTCTTCTCCAGACTGAACAACCCCAGTTCCCTCAGCCACTCCCCATCAGACCTGTGTTCCATACCCCTCACAGCTTTGTTGCCCTTTTCTGTGCACACTCCAGGGCCTCAATGTCTTTCTTGTAGTGAGCAGCCTAATTCAAACTGGGACCTCACCAGTACCAAGAACAGAGGGCAATTAAGAGTTGTTTGGGCTGCAGGATTTAGTTCTTTTTCTACCAGCGCCATATACTGCATCAGGCCTAATATCACATGAAAAATGCAAAACACTTTGTAATTTCCCTCTGGTTTTTGTCTCTAAGGCTTTCCACTTAAAACTAGACAGTTAACTAGAGCAGTTAAGGAAGTCATCTTTTCTGTACGCAGTGAAATACTTTAAATACTTCTAGGGTGTCTCTGAGAGCTGTTGAGCTGTTTCTAGCACATATTTTAACCTCTATGAATTGGAATTCCCAGCAGAGTTACAGCTCCACCACCTAAATTAGACCTTCAGCAGATCCTCTATTCGCAGGCAGAAGCTTCATCTCCCTGCAGCCTGACATGAACCTGTACACATAGAACCATGTGCTCATCGTTTCGCTAAGCGCTGTTTACCTAATTAAGAGCCTCAGTAGTCCCTGGGTAGTTAATAGTGTCATTAGCAGCAGCTCTGACATGAGGAACCACGTGCGCATGTCTGGAGGACTGGGCTGGCTTCTGTCCACAGAGCCCTGTGGAGCATCGCCCCGAAGAGCTGGCAGCCTCCCACCTTCAGCAAGGACAAGTAATTGGTCCCACGAGGGGCTGCCAGAGGATTGCTGCTCCACAGCAATATAACACCAAGCTGCCACAATCCACTGCTGCACGCTTGTTCGGAGCTGGGTGCGTGATGCCTTGGGAGTGAGAGCGTTGCAGCTGTCCTCCTCCTCACGGTTCTGCAGAATATCCTCAACTTCAAGTTAAAAATCTTTTAAAACCATATGCATAGACTAAACAAAAAATAGGAGAACACAGCAGATTTTTGTTCTCATTTTGACTACCTTCTTTTCCTAGGCAGGAACACTGTTTTTGGCAAAATAGAGATGTTCTGCTTCAGCCCATGTATTGTAGCTTGTTGAGCACAACAGAACTTTCAGTGTGGAGCAGAATCTCCTTCCCTAGAGACCAGAGACCAAGTCACCACCCTGTTCCTGGTCACAGCACTCTCTCTGAGCCTGAGTCAGTGCAGTATGTGGTTTGAGATCTAGCACGGGTGAGAAGATAAGAGCATTACAGCCTACCTCAGAGAGGCACATGTGAGCTGAGGAAAACACAGGTACAAATATTTTCACATTAGAGTTGGTATGGAAACAAGGTGTTCCAAGTCTTGCTGGGATAGAAGAACACCTCAAACAATGAGGATGAAGAGATCTATACTGTAAGCTTTGAATCACAGAATCATAGAATCATTGTATTTGGAAAGACCACTAAAGATCCTCCAGGCCAACCATCAGTCCATGACTGTGACCACTCTAGACTATGTCCCTCAGTGCCACATATACCCTTACCTTGACCAGCTCCAGGGATGGTGACTCCACCACCTTCCTGGGCAGACCTTGTCAGTGCTTCAGCACTTTCTGAGGAGAAATGTTTCCTAATATCCAACCTGAACCTCCCCAACACAACTTGAGGCCATTACCTCTCATCCTATCACTCTTACCTGGGAGAAGAGGGTGACTCCTACCTCATCACAACCTCCTTTCAGGTGGTTGTAGGGAGCAATGAGATCTCCCTTGAGCCTCCTCTTGGTGTCCAGGCAAATGTAGCACCAGCTGAAGTCCAACAACATCCAGCTGTACAAAAAACACATCATCAATTACTTATTCTGCATATAGCGGCACAATTTACAGACATACTAAACCAGAGTGTTTTAATGATTATTTGGGGATGTGAGGGGAAGAAAAAATGAAGAGGAAAGGGTGTGGGCTTTTTAAAATCAATATGCCTATTAGAAGATAAATACAATTTTAAAAGGAATTGTTCATTTATCACCATTGATAGATCAACACTCAGTTGATGATCCCTCGATTCATATAAGTCATGGTTTGATTATGTTTCATGACATTACACAGAAAACCAATTTTTTGATGACTACTGAATTCTGGAATAAAAAAATCAAGTTTTATTTCTAACAGATATTCTGTATATTAATTATTCTCATATCTGGATACATAAGCCAGAAGTCCAAAAAAATCTTATAAAATACTTTACAAAAAACCAAGGGCTGCTTATAAATAGACTAACGTATGGATTACTAACACTTTCCTTTGAAATGGTCAAGCCAAGTGGAACAGTTGGCTTTGTGAGTTCAGAGCAGTCCTAAACAAAATAGACATTTGACAAGGCAGACAAAACTGTCCGGTGTGAAGATGTAGCAGGATTTCTATGACTGGAAAGCTGAGAAAATCTTCAGAGCAGCTCTAATATTAAGTAATTTACAAAAAAAAAAAAAAAAAAGAGAGAGAGAGAGAAAATGAATGAGTGGAAAGGTCCATAAGGGTCAGATTTAAAGGTGTTTATTTAATGAAAATCTTACATAATTTCCATGGAATACAGTCTAGCAGGAACAAACAATTTTTTAAATAAAAATTGTTGAGAAGTCATGCATATTTTAAAAAACAAGCAGTTTTTGCTGTGATATGTTGACGTCCATAGGAAACCACCTGGAAAGCCCCCACACAAACTGAAATACTACCGAAATATTCAGAACTTTAGTTTTTAGTCTTAGTTTGATTTTAAGCTCCTATTTTCCACAAATATACATGGAAATCTGAAGATCTTGAAAACAAGAGAGGAAACAGAAGACTGAAACCAGAGAGGATGAGTTGGGCAGGGGATAAACTGATGTCCAGCATTCGAGCATCAGCTGAAAAGTGTGAGAATGACTTTTGAAGTGACTGCACTTCATTTGTGCTCCAATGGGCTATAGCAGTGTCTAATGGATGTTTCCTAACTCAGACATAATGGATTGCTGTTCCTCTCAGTATGAGAAAAGAAGTCCCCATGGGAAGGTAAACTTGTGTCCTCTGGGCAGAGTATGTTGAAAATCCCCGTTCTGTTGAAAGAAGATTTGGTAATCCTAGAATCCCAAGGAATATAATGTAAGTGCAAGGAGCGTGGGCCAGAAAGGTTGGTGTCTGCACTGAAGGCATAAAAAAGACTTCCCGTTGACTCAGGAGAGCTACGATCTGTGCAGGACTGTGCCCAGAGATGCTGACCCAGGCAATTGCTCTGTGTCACAGAGAAGTCTCCTGCACAATACCAGATACTAGGAAAAGGACAGCCACAAGCCTTTTACTGTCCCTGGTTTTAACTTTATTGTTTGCAGGGGGAAAATCAGCACTCGCTGTTTACAACACTGGATAAAGTTCTTCATCATCACCACACTGCCTTTTTGCCAGCATTGCCAGAGGCGGGTAACTGAGCGCAGGGAGTGATTGCTGCAAAGGAAGGACAAACTTCTTGAATTTCTTCCTGCAACCTATAGACAGAACCCAAGCCCTGAGCCCCTCCTGCTTAATTGTCCAATCTTCTTTCTGCTAGTCAGGCTTAAGGAGAAAGTATCTTCATTAGAAAAGAGATACTTTGAGTGTCCTTGAGGACGGTGAGAGTGGAGTGGGAAGATTGTGGAGAGAAAGTAAGTAGAGAGAAACATGAAAAATAAAGAAGAAATCAGGGACCAGAAATATCCATTTGCTCATGAGAGACTCATGCTTTAGGTTCTGGTCTGAAGTAGTTCTGGGGAATAAAGATATTTATCACCCAGAATCTTCCACAACTCAAAGGAGTGGGGCCACCCCTGCCCATGAAGTTAGCCCTGCGTCACATTCTTGTGTCTGGGTGTCTTGCCTGGTACTGGGAGAAGACTGATGCAAACCAGCACATTCTTGCCCTGAGATGATGTTTCCATAAACAGGCACCTCCCAACATTCAAAGTCCATGAGGCAGCAGCATATTCCCATTCCTTACCCCACTAGCAACTTGCTGTGCTGGATTATATTGCAGAGGATTGTATCTTGGTGCCCCTCATAACTGAGGTCTTGTTTTTCACTTTCAGTGGAGAGAAAAAGCCATATTCCCATGTGCTTGAGTTAAAAGCCCACAACACAATGAAGAAAACTCTCAGCTCAAGGTACTCTTTCGTACCTGCTTGCTGTGGTAGGAAGCTTCAGGCAGTCACACCAGTTGTCAGGGTGCCCTCCTCACTTCTGGCTTAATTGCCCCAGAAGGTGTTTCAGATATTCCCCACATCCCAATGTCAATAAGGGTTTTACAGTACAAATGTCTGTTTATTTAGTGCCCGCAAAGAAACTTTTATGTTTTACACCAGCCAGAGTGTACTCAACTAAAGATGAGTCCTTTCAAAGACAGAAGCTGATGTGTGATATCTGAAGTGTCTGCCAGATCAGCGCAATCAGTAGCAGAGAAGATGGCCTAGCACACTTCCATCAGAACTCAGTGTATAAGACAGAAGATGGAAAAAAGGCTCACCTCAGTTACTATTTTTAGACAGCTCTTATGTCTTCCCCTAAGTACTCCTCTAGGAATTAAAAGTATCTTTATCTCTTCTTGCCAGTTCAACATTTTATCATATTTTCTTATATTTACAGCCATTTCACTCTTTCTTTTCTGACACATGAATAATTCCCACAAAAAAAATAAGGGGAACTGAGTAATCGCTCAAAGCCAACAGTGAAAGTGATTACATAGACTACATAATTTTCCCTCTAATCTTTTTCATTTCTAATCACTATATGTCATTTCTAGCAAACCCAACAGCTTCTAAAATTACTCATGCTCTCCCTTTAATTAATTGTATCACCATGAATAACTAACTTTAAATCTCCTAAAAGCAATGAAAGAACAATGGGAGATTTTCTCTCTTGGCACCTGTCACAGGGAGCAGGGCGTGTTCTTCTTCTTTCTATTTTCCTCTTTTCCTCTTTTCCTCTTTTCCTCTTTTCCTCTTTTCCTCTTTTCCTCTTTTCCTCTTTTCCTCTTTTCCTCTTTTCCTCTTTTCCTTCTTTCTTTCTTTCTTTCTTTCTTTCTTTCTTTCTTTCTTTCTTTCTTTCTTTCTTTCTTTCTTTCTTTCTTTCTTTCTTTCTTTCTTTCTTTCTTTCTTTCTTTCTTTCTTTCTTTCTTTCTCTTTCATTCTCTTTCCCCTTGTTGCAAGACTTGAGTAGCACTGAGCAGCAGCTGCTGGAAGTCGTAATTGTAAAGTGTGACTGTCCTGGCCAGCCTGGGTGGGAGGAAGAAAAGAAACCACTTCTTCATGAACATGGCAGGTCCCAGTGTGCTGTACTGAGTCATCTCACCTACACTGAACTTCAGTTACTGGCATGGGTGATCCATTTCCTGCGTCAGATGGATAATTTTACACTTGCAAGCTGGTGCTCAAAACTTGCAAGACCAACTTGTGTTGACTTGAACATCTCAAGATACCAGTTCCTCCGCTGCTATTTCAAGTAGCAAGCAGCTGCCTCCACTTGCATTTACCATTCTCCATGGAAAAAAGATACCTCCTCTTACAAACTCCACTGCAAACTGAGACCACTAAGCCACAAGTGCCTGTGAGCATGCCTTTCAGCACAGAAACATACTGACCCAACTGGCACCCTACCAGCCATGCCCGCTGAGGACATCTTCTCCTGAGGCTGCAGACCAAGGAGCACCACTAGTGGCCAAAACAATGAGTCCCTTGGCTCCACCAGCTCCATGTGTTGCACTGCAGGAGGTGTGCGGCTGTCAGTGAAAAGAGAGGCAAAACTGAAGCGCTGAGCCAGTCTCACTTTCCCTACTGAGACCTACTACAACAAGTGACAAGCATTCACTAAAAACCTGCCCTGGCTGTGGTTCTCAGTCACTCGCTTTCTCCTTTTTGTATCCTCTCTCAGAATCTGTGTCAGGCTGATTTTGTTCACATATTATAGGAAAAGCATTAGGTTTTACAAGCCAAGAAAGGAGGGTTGGGATAAACAGGTGCAAAATGGAGGAGGAAAAGATAAATATTTTACTTTGAGTCTCCCTTCCTTCCTTCCTTCCTTCCTTCCTTCCTTCCTTCCTTCCTTCCTTCCTTCCTTCCTTCCTTCCTTCCTTCCTTCCTTCCTTCCTTCCTTCCTTCCTTCCTTCCTTCCTTCCTTCCTTCCTTCCTTCCTTCCTTCCTTCCTTCCTTTTTTTAACTACAATACCATGATTTAGCACTGCATGCTCAGCACATCAGCACTACTCCTGCCTCTTTGCTATTTTGCAGTTGTTGCCTTTTTTAGTAATGGCCACAACATCCAAACTCACCAGTGATGAAATAAAAAGAAAGAAAATAAGTAAAATCCATGACGGTACAGATTTTTAAAATGGTCAGATCACTACACTGTTGTAAAGAAGTAGCGCAAACCTTGGTTTTTTAATATGCAAGAGTAAAGCTGTGCTTTTTTGTGAGGACTTGGTTGTACATTGTGACTCAGACCTGAGGCTAGGAACTGGAGTAATGTAGCTGAAGTGAGAAAGTAGAGGTGCCCACTGAAGAACATTCAACCTGGCTCTGAAAGGCACCAGGCAAGAGAAGGGAGACACAGATTCCCAGAACTTCCCCTCCTGACAGAGACTTGACTGTGGAGGAGGTGATCCTGTGCTCTGACACCAGGTCTGAGCTCATGTACCACAGGACAACTTCATCAGCAAAATTCGTCAGCTCTTCTTAGTGAGGGATGACATCAAAACAGGAAGAGAATCAGTAAAATAATGATTTCTTACTAACTAACAAGAGACTTGGAAAATAAACATGAGATACGGCTTTACCGTCTCTATCTGTACCAAACAAAGCCAAATGGGCAAAGAACACAGCACAGTGCTTTTGCCAGTAACTGCAGAGAAAGGGCAGAAGAACAGACGGAGTGGCACTGAATGGCAACTAGTGCTTTTGAATACATAATGGTTGACCTTTCATAAGATGAACGAATGTGTTGAGGGAGGATTTAAACTTTATTTAAATGGTTTCACTGGAGTAAATCTGGGAGATGGAATTGCCTGAAGGAAATATGACAACCATTAGGAAGGAGTTGTTGATCCTCTTAACAAAATGAGCATCACAGAGTCTTATGGGGTCAGGTTTCTCAACGCAGTTCTCCTTTCAGGTCAGTGGGGAGTCCGGCTGAAGAACCAGGGGATAAACAGAGCAGTGAGAACAGCCAGTGCCTGAATAGGGAAGTAAGTATGGCAGCACTTCACTGCTGTCCTGGGACTTCATCTTGAAATTACTATCCAAGTTGCTAGCAAACTTGGAATATTTCCAGTGAACTGCACCAACCTGTTTCTCAGCTCCTCATTTATTGTTGTAGCTCTTTACATCTGTTCTTCCCACTAAGACTTCCAGCATTTATTTATTTTACTCCATTCAAAGACGAAGAGTGTCACTTCTCTGCCTAGCTTTATCAGAGAAGTGCTGAGCCACAGTGAGAGCAGCAACTCTATGGAAAGAAATCCATTTCTTTGAATAGTGAGAATATTCTCAAAGACCAACACTAATTGCATAGATAAACCTAGATAACAGGCAACTGGAAAAAAAGAATGAGTTGTATGCCAAAATAGTAACAGCTAGGTTTGGTGATGCCTGCAGTGACCCATATGTCCACAAAAAAAAAAAAAAAAAAAAAAAAAAAAGGCAGAAGACATTGATAAGACAAACATGGAATGAGAACAACAGCTGAAATATGGCTGTTGGGTTTGCCCAGGATCAACTTTGCTGGATGTCAGCCTTGTGGTAAGCAATGTTGATTCTAGTTCTTGTTATTGTTTTCTGAAGAGGTTTCAGCTAGGCATGGCTTAAGGCTTGAGGCTTAACTCCTGCTTCTAAATGAGTCTGAACAGACAATTGAGCAGACTGGAGCAGGTTAGGCGATCAGAGTATATCATACTGCTTGAAAATGGAATAAACCTGGCAGTTTGGGGCACCATGATCAGCAAAAGGCACGCTATGGAAGCATTTGCTATCCTCGGTGCAGAAAAGCACCTGTTTATATTTCCTTCCCATGCACCATTCCTTGGCCTGTTCTACAGGCTCCTAACTTGGCCCAGCTTGGAAGACACACATGGGCAAAGAATCAAGCTGAAACCATTGATGATCTGCATGACCTCAGGCAAACCACTTGCTTTGCAAGAGTCTTACATTTCTTTCTCTTGTTCTTTGTCATATACACTCACGCTGTGAACTTGCTGGGTGGCAATTGCGCACCCACTGAGAATAGCCAGGCATCACTTCCACTACCAGCATACTCATTAGCAATTTGGTTTGGGGCAGCAGTGCAATTTTTAAGCAAATTTCTCATCATCTCCACTTACTGCGCATTGTTTTTGGTTCACAGGACTCTTAGCACATGCAGCTGAACTCCTTTCAGAGGCAACTAACCTGGAAGCTGTGCCTCAGGTATGTACCAAATATGCCCTAATCCCTGGTTGGTCAGGAGAAGCCGAACTCAGGATGAGTCCCATAGACAGCTTTGAACCACATGTATGATAGGGACACTTGGTCTTTAGAACCAGACCCAGTATAGTTGAAAGTTGAGCCCCTAACTGCACATTGTGGATATGTGACTCAGCACCAAATGCTCTATCTACTGACATGCTTCTACTGTACCAAATTACTTGCTAGTATAAACATAGCAACAGATGTTTCCAGACACAATCGTGTCTTGCCAATGCAGCAAAAACAGATCCAGTGTTAAAAAGGAGAAAGACATTTTTTTGAAGCATATGAAATTTTAGTTGTTTAGTGAACAGTTCTGTGTTTTTAACCTGAAGTCTCAGTTTTTGAATACAGGAATGGACAGTAGCAGTGAGCAGCTGTGTCTATAATATTGAACTGAAGGGCCACATAAAGTGCTTTATAATGATGAGAAGGGGAATTAACTTGTGTGTATATACACCCATTTGCCCACCCAGTTAAATTCTTTGTAAAAACAGACACCGTTTGCTCTGATCATCACTAGAGCTGGAGCCATGGTTGTGCAGAGCAAGAATATCTTCTGTGTTGTGTTTTGCTTCCAATGTCCCCATCTTTTATGCTTGCTGACCTCTGCAGAGGCCAAGGACTGCATTAATCCTCACTTCCATCTCCTGCCAGTCCCACACATACACACAAGTAGCCACAACCTCATTTTTTGGCTTGCCAAAGGCAGTACTTGCCTTGAACGTGCTACAGGCAGTGGTGGGGACAGCCGGGAGGGGATCGGGGTCTCTCAGTCTCTCAGCTCTTGCCGCTGCACCTGTGCGGAAGGATCTCCAGTTTCAGGGCAGGGTCTGGCACCCGCCTGACATCCACTTGTGCAGCTGTACATGAGTCAGCAAGGGCCTGGCAGCACTCTGAAGGCTGAACTTTACCCTTTCCTTAGGAAAATAAAGAGAAGTGAGTGCAAGTTTGAGTGCTTATGTGGTGTTTATTTGACTCCAAATTTATTTTGAGCGCTTTAGCCAAGAAATCAAGCTGCAAGGTCTGAGATGTATATTTTTTGGTTATTTTTACCATAGTCCATGATCCCAGCTGAGTTAGGTGTTGGATAAAACACTGCCTTTGAATATTTGGAAAATTTTTACTCGATGAAATGAGTAGCAGAGCAGCTTTCTTATTTTTTTCTGTTTCAAATCAGTCTGACAAAGATTTTAGGAATAGAAGCCTTCTGGGAACATAGGGCTGGATAAAAACTTGTGTGTCACTATCAATAGACATACCAGGTTGTGCTAACCCTGTGATGAGCACACAGCATCCTGATGGAATCGTTTGACTTGGAAGGGACCTTACGGGCTATCTAGTCCAACTCCCCTGCAATGAACAGGGACACCTACAGCTCTATCAGGTTGCTCAGAGCCCCATCCTGCCTGACTTTGAGTGTCTCCAGGGATGGGGCATCCACTGCCACTTTGGGTAACCTGTTTCAGTGCCTCACCACTCTCACTGTAAAAAACATCCTCCTTCTATCCAATCTAAATCTCCCCTCTTTTACTTTGAAACCATTTCTCCTTGTTGTATCACAATAGACACTGCTAAAGAATCTGTCCCTTTATTTCTCACAGCTCCCCTTCAGATACTGAGAGGCTACCCTCAGGTCTCCCTGGAGCCTTCTCTTCTCCAGGCTGAACAGCCCCAGCTCTGTCAGCCTATCCTTGTACAAGAGGTGTTCCATCCCATGGACCATTTTTGTGGTTTTTCTCTCGGTGCGCTCCAACAGGTCCATTCCTTGATGCATCTCAGCAGCCACAGAAAAGCCCAAAGGAACCAATCAGAGAGGAATCCCTAGGGCATGGAGGACTTGGAATATGGGAGCATCAGAGCAATCTTCTGAAGGAGTCACACCCAACCCTGTAGAGACAGACTCTTGGAGACACAGTTGATGGGACTGGAGGACATTTCTGATGAAGTGAGGTGGTAGCTTTCTCTGAGGGCATGTGACCTGATACTTGTTCCTAAAAGATTTCATAGACATGTCTTTTGACTGTCTCAATATTTTCACTTGAAATAGTCTCTCTGTTCAGCTCAGGAGCATTGAGCAAACTAAGAAAAGAAAGAACTGCTTTGGGGCACAAATTATTTTGTAGACTATAATGATATGAACATATCATCTATGAGAGATTCATATTTGATGTTGTGAAGAACAGATTTACTTTCATGATGAGAGCATCATTCTACTCTTTCTTTTCTTCAAGGTTCTTGCAGACTGCAGTGAGCTCTTAGCATAGTGATGGCTGCTCACCATGTGGCTACAGAGTCACTAGTGTAGCTCTCTCTTCCCCCTGAAACATATTTGAAAGACTTTCTCTTGAGGTGTATGTTTTCATGGACTCACAAAATCATCTATATTGGAAAAGACCTTCAAAATCACCCAAGCCCAACTATCAGCCTCACCTACCAAGTCCCATTACTAAACCACATCCCTAAGTGCCACATCCACATTTCTTTTAAATACCTTTAGAGATGGGGACTCCATCACTTCCATTGACAGCCTATTCAAATGTTTGACCAGCTTCTGTGTAAAGAAATTCTTCCTAAAATTCACACCAAATGTCCATTGGTACAGCTTAAGACTGTTTCCGCACATTTTTTAACATCTTTGTTCTGAAAATTTCTTGGTAAAATGTATTTCCTCAGAAACAATACCCACAATTCACCTATATGCAAACAGAGGCAAATTATCCTTTGGACAAAGTCTACCTTGATGAATGGAAATCCTGAGCTCACAGAGGGCCAATCTCAGTGAGCTTAACTGTAAACTCACAGCAGTTCATGCCCAGAACCAATTGTGTATTTACCGGGGCCTGAATGTCCCAAGTGACTGTGAGAAAGGACGGTGAAGATGCCTCTGCACTCCATCCTTTCTTGTCATTCGCACTGAGTAGCACAATACAGATTCCCACATTATCTGATGCATCTTAGATACATGTTTCTTCACCTGCCTCATATGGATCAGTGCTGCCTGTGCCCCAGAGGAAGGCTTGTTTTTAATTTGGATCTCCCACCATGATGACCTTTTCTTCAAAGCATCTGAAGACATATTTTCGTTCTATCCCATTTCCAGTTCTCATTAATAGTTCTTAACTTACAAAGCATCTTTCATCCTTTTAAAACTCTTTTGGCAGCAGGTCACAGAAACTGAAGCAGTGGACTAGGAGAGAGGGGAAACATACATTATTGATTTATTATATGAATCATGGTTGGTTTACAATAGATACAGACACTCAGCTCAAATTTCTCAATGCACTCTTCAACAAACATGTAAATGGCTCTCAGGTTATCCTAAGTTGTAGTTGTTCAGCTTTTGCATTAAGTTTCACATCTAGTGAATGTTTTTATTTGACAGCAAGCTTTTTTCCAGGTATTCTGTCATCTGCCTTGAGACACAGGAGGACAAATCATACAATGAAAGAAAAGAACAAAGAATACACAAAGCAGTATCTGGCATTTCTGATATCTGAGATACAGAGTGAGTAATGTTCTCCTTTAACTTCAGAAAGTGCTCAGCTTCAGGTATGAAAAGGTCATGAAAGGCCCAAACTTCTTTAACATGAGTTCCAGAAATCCATTACGAACAATAATGATCATGTTCTGTAAGAAGATACAGTGAGTTTTAAATAGGTAGAAACGGTGTCCTTTTATTGCTAGAACTAACCTTACATTCCAACTTGCAATAGCATCATGTTCTAATGTAAACCACATGAGATTTGCAACAGGAAGTTTTAGATCAGTGCTTTGAAGACTATGAAAAGCTTCCCATTACTATTTAAAATATTTACATTGACTGTTGCTGAGCACAACAGACCTTGTGTTCTCACGGAACATCGTTTCACATAGAGCATTGTAACTAGAAAATACAGCACAAAATCAGTGTGGAGAGAAGCTAGAACGGTCCACCCTGAAGCTGGGAGCAGAGCTGCATGCTGAGCTTTGTTTGGCCAAAGACAAATTGAGAGAGCCTATGGGCTAAATTCATGATCTGAAACCTGAAGCTCACTTGTGACCTACTCATGCTGGAGTCTCTAACAGGGTCTAGAACCAACTCAAGTTAATTATCTAAGGACAGATGTGCACCTAAGGATGTTATTTCTGGTCAGCTGTCTGTCCGAAGCACATGTACTCCGCAAAGGACTGAGAATTCATCATTCATCCCTGTAGAAAGGCGTATGTTGTTCATAATGCACTGCCATAATTGTGCTACAGATCTTGATCCTTTTCTGCAGCATCACAGGCTCTAAACTTATCTGCTACAACTTTTGTTGAGAAAAAGGCAGCTCCATTGTTCATGCAGTGAGGAGGCATTGCTCGGAGTGAATGTTTTCAAACATCTGAAATGAATGTCCCTGAAATTGATTTCCACTGTTCAAGGAGTTCATTGTAGATCCTTGTGCTGAATATTGGCCATATCATCCGATTACTGTGGTTAAAGATTCTGTATTTTGTGGTTATAATTGAGGCACACTCAGTAGCTACGTACTGTGGATTCTGTGGTTAAACTACACTATCTCTGCTGCTATCTTTGTTGGTAGTAATTTTTGCTTTAGCACTTGCTCCTTTCCTGCCATCCACCTACTCTTTCCCCCACCCCAAATGGTAGTGACATGCTTCCAGAGAATTAACGTTTGCTTCATATTTACCTTTAGTTTTTTTTCCCCTCTCTGCTTAGTGCAGTGGAAGTACCACTGCCAGGGCTGGGGTGCCCCCGCTCAGGTTGGGTGCCAGGGGGCAGCTAGGTACAGCTGGACCATCGCTTACTCTTGTGAGCCAGGTACTACCATGAACCAGAGCATCTCAGCAGATGAAAAGGTACCTCCACAAAGTCCATTCCACTCTAAACATCTTCCTGATGCATAGATTTTGGAATGTCCTGATGAGCTAAATGAAAGTAAAATTTTGACCCAGGTGTTCAGAGATTAGACTGAACTGGCATGGTGATTGTGCTAGACTTTTACAAATAGGCTGTTAGCAGTGAGCATATACTCATATGTCTTTTTAAAATAGTTGCTGACAGACCTGTGAATAATTTTATCTCCATTACCAGCTGGTCAAAAATAGTTATAATCCCAATAGTTATCTTCTCATATATAACATTTTAAGGCTCAACATCCTGAAAACTCTCATATTTGTGCAATGTGAATCTGGTGATGTTGGCTCCTGAAGGAACTTTCTTCAATTGAGGATTTTCCCAGAGAAGACTCTCAGATGCCTGGAAAGTCAGAGATGAATATTTATAGCTCACAACTGTCTTGAATTCCCTTCCTCACCAGAGTACTTGTCAGAACTTAGTCTTTCTAAATCCTCTCCTGCTTCAAAACCTGGTAGTTGCCTTGCAATTATTAAAATGCAGTCCTACTTGCTAGCACACAGATTAGTTGCTAACATACTGGAAACCTTTTTGGCTTTCAAGTGCTGCAAAACCAAGTAAAACTTTTGTTCAAGCACAGGGCTGAGTATTTGATCAGGTACCCTGCTAGCCCCTAGGTGGTGGTTGGCTGTGGTATTTCAGGTGCATGTGGCTACATTGCAGAAGAGGCTAGAAACTCGTTGCCAGGCATCAAGTGGAAGATTGGAAAATGCATGAATTGATACGAATATTAATACTCCCTACCCTTTTTGCTGCCAGTCTGTAATGCTCACAGAGACGTCAGAAGACCTTTGGCAAAGAAAAGTCTATCATATCTTCCATATTATTTAACCATACTCTCTATTTGATCCCTTTGCCTTCATCTTTCAGACATTTAATATGCCAAGGAAGCAACATTAATTGAATTGAAAGGATACTTTGGATGTTGATTCAAAGATATTGAGGGAAAATTCTGTATAGACAGATCTCATTCTGCTGGAGTCTGGCTTACAACCAGGAAGATTGTATTCATAATTTTACCACTGAATTTAAATAATTGAGAGAACCCCCACGCAGTTTTTGTACCCACTGAACTACAGCCAGTTTTTGAGGAAAAAAAAAAATCTTTAATAGGCATAGCTTTGCTTACTAAAGTTCAGAGACTATAAATCTACTGGGGAAGAGTCTGCTGAGATTCACAGAGGGTTCAGCACAGCAAATCCTCAGTTCTCATGCAGGTCCTGCCACATAGACATCATAATCATCACAGCAAGTGGCGGCCAAGTGCTTTGTTTCTTTCGTGGCTTCCCCAGTGCTGGGACAGGGTGAGAAGAAAGTGTCTTGTGTCTTTTTTTTTTTTTTTTTTGTCATCATTTTATTTGTGTCTGGCAAATGAACTATTAGATACAACACACCTGATGAGTATTTGGTCTTCTGGAAGCGTAGAAACTGCTGCTATTAAATCTCTCTGTTATGTGAAAAGGTATGCTTGTACAAGTGCAACCTGTTTTTGTGTGTTGGTTTTCAGTTTCATCAGGCAGCAATGTAACAGAATGTGTTTAACTCATTATTTGCATTTAAGACAGAGATTTGCAATGTAAAGAATATATTCAGAGGTAGAAAGTGGATGGAGTCCAATGCTTGCTGTCTGTGCCACTGTCCTCCGCCACATCAAAGCCTTCACCTCAGAACTTTTATTCTCTTATGCTGACATCTCAGTTCAGCAATTACACTTTGTTGCTGCTCTTCAAAAGTCAAACAATGCACCTATTATATTTTTGCAAGAGATAGTACAATTATCTCAACTGCCAGGTGTGAACAGTGAATTTTCATAGGCCCAGCTGCAGTGCAAGTAGAACAGCCCTGCAGTGCAAGTAAAACAGCCCAAGTCATTTAAGGCTTTTGCTGTCTCAGTGCCAAATTTTGGCATTCTAGCTCCTAGCATGGGGCACATGCTTAACTTCAAAATCACCAGCCTCCACAGTCAATGCTGAATGGTTGCCTCACTATCCTAAACACTACCGCATGCAGGCTTTCTTAAATCGAATCAGATTAATTATAAGAATTATGTAGGACAGGTCTTCCATCATCCTCTGCTTTTGTGCACAGGGAACCAAACTATGGGGAGATGAGGCTGTATGCGGGCTGTCAGCACAAGCGTGTGAAGAAAATATGAGAATATTTTCCAATAACAGCATTATTTTTATCTTTACCATATAAGTGAAGTGCTTTTCCAAACTGAGGCACTGTACTTCTCAATCATTGTATTTATTACTAAGGAAATGGGGGAAGCCATTGTTCTCTTAATAAGTTATCTGTTGTTCAGATCATTATATGTGGTTTTGTGGAAATCTTAGCACAGCATGATGTGTAGATCGTGGCTTTAAAGTTAGTTGCAACTTAGCTACTTATGGTCCCCACAAAGCAGCAACCTTGCAAGAGATGCACTGATGAATGCTGCCATGACTCAGCATGTCCTTTCCCTGCAGGCACTTACCAGACTGATGTTTGATCTCCACAAATGTTCAACAGGTGTCAGTGAGTGTCAGTGGATGCCATTTCTTTCTACATGGAGGAATTCAGTGACACACCTTTGTTTCATACACACTTCATACACATGTCAGATGCCATTGAGTCAGACTGCCCCTCTGCTGCCATCAGACAGCAACAAAATGGAACAGAGTATTGGTAAGAAGGTTCAACCCCTACTTCTGTACTATCAGTGTGGGCCTCTAATGTTGTGGGCCAACATCATAAAATAGGAGGCATAACTTTCAGCCCTCATAATTTAAGAAGAGCCAGGTTGCTGAATTACTAAAAATCTTGTTTAAATACTCAAGAGTAGCCTGTAAAATGACAACAAACTGCAGCAGCTGGTGGCTTGTCAGGCCAACAAAAACAAGAGGAGTGTCAGCATGCCAGTATTTTAAACCAATCTCTTCAAGTCTCTGTAGCTCTGGAATAAGTGGTGATAGACAGGATAGTGCAAGGACTAACATTTGTCCCAGTTCTCAAGCATTTAATATTGCATTCAAAAAGAAAAACAGAAAGGAAAAGCTGCTTTACCACCAAACTACTTTTGAATTATTAGACTGAACTCTGAGGTCAGGTTGTATTTATTTTATAATACTGAAAATAGTGTTAAGATTTACAGATTGTAACACTGAAAAGAGTCTTGTCGTTATAGAATTTAGTAAAAAATGATACTTTATTCAGGTTTTAAGTAAGAAAGAACTCAAGAATATGCTTTAAATGACCTCTATTCAGTGTAACACTGAAAGTTAACATTAGAATCACAGGATCTTTAAGGTTGGAGGAGACCTCTAAGATCACCCAGTCCAACCATCAGCCCACCCCCACCATGCCCACTGCCCACGTCCCTCAGTGCCACATCCACACGGCTCCTGAACACCTCCAGGGACGGTGACTGCACCACCTCCCTGGGCAGCCTGTGCCACTGCCTCACCACTCTTTCTGAGAAGAAATTCTTCCTAATATCCAACCTGAACCTCCTCTGGTGCAACTTGAGGCCATTACCTCTCATCCTATTGCTGTTACCTGGGAGAAGAGGCTGACCTCCATCTCACCACAGCCTCCTTTCAGGTAGTTGTAGAGAGCAGTGAGGTCTCAACTGAGCCTCCTTTTCTCCAGACTGAACAACCCCAGCTCCCTCAGCCATAAGACTTGTGCTCCAGATCCTTCACAGTTTTGTTATCCTTCTCTGGACATGCCCCAGGGCTTCAATGTTTCTCTTGTATTAGCTGGACATGTGAGATTCAAACACACACCAAGCACTTCCCTGTAGTGGTTTAATGTCTTCTATTTTTGATTGATGGACAATCTCACTACTGACCAAATAGTCTAGTCCAGACATCCCCATAAACAAAATCCATGATGGATTCTTCCTTTGTTACTTTGGATCTCATTCTACATTGAAGCAAGGCTTCACTGTGCTTTATTTTATTTCTTTCCCCTGTTGATCTTCCCACCTTCAGATTCAGTATTTGCACTTGAAGTACCTTGATAGTATCACAGCCTGTAACCTGTCACAGATACATCTCTGGTCTAAGAATGATTGAAACTTACTCTGGCAACATTTTCAATTTCAAAAACAGCAGCCATATATGATTAGGTTGTGGGACCAAGAGGGTGAGTGCTAGCAAAATCAAAAGTCTTTGAACAGACAAACAAGCATTCTCCATCTCTTCAAAGTATAAATGGGCTTAGGGAAATGGGAAGCATTTTTATTTTAATACACTTTC
Source organism: Chrysolophus pictus (assembly GCA_037305975.1). NCBI lineage: Eukaryota > Metazoa > Chordata > Aves > Galliformes > Phasianidae > Chrysolophus > Chrysolophus pictus. The sequence continues at coordinate 89,829,435 of CM074576.1, read as the reverse complement.
ACTGTGGTACTCTTTAGGCTACATGAAAGCTTGAGAAATTTGTTTAAGGTAAGAGAACACTTCCATGATTCTTCAAATGTTGTTTTTACAAAAAAGCATACACAGGAAATTTCTTCTCCCCGTCACCTACACAAACATAAGGCAAGAAAGTATAAGCATGATTTTAACTAGCCCTTGGGAAAACTTTAAATAAAGCTAAGATGAGGCCAGGTGGACCAGAAGAAAGTGCTTATGTTGGATGCTTAGCTGAGAGCCAAAAGAAAACAAAGTCATTTCCTTCACAAGTTGATGACTCAGAGGACTGGCAATGACATGGAGGACATCACGTACAGAAGTGCTGTTGCTACAGATGAAGTGGTGATTAATTCTCTCAAAACAAAACTTTCACAGCAAGTTCATTGGCTGCCATTCCCCCAAGCGTCACCAGAGTATGAGACCGGATGGTGAGTGGTGTGCTTCCCAACTGACTGCCTGTCTCCTCCTCAAAGTGCCTGCACAGCACCCAGACAACAGCCAGCAGGGATGGGCAGACTGGAAGCACTAAGAACATGCAAGTAGGGTGCCATGCAGAAGATTATGTGGCTGTTCTCAGTGTTATCCTTCCTGACTAAGCACAGGACTTCAGCTGCTGATGTTATTACTTACTACAGGTCTGGTTGTAGACTGACCTGTCTATTCTTCTGTGTACTCTGAGCACCTCCCCTCTCCTATATGGCTACATTTATTCCACAGGGATGTAAACTTCTTACGTGGCTGGAATCTTCCTTCAACTTAAACACACCAGTCAAGGTCATTGAGGCATTTCTTCCACTTTTATTAATACAATTGAAATGTCTGTAACATCACAGCAGCCATACAGAATTAGTACAGTTGCCCCCATGGTCTGTAACTAATGGGAAATCAGCAGCTGCTTTGGGAATGAATGTCCAAAAAACCCCACCAATGTAGAGCAACTATTTACCTGGTACCACCTTCTCTGTCTCTGACACATAGAAACTTATTGTCCTAGAGGTTGTGTCTGGATCACTGTGTTCAATAACAACCAAAGAACCTTAAATTTATTTATTTATTTATTTATTTTGAAAGTTTATACCCACTTAAGTTTCCAAATAATTTGATTACAGTGACTTCCACGACTAACTTTTCAAGAAGAAATACTTCCTCATTATGTTTGTTCTAAATCTGCATTTGTTAGTCATTGGACATCCCCTTTCTCATGAGTAGTTACAAGGAATAATCACTCCTCCATGACTATCTTCACATAGCACCTTATTTTATATGATATTTTCTTCTGTCAGCTCCAAGACAATGATGTCTCAGAACTCAGTCCTCCTGTAATATCCAGTAACCTTGATTTACTGGAAAATGAGCTGCATGTTCATAAGTTTCAACCAGTGTGTTGCTTCAGTTGTTGAATTTATGCAAGAGAAAAGAAAAGTTGCAGGAGGATGGATCTCTTTTCCAACAAGGTAGGAAATATTTCTTGCCAGAATGCATTAAAGCTCCCATAAGATTTATTTGATTCAGCTGATAGTCCCTGATAACATGCAGTATAGTGCTGTTTTTATACAGAGTTGACATAGCCTTGGTTTGAGACTCCAGCTTGGAAACAAGCCCAGCTCTCAGTGTGCAGTAGGCCCCACATCAGACTTCTTGCCTGTGCTATTCACCTATACAGGAAGTCCAAGTCTTTATCAGATGTGCTGCCACATGGCCATGCTGGGCCAATGCCTGGTGAGGGTGGCCAGTCTGAAATCCCACCAGCGATGCTCCCCATAGAGCTTGGGATTGAAATGACCCCTCTACAAATTACCTTTCACAGAGGAATATTTTCTTTTATTTCCACCATGTCCAGAACTGTGTAAGGACAACTTAAGAGATGGTTGTATTTTCCTTCAATGATGAAAGGAAAATACGATGTCAATTTCTCTCTGGAAAAAGGAAATGCAAAATATTTGTCTCACTATTAAAACACTCAAAGAGTTTTCTTTAAACCATGACAGCTAAAACCTTGCAGAACCAGGCCAGGAATCAGGAAACCATACCTAGTCTGTTATGCATGCCAAAGCTGCGCGGCAGTTCCACATTTGGACGAGCTTCAGTTATGTACAGCTCGTTGCTCAGTTGCAAAAATAAAAGGGATTGCATGGTCTCGGAGGAGTGCTGAGCTCAGAAGTGCCTCACTTTGGACAATATTGAATGAGAAAAGCTTCTCTCTGGGCGACCTGTGTGACAGTGGAGTAAAGCATAGCAGCTTATCAAGCACCATGAAGAGTCCTTTCACTGTGGCAGTTGCTAAGGGGATTTCCGGGTGCACAGAGACTTTTGTTAGATATTTGCAACCTTGACACATCAACTAGTGACATATATCAAGGGCAAAAATATAAATGAAAAGGGTCTCAGTCATCCTAACATCCATATCCCAGTTCCTTTTTCTTCAGAATTTCTTTCTTTACACCCTCTCCTGTAATGAACTTTGGCTTCCTGGTGATATTTCTATAGTCAGATCATTACTTCCCAGCCTACTTTACAGGAAACTCTCCTCTCCCCAGACTCCAAGGAATCACATTTAGCAGTATCCTGCACCTCACACTGTCAAGGCCCATCAACAAGCCAACAGCAACGATCGATCTTATCCTTCCACTGTCATCTGTTGCAGTGAGTTTGCTGTTTGAAGGCCAAATACTTTTTATATTCTCTGAGTAATGGCAACTTCAATTAAGCCCAAATTACTTGGAAACATATTCTGAATCACATCTTTTTGATAAACGACTATAAAACAAAAAACACACTTTTCACATTTTTTCTGAAACCAAATATACCACTCAGAAATGGTTTTTTTTTTTTTTCAGTTTATGTAAATGTAATAAAAATTAGTATATGTAACACCTGCAAAAAAAAAAAAAAAGTTTCGTATTTGTAAACAATAACTTTTTTCAGCATTCGGTTAGAGAATGAACACAGAAGGTGCTTGGTAGGTTTGAGAACAACCAGTGATAAGAAAGTCAAGAAGAAAGACAGTACAAGGAACTCAGAGATAAACAAGACACTTGACTGAATATTTACCTTCAAAAGAAAATTGACTGAAATCTAGTAAGATACTTCTCTTTCCCTGTCTTGATATTAAACTAGGGGCAATGCAGGTGGAAAGAGATAACAAGGAAAATAAAACATTACAGGGAATTCCCTTATGCGCTTAAGTCAGATATCACTTCCAGATTTTTAGAGAGTCTTACCATGGCATACTAAAGACCAACTATTGCAAGTCAGCCCCAGTGGAGATTGTTATGAAAGCAAGGAAGTAAGTTTCCTCTGAAGAAGCAGCACTACAGCAGTGATCAGCTGCTTTTTGAGGCAGAGAAGGAAACCAACAGATATTCATCACCCCAGTTCTGGAGACAGTGTTCTGGACCAAGGGAGTCAGGAGTATAATTCTGTCTGGAAAACTTCCTGATCCAGATCCTTCAGCTGTTTATAGAAAAAGTATCCATGGGATGACACCGATCCACATCATTTTTGCAAGCTCCAGGGTTTGCGCTAGGGTGTGTGATTTAAATAACAGATGGGTAAAATCACATGTAACCAGGCAGCTCCCTAGTGGCTGTATAGATGTGGATGTTGGAGAGCATATGATTTTCCAGGCTAAGGTCAGCACTAACCTGAGCTCAATTTTTCCTCCAGATCTGCTTTTTCTAGTGCTATCATGCAGCTTAATTTTTTTGGCTTGTTTCACCTCCTCCTGCTGAAATCACACCCCTGTGAAGGATCCTTCCAATGCAAACAGGGGAGTCACATGGCTCCAGAGCTGCACCATTTCTGGAAGATGAGAACATACCTCTGTGAGGTGTGGAAAGTGCTGTCTGCCACATTAATGAAGCCAAATTGCAGAAATCTGCAGTGTGAATCAGACGGTACCATCTGGCCCTCAGCGTATAGTTTATTAAAGCTATTAGCTTTGGAAACTACTCACCAAATAGTACACTTTATACATGATAAACAAGAAGCCTCTAATACTTTTTTTTTTTTTTTTAACTTGCAAAATCTGCTACCATATTTAACTTAGCTTCAGTATACCACATTTAACTCCTTTAATGGGTTCTGTATTCTTACCTTGTTTATATATTTATGATTCTTGGATCTGGCTGAAGATTAGAAGCAAACCACACCACAGACACAGCATAGGACTTGGATCTCATGAGATGAGCTTCATGCAGCAACTGTGTGGGGTTGGTTGTCAGCAGCACCCCCAGAACCCCTCAGTCACAAAGGAGCATCCTCAATTGGAAGGTGCATTCCATCAACAGCATGCTGGCTGCAGGGGACATGTCAGTCAATGAGGCTGTAAAAGCAAATCTTGGCAGACTCCCTTTGAGTATCTCTGGGCTAGGCCATAATGAGTCCTATGGTTTCTTGCTCTGGTTTCTTTTTATTTTGTACATACATGGGTATGTATTTATGTCTGGTATCTGAGAGAAGTTCTTGAACACCAAAATGAAAACACCTTAACATAAAATGAAAACGCCCAAATATTTTTTATCCAGAACACACCCAGCAATGTTTCGGTGTTGTCTGAATGATGGGGTGCGGGGCTTTCCATTTGCCCTAAATTCAATAAAATTCTAAGGAGAATTCCAACAGAACTTTAACCTCTGCATAAACTGATTTCTCACTTGACTCTCTTGCTAGACCTAGGCATATCCTAATTTCCATTCCCCTAATTTCCACCAAAGTAAATGACTATGTGGGTATTTTAAAGCATACCAAAATTGCTTTATGACTACAGGGCGTTCTGTGCTCCACCACAACTTAAAACCCCATGGACAGCACCTGGGGACATAGGCTCTTTCTTACTGCCTCCACCAGTTCCCAATGTTTTGGTAAGCATTCACCATGGAAAGAAAAAGGCAATGGGCTGACGATCTTTGTTAATCGACAAGAAAAAAAAAATAAAAAGTGCAAACTGATTTTTGGGCATTGTACCTAGGCAGGTCTAGTAATTGTATAACAAATATGTATTATGCTAGAAAGAGTAGACTCACAGGCGCCAGGAGTGAAACATTATCCTTTTCAGACAAAGTCTCAGACGAAGATCTTTATCTCAGGATGATATATGGGATATATTTTTAAGATGACTCCACATAATACCTTTATTATTGTTGAAGTTTAACAACTTAAAAGGAATTAAAAAAAGATCATATTTGTCCTTTGTTTCGTATCCAAATATGGGCAGGAGGCTTCCGATGGGGTTAGGCTTATAGAGAGAAACACCATTTAGACTAAAATAGTACCAATATTTATAGCATTGCAGGGGGGATATATGAAGCAAATGTAGAATTGGTTTGAAGAGCCAGAAATGCTCTCAGTTACAGTTTGCTATTGCAACTCCATTGAATCAGAACAATTGCTCTGTGTGTTCTTTGGTTTGCCAGAGAGGGAATTAGGACTGAAGTTTCTGATGAAGATGAGAAATTCAGATTAAACTGAAAATAGTAGGACATTATTAATTATAATTCTTCAAGACAAAGTTGACAAAGTTGACAAAGGTCAACTTTCTGTAAACTTACAACTTACAGAGTGTTAACACTTTGTGGCTCTAATCCCAGGAATACAAAACAGTTGTAAGCCAGGAGATTGGAGATGAGCTCTTGTGAACTTGCCTTAGATGTTCTTAAATTCTTTAGCAGCATTTCCTGAAGGGTGGGCAAACTTTCACGAGAATACACTACTCAGTGATCCTTAACTGAGGATTAGCAAGAAGAACCAGTGTACTTATGGTCTTTTCGTCTGGACCATGCAAGGCAGACTGATTGCTTTCTCAGTGCCCTAAGCAGTGGGCTGGCCATAGACATATTGTGAAGGGCTGTACCTTAGCACAGCTTTAACAGCTCTTTGCATCTACGCAACTTCTGTGTCTTACACCACTCCATGGCCTTGCTGATGTTGAAGATCTGCAGCACCATTCTGCAAAACCCTATCTGAGTGCTGTCCATCAAACAAGGCAGTTAGGTTTTTCAGTACAAACTCCCTCCAGTCAAGAAAAGAACTGACAGTACTCCTTTATCTGTGAACCATCCCTATTCCTGATTTGCCTTGCCATGACACGTCATGCCATGCCATATGATACTATGTCATGCCCTGCCGCACCGGCTGGAAGGGCTTTTATTCTGTCATTCCTATACCACTACTTGATAAATAGGTGAGAACACCTATGATGTTCGTGTCTTCCCTGGCTTGGGAGTCTTCCAAGGGTATTCACTTTCCCTTAAATGTCAACCATATCATCCACAAGCAAAACCAGAAAAAAAAAGCTGAAAAAAAGAAACAACACATAGACTTTGCCTGGTCATACAGTGATAGCCAGCTCCCTTGAACTTTTTCAGTGATGGCTTGAACATCACTAGATACAAAGCAGATTCACAAAGGTCCTGCAGGATGGATAAACATTTCAGCTCCTCACTGCCTTGGAGCTACACCTTGCACTGTGTCTGCTGGGATTCTGGAACACCACTGCCTGCTGAGCTGTCATAACAAGACTTAGTTTTACAGATCTTCTGAACCCCACCCTTTGACATTGACAGCAACACAGGAACCACATCAGTACTCCTGATGAGGCTTCTGTGCCCAAAATGTGAGCTGCCAGGGCCCTCACGGAGGCCTTGGAGACCTCCTCTCCCCTCAATGCATGAGAGCGCCTAACCCTTTTTGGCCTAGTCACTCCAATGTAAAACATAAAGATGTACACGAAAAAGGCTTCTTCAACTTTAAGATAGACCATAGGCTTCTCTAGGCTAAATAAAACAGCAGAAGACAAGGCTGTATAGGCGGCCTGGCCAGGCCCAAAGCAGGTGGAAGGCCCAGACAAGCTTACTCTGGAGCAGCACAGCCTGGGGCCCAGGGTCAGGACCTCTGCTACTGGCTGTCTATGGAATGGGGTTCGTCAGACATTTTCAATAACGAAACATAAAAGCATGTTGCTGATTGGAAAGGGAATTGTAACTCATTTACATGTGAATGGGGCATGGCAGTGGAAAGTGAGCTAGGACATTTCCCAAAGCTACTTCTGACTTCTTAGGACCTTTCTCACACCTCACACTGATTTTGTAGGCATCAAACTTTGAGTACAGGCACCAGTCTTGAGGAGGCATGTGGTCGTATGAGCACTTAATATCAGAGACTGACTGGGGCAAAGGAAGCCTAGTCCTGCACAGCCCATCTCTGCTGACTTTATGATCGGTGAACTATCGTTTCAGCCATGCCTGCTTTTCCTTGCCAAAGATACTAAATACTTTAACCCCCGATTTGATGGGTCAAGAAGCCTGGTGTGAAACAGGGAGGAAACTAATTTAACACTAGAGACATCAGCCTAAAGTGTCTCTGCAGGCACTTCTCTGGAAAACGAATAGCCAGTACTTCCAAAAACACATCATTCACTCATCTTCTGCAGAAAGGAAAAAAAATCATAAAAAAAAAAAGCACCCTTAATTGCACAATTCTAAAAAATGTCTGCATGTGAGTAGTGATAGTATCTGATTGGAACCTTGTTGGTGTGGGAAGTGTAAGGAGGTGTGTAGGTGAAGTTGTCACAGTTCTTACTTTGTCGCAGTGTCATAAAATGTGTCCAAACAAGGACAGAAGTGATCATGTGCTCTGGCAAGTTAACAACTAGGCTATAATAACACAAGCCAAGAGAGATTCTGCAAAGCAACTTTTGAAAGGCAGAAAAAATAAAATAAAACATTTCTGAAACACATCAAATGCAGACAGTCTGCCAGAAAGTCATAGGGGTTGATAGATGACTTGAGATCTAAACCATTGCTCAGAGAAGGTGAGAACACAGCTGGAAAGCTTTGTGTCCCCTTTCATTCACCAGGGTTTTCAGGCTTGAATCTTTCTTTTGGGGGGATGAATCCAAGAAGCTTTCTCAAAATGAGGTGTCAATAAGAATGAGCTGAATGTGCCCAGGTGTGGAGCTGCTGAAATGCTCACTACAATCCATAATCTACCAGTTAAATCTAACACAGCCTTGCCCCAAGCACTGCACTGGCAGCAGGACTAGACAGTGGACTGGCTTTTTATTTTCAAGGTGATTAACTTATTTCATGGAAGAGAAATGAAGTGTAGACAAGTACTGCAGTTCTCCACAGGCTATCCTTCAACGTTACTCACATCTAATTCTTCTTAAGGGTCTGGGGGAGCAGGGACTTCTCATCCTTATCCAATAAAGTGCATGGCATGTCTTCCGCGTGGTAGTGGCCTCTGGTCGGGTACAGTGAGTACTGAACAAATATTTTGTTTACAATGATGGAAGCAAAACAAATAGGCCAGAGCTGGCCTTGACTAAACTTGCCTTCTTTGCTTTCTGTTCGTGTGAAAAAGACTTTGATCATTTTCCTGATAATCACTTGGGTCTTGCGGGTGTTTTTGTAAGTCCAACTCGATAGAACTTAATAGGAAGAGTGGAAGCATGCAAGCTCTAATTACACAGTATTGCATCAGTCTATATGTAGACATCTCCTCCACCAAACTGTTCGCTCTGGACACAAAGAGCTACTGTTTTTCTGATAATTCTGCAATGACACTTTTATATTGCTGGAAAATAACATTTGACTTGGTGAGGATGAAAGTGCAGGAAATCAGTATATTGTGGTCAATTCCTCCACTGTGTGTACTGCCCCAAGTGTCTTGGCACATCTCTTTGCTTTGTGACATTTCAAAGCTGGGGTTAGTGCATTCCTCCTGGCACAGCCCTGAGCAGAGCAGTAAGGAAACCACACCAACATGGTGAATAACCAGGGGAAATCTCATGCCACAGAAATAACCCTTAGAGGTGCAGATTTTCCTTAGCTGCTTTTCTCCTCTGGCTGTGCCTGAATTACAGTGAGGTAACATGACTGCAGATCTCTGAAAGCAAGTTTTATTCTAACTAGGTCATGAACCAGTAACATGGAAGATATAATGTTATGGCATGTACTGGAAAAAAACCTCCATGAGTACCAAATAACTGTGGCTGAAGCCTCTGCTACAAAGATGTGTAATTCTTTGATACTCTCTGGCTAAATTAGAGCTGGAGTGCAATCACACTACTGACTGCTGGGTGAGAGCATATCCAACAGCTAATATTTCCAGTTTTGTTGTCCATCCCCTATCCCTCAAATTGCATTGGCCAGTAAACACAGAGATCACAAAATAACAGAATCTTTTGAATTGGAAGGGACCATTCAAGATCACCTAGTCCAACTCCCATGAAATGAACAAGGACACCCACAGCTCCATCAGATTGCTCAGAACCCTGCCCAGCCTGACCTTGAGTGGCTCCAGGGATGGGACATCCATCGCCTCTCTGGGCAACCTTTTTCAGTGCCTCACCACCTCCATTGTAAAAATTTTCTTCCTTCTATCCAGTCTAAACCTCCCCTCTTTTAGTTAGAAACCATTTCTCCTTGTTCTAACACAACAGACTCTGCTAAAGAATCTGTCCCTTTATTTCTTACAGCTACCCTCTAGATACTGAAAGGCCACACTCCGGTCTCCCTGGAGACTTCTTCAGGCTGAATAGCCCCATCTCTGTCAGCCCATTCTTGTAGGGATGTTCCATCCCCTGGGCTGTTTTTGCAGTCCTCTTCTGGATGTGTTCCAACACATCTCTCCTGCACTGAGGATTTCACACCTGGACAGAGTACTCCAAAACAGAGCAACAGGATCACCTCCCAGATCTCTTCCCATTCACTCTTAGATGATTTATTTGGTGCATGAGTCTCTGGAGATCTGGGCAATAGAGAGCTGTTCAGTATGGTCACCTCAGTTTTTTGTGCTGAATTATATAAGTCTAGGAATGGGCATTCATATGCAAGCTGTCTAAAGGTGTCCCTACTGGCTACATGCACAATTCCTGAGATGAAGGTTGTGGCTCACCCAGGACTATTCATGCAAGAGATCGTGCAGATGAGATGGTGGCCTTGCTCGCAGACTCATGATGGCAAAAATGAGCCTTTCTCAGAAGTAAGGAGCAAGGAGCATAAAAAAATCACATAACAAAACAGAATACATGGTTCACTCCAAAAGTAATGTTTCCTATTTAGTTCCATGGAAACTACAACAGATACAAAGAGCATGATAACACTGTTTGATAGAGAAAATTATCGGCTGCAAAACACTATTTTTTAACACAGGCACCACTATTAGCAGTGTATATTCACCAGCAATGAACAAGAGCCTGCATGCTGCACTCGTAAAAATCTGCATGGCTATCTGGAACATGGCTTGACTTTCATATTGCTGTCACCACTGCTGAAACGCACCATCCACCCCCTACTGTGGTCATATCCACTGTTTGGTCTCCATAAATATTCAGCAAGTGTTGATGAATGTCAGTTGGTGGCATTTTTTTCTACATGGAGGAATTCAGTAACATACCTTTGCTTCATCTGCTCTTCCATATCAGATACCATTCTGTCAGACTGCCTCTCTTCTGCCATCTCTCACATGGCAGCAAAATGGAATGGAACATTGGTGGGAACATTCAACCTCTACTTCCATACCACCAACATCCACCTCTGAAGTCACGGGCCAACATAATAAAACAGGAGGCATTACTTTCAGAGCAGCCCTTGTACCAACATTACATAACTATAGGTGATCAAGTGAGGTCAGACTTAACAGCTTTCAGACCCTGACCTGACAAAGCTATTATAATTCCCTGAATACTCACAGAGAGCTTTCACAGTCAAGTTCTGACATGTTATCTCATAGTGCCTGATAGTTTGCTTAATGCAGTTCAACTGAAGAAAACTGCTACGCAGAAGCTATGTGTCATACCACCCAGTTCTGTGGCAAAACAGGGGGCAGTGGGACACAGAACGCATTCACTGTCACCACATTTCCTTGTTGAACAGATGGTGCTTGGCCGCTCAAATTAAAATCACCTGGGTGACTTATTCCTGGGATACCTCAGCCCTCAGCCCTAAGACCTGTACTGATCTATTTTCCCATGTCTATATATAGACATTAGAAGGGGACTTCCATTTTGAATGCTTTAGCTGCCTGAAGAGCAGTCCCCATATTTAAAACGCTGCAGGGGCTTTCAATACATCTTAAGATGGAAGAAATTTCAAAGTGCAAGAATTGTACAAGGGTCCTAGGAGGTCAGAGGGAGTGGCAGTGCTGGGCATCCTGGAGGCAAAGTTTCTCAACTCTTCCTATAAATGAGGCTGAGAGGTTAGGAGGAGAGACAATCCCTCCCCAGCCCCAGCACACATCCTGGTCCCACATCCTACCCCGTGGCAAGTCTGTGCTGGCGCCTTCCTAGGAACCCAGAAATAGGGTTTAAGCATGGTTATTGCATCATGTCCTTTGGGACTGTGCTGGAACTGCCAATTTGAATCACTTTAAGCTCTCACAGTTATTTTACAAGTCCCTGGGTGAATTGTTTTACTACATTAGGAACCAATCAACTAGGAATTTTCTTCTTACAGTTCAGTGTGTATTTCTTCCCATGATATAGCCACAAACCTGTCTTTCATCAGTTGCCCAAGGTTTTTGCTTTTACATCTAGTTACCACAGGGGCTATCAATATTTGCTTTTAGTTTCTTTAGTATGCGCACATAGTACTCAAATTTAGTGTAATTATGATTATATGCAGCAAATTTAAACTTCACTTTACTTGGCTCAGGGCAGGAAAGTCAGGGTAATGTAGAGGTTGTTAAGTCATTGGGTCTGCCTTCATATTTGATACATAGGATCCACAAAAGAATTTGTGTGCCAAAGGCCAAGAATGAAATCCTTAAACCTCCCACTGAGCTGCCACTCTAAAAGAAGAACTGCCTATGCTAGCTGCCCCACTTTCATCCAGTAATTTTTTACATACCTAGGTCATATCCATGGAGGTACGGACTCCCACATAGCTCTTTATGTCTTAGCTTTAACGAGCAATCTAACAAATGAAACACTACTGTTGTCATTCATAAAGTGAGTGATCTCCACCAGTCTCAAAGTTTGGGCCCTATCCCACCAGTATTTTATGGGTACATCTCTGAAATTTGACCTAAATCAACGCATAGACAGGAGGGGAGGAATGTGCCCCTTTCGCCACTCTTTATTCTTTAGAGCACATACAGGGGTGAAGGAAACACAGACTTAAATCACATTTCTTCCAGAAGAGTAAACCTTCCCTTCCATTTTCTACCTCTTATTGTACTGACTCTACCATTGTAAGGTCCCCATATTTGCTTTCTCCTTCTACTCTTTGAGTTGCTCTGCTTTGTCTAAAATGTTTGCATTCTCACTCTATCAGCCTCAGAAGTGCAAGTTCTCTGTTTCAGCATAAGAAACCTCACCACGATCTTGCTCTCTGTGTAGACTTAGCAACATTGAATTCATTTCTCAGGGTATTCATATCGGTATGTATCTCACTACTAAATAATCTGACTTGCTGTCTACCCAGCAGACTGGAAAGCCAAACACTCTGATTTGGACGACCTTCTTTTGCAGATCCTCAGGCGTAGGTGTTTACCTGGAGTACCTAAGTTAAAAACCTAACTGAGCTAGATTTTCACAGAATCATAGAATCATTAATGTTGGAAAAGAGCTCTAAGATCACCCAGTCCAACCACCAGCCACCCCCACCATGCCCACTGCCCACGTCCCTCAGTGCCACATTCACACAACTCTTGAACACCTCCAGGGACGGTGACTGCACCACCTCCCTGGGCAGCCTGTGCCACTGCCTCACCACTCTTTCTGAGAAGAAATTACTGCTAATATTCAACTTGAACCTCTCCTGATGCAACTTGAGTTTATTACCTCTTGCCCTATTGCTACTTGCCTGGGAGAAGAGACCAACTCAATAAAATTCTGAAAAACACTAAAATCCTGAAAGACAGCAAAGTCTCCAGAGGATAATTCTGTCCTTTGATGAACCAACACACAAGGGGTGTGCATCTGAAAAGGGACTTTGGGTTTCCAAATTATGTTCTTCTATGTGGTGCATGAATAGAAGCTAGGTCTCATCCTTGGCAGCTATGTACAAACGCACAGTTCATCAGTGGAAGTAATTACCCCCTTCCAGGATGCTAGATACTTAAAACTCTAGCTTTCTCTCCCTGTTGCCCATGAAAACGTACAGAAGCCAGTGCATGGTGGTGTTCTCTCTGATTCATCAGCCACCACAAGCTCTTGGCTGTGGTCACAGAATCATAGAATCATCAAGGTTGGAAAAGATCTCCAACAGCATTCCCTTCAAGTCTGAAAAAAATCCAATTGTTTGGTTTTGATCAGATTGCTTGGTTTTGGCAGCAACAACCACCACTACTTCAGCTATCTTTAATGGGGAATTTCATCTCTGCCCTGCTCCTCTGCAGGATTCTCTGAAGCAATTTTTGCTTTAAATCTGTGTCACTGCTTTCACTGAAGTCTTCATGACATGATCCATGGCTGGTGCTTGGAAATGAGATCCTTAGTGCAGGAGTTTCTTTCCTCCTTGGGAGCTCTTTGGGGGCTTTCACCTACCAGAGCTGATGTGCGCCAGTACTAATGTCAGTAATGATGGGTCTTTGGCATACACAAAGAGAACTGTGGGGCATTATTTTTTCCCTTTTCACTGACAGTAGGAGTACTCTTGCTGCTGCAGGAATTAAGCTGCAGTGCCACAGACAGGCCTTATGCCAGCCTTGTAGTCTGCTCTCCAGTACCTGTACTACAGTTGTTGAAACAGTAATTATATCACTACAAAATAAAAACAGAAAGCCCCATTTAATAAAAAATAAATATTGTTGTTGAGCTATTCTTCCTCCTATCACACAGCCTGAGCAACTGCTATTTTTTCCCCTTAGAGTCTAGTTGCTGGTGTGGTACTATATCAGCATGACTACAGTTTGTCAGTGCATTAACAATTCATGACCAAGGGATGCTGAGTGAGAGCTTTAGCTTTGGGGAGAACTCCACCCAGACAAACAAAAGCGCATTGGAGAAGGGATAGGAAAGCCAGTCAGAGATCCCCCAGCTCACTGAGTCAGGCAGATATTTATAGTCCGACCTGCTACTGCTGTGCTGAAGAAATGGAAATATTGTTAAATCATTCTGATCAAATATTCATATGGTCCTAGCACCCAAGCTGTTAAGAGAAGGCAGAAAAAGAAAGGTCCTGACCTAGGATGGTTCAGTCTACCTGTGAGGCAAATAACAGATGGATATAGGGAGATGGAGAAAACAATCACAGGATAACAAAAAAATTAGGATCACAAGCCATGGGATTGGTCAGTTATTCCGTAGGCACTGTGGTGAAGGGGAGTTTCAATGCTACCAAGAATAATAATGAGGTAACATTCAGGGTGTTTACAAAGAGTTTCTCCAATGCATGAGGGGCAGCACTGGAAAAAAAATGAAGTCAGCTTCCCAGAGGATGGCATGACTTCGCTTAGGGAGAAGGCTCTCTTTTTTTTTCCTCAGAGAATGATGACCTCACTTAAAATAGAAATAAGTCTTGGTTCCCCATAACTGCCAGGCAGTTGAGTGGATGAGGGGTGTCTCTGTACCCTCATTTCCAAGCAGTGGAGTTAGTCTTTACCGCAACAGTCTCAGTGAAATGAGGATTTGCTCTTTGAATATACAAAGAGTTAGTTTTCCTTTCCGCTAACTCCACTGAGAGTGCTTGAAATTTCAGCTGCCAAGAAATGTCAGCCCAGAGGTGTGGAGAAAAATTGTTTCAAATCCATTTCCTCAGTGTTTCTAATGAATCTTTTTTTTAAAGGAATTTTATGAGTATGTGGAAATTTCAAGCAGTTGTTGAGAACAACAGTTATGCTACTAGTGGGAAGCTGGAATCTTTTTGTAGAAGAGAACAGTGGATGTTGTACCCTGCAGTTCTCAGGTTCTCACAATTTGTTTCCGCCTAGTAAATTTATGTTATAGTTTGGTAAAGTTTTTTCAGAACACAGAAGCAAGTATGACATGGTCGTTTGTATAGGCGAGAAACATGGACTTGGCTGTGTTGGGTTGTTTTTTTTTTTTTTTTTTGAAGGAAGTAACTTATTCTTTCTACTATTATTTTTCTCATGCAGACAGTGCAAGTTATAAAGCTACAGCAGTCTTCAACAAAGCCTGTAGGTTGTGAAATTCATGAGTATATTTGTTGCCAGAATTATATTTCTTGCAGCTCGTGGTCTCAGTTATAGATCATCCATTTCCCATTAACCCACCACTTCGTCTCCTCCAGTCCATCATGGAGCTCTGGTGGGTAGGAATCACCAAATTCTGTTGGCAGGTGCAGAAAAAGCTGCTGAGGACTTTCTGATAAGCAGCTGGGCTCCCCTTGGCTCTAGTCGGTATGAGAGGCAAGAGCTTTCAGTAGGATGTAAAACACAAAGTAGGAGATAGGCAGAAAGCATTTGTTTGCATTATTATTCTCAAAGTAAGCTAAGCTGAAAACAATTTTTATTTCAATAAAACCATCTTCCCAAGACTTACTTGCTGTTGAGCTATAATTTCAAGTAAAGCTTCAGTCTATGGACATCTATAAAGAAATCAAAACATTTCCTGTTAAAGTTATGTTAAAAAACAGAGACCTTTCCTCTTCCACTTTTTTTTCCCCTCAAGGGTTATCTTTAAAAGACATTTATAATCTTCCTTATTTAATTTATCTCCCATCTTTTTAATTGTTCTGTTCCTTGTATGGAAGAGATGTCTTTATTCACTTCTTTCTTATGTACACTTTTTCTTTAAAAGTGTCAGGTTGCGTTCCTTTCCTTCTGACCTTCTCCCTCCTCTGCATATTTTTATTTTGTCACTGCTCTGCAAGGAGTTTAAGTACGTGCTTAGCTCCAGGACTGACAGTGCAACTACTCATGTGGACAAGTATGTGTTTAACGTTTATCTTGGTGAATCAGATGTGGGACTCCCTCTGTCTTACTTCCTCTTTCTTTCTCTTTCCACTCCTGACAAAAAACACAATTATTTTCTCTGTCTCTGATTTCTTCCTGTCTACCATGCATACTTAATACTGTCTGCCTATGTTTTTCTCTATTTTCTAGTTTTTCTCCTCTGCTGATATTCTTTCTTACTTTTCTGCACTTTTCTCCGCAACATTCTCTCTCTCTCTGGTCTTTTGGTTCTTTTTTCTCCTCACCTCTCTCCATTTCCCTCCTTGATATTTCTTCACTGAATGGTTAAATTTGAAGAATTACAGGGATATCTCATTTTCTACAATATTCTATTTCACTAGAGCCTGCTACAATTGAAATCAACAGCAAGCCTCCTATACACTCCCGAGAGAGCTGGAATGGATCCGAAATATTTGCTATTTGCCAAATGGTGAGAGTCTCTGCGTCCAAAGCTGGTCTATTTACATCAGAATCAAATGCAGGCTTGAATCAGAACCATATGCTCTTCCCAAATTATGAATTTTCATAGTAAAATAAGCTGCATAATGGATACTGAAAGACAATAACGTCCCTGTTAAGTGCTGACTCAGTGCCTTAGAAAGGGAGAGAGTTGTTCTGCTCTGGAGCCAAGGCTGCACAGCGCAGCTCAAAAATGATGGAGTGGAGGATAGCAAGGGGGAGGCAGGAATAGATGGCAAAAAGTTGGTTGTGTTTAACAAGCAAATACAGTTAGAAAACATTTCACAGTATCTGCCACCAGATACCAAGTGAAACTCTAGCTCCACTGACGTCAATACCAAGCCTCCCATTGACTTCAGGCATCTGGATGTCCACCTACCAAACATTCAGTTTGCTGTTAAGTTTGCATACGAATGAGATAGCTTCCCTTGGGAATGAGGCAGTACTGCAAGACATCCTGATGATGCTTTTTTGCTATTTTGCTATTTTGCTATTGCGACGCTCACTTTCTTAATGTATTTTATTATTCTCAAAATACTTTGATAAATCATAGAATAGAATCATAGAGTCATAGAATGGTTTGGGTTGGAAGAGACCTTTAAGATCATCTAGTTCCAGCCCCCCTGCTATTGGCAGAGACACCTCCCTCTAGATAAATGCTGGTTTGGTTAAAATTAAAAAAAATACTGATTACTGGGCTTTTGCATTAAAAATGGCTTTTATTTTTAAAAATACTCAGAAAACTCACAACATTAGTAACCTGTGCTTCTTCACTGTTCACAGGGTTTTAACACCAGCGCTGTTCCCTCTGTGGCTGAGATGACTGTGCTGCAAAGCCACAACTGGGCACGGGTACCTCTTCTTCCTGGAGACAGATGTACTTGCTGTGTTATTTGCAGAAAATTGACATTTGATGACCTTGGGAGGGGCTGCCAGCCCTGGCAGGTCTGGTGGCAGCGGGAGCATGGGTGTCCCAGTCTCTGGGCAAGCTCTCCTCATGGTCCACAGTATAAGCTTGAGTACGTGAGCCTGTTATTGCTGTCAATTACAATCCACATTTTTTAAACTATTATTCAATTAAAAAAGAAAGGAATCTGTTTTAATTGCTGAAAGGAAGCCTATGAATCAGGGATGAAGCACCCTTCCATGCAACCCCTACCCAGGACACAATATAGCACTATATTTAGATTATTATTAGATCTTTTTCTTCCTTGGGTCTCTCTGTCTTCTAGCACTGTCTTTATGTTTGTTTTTCCCCTGCTCTGCTTGTCACTTTGTAATTGCACTGGATTTCTTTCTCTCTCTCCCGTTGGCTTATTTTTTTCCCTTTCTACTGCTCTCCCAAGCAGAATGCAAACCCATTAACATTCCCATCTCCCCATAAACAACCAAGCCTTTCCCTTGCCACTGCATTTCAAATGAGGCAGGGCAAGTTTGTGTGAAAAACAGGCAGGTACAATCCTTTCTCTTCCTCACATATGCAGGATTGAAGGATGGCTGGGGAAGCTGTGGGAAGCCTGCTACAAGGAAGCGTGGCACCACTCAGACTCTTCACACTGGAATCAGCTCCGCTGCTTGCAATGGAACCCACACCTTCTTCCTCTCACCCCAAAATCTGAGGATTCTCATGGCGAATCTTGCATTGCTGACCCATTTCCAGCATCCTCTAAGCTGTACCCCAGCTGGTACATGCGTGTGCAAAGTGACTTCTGAAATGCAAATATCACTAACTTGAGGGGGAGCCATGGAATCACAGAATTATTAAGTTTCAAAAAGACCTCTAAGGTCATCTAGTCCAACCATCAGCCCACCCCCACTATGCCCACTGTCCACGTCCCCCAGTGCCACATCCACACGGTCTTGAACACCTCCAGGCACAGTGACTCCACCACCTCCCTGGGCAGCCTGTGCCACTGCCTCACCGCCTCTTTCAGAGAAGAAATTGTTCCTAATGTACAATCTGACCCTCCCCTGGTGCAAACTGAGGCCATTACCTATTGTCCTATTGCTGTTATCTGGGAGAAGAGGCCAACAGAGAGGAACACCTTCAGCAGGCCCCCAGTGCTGCACCTTCAGGCAGCACCAGGCAGCCCTCCAACCAGGCTCAACTTGAGTGGTCTACAGAGAGAGTGGGCAGGGGACTCCCAGTAGTCACTTCCCAGAAGACCAGGTGCAGGATGCTTAACCCTTCATCTCAGACAACGAGCACAATTTTCTGGAACACACTTCTCTGTTTGACAAACCATATTTTTAGTCACTAAATTCATTTACATTGACTGGCCAGTGGCTGGTTGTGGCAATCATTTAAAAAGTGGCCTAGAGATGAAAAATTGTCACTGGGTCCCCGAAATTACTTTCTCCAATTAAACATATACACTAAGAGCTTTCAGGAAGAAGAATTTTTGGCAATGCTGGTTTGTTCAGTGCTGCTTTACAAATTACTGCTTCTTATATGCTGAATTTTAACCCTCCGTCCCTCAGTTTTAAAGCACATGTCAACTATATGCTAAAGGAGTCAAGAAGATAGGCTTCAATTATTTCATTTTATGGAGGTTAAAAAGGTTCTTGTAAATGACTGATACAAATAACTGGAAACCCAGTTAAAACAACTGGATAACAGATGGCAAAGGAAAGTGGTTTACTGTAAAGTGTTGCAGACTAGAAGATCATTTACAAGAAGCAATTACACAAACATCCCTAAGCATCCAAGATCCCATAAAAGGGTTGCTGAGGTGGAAGCACAATTTCAGTTGTGGATATTTGTGCTTGAATTAAAATCAAATTTTTTTTTTCTTTTTTTTTTTCTGTTCTTACTTGTTTTCCCCCCTTCCCTGTGTTCCCTTCCTTATCAAGGGAGCTTTAGAGTTTCTTACCCTGGAGCTTTAGAGTTTCTTACCCTGCATGAGGAATTAAAGTGGCCAGACAAGTCCTCCCTCCAAGAAAATCTTGTGCAAAAAAGGTTTATTTTCCTTTTTATTTTTTCCTTCTTTTCATTTTATTTCCTTTGAGGTTAAGGATCAATTAAAGACCAAAGAAGACAATGCCTGTGCGGTAAATATAAATAGTTTAACAAGTTAAATGATGGGAGTAATAACACATTTTTTTTATGAGCATGGCAGAAGAGAGAAGCTGCCACATTCTGACGTGTAAGAATCTAAATGTTTATCTGCATTTACCTTTTCAAGCCTTTTTTTCATCCTCCCACGTAATCCATTATGTATGGATAATAGTAGCATGACTTTCTTGTTGGATCTTGACAGAGTGTTAAGCTCATAAAACCGAAGTTTTACATAGTGGATTTCTGCACACCAAAATACTTTCCCTCAGTTGGAAGAAGAGTATTTCTAAAGTTAGCATAGGCAACTTTGGCCTTTGCCTGCTGTTTATCTAAGGATGGAGACTTAGTAGCTCCTGCAGTTCCTAACATTCCACTGGAAAAGGAGGGAGGCACAGGCAACAGAAAATTATAATTTAAAAAATCCTAGTTTTTCACTATTTGTCATAGAATCCATTGATTTTATTTAAAAATTTGGCAATCTGACCATTGCTAGGAGTGCTGGATACTTTCTGCACTTGCAAAACTATCTGAATACTCTGATACGATATTTAAAGAATCTCCTTCTTGTCTAAGAGCCAGTATAAGTATGAAAGAAATTCATCCCACTGACCAGTATTTCCCATAGCCTCCCTGTGTCTTTCTGCCATCCCCAAATCCAAGTGCACAGACTTTCCCTCTACATTATCAGCAGGGTGAACTTTCTCCTCTCCTGTAACTTGCAGGCAAAAACACATATATGTGTATGTGTGTATCAGATTGTCCTCTTGCCAGTTATTTTCATTTGATGTTGAACTTACAGACACTGGATTAAGAAAGAGACAACTTGTCTGCTGCCTTACATATACATCCATAACACAACATTTTCTTGTACAGATCTAACAAAGAGGTTGCATTTCCAGGCCAGACTTTTACTAATAGAGCAGGGCAAAGTGGTCCAAAAGACAACTGCAGGAGTGGGATGAGCGTTTGTCTCAATGTGAAGGCATGCCAAGGCTCATTCTAGGCACTTTCTAAGAGATTTTGCTTGCTAGAACATGGCTGGGATACAGAAAATACATGTGGCATCCCTAGCTGCTGGAGCATCTCTTTGAAGTAGAAGGCATAGAAGTGTAAATTTGATCAGCCTCAGTGCTGAGGTTTAAAAAGCCATGAGAGGTAAACACAACACTGAGCCATTATTCCTCCAGTCCTGAAAGGTGAACAAGGCACAGCTCAGACAGAGCTGAAGATGTCTGGAGATCCCAAACCATTGCACCCAGGTACAGCATACACCACACAGGTGTAGCTGCTTGTCTATTTGGTGCTGCTGCAGATCTTGGCAAATTGCACCAATGTCAGTGTTGTTTTCTTTATGCGTATTGCATGGTTTTTATCAACCCCAGCATCAGTATGGCACAGATCTGCCTATGTTGGAGTTTTTCACAAGGCATACTGGTGTTAATGAAATCAGAAGCAGGATGGCTATTGGGTTGATATGGCTATCTCATTGACTGATAAGGCTGTACAAGTCTGAGACTGTTGAGTACAATAATTACTTACTGAAGGATGCTTGTACTTTCTTCTTGCCCCTCCTGCACACACGCACACTTCCGACCCTGCCACAAGTGACTAATAGCTGTGAAGCTGCAAGCAAAATGTCACTGATCTCATGAAGATACGACGAGATACATTGCCTCCTGCTTCTGGGATCAGAGATGCAGCTTCCTGGTTTGAACTATCAATACAAAGCAGGAACCCAGCAGACCCACCATCAGCTTGAGTAACTCCATGCTGTCGCAACAGCAAGGTCTCTTTGCCCCGCTGATCTGCAGCTATCTGCAACATGTGCTGGTACACATCACTGTGGCCTACGTCTGACCTCACATTAAAAGCTGCATGTTTGGCCTGGGTCTCTGGAGAACGACAGGAAGGGAAAAACTCTGCTGAGGGACAGCTTGCCCCAACCTGGATTAGTTCTCCTGGACAGGTAAATCAAGTTGCACTTGTTTATTTCTATCTGACAACAACAGAGGGAGCCTGGATGGCAAGTTCAGAGGGAGGCACCTACCTTCCAGACAGCTGGGGAGGTGAGGTCAATTCCTGCCCACTCTGCTGTGCTTCAGGGACTGGAAAAATGTCATGTCTCTGGAAAGAGAGAATAACATTAAGTGGGGAAAACAGTGTTTGCCAAGCTGGACTAATTGGGTCTCTAGTTAGCTACCAATCACTGGCCAAGAGTGCTGTGGACTTTGGAGAAACAGTTCCAGATTTCGTTTGAGAAATGTGCCAACAGCGTTCCATTCCCCAAGAGGTATTATGGAGGGGTGAGCAATGCTCAAAGGGTCCTGCAAACAGTCACTGGAGTATCTGAAAAATAATCTAGTGCTCCTTAAATGGGCACCTTCTGCAGCTTTCCTAGAAGGAGAGGTTACTGACAGGGGTATTTACTGAAGCAATGAATGAGCTTCATATGAAAGACTGAGCAAAGCTTGCAGAAAGATCTTTTCTGCACTCTGACATGATATGGCTCCTGGTCTGAATTTCATCTTCATTAGGTGCCTGACACATCAAAGCCACAATTTCCCTGGTACTTAAAAGACGGCTTATGTGGTCCTAATAACATATCAGCAAGTGTTCAGTATTAAACATATATCATCTGCACAAAGAGAGAAAGGAGGACTCAGTGACCTCATTTTAATTGAAGGGTCTTAACTAAGCCACTAATACTGCACATTCCATATGTTAGTTATGTGCCTAACTATCACCGTTTGGCCTACTCATTAAATTGCATCTACAGTTAATTGAGAGCAAAACATTTCATCCGGAAAATTGCAGGCTAGATTAAAAAAAAAAAAAAGAAAAAGAAAAAGAAAAAAAAAAAGCCTGTAAAGGTCCATAAGCGAAAGCAATTATTATGTCTCAGTGGCAAAGTACATTTTTTTAAATAGAGAAGAAGTTATGTTTCACAGTAAGCCCAGCACTGGCAGCACTGCACATTGGCACAAGGGCAATACGAGAAGATGCCAGCTAAAGATGAGGACCGAGGTTATGGGGCATTGTGCATGCACCCCAGCACCAGACCATCCCTGCTGCAGAGGAGCTCCTGGTTACAAACCACATGGTACTCTCTGCCACCTTCCAGTGTGGGCAGGGGACAAGCATCCACCCCCAACATCAAAAAGACATTAGAGTCAGTGTGGCCAGGTGGCAGGTCCTGTCACCCTCGGGCTCATTTCTCCTGCAGGGCTGCCATCTGTACCTCTCTGAGCACCAAATGAGTTGCTTCCTCCTCATTTGTCAAAATACCTGATTGCATAGCAAACAATGTCATTCCCCAGTTTTCTGATGACAACTTGCAGAATCATCTGCCTTTGATCTGATAGAAAAGAGTGTGCTTTTGTGCTTTATGTATCTAGTAGGATAAGAGCAAGAAGTGAGCCTGGCTACTGAACAACATAAAGCAGGTAACCAAATTTAGAACAGTTGTTCACAGTACAAGTATTTTTGGCAGCTTGCTCCTCCAGCACAGATTCATGAGTGCAGCTGTTAACATTTTCTCACCCACCTACACAGTCAGGACAGCCAGTGTTATTTTTTTTAATAGGATGAATTGTGTCCATTGGTGAAAGAAGTTTTGTTGGAATCTGCTGCCTTCAGCAGCCACACTCACAAGGGATTTGATAGGAAACCCCTCTTAAAGGAACATGAGTCAGTAATGAGGGGGCTTTTTTTTTTTTTTTTTTTTTTTTTGCAAGCTGCACTGAAAGAATCAGTAAGGAGTTTTCCATCTTTTACTCACATGAACGAGCTAAGTTTCAAAAAGCTTTGTAATTGAGGAGCTTTTCAAGGAAGTCTTTGTGCTTCAATTGTTTGAGAACTTGGCCAGGGAGTTGCTTCACTGTTCCACTCCCTCCTCTCTGTCTAATCTCCTGGGGAAGCAGCCCTATGATGAATTAAACATTCACTGCACTCCCTGAAGACTGAGAATGCAACAGCTGGTCACTCTTCACCCAGGAGAGGGGAAGAGGCTAAAACTAAGGCTCTCCTTCCTTCTTTTCTTAAAGCCAGTGCCTTGTCTGGAACAGGGCCACTGTTTTTGCTCTGAGTTAGGAAGTGATGCTCCCCTTTGCCTCCCTGCCATCCTTTGGGGTCCTCAGATACTTCTGAATTGTCCAAAGGATTTCCCGAATGGTCCAGAGAGAAAGTATGAAGGTATGCAGAGATGAAATAATGTTCTATGTGGTGATGTTCTTATTTCACAAGTATGTCTGTGAAGCAGTATAATAATTTTCCAGACTAGAGCATTTCCCTTAAAAGACTTCAGATCAGGGGCCAAGACACATGCTTCTTCTGACAGCAGAAAAAGCATTCCAGGGCTGCTTTGACAGCACTGCCATGGAGGGCTTTTCTTATCTGCTATCCCAGTTAGACACATAGTCTCACTGCTTTTTGCTTCAACTTTTTCACTCTCTGAAATGGCACACGATGACAACTGCTCTTGGAATTTGCTCTTCTCCCACGTATCCTAAAGCACCTCAGAGAAATTGGCATTTTGGATCCTAGGGAATTTCCTGAGATAAGAATCATAGAAACATAGAATCAGTAAGGTTGAAAAGACCGCTAAGACCACCTAGTCTAACCATCAGCCCACCCCCACAACGCCCACTGACCACATCCACATCCACAAGGCTCTTGAACACCTCCAGGGACAGTGACTCCACCACCTCTCTGGGCAGCCTGTGCCACTGCCTCATAACTTGATCTGACAAGAATTTTTTCCTAGTATTCAACCGGAAGCTCCCCTAACTAATAAGGATTATAGACTAACTTCACTTCATTACACGAGCAACTCAGGTAAGTGAAGTTCATCAGGTTAATGAGGCACACAGATAACCTCTTCCTAACCTGTAATAAATAATGCCTTCATTTTCAGAGCACCACTGAACACAGGAGTTCACAGGAGTGAAGTTTGAGCTGATTTTTAAAAGAATGTCCAACCATAAGGAAGCTTTTGAGTAAGCACATAGTGGGAATGAGGGGGCAGAAACAGACCCTGACGTACAGCAGCCCACCAGCCTGCGTAGCACAATGCAGCGCAGGACATCACAACCCAATGGAGAGGGAAAAGGGGCTTTTGTAAGACAGTAGCTGTTTTCTCTGCAATATCTGCATTACATTTTGTAGGCTACATTTCTGGCTGTAATTGAGGAGCAGAAAAAGCAATGTATTGTGAGAACTGACGTACATACTAAAGCGTAAGCAAACCATAATAAAAATGAAGCTCAGACAAAATATTTCCCGTTCTGTGTGCATTAATGGCATGTAAAACTGTTCCTCTCGTGACATGGAAATATGTTGTGACAGGAATATGTTGCAGCATATCAAAGGACACCCTCTGAGAAAACAAAACAGTGAGTGAGCAAATAATGAGAACTTAAAGAGTCTCTTCCTGTAGACTTGCACTCTGAATGGGAAAGCAGAAAGCAGTGGGTAACTGTTCCTGGACCACTTCCAGTTGCTGATTCTACCCTGGGGATAACTTTTAGTGTGGTCTGGGTTGAGCTTCCACTGCAAGATGCTCACAGAAACTTATAGCCCATGGCTTCCTGGGCAGTGAGGAAAAAATCCTGAATGTTAAGAGAAGCTAGAGGAGATTTTGTTCTGTGTCATTGCATTTGCAGAAAAGGTAATCAACAGCACGCGCACGCGCACACACACACACACACATTTTACCATCCATCCAAGCTTGTCATTGACTACTTTTCCTCAGAGGACTGAAACAGGTGGGAAGATGAGTGTCCTTTTGCTGTGCTATATTTGGTTATTCATACCTAAGCTTGGTTTCAGGCTGAGGCATGGGAAATGCTGGTGAGTCCCATCCCCTCCCAAGGCTGAGCCTTTGAAAGATTGACGGAGATGTTTTCCCTTACCACAGGGTGGGGAAAGACATTTCAACAAAATGTTCATGTCATCCACAGACCTCTGGGTGGGAGTTGCATTTGCATGTTTTTGATCCTAGTCATAAGTGATCCTTAGACATACTTAGCTCAACTATTGACCCTCCTGATTTCATGAGTATAACATTTCCGAGGATGTTTCAGTCTGACTGATCTACCCAAGGAAAAGTTGTATTTTTTAGGCTCTATCCACCTTGGACACACTGACAGTACTAAGAACAAAGAGTTTATGCTGACAGACTTAAAAAAAGGCTTCACAGAGTGATTTCTCCGTGTTCCAGAAACTGCAGAGCCAACTACTGTTGGTTTAGTCTGAACCTTTTCACCCTGCTCCCTTTTTATGTCAGCGTGGGAAGCGCTAAACATTAAATGTCTTGAACATATCTTTCTATTACTTTCCTGCCATGTTCTGATGCTCTTTCTGTATCTTTGGGCTGTTGCTCATATTGCTCACTGAGTAACGTAGCTGTCAAGCCATCAGATGCTCTCAGAACAACAGCAGAGCATGATTCACGGTATGAGCATTCATGGCTTTTGAGCTGGCCCTCAAGGCAATGAATACAATTAAAATCCAACTCTGCTGCTGGCCTGCAGCCCTCCAAGGGACTCAAAGATACCTCAGGGCTCTGTTTCCCAACATAGTTCAGCTTGTGTGGGATACGAAGGTAGTGATGACTGAAATAATTTGTATTTTCTTTGGCTTTTGACCACTGAATAAAAACATACTGTAGTCATTCATCTCTACCAGTTGCTGCAATGAAGGTGCTGCTAATATCATTAGCAATCATACACACAAATATTCACTGCTTTAAATGTGAAATGGGGACTCCTCACTGCATTCTGGGGCAGCATGATTTTTTCCACATAACAGCCATGGTACCCAATACCTTCAAAGAGGGTTCATGGTGCCTGCAGCTGGAACTGTGCCCTATAGACAGAGGGATCCTAATGACCACAATCAGTATGGTCCTCAAGGAGACAAAGCCACAAGGAGAATGGGAGATACATACAATCCCTGTCTTTGCATGGAATAATAGGAGTTCTGTGGAATTTCCTGCATGCCTTGTATGTCAGCCCTCCAAATAAGGAAGACCCAATGTCATATCTGCCTGCACCCTTCTGGGAAAAAATCTACAGTATAAGCAATAAAACTCCTACATAAAAAAATCAGAGGATATAATTCTGCCTTTACCTTGGATTTGTCCCAGTGTAGTTTGCTGTTTTCAGTGTACAGAAAAAGAATTCGAATGTGAGAACAGACTTGGGCCTGTTACAGAAGAGTCGAGTCTTGGAGTGAGTCCTTTAAAGATACCCCACTGGAAGTCATATGCTTGTGCAGAAAGGCTTTCTTTTTCCTGAATATATTGATATATTTTGAAAATAATGTTTTTCAAAGTAAATAATAAAAGAGAAGCAGACCAGGAAGTGCATGGGAATTGCCATATCAAACATTTTTGCCTAGCAACTGCTATACTCAGAGAATATTAAAACAGATGTTTTAACAGGAAGATCTTCATCAATTGTAGTTTTTGCCAACAGGAACACAGGAGTGGCCTTGAGAAAAGCGGCATATCTTAGAAAGCAACTTTTTAAATGAAATCAAAATTAAATGTACATGTGCAGTGTAGCAAAGAGAGATCTGTGGCTTTCTTCCCCATGGAGGCATTTTTTTTTTTTATTGTTGGAGACTTCTTAAAGAAGGCTTCGGTATGTCTGGATGCTAATTGTTGAGTTGTCTAGACGGTGATGATATTATTACCAAGTTATGCACAGATACTCACTTTGTCACTGTTTCCAGCGCTGCCTACACATATTGCTTCACTGAGTACTGTTGACATGTGCAAAAGCTCCCTAGATATTTATTTTTCTCATTTAGACAGAGATACTGCATGTTTCTGAAAACCATTATGCACTGAACCATTTCTAATGTTTGAAATGTCTTGTGGGTTAGAACTGAGGAATAATAAAGGGGATAAAAAGCACTGCAAGCAGAATTTGATGGGCTTGCTCCTGATAAAACCAAAGAACCCGGGTAGAGAATGGGGATATGTGAACATCTTCCAGATGTATAAAACAGTGCTCTCTGCCCCAAATCTGAAATTAACCATTACTTTGTCCCATGGCTTTTCTTCCATAGGATCTATATGCAGCTGGGAAAAAAGAAAAGAAAAACAAAAAACAAACCTAAAACAAATACCTTCTGAGACTTTGATGTATAATATTCATGTGGCCATCTAGGGTGGTTTACAGAGGTAAAAAATGATGACTTGCTGGAGTTGTACTATTAGGCACAAATGTGACCACATGCAAGCTGATCAAGTCACCAAGGAGGCAGGGCACCTTGAAGAGGGAGTGCAGGCTTCCCATGTCAAGTATGTGCCACCTCCTAAGCTCTTTGTCCATCACATTTTAATGCATCTACAGCACACAGCTTAGCCTGCTATCTGTTTGAAGGGCTCATTGCCTCTGTCATATGCTTCAGCTCAAACCAGATCTCAGACCTGGACTTTCTGAGGCATCCTCTGGCATCCTCAGCATACATCAACAAAGAAAAGGAGCATGGTGAAAAACACAGCAACCACTGCAGCTTTCTTTTGAAAAGGCAGAAGTGGTTCTGCTTCAGTGCAGCTAAAGCACTCCTCTGGAGAGGGAGAGATCTGGACTTAGTGCTCATCTCATCTGTGAAGGTTTAAACGTACGCCTCTTTCCCCGAAAAAATTCCAACTAAAATGATGGGCTGTTGAGAAGAAAAAGGATCTGTCTGTGCCCTTCTCATTAGAGCTGAGCCATTTGGACATACAAAGCTGTACTGCAAATTGAGAATCCAGCAATAAATGCACTCATTTGACAAAAGGATGCTTCAGTTCTATTCCCAGACTACTTCTACACTGTGCATCCATCCTTACTGCAAGAACTAAACTCGTGGCTCTCCCTTGCCAAAGTAGTGGCCTTACCATAAGGAAACATGAAGTTTCTTGCTATCTCTTCTTCACTCAGTGAATCTCAACATTTATTTTTGCTTTGCAGGACATCATCTTGCAGAAGAATTCTCTCCAGCCAGAGATCCAGGACATGCCTACAGGATGGCAGTGTGAGAATGTCAATACACTGGTCTCTGTGGATCCCAGTCTGACTTTGTTCTCCCAGGCATTGTGTTGGGAGTCAAATCTAGAATGCTGAGCTCTTCTCTGTATGTTGAACACTACAGTATTTTATACTTTGTTTTAGTGTTCGTGTCAGCACTATGGTGTATGTGTGGTCTCACAGAATCACAGAATCACTGAGTCTGGATAGAAGATTCTCTAATCCCCATAAAGACAATAAATAAAGGATATCACTTAGAACAGCTCAACTAGAACCTTGCTCTTTTGAACATCTCCACAGATGGATATGGCTCTTTTGGCATGCAGTTCCAGTGTTTGCCTGTATTTACAGTTTAAAAAAAAAAAAAAAAAAAAAAAGGTTAACATAAAATACAGGGTATTTCTGCCTTTTGCCTCTTGTCTTGTCACTGAAAAGAGCCCAGTTATGTCTTATATGTTCCTTTCATGTATACAGGTAAAATCCCCCTAAGCATTCTCTACTAAAGGCTGAAGAGCCTCTCCTTTTATGTGGAATGTTCCAGTCCTTAAGCATGTTTGTAGCCTTTCACTGGTCTCTCTTCACTATGTCCATGTTGCTCTTGAACTGGAGAGCTCAGAACTGGACACCATACTCTAGCTGTGACCTTACCAGGGCTGAGCAGAGAGGAAAGATCACCTTTATCAACCTGCTGGTAACACTGCCTGATGTAGCTCAGGATTCTCTTGGAAAAGAAGTGCTCACAAATGCTGGCTCATGTTCAATTTGGTGTCCACCAGGACCAATACTTCCCTTTCTGCAAAGCTGCTTTCCAGCTGGTTGGCCCCCAGACCCTACTGGTACATGTAGTTATTTCTCCGTGAGTGTGAGACCTTTCTGCCACACATTTTTTAAAGTCCAAATATTTCAGGACTCTCTGAAAAACAGCACAACCATATGGTATATTAGTCACTCCTCTCGGTTTTATATCGTCTGTAAACTTGCTGAGGGTGCACCCTGCCCCATCATCCAGATAATTAATGAAGAGTTTAAGCAGTATTTTTCTCAGTGTTCTATCCTGAGGTACAGCACTATTGACTGATCTTCTGCTGGACTCTGTGCCACTAGTGACAACCCCTTGAGACTAGTTACTCAGCCAGCTTTCAAACTATCTCATTGTCCATTACTTAGGCCATGTTTATCAGTTTATCTATGAGGATGTTACTGGACATTGTTCTAAAAGCTCTGCCAAAGTCCAGTTAAATTATGTTCACTGTCATGTTCCCATCCAACAAGCTACTCATATCATCATGAAAGGCTGCCAGGTTTGTCAAGCGTCTTTCCCCTTTGTGAATCTATAGTGACAATAACCAATCACTTTTTCGTCATCATTTAGAAATGTCTTCCAGCCTGCAGTTGGTACAGTTCTCTGGATCTTCTTGTTTTACCGGTCTGAAGATAGAAGTGAAATTTTCAACAGAAATTATGCTCAAACATTTCTGTACTGGCTTTTCATTTGACCTGCAAGAGTATCTTTTGGACTGGCTTAGGGAGATCCAAACTGAAGATCTAGGGGAAAAAGCCTAGGGGAACACTGTACATAGCAGTCTCCACACATCCTATGAGTTCTTTTATCCATACTATGGACAAAAAAATGCCCAGAGTCTGTCAAAGAAAAGTCTCTATGTCGCTGGTATCAAGAATAGATGGGACACATTAAATGCAGAATATCTACAAGTCACATACAAACTTGTAGAACAGTGTGATTCTAATGACTTAGGATTCAGGTCCTTTGTACCTCAGTTTTCTTATTACAAAAGTGAGCATCTTTTGATCACCTAGAAACTGTTGGGAAGATCCATGTTGTGAAGACTGGGAGGATCTCAGGTTTTAGGAGTATAGGAATAGTACTGTTGATGCGAGAGTATAGGCAACTTCAGGAACAGTGGCAAGTCCAACAGCTTTGACCATAATGATTTATCTGAACTTTCCTATGTTAAGTCATGCTACAAAGTAGCAAGACTTATTTTGCTGATTTCAAAATGCTCTTTATGCCCTTGCTTACTTTTCAGACAACTGTGCAACCCATAAAGAGAGTTAGTTACAAAACAACAGATATGAACAGTCTGCTGACAGACTGTAAAAGTTGGCCAGGAAAAATGAACTTGCATGTTCTATGCAGCAGCTTAGCTACATGTCACTCACTGGAAAAGGCTTAGAGATTCACACAGCAATAATTTATTTAAAATAGTGTAATAAATGTCTTCTTTTTCAGATCTATTACCTACACAGACATCACAGAAGAAGCCAGAAAAGCCAGCTTCCCTTCAGGCCATTTCTGTACATGATAGTGTTTCAAAGTCTACTGAATGTTTGTCTGCTTTAATTACTTTGTCAAACTTCACATTGACTGGATATGAGGATGTTTTACAAACAAAAGTCCTGATAGAGAAGAAAACGTATTTCTTTACAAAGCAATAAAGATGGAAGAAAGGTAGAAAGGAGATACGCTGCTCTGTATATTTTTCTACATAGATTTGTCTGAGCTGTGGAACATTTTAGTACAGTTTAATCAGTTATCTATCAGGAATAGGTTAAGCATAGTGCTGTGGCAGGGAAAGTCCAAGTGACCACTTCAACCCCAGTGACTTCCTGAGATCCCAGCTCTACTTTCTCCTGAGTAACTTGGTCAAAATCCAATCTGACAGAGGCTATCACCAACAGCTGATGCGCATAGTAATTCTGCAAATCTTCTTAGGCAAAGGTTCCAGTTAAGTTTCACATGTGCAGTTCTTGACCTTCAATGTAATTTGGGCTTTTGAAGTGCAATGACAAGCTTACTCTAACTGAGTTTGTGGATTCTCTTAAAGGGAAGGCTTTGCCTATGACTTAGAAAAGCTTAGATTTTGAATCAATTAACTGCCAAACAAACATACTGAGGCAGTATTTCCAGAAATATTTCTCAAGTTATCTTTACTCTCTCACTCCACCCTATTAAGCTGCTCTGTAAAGGGTAGTCTTGGGCCATTAATGCAGGGCTGTAGCAGTTGGTCATGTCTGATTTGTTCTTGATTCTTGAATATGTCCAAGAAGGAGTGAGAGAAACACTGCATTGAAACACATGACAGCTATACCAGTAGCTTCAACACCTCTTGCAGTCTGATTCTCCATTGCTTTACTCATTTGCTGATCATTCTGTACGTGCAGGAGAAGGGCTGAGTGAGCAAGGCTGGAAATGATCACAGACCTAGTGCTTAAAGTAGCACCTGTGTAATCAAGTGCATGATCTGGGCTGCAAAGGTGGGACTGCAGGCTTTGAATTTTGCTGGACACATCTAACAATTGCACTGCAGGCGCTTAGCAGGCAACTGCTTGTCAGCTGAAGGTAAAGCAACTGTATTAGAGGTGAAGTTCTGCGGTCACTTTGTTCTGCAGAGACAGCATGCATGTTACGACAGTTCGACTAGCAGGCAGCAGTGCATTAAAGTTACCCTCATATAAGTTTTTTGCAGCTTATAGTGGTCAACAGTTGTACCGATAAAGTGAAGGAGCCCGGCATCCTTGCTAGCAGCAATGGCATCATAATACAGGAGATAAATAATTTGTACTGAGAATTATTTGTAGCTCTAAATATAAATGGAAAAGATGTGCTGAGCATGCATGTGAATTTTTATTTTTCAAAACAGAATTGTACTTGAAGGGTTCAGAAGGATGGCACTCTTCCTGGGAGATAACAGAAGTTAAGCTTTCGTGTTTGCTCAGTTTGCTGATCTAAATATACAGAAAATGACCATCTGTCTTTTTTTCATAAAAGGCAGAAATTGATACTTTTCTCAGTGGTGAAGTGATGATCTTTTGTTTTGCAGAATGCCCCACAAGAGCATTAAGTCATATCCTTCTCAACAAGAGGGACCTTGAAATTGCGGTTGCAAAACTGAATCATAAGCTCTACTTTACTAACATACTCCCTATTTTTATGTGGGATTTTTTCTCTACTTATTTTCATTTCCCCTTTTCCCTTGCTGTTTCCTTCCCTATGCCAAGCATGCAAAGGTTGTTATCCGATACTGGAGGAATACAGCACTATGTCCATGCTATTTCTAACACTGAGCTGAGAGCATGCAACGTATGTGATGGGAGCAGAAAGAGGCAGTGATGCCCTCATCCCCCTCTCCAGCCTGATGAAAGTCATGTCTGATGCTGAACGAAGCTGATAGCGAGATGGCAGGAGTTGAAACTAGCCTCCTAGTCATTAAGTTTGTCTGCACTGGATTGGTTATAAATTACATCACCATTGCAGGAAAGCACATGGAATAGAGACCAGCGTCTGTGCAGCCTGGTGTTGTGGGGCTTGGGATCTGGTTTCTGGCTGAGTTGCTGGTGCTGGAGGAGGCTCACCTTCCCCCCACACCCTTTTCCTGCCTGCACTTCGCCTTACCAGTTCTGTGCAATGGGTGCAATAAGACTCACAGATGGATGGAGAGATCCCGATTGTTAGCTCACCTGATCAGTGCTCAAGGCCATGTTGGATGCGGCCCTGGGCAGTCTGAGCTGGTGGGGGGCAGCCCTGCCCATGAATTGGAGCTAGATGATCTTTAAGGCCCCTTCCAATCCAAGCCATTCCATGATTCTATGATCCTATGATTCTACTGAAAAAGAGGTTATGGTGTTCCTTGGTGGGCATTTCCCCATGTGTGAAATCCTGCAGCCTGCTGAGTTCCTTGCTGTGGTAACTGTCTGATCACAGTGTTTCCTTTTCCTATAGGATCCATGGGAACAAAGAAATTTAAGAAATGGGTTCTGTACTCACACACCAAAACATTAGGCAATACAGTGCCCTCTTGCCTCATCCATGGTTCATTCTCCCATGCAGCAGCTTTGTATGGGAAGTGTCCCCTGGACCTCGATGGGGTGACACCAGAGGGACTGGAGGAGGCCCAACTCCATTGAGACTTCACCATCACCCCTTGAAGACATTTACATCAAAGGTACTACAGATGCCACCACTTGCCCTGATAAGCCTCTGCAGTCAAGTGCAGCAAGCTGGAGGGAGGCGTTCAGACAACAAAAAAATGGGAACTGCACATTCCTGTTCCCTTTTTATACTTTGTAGTCATATTTTTTCTTTCATTTTTATAACTCTCCAGGTGAATGTACTATAATACTAAATCTCTTGTAATTACATCAAGGCCAACAGGAAAATATCAGAATATTATAGAAAGAAAATAGAAATATTCATCTTTAAGCAGCTCATTTTTTAATAAAGTATGGAATCTACCTCTGAAAAGTCAGAACTGCTTTTAATTTGGAAATAAGTGTGGTTGTAAAATTGTCTAAGTAAGACTATGAAAATTCGGCCTGTATACCTCAGTTTCAATGTGGTAGCCTTGAAAGCTAGAGAAAAGTAATTCTTCACCATGAAGCAAGGAAAGCTTTGTGCTAGGAAACCTCTGCTGCTATTTTTTGTTTATTTGGAAGCTACGTGATCTTGAAGTCAAAGGTAAATTTTCTTGTAAATTCAGTCAAGCCAGTACTGATGTCTGCTCTTTTTGCATTGAGGTTGGTAGGCTGGAAAAGAGAATGTTTGAATATTAAGAATATTTTCCAAATGTGTTAAGAATAGTTGTATCAACAGCACTCCCGGATAGTGTTAAAATCCTGTGGTTAAGAGCTATTGGATGTTTTGTGACTAGTTTTTTCCTCCCATGTGCCATGTATGTAAAGGTATTCCCATCTCATAATTCATTTTTTACAGTGGTTTATTTTGTGGTTGAGCTTACTCAGTTTCAAAGAGCAAAGGAGACTTTTTCTAAGGTTGACCCTTCCATGGCCTTTTTTTTTTTTTTTCTTCATTAAAATACTGTGGAAAAAATGAGCAGGGATGTAGGACTGAACAAAATCCGCAAAATATCGATAAGGGTGTTTTAATGTAAATATGAATTGCATCAAAATGAATGCAATGACGAGTTCACAAAACAAGTGTTCCAGAAGTAGGAAATGCCAAATCTGCTCTGGTAAGATTAAGTTAACCTACTTCGCATATCAGCTGTGATAGGCAGCACGGTTTTGATTAAAAACGACTGGAGAGCAAAGTGTAATTATTTTTGTTTGATGAGGAAGAAAAAAAAAAAGGCTCTTGCAAATAATTTTACAGTTAGAGATTAGATTTACAAGGGGGAGTTTCCTGAGTTTGTGCTGCCTGATTTCAGAATAGTGAAGCTGCATTTACTTCGAGGGCACTGGTGTTTATCCATTTTTTGGTATGTCTTAACCCTTCTGCAAAAAAAGTTATGTTTTGAGCCTTAGAAACTGAAAGCCTGGGATGGTTTTAGAGCTCCCTGCCTACAGCTTTGATCAACTGTTTTTCAGCATTTTCAGAAATTAGACACTTTCAGACAAAAACAAACTGAAAAAAATAATAATAAAAGAGAGTTTGTGTGTGTGTGTAAACAGATGATTAAAATAGAGCTTAAAATGTAATGAAACCAAAGGCTACAATACCCATAGTGGCTATGGTACCAGTTGGGTGTGCAGGCCTCATTGTTGTTCTTAATAGGACAAGCTGAAAGAAATAAACTTCATTCAAATACCATTCTAGCAAAAATATTTTTCTTTCAGAAAATGCTCAAATGCTTTTTCAATAATTTTTTCAGGCATTTCTGAAAATTTTAATGAATTTATACAGAACTTGATTTTTGAAAAGAAACATTTTTATCATAAATTGTTATTGAAATCCATAGAGTTCACAAAAGCAGATACTCCTGCCAATTTCCTTGTCATGTCTTTTTCTGTTGTCCAGTGGTATTTCTGTATGGTTAACTCTGATAAGCAAAGTAGGTGGTGTTGCTCAAAATTAGCTTTATTAAAAGTCTCAACAGCGTGTATACACGTTGCACTCTTAAGGACTTTTCCTTGGAAGAAATGCTGATCTTCAGCTAACTTTTCCAGTTAAACTACCTCATAGCACTGACTAAACGTCTTTTCAGCTCAGATCAGAGAGCTGCCTCTCTGACACATCCCAGGGAGAGCATCTGGCTGGGTCACGCCGCAGTTATGCATCACATATGAAACACAAGAGTAATGTAAATATTTGCCCTGCTGTCAAGACTTAAGAGGACTGCTTGAAAAAGTGAAATGCACACCTCTCTTTGCTTTTTCCTACTGGTCCTTGTCAAAATATTCAGTGTTAGCATATATCGGACTCTTAATGTTTGCTGTTTTCTACTGATAATAATTCACCACTGAGACAACCTCACATTTTTTATTGCTGTTCTCCATAAAACAGGCTGTTTGGAGGAAGCATGTAAAGAAGCCAACAACTCTGTACACTGCACAAGCCTTTATCTCCTGCCAGAATAAAAATAAGTCAGTAGAACTTAAAGCTGCCCCACGTCAAATCAGCTGCTTGCTTTTAATTTGCTTGCAAAACTTGCAAGCATCCACCCAGCCTCTGCCACAGAGGTGCCTATGTTGCAAACAGCATGTTTTCATCCCCGTGTGTGGCTTCCCACTGCCACCACAAACTGTAGCATTTTGTCTCTTGGTGATGGCCTCTTGGACTGTAATTACAGTATATGGCTGTGCTTCTCCCCTATCACCACTCTTATTGTACTCTATTGGTTTGTGGTTTCCCGGCTGAAACTTTAGCTACCTACTGGTTAGAAGTTGCACATTTTAATGAAGTTCAGTAATCACATGCCACCTAAGTCTGTGGAGCTAAAAGACTTATGATATTCACAGCAAAATCAACAGCCATGGATTTGCACCACTTCTTTCTATCCTGGCAAGGTGTTAATGTCACAAGAATGGAAAAATAGCTTCTCCAGGAAAACCATTATGGGCTGGATAAGGTTATAATTTCCAGCACATCCCACACTACTTGTGCATATTAGGAGGACACAGAAGGATGGTAGTGTGGGTAAGCCATTATCACAGCACTCTTGCAAGTAGGTCTCTGAGGCTCTGGATGTCATGTCCCTGTGCCACTCACCCCACTCCTTCCCAGTCACAGAGCCCTGAGCTCAGCCACAGGAACAAGAAGGCAAGCTAGCTTCTTAAAGTGATCTTCATCCCCCAAGAGAAAAGTCTCAGTAACATGCGTTGGCTGCACTGATGAAGAAACATAATAGATTCAGCTCCAGTTCTAGCCATACAACTTGAGACGAACTTAAAATCTCATACTAAGACAAAACATGTGTCCTAGATACACAGATATTACAGCAAAGGCATATGGAATTATGGTGAATGAACTAATTTCATTTTTGTTTAATACAAAACCACTCTAGTGTGACTGTCTAATAGTTTGACTCAAAATTAATAGATCTTTACAAAGTTGAGGGGAGAGCATCATTAAAGTTCAGCACAGGTCGAAAAAGTTCTCAAAGATTTATGTGTGCATATGTGCAGCAGCTCTTTGTAACTGCTAAATTCTTCTGCAACTTATAAAGAAAGAACTTATAAAGGCAAGAGGAGGAAATCTCTCCAACTGAACATCTTAGCAGAGGTCACTGGAGCACACAGTCCTGCAGTTATCCAGTCCAGCCACAGGACCTGCAAATTAACTGTGCATAAGTTTGGCCAGTAGCATTGGGTTTGATTCTTATTGTTGTAGGTTTTCATAACCAAAACTCAATCCTTTTGTCCTGAAGGAAGGAGATCTCAGAAGTCAAAACATGGAAGAGCCATGTGTTGGCTGGCAGTGGACTCTGCATAGCTCCAACTGCTTCATATTCTTCAGTGAGCAATACCAACTGAGGAGCCAGCCATCTTGCTGAGCACATCAAGTTTACAGAGTTAGTCAGAAAAAAGTTCATTCTTATGTATCTTTCATTCTCTCTGTGGAGATGTGATTGCAGGCTACACATGGTTTGCAAAGCCATGAAAAAAATCTTCTCCTGGAGGCCACAAGCAAACCTGTAAGGCTCGGTGGCTCAGTTTCAACACCATTTGAATGTCTATTACCTACTGTGTGTATTGGGTGCTTTCCAAGAAGAGGCTATGAGCAGCACATCACTCAAGATGAACCTTATCTACCAGCTGCCTGGGGATACATGAGTTGAGAACTTTAGAAAGATGAAAAGGTCTGCAGCTTTTGAGAGACCTGTGTGACTTCTTAGGAAAAAATTCTTCTCAAAAAGAGTGATGAGGCAGTGGCACAGGCTGCCCAGGGAGGTGGTGGAGTCACTATGCCTGGAGGTGTTCAAGAGCAATGTGGATGTGGCACTGAGAGATGTGTTCAGTGGGCATGGTGGAGATGGGCTGACAGTTGGGCTAGGTGATCTTAGAGGTCTTTTCCAGCATTAATGATTGTGTGATACTTACATAGAAATACTTGTTTGTCACTCGTCAAATGTTAAGGGCTTTTCTGGCATACCTTTGACCCAGAGGTGTTCCACAGCTGAGGATAGGTGTCAGGCAGCATCTGGCCCTGTGCATGATCTGCACATGGGTGCCTGGGGCTGGAATGAGCAGCTCCCACCATGCCCTCAAGCCTTCTGCTTAGCCATTTCCAGCAGGAGCCAAGCAAAATGCATCCAAGCAGAAAGTGGCTAATATGAAATAACAGAAGTAACCAATTGTATTCTTTTTGGGGAATTATTTAACAATAAAGGTCCGCTTTTCATGTGCCCTGAAGAAATTCTAATCCATACCAAAGGAAACTCACATACCAAACTGCACACAGGCTCAGATTAGCCCACGGGCAGGTCACCGCCAGCCAGCACATTTCTGGGGACACACATTCACATGCTCTTCCATTTCATCCCATTTTTCTGGGTCTAAACATCCAGCCTGAAAAATCCCACCGACACCTCTAAAATACAGCAATGCCATCTGCATGGCATCTGCCATCTGTGGGCTGGTGTCTGGAGTCGGCCAGTCCCTGAGGGGTCAGGCAGAGGGGGCAGCTGGCCAGGCACGGGCTAAGTCCATAGCTGCTGGCAGCAGAGAGAGGTGAGCTGGCAACGCTGTGAGCTCCTCATGCCAGCTGGGCCAGAAGTCTACAGTGCTTGAACGTCTGTCAGCATCAGGGCCGACCTCCCGCGTTAAAAATAGGGCTGTCAGAAGAGAGAAGAGCGAGCGGGAAAGG
The DNA here is from genome assembly GCA_037305975.1 of Chrysolophus pictus. NCBI lineage: Eukaryota > Metazoa > Chordata > Aves > Galliformes > Phasianidae > Chrysolophus > Chrysolophus pictus. The sequence goes on along the minus strand of CM074576.1, from coordinate 89,790,962 downwards.
GAGAAGACGCCCTAGCTGAGGTTTGCAGTGCTGTCAAAGGGAGAGAGTCATCTAGTTTCCCTTTGGATTAGCGGTGGTGGTTTTCCAAAACTCTCAGGCTCTTAAAAAAACAATTCGCAGCTATTTTTTGAAAGCTGCGAAAGCAGAGGTGGGAGAGGATTATATGAAGCAGAGTGAAACCAGGGGATTACACTCAGCAAAACATTAATTCTAATTTATAGAGTTTGAATTTGGTGATAGGGTAAATTTTCAAAGCAGATGTATGTACTTTCATTTGCAATTAATCCAGTACAAACATATTTAATCCATAATAAAATCTATTGTAATTTAATCCTGTCCCATGGTGATACAAGGAAAAAGAAAAAACTTCCTGAGGCCACGAATCAATACCCAAAACTGTAGACAGCTTTAAAGATATCAGTCTGGAAAATAAATACCTCTGTTTTGTCTCAGCTGAGTCAGAGATGATTCATATTAAATATACGCACTTTTCATTAAAGAATGATCTTGCTCTAATCTTCCAAAGAGTTTGCTGCCTTTCTCCCCAATCCTGACATGCAGGAAAGCACGTCTTTAAATTGCTGTGAATCTTCACAGAGACCTTTGGTCTCCTGCCCTTTGGATTTCAACCCCCATTCTTGTTAGAAGGCCACTAGACAGACACCAGTGTTAGTGTCAATCTAAATAATCTGTCCCTCTAATTTTCTCATTCTGTGTATACATACATTCATGTGTATAGTTCTCCCTGGGATGACATACAGATGTACTCCAATGTAGATGGTTGGGGATGCAGATGCACCCACCAAGAGAGATATGGGAACCTGGCTCAGCACCCCTACTTCCACCTTACGGACCACTGGAACAGCTCAGAAGTAGAGGCAAAATTTGGCCCTCTACGTTTAAATAAGATCTATATACACAGATAATTTATAAAAACATGTTGGGCAATAACCAACATGATAGAAGGTGTATCATGACCCCCAAGGGAATGAGTGGATTAAAGTGAAGATGTCAACATTGAGACATGCAACATTTCTTTACTTGATCTTCTTGTACCATCAGGAGAGCAATATGCCAGAAACCTGATCCCTGAGGACCATTCAAGGTTGAGCTCCTAAGGAATGCCTCTCATGCTGGTTATGGCTGCAGATAGTACGGCTTGTTTACAGTCTGGAGTCACTCCCCCATTCCTCTATCTTCTGAAGTTTAAAAAGAGCAGTGCCAGTAATAATTTGTTTTGCTTTTCCCATAATTTTGCTCCCTAAACTTAAATACAGCATTCCAAAATGAACCAAAATATCCCTGAAAACCTCTGCTCTTATCTCCTCACTGTCTAGCTTTGTGAAGCGCTCTCCATAACAACCGGTAACAGCAAGTCAGCCAAATCCTGAGACAACAGCACTGTGTGTGAGCACCAATATAATTACAAAGAAACACAAGGAATTTTTATTTATGAAAAGCAACTTCTTAAGCAAAAGATGCCACTCCAAACATTCTTTCAGATTTCATTAACTTCCTACTTGGTAGGTATTCTGGAAATATACCTCAAAATAATCTGACTGCCTATATATCTATTAGTATTGACTGTTAATAAATAATCACCTTTTACTAGAAATGGGAATCTTTAATATTCTTCTGCAGCTTCATATATATCAGTTTCTATTAAGAGCTCTGTTATGTTGCTCTGCTTCTTGTATTCTCGGGAATAATCTTTCTTATATTAGAAAACAAATAGTCTCAAAAACATTTTCTCAAACAACAGTTTTTGATTGGGTTTTGGTTTTGGTTTCAGTTTGGTTTGTGAGAATGTGGTATTCAAGGCAACTTGGAAAGAAAAGTGGTTTCTTCTATCACAAACTGGTTTGCCGCTCTTCATGTCTAGGAACCAATCCTGATGACACCAACAGTCACTAATCACAGAAAATGACATCACAAGCTATGGTGTGATATTACTGAAGAGGTGGCAGTGAGGGACATGGTTAGTTGTCATGGTAGTGATGGGCTCACTAGGTGACCTTAGTGATCTTTTCCAACCTTCATGATTCTATGATATGAAAAGATATTTCAATTATCACACTAAGATCAGAAGAAAAAGAGAATTGGACACTTGTAGGAAATCCTGTGATGGACTGTGAGAGGTGTGCTTGTTTCTGACCAATGGTTCCCTTCTGCCCTCCACCTCTGTGGTGCCCTCTGCACCTCTGTGTTCTGCCTCTGCAATTTCCCCAGTTTCTAAGATGTTTAGGTGACCTTGACAGCAGAGCATCACTACCATAATTCAAGCTTAGCAAGACCAAATACCGGGTCCTCCACTTCGGCCACAACAACCCCAACCAACACTACAGGCTTGGTGCAGAGTGGCTGGAAGACTGCATGGAAGAAATGGGTCTGGGGGTGTTGGTCAACACTCAGCTGGACATGAGCCAGCAGTGTGCACAGGTAACTAATAAGGCCAGTGGCATCCTGACTTGTATCAGAAATACTGTTGCCAGCAGGAACAGGGAGGTGATCATCCGTCTGTACTCAGTTCTGGTGAGGCCGCACCTCGAGTTCAGTTTTGGGCCTCTCACTACAAAGAAGACATTGAGACCCTGGAGCACATCCAGAGAAGGGCAATAGAGCTGTGAGGGGTCTGGAGCATAAGACTGATGGGGAGTGACTGAGAGAACTGGGGTTGTTCTGTCTGGAGAAGAGGCGGCTCAGGGGAGACCTCATCAATCTCTACAGTCACCTGAAAGGAGACTGTGGTGAGGTAGGGGTCAGCCTCTTCTCCTGTATAACCAGCAATAGGATGAGAGGGAATGGCCTCAAGTTGTGCCAGGAGAGGTTCAGGTTAGATATTAGGAAAAATGTCTTCTCCAAAAGCAGTGAGGCATTGAAACAGCCTGCCCAGGGAGGTAGTGGAGTCACCATCCTTGGAGATATTCAAGAAAATTTTAGATGTTGTACTAAGGCACATGGTCTAGTGGGGAAATATTGGTGGTAGGTGGATGGTTGGACTGGATGATCCTGGAGGCCCTTGGTGATTCTATGATTCTACCTGTGATGCTGGTGACACAACTCAGCAATGACACTGTGCTCTGCAGTGGATGCCAGACGTGCACAGCACAGTCAGCAGAAGGAGCATCTGAAAGGTCAACTGAAGAGAATGGCACTGTTACCCAGAGGTTGTTACACTGTGCATGACTACAAAATAGGAATCGCTGCAGGCAAATTGGATGAGTCAGGGTATGTGTTGAGAGATGCTGCTGTGCCATTGTAAATCCAAATAGATGCTCCTTTTGACTCCAGGGCTTGACTCCTGTTGGCCACTTCCAACAAGATCTTCCTCCAACAGCTGTTTCAGTGGCCACACACAAACTGCCTCATCTGCTCCAGAGCAACTGGCCAATTTGTGCGGGGGGAAAATATATATATATTTTTATACAGCTGGCAGCCAGCACAACTGTCAGTTAAACTTGTTTCTGCTGATGCCTTGAGCAGCTCCTGCAGCACTCTATGGTGCTGCAAGAACTTTACTTTTTCAGGGGGGAATTCACCCTGGTGTAGAAAGGCATAATGAGCCTATGAAAACAATTTGCATTGTGAGAGCTGTGGGTGTCCCTGCTCATTGCAGGGGAGTTGAACTAGAAGACCTTTAATGGTATCTTTAAACTCAAATGACCCTGTTTCTCCAAGCAAAAACGTGAGCCCTTTAAAATAAGGATTCACTGCTTTGAGTTGAAACCTGCCTCACTCTACATACTGATTAAACATGAGCAATATTATAGGAAAATTATGTATTTATTTGTTTTTCTGTTATAATGGAAATATGTGTTCCTCACCATTAGGCACAGACTGATATTGTCTTTGCCTACCAGAGGATGCTTGATTTTAAAACCTGAAAACACAGATTAATTCAATGGTTTCTTTCCTATTTTAGGGTATTTGATTTGGTGTGAACAAATCATTATTTTTACTCAAAAGAAGCCAATCTGAGATGATTCTGTGAAAGCGCTGACCATTTTTTCAGTAGAAGTGAGTCATGCTCTAACTCCTCCAAAAGAGCATGTGTGCTAGGGGGGCCGGCGCAGGCCCCAGACACTGCTGTAATCTGTGAAGATGCCTGTAACAACCAACACTTTCCCTAATGAGACCTCAGAATGTCTTGATGATCTTCTCTAATTGCTCTGTATAATTGGAGGATGCTGCAGCCCCATCCTCTGAGCTAAGGATGTGCATTTCAAAAATGTAAATTGTATGAACACGGCTCTAATTGGGCTGGGGAGTTTGGTGGATTTTGTTCTAGCCTTGATTATTTAAGAAAGAAAGGAATGTGAATCAGTGGACAGAGATATCAATCATCAAATCGCTCCACTGAGCGACAAAACTGCCTGTATGGCTGCATTAAAAATGTCTGTTTGCTGTCAGAATTTTACAGGACATATAGTCTGTATTGAAATTGTCCCACTAAAATAGTTATACTTCAGGCTCACGTTAGGACTTGCAATTTTAGGAGGGACCACCACCGTTTCCCAGCAGTACTCCCACTAGTTGACTGGGTCTCATCTCAGTTCTCATTTTTGGGCACCGTGCCAGTAAACAGAAAGGTCCTTTGTAGCAGTAGCTTTAAAAATGTGAATGTTAGCAAATGTAACTTTGGCTGTCGCAAAAAGTTCTGCTGAGTTCAGCTGTGGCAAAAGTTATCCTCTAGGTGTCCCTGCTTGAGCAGGAGGTGGAAGGTTGAGATTTCTTTCAAACTTGCTTGACTCCTTGCTGTCAGCAGGACATTCAGGATGGAAAGATTGAAAAGCTGCACCATCCCTACTTCCTAGATTTAAGGTCCTGATGGTGTAGAGCCAACTGATCTAACCTCTTTGGAGCACCAGGTTAGGAAGCCAGTCCTCCTTGTACTGTTCATGGAAGTGAAAACCCTCTCCAAAAAGCAGCATATACCAACCCAATGGAGACCCCATCCACACTGTGGAGGAAACTGCTGGCCTTGCTCCACAGTAGGATGCCACTCCCGCTGAGACTTGCATCAAGATACTTTCCAGCATGGATATCTCACATCTCTGCTTTGATCTAGAAGGGGGATTTTTGGCATGGAGGCTACCAAATTCTTTAATTGGTTCTCAGACATGTTCAGCCACCAGTCATAGATCAGGTTGCACTTACCTTTCTGCCAGTGGTCACAAAAGATGTACAATATGAGTTTTCTCTCAGGACTGGATTTTCTCTCTTATTAGCAGCATGCCATTTGGACTGTGGTTGAAAGAATGATTAAAGATACTGTTCTCTGTGTTTGCTACTGGAAAACCGTGAAGCACTTGTTTCAAGCATGTGACTAACTTATAATCAACAGAAATCTTGAGTTTTGTCATGGAAAATGTCTGTCAGTCTTATTATCTGACATCATTGCCTGCTGCATCTAGACTTTCACAAGTAACTGCACAGAGGGAGAAGCTCAACAAGGAGAACCACATCCTGAATACACTATATGCATACATAATAACGTAGCTTATTTGCTGGAATATTGGACAAAAAAGGATGAGGAAAGGAGTGTGAGCACAGACAAGGCAGCCTTATTACCCTTTCTGATCACTACCATCAGCAAAGCTTCATGGTGTTTGCCCCATACTTTTTTTTTTCTTTTTATGATTTTTCTTTAGAAGCATAAAAAATACAGGAGATAGAATCTAGCACTTCATCATCTCTCTTGTAATCTCTTTTACCGAAAATGTGTTAATTTGGAAAAATAAAAAGGAGGATAAAAGGATGATTTATGAACACACGTAGTCTAATAAATAAGCTTATAACATTGCAAAAGAGCCATTGTTAAATATGTTTTACATTTGAACAGCTATAAAATTTTTAAAGAAAGCTCTGGTGAGTCTGGTTTTAATGAAGTCTTTTGTCTCTCCAAGGCAGCATATTCCATGTGGAGGAGGTTATTTTCCCCCCATTTCTGAGGTAGTTAACTCTCACAGAGATGGCCAGGGCACTAGTTATAGCTGCTGTATATTGCTGCTTTCAAAAGGAACAAGAAATCCAGATATTCAGCACATTCCCTCAGCATGCACTTGAGGTAGTGGCTGCCAAAAAAAGTGTTAAGCATGCAAAGTTGGGATCTCTACTGAGCAAGTGGCCAGTGCCAAAAATACAGCTAGCAGCCTCAAAGAGGTGAAAAAAACACAGGATCTGTCCTTTGAGCCCATCCCTAGCAATCACATGCAAACTGATTCTCCTTTCCAAAAGCTTTGCTTGTCATATTCTGGAATTCCAGCACCTCTCACTTATTACTCTCTACCATCATCACTCCCTGGTGCCCTACTTCTGCTAGCTTCCCTGGGATGTCCTTGACCCTCTGGTGTTTGACATGCTGGCATGTTTCTCCCTGTGTTCTGTTCCCCAGGGAAAAAGAAGTAATTTATGTGCCAAAGGTTTTTTGTACAGTGTTGGTCAAAATAAATACAAACACAACCCCCTGAGGTTATGTATGCATTCCAGCATTTGAAAAGGAGCAGCACTCTTCGAAGTGTTAACTACATTTTAAAATTAAAATGTTAACTGAGCTGGTTAAAAAAGCATGTCATATGATGTAAACCAAAGTCTGCTGCAAATGTCAAATGTCTGTAACTGATGTGGAGGCTGTTTGTTTCTAGTTTTTAATTAAAGTCTTGAGTGCAAAGTGCTGTTATAGTCCTGAGGACCAAAACAGAAAACACCCTGGGAGAAGTAGCAGTGTGAGAGGTAGAAGTTCAGGGTACTATTTTTCTTTTTCTCACTGTGAAGAGACAAGCTATTCTCACTGGAGCTCAGGTAGGAAATAGTCCATTGATTCCTTGACAGCTTTTCTTACTTGTAAATGGCAGACGGGGCTACACGGGAGAGATTCTGATTATCCTCCACACCCTTTTAAGCTGGTTACTCACGCACCTTTTCTTGCAGCCCTGAGGTTTTTTTTTTTCCAGGTATACTCTGTGCATCCCACTGTGAGATAACTCCACCCCCAGTTTCTTCTCTCTCGCACACTCTGCTCATACTTTTCATAGAACCAACAAATCTTAGAATCATTAAGTTTGGAAAAGACCACTAATATAATCTAGTACAACCATCAGCCTATCAATCCATTTCTTGTTCCTCCAAACGGCAGGCTTTATATGATCCTTCCCACAACTAACTTGAAAGCTCTCAGCAAGCAAACATCTATCTTCACACCATCTCTGCAGCCCTTATGCGTCCTTCCATATTACTGAGCAGGAAATTCCTTCAGCAGAATGGGCCTGAGGATCATCTCTTCACCTCAAGGCCTGAGACAATATCGCACAATATGTCCTCCACTCCTTTTGTAAGCTTCTGGGGGAAAATCAGTCTTTCAAAGACAATTAGTTTCCTCTTCCTACTGCAAACTTCCCTAGATCTGGCTAAAGGTCAGAAGTAGCCAAAAGTGCTCTGGCTCCACTATAACTGAAGAGAATGACATTTTCTCCAGTGTTCACTGACTTGGTGTTTGACTTCACTGGCCTTCCTGTGCATGGTAAAATCCTAGGGCAGGGCAGCACCTGTGTAACATTGAGCATCAATGACTGAAGGGAAAGGTGGTGATGCTTCTGGTCCTGAAGAGAAAGGATAAGAGGAAGAAAGCAACTTTAACTCAAAATTGTGTGCAGTGAGTCATAAAATCTCCTGAGTATGCTTCTGAGGTGCAGCACTTAATGTTTCATCCTTCGTTGGTGGCTGTGGCTGAAGTAGGGAATCTGGTCCTGCAGGGATGTGTAGTAACTTGCACACTAACTGAATGTAAAATGAAGGATAGCCTTTGGTGTGCTCCAGCACTCATCTGCGTGGGTGTTAGCTCAGCAGTGACTTTAAACTACTTGCACACCCTAGACCTGCTCCTTGCCCTTCCCTTTCTCCTTCTAAAAAAGAACGTGTTTATTACCCTTTGGCATGCCCAGCGATGGCTCTTCTTCAGCTGAGCTTGCTCTTTCTTTGGCCAGAGAACCGCTTGCTCCCATCCTCCAGATTTCCATTTGGAGCACAAAATGAGCCACTCATGTTGAGCAGGTTTCACGTTATCCCAGTGCATCACATGGGAAATCTACATTAGCATGAGGTAAACATTCACTGGACCCAGTTCAAAGGCTCTGAACAGTGACCAAGTGGAGGCTGCAGTGGGGAAACAGCCATGGTTCACGAAGCCGGCATCCCACATACCTCACAGGCAGAGAGATGGATGGGCCATGCACTGGAACATATTTTCAGCAGCAGAGGCCCAGGATAATTTATGAGAGCTTATAATGCTAACTGTTAATGTTAAAAATGCTATATCCTGTGCAGAGGTGGGCAAAGTAATGAAGCATAAAGTCTGGCTGCAGCTGAAAACCTGGCTCTGTCTCGGCTCCGTGCCCGTGAATGAGAAAGAAGTCGGGACAGAGCCAAAGTACTGAAAAGCGTCTGGCACTGCTTCCTGGCGGTCACCGTGACCTTACCTGCCTGCACTTATGTGTGCTTGTGCACACCCGCATGCATGGCACACTGTACACTTCCCATGTTCTGCTACATGCTCCATTCCAAAAATCTGACGGTGTTTTTGCCTCTCGGGGCTAAGACAAATGTTTGGCTTGTCACAGCCTCATCCATACCTTCAAACCTTTTGGCTCATCTCGGAGTAATGCTTAGGCATAATTGGAGACATCTTTCAGCAGGGCCTATCTCTGGGACTTCAAGACATAATGAATGGTTCCTCCTCCTCAAAAGGTAAACTGTTGCTGAACTCTCAGCACTATGTTCACCTGCCTGATGAAACATGTTTCGGATTACATAAGACTAGGTGATGTTAGTTTCCCAAGCGGCAGTGAGGAGAGGTTTGTACCTAACAGGAGATTATCTCTCAGCCACTGTCTTGGGTAGAGCAACCACGAATTTGCAGAATTCTCTATTCTTGGAGATGTCAGAAGGATGACTAACAAAACTGCTATCTTGAACTTCTAGAGGGCAGACTTTGGCCTGTTCAGGACACTTATTGCAGGGGTCCTTTGGGAGTCATTCCTTAAGGGTAAAGGTGTCCAGGAAGCCTGGACATTCCTAAAGATGGGAATCTTAAAGGCACAAGAACAGGCTGTTCCTGAATGCCGTAAGGCAAGCCGCAGGGGAAGAAGACCGGTGTGGATGGACTGGGAACTACTGTTGAGACTCCAGAAGAAAAAGAGAGTCTGTATCCTCTGGAAGAAGGGACAGGCTACTTGGGGAGATTACAAGGAAGTTTCTAGGGTATATGCAGAGAGGAAGTTAGGAAGGCAAAATCCCAACTTGAACTCAGATTGGCCACTGCAATAAAAGAGAATAAGAAATCCTTTTACAAATATATCAACGGTAAGAGAAGAACCGAGGAGAATTTCTATCCTTTACTTGATGCAGCGGGGAATGTTATCACTGAGGATAAGAAGAAGGCTGAGGTCCTCAACACCATCTTTACATCTGCCTTTAATAGGCAGATCAGTTATCCTCAGAGCACTTTACACCCTGATCTGGAAGTCTAGGATGTTATGCAAAATACATCCCTGGTGATTCAGATGGAGTTAGAGAACTCATTCTCCATCTGGACTGTCACAAGTCCATGGGACCAGATGGGCTCCACCCAAGGGTGCTGAGGGAGCTGGTGGGGGTGACTGCCAAGCACTCCTGGTTATCTGGAGAGGTCCCAGAGGGTTGGAGGCTTGCTGACTTGACTCTCATCTACAAGAAGGGCCGTAAGGAGGATCCAGGGAACTACAGGCTTGTCAGCCTGACCTCGGTACCAGGGAAAGCTGTGGAGCAAATAATCTTGAGTGAGATCACACTGCACGTGCGTGGTGTCCAGGGGATCAGGCCCGGCCAGCATGGGTTCATGAAAGGCAGGTCATGCTTGACCAACCTCATCTCCTTCTATGACTGGGTGACCAAACTTGTAGACGAGGGAAAGGCCGTTGATGTAGTCTACCTAGACTTCAGCAAAGCCTTTGACGCGGTCTCTCACAGTGTTCTCCTGGGGAAACTGGCTGCCCGTGGCCTGGAGAGGCATACCTTTCTTTGGGTAAGAAAGTGCCCAATGGGTAGTGGTTAATAGAGTTAAGTCCAGCTGGTGACCTGTTTCAAGTGGTGTCCCCAGGGGTTGGTACTGGGGCCCATCTTGTTTAATATCTTTATTGATGACCTAGATGAGGGGATTGAGTATACCTTCCGTAAGATTGCAGATCACACCAAGTTGGGAGGTGGTGTCGATCTACCTGAGGGTAGGGAGGTCCTTCAGAGGGATCTAGATAAGCTGGGATGAGGTTCAACAAGGCTTAGTGCTGGGTCCTGCACTTTGACCACACCAACTCCATGCAGCACTGTAGGCTTGGGGATGAGTGGCTGGATGACCATGAAGAAGAAAGGGACTTTTGGTTGATGCTCGGCTGAACATGAGCCAACAGTGTGCTCAGGTGGCCCAGACAGCCAATGGCATCCTGGCCTGCCATTCTCCCAGCAGGAGCAGAGAGGTGATCATCCCCCTGTACTCAGCACTGGTGAGGCTGCACCTCATACTGTGTTCAGTTTTCGGCCCCTCACTACAAGAAAGACATTGAGGCCCTGGAATGTGTCCAGAGAAGGGCAACAAAACTGGAGAGGGGTCTGGAGCACAACTTATGAGGAGCAGCTGAGGGAGCTGGGATTGTTTAGTCTGGAGAAGAAGAGGCTCAGAGACCTCATTGCACTCTACAACTTCCTGAAGGGAGGCTGCGATGAGGAGGGGTTTGGCCTCTTCTTCCAGGCAACAAACAGGACCCTAGGAAATAGCCACAAGTTGTACGAGAGGAGGTTTAGATTAGACATAAGGAAAAATTTTTTCTCTCAGAGAGTGGTCAGGCACTGGAATGGCTGCCCAGGGAGGTGGTGGAGTCACCGTCCCTGGCAGTATTCAAGAGGTGTCTGGATGAGGAGCTATGGTTTAGTACGTTGTGGTAGCAATGGTAATGGGAGGACAGTTGGACTAGATGATCTTGCACGTCGTTTCCAACCTTGTGATTCTGTGATTCTATGATTCTATGATTCCACCTCTTTGCATTTGCACGCTCGCTGGGTGACCCCCAGATGTTAGTTTATTCTTCCATGCTCCCTCTCTGCAGTAAATGAGTGATGAGAATTCTGACTTTCTCTGTGGAGCCCTCAAATTATATGCTGTTCTTTAAAGCCACATATCATGCCAGTGACTATAGAAAACTCTCAGCTTCCCAGACATCTCACACACCAACACGTGCCAGGGCTCCCAAATCCCACTATATGTGTTTTTGCACACATTTGCATATTATCCCCAGAAATACACAAGCATGCACAGTGCTCTGTGGGCTACATAGCATGCTGAGGAAAAGGCAGTCTGGATTTAAACAAATTTCAGCCGAAACAGAATGAAGTTGAAACAAGGACTTGGTGTGCCACATTCTCGGGAAAACATTTAATTCAGTTTTTTGTTAGGTGCAACAGCAGACTAGTCTTAAGAAAGTACATAAAAAAGCTAAAATTTCTTAATGTATGGGAAAGCTTTACTTAGAAAACAAACTTTCCCTTGTGCTTTAATTGTCTGGAAAAACCTGTGGCTATTTCTCTGATTTCCACTTCAATCTTTGTTTCTTCCTGCCTAAAGGTGCACTAATGTTGTGGTCAGTACACTTGCTCAGTCCTGTCTGTATGCTATATTCACAGGCAAGAGCAAATGGCCTTGAGTTTTGCCAGGGGAAGTTCAGGTTGGATATTTGGAAAAAATTTCTTCTCAGAAAGAGCGGTGAGGTGGTGGAAAGGGACATGGTGGAGTCACTGTCCCTGGGTGTGTTCAACAAACATGTAGATGTGATGCTTAGAGACATGGTTTAATAGGCAATGTTGATGGTAGGTAGACGTCTTTTCCAACCTTAATAATTCTTTGATTCCATGATCTCTGAAACAGGGACTGAGGAACAATCAACAATTATTGAGTGCATTAAGAGATACGAATTCTGTTTAAAAGCTGAGAGTGGGGAGTTATTAAAATGAAAATATTTTTTTCACAGTATTTTTGTTTGTTTATTTGTTTTGAGGTGGTCTGGGTCTTAAAAGTCACTACCGTGAAAAATTGCCACATGACTATAATGTTTGGGTGGCCAAAAAAAAAATACTGTTATCAAGACAGTCAGTATGAAAGACAGGGTGGGAATCACACTGATCTCATTTCTCTCTGTCACTCCATTTAGACCCCAATTACTCTGCAACACAGATAGAACAGGGCAAGCTGGAAAGCGCAACAGGAGAACAGCAAGTCAAGCGCAGGTATTCTTCAGAGTAAATACTGCTACAAGCAGGTATGTCAGACAGGCCGATCTAAGACAGCCAGAGCCTGAGAGAGGGACTCGCTGTCTGCTGAGGTCGGGCTGAAATAACTCAGCGACCGCAAGTGCCTCGGGCCAGGCCTGGAGTCACCAGGCACAGTCCCACCAGCTCCTGCAGCAAGCAGTCTGTGGGACATCGTTCGCTGCTTTGCATGACAGGACTAAGATTTGTCTGCCATCTATTGGTCACAGGCCTGAAGAGTTTATGCTTATCGTTACATCTGTGCAGACGGACACTGGCCCTGACAGATGCCTCCTGACTGGGCTGTCCCAACCAGGACCCAGCTGCTTGGCCGAGTAACTAACTTGTGGGGACACAGGACACCCCTGGGAGTGCCACACTGCTCTCCCTCCAGCTACATGGCACACAGCCCTGAGGAGAACCTGGCCACCAGCCCTTTCACTGAGCTATTCCATACCCCTGTTACCTGGAGCAGGGGGTACTCGGGTGACCAACCAAGGCAGCGGGTGTCCCTGGGAACGCTGCCTGGAGCTCAGCCTGGCTCCATCCCAGCGCCCATGCGCTGGGGTGGAAACATCGCCGGCAGCACATGGGTTGGGACTGTGAATATGCTTTGATGTCCCCTGAAAAGACCACAAAGACATTGGCCTTTTGAGTCCCCAGCCAATGTTCTTCTCACCAAACCATGCATTAATGAAACTTTATTTATTCGGTGTTATATTTGAATCTGTATTCCCATTCTGACTCCTTACACAATAGTGTTTAGGCCAACAATCGTGTACCAGGGTAAATATTACAACATCTTTTGGCCGGATTCAATAAGAAATGCCTTCTGAAACCACGCCTGGCTGTTCCTTGATTCTTGAGGGGAAAAAAAAAAGCCAGTGACTGTGTGTCATGGAATGGTTGCTTTGTTTTTTCTACAGTTCACTTTCATGGTAAGCCAAACATGTGTTTCAAAGCCAGAGTTTGTGATCTTAAAAATCATGTAGTATGAAAGGCTGTGGACATAATTTTTTACTGAACGAGACTGTGATATACAATGAACACGTTCCCTACAGCACTGCACGGAAATGTCTATTACAGAGGAGAGGTCTTGGTGTTACTGCAAAAGAAATGCTATTCCATCTCCTGGGACCTTGTTCCCACATCACAAAGTTTAGACCCACATTCTGCTCATCTTAACCTTGGTCTGATCTTCACAGCCTTGCCCCGCCATGCTGCCTGCTCCAAACTTGCTCCTGGAGTCCGGTGATTCACAAAATGGAGTTATGCAAATTTACCTCTTAAATATTAGCTAAGAAATTACTTCCTGGTGGTTGCCAGTGTGTTCGTCTTTTTTTTTTTTTTTTTTTTTTTCCAGTCTTAAACTTTTGGATTTTGCTGATTTCCTTCTCTTCAGGTAGTGCACGTCTCATCCAGAGTACTTATGGTTTTTTGTGAGCATGGTTATGTATTATTTTATACCATTCCCCATTTTAGAGAAACCAAGATACAAGGAGCATGATTCATCCAACCTGCTGTAAACAGCTACTTTGGGGTGAATGGAAACACATGCCAGAAGGGCTTCTTCTCGTAGCTCCCTCTAGCTCTGCTTATATTGCCAAACAGAAGAGTCTCTGTGCTGTGGCCAGGTGGGTCAGGCTGCTTGCTGTCCATGCAGCTTAAGGCTAACTCCCCTATAAATAGTTTGCCTTTGAGATAGCTTGAACTTGTATTCCATATTTTAGTGGCATGAGTATATTCTTTGGTGCCTATAAAAGGTGTCAAGGGAGAAAAGACTCAGTGTAGATGTTTGCATATGGTTATGTGGGTCCTAGACAAAGAGTTTTTCAAAATCATGTGCTGAACAAATAGTGGTAACAAACTGGGAGCCTGAGCCACATGGATTAGACCAGTATTCCCATCCCATAAATACTGCCATCAATGTCTGGAGAAAGTACTGAATATATAGCATTATGCATAAGATTCTGAAACCTTACAAAGAAAGTCTATTTTTTCCTCAGTTATCTTCAGTTAGAACAGATCTGTCACTGCAGTCTATAAAAGCCTTGGATCTAAACATTGTAGAATCTCCAGAAATCTCATTTTGTTTTCCTTATTTAGGGACAAAGAGAAAATCCTGGGTTATTGTGACACCCTCATTAATCACTTATACTCATTACTATTAATATCTAAGTATATTGCTTTTCTACTTTATTATTATTATTGTTGTTGTTGTTGTTGTTATTTTTGTAAGACACAGGATGTGTTATGCTGCTGTCTAAACCTTGGTTCTTTGATTCTTTGTTTCTGGTGTTATTTAACTGCTTAAAAACATATACTGAAGAAGGTTCTGGGATAAAGTATGCCTGCGTGTTCTCTTTCATGTTCTCTTTTCCCAGAAGATGCACCCAGAAAAGTAGTTCCAGGAAAGCAAAAGGAGGGTGCTTTTCTGTGAATACAGCAAGGCTGGTGCAGTTAACGCAGCATCAAGAAAGTACATTGAGAAATCATTAATCCGTTAAAATCTTCATTTAAGCCTTCCTGACATTATGGAGGATTAATATGTGAAAATAATTGTGATTTTTTTTTTGCTGTTTCTAAGCAGGCCAAGTAAAAAGATCAAATCTGCATCTCCTGACTGTTTCTGAAACTGGAGTGAAATAGAGTCTTCCATGTGATAGTTTAAATTTCTGTGCACAGAGAGAAAAATTTTTTTTATTTATTTGTTTGTTTTGTGTATGTGTACTTGATAGTTTTTTGTTTGTTTGTTTTGATTTTTTTTTTGTTATTTTTAAGAGAACAAAATCTCTTACATTAATAGTCTACTTGATTGTGTTTGGCATCACGATGTGCGAAATGAAGTCAGTTACCTCGACTATAGACCCTTTGGTTCTTGTTTTTTCAAGTTTCTGTAGCCATATAAATATATTTCAAAGCAGAACAAGACTAGAACTAGCTAAAATGCAGGATTTAGGGTTAATGATACTTTTTCTTCTTTTTCTTCTTTATTTATGTGGTTTTGTTTGGTCAGGACCTACATCAATTCTTCAAGACCTTCTCATGACCCAGAAATCCCCAAACACTGTTTCTAAAAGGAAACATGCATGGTGTTTCTGAAATATATCATTTCCTGAGACTTTCTTATTAGTTTCACCTCTGTTGGCCTCCACTTCCACAAACACTGAGTTCCAAGCAGTGCTGTGTGACATGCCTGAAAACCCTGCTTTGGTGAGTCAGTCCTGGAGTCACAGAGCTCAGGAGCCCAGGTTCCCCAGCTGCCTGGATGGGAAACCAAACAGGGCTGATGGACCTGCATCTGTAAACTTCTAATCGGTGCTGAATAAGGAGAATTATCTAATTAAGACCATAAAATCCACTGCAATTTGAAATTACTAAGTCATGAATTCATTTTACTCTGTTGTAAAGAAAACAGTGATATGTTTTAGCCTGCTACAGACTTCAGAGTGAACCTTTAGATCATATGATCTTCGATTTTTTACAAAATTTCAGACATAATGGGAACCAGAAACACTGGCTTTGGCATTGGCTTGTGGAGTTTCAATTTGTGGCAATTCCTACTTAGTACTACACCTGTGTAAAACAATATTTTATGGACTACAATATCACAAAACTGATCTACTTTCAAAATCAGATGGTAGGTGTAAGTGTTTTGGTACTCCTTCAAATACAAAGTCATTAAATGCACTTTAGTGATCACAGTTCAGTACAGAGTATGGACTGAATACCTGACCGATGTCACCCAAGACTACCTCTCTAAGCACTCTGCACTGCACTAATTGATCTCTTAATTGGCTCAGTCAACACAGCAGTCTCCATCACACAACAAGCACTAATTGCTACAAGCTCGCTTCTGAAATGTTAAGCACTTTGAAGACAAAGTGTATGTGCTGGAATCGACTTGCACAGTGGTGTGGGCCTGAGTGAGGGCTTTTCTGGGAGCTCCATCCCCAAGTCTGGCTGGTGTTCCCCTGAGCTCCTGTGGTCACTCTCTAGGACAGCTGTGGTCCTTATAGTATGGTGTATATGTGCAAAATGAGTCTTGTCCAAAGGCCAGAAACCTTTTGTAAAAGATATTAGCAGTCACCTGGACCCACACAGGAAAACTTCTGCTCTAACATCAGTAACTGTATGGATGCGTTAAACACAACCAAATGGATGTTTGCTTTCTACAGGGCCCGGTTTAGAATATAAAGAGCCAAAAAGCTACTTTGCAATCACTTAGACTGCATAATGTACCTGGAGACTAGATAATTATTTAAGTGAGGGCAGTGTTGTGGTATCTCCACTCTGACCGATCTGAATATTAACAGAGAGGAATCTGTTGCTCCCCTCGGGGCAAGATAGATTACCTCGGTAGGTGGATTAGTGGCAGTATGCCTGACAAAGTGCCTCTGAGGGCTTGTCTACACAAGACAGCTGCACCCATTTAACTCAAGGTGTGATTTTAAACCAATTGAGTTAAACCCAGGCAGAGGCTTACCAGTACAATCCTTCTTGAAGTTAAGCAGGTTTAGAGTCAAATTATAAGAAAATGGGCAAAATAAATAAATAAATAAATAAAAATGGTCTGAAGCCAAAATAAAATGGTTCGTGTAGCCCTTGGCACAGAACTTTTTTTTTTTTTAAATTAGGAATTAGTCAAATGTGATATTGTTCTCTTGCCAAGGTCCGACGGAAACCATACTGCCCTCAGTTTGGTGGTGAGGATGACAGAGGCTCTTATTCTCTCCTCATCCACCAACTAGGACAAGTTTTTCTCCATATCACCCATAGAGATACTCCAAAGAAAGCAATGGAAAGCAGAAGCAGATGAAATTTTACAAAAGATTAGCTAGAGATAACAGGAAATTTTAAGGGATACAGAAACTTCCACAGAGAGGTACTGCTATTTCCAATGCATTTTCACTGGAAGGGTGAAAAAGATGATACAGAAAGAATAATCATCTGTTTTAGCCTATAGATTTGCCATTGTAATGTGGTAAAGGCACTTGAGACCTGGCTTTGTTTCTTTCAGAGGAACCTGTGATGAAAAATTTTTCTAATTCAAATACAGAGGCTTCCATTCTGCAGTTACGTTGACTAATAAGTAGGTGTGTACAGCTGAAAATCTAAAGCCTTGGCCCAGAAGGGTATTTTGACACATTCTATTTTTACAAATATGTTCCAAAATTTATTTTCATTCCGGTATGAACTCAAAATATATTCTGAAATCTGCCACACAAAAAAAGTTATATATTGAGAGGTCAGGATAAGTTTGGTCTGCAGTGCATAGTACAACTGGACAAAGACTTTACTCAAATAAAACACTTGGGTTTTGTATCAATTTGTTGGATAATGTTTTCCTAAATTTAACAGACCACAGTTGTTATTAAATTGGTAAAATTGGTAGGTCAGTTTCTGGAAATCAAGCTTCCAGCATTAGATCACTGACCCAGTGTGTTAGAGTGAGCACTTAGCATTAATCAAGACTAATGAGATATGAAAGGAAAGGAAAATGTTGGAAGCTCTATGCAACCTAGTGGAAAAAAACAAACTGAATCAGACATGCAAAAGTGAGACGGTTTTAATGTGATTTTTATAGCAACCACTAAAATCACTAGCAGTTGGATCAGCGGAGAACAGTGCAGACAAATCCTGCATTGTGTCTGCCTTAGCATAATACTCATGCGAGCAATCTTTAATCCCTATTCTAGCAATAAACACTCTTCCTGTGCTGGTAGGATGAACTCCAAGAGTTTTGAGCTTGCTCCCTAGTACCTATCTGCATGCCTGAGAATCAGCAGGCTCACTGAAGGACGCTGTTTTTTCTTTTTTTTTTCTCTTGATGTCAACACAATTTTCAGCTGCATCCAACTGGTTTCTTCACTGACAGGTGGGAATAGGCATGTAAGACAGGGTTTTTACGAAACTATCCTTTTTATCATTGTTTTACTGCACTTCTGAATGTGTTGTGTTCTAATTGCATTGGAAACACATATGAAAAAAAAAAAAAAAAAGATAAACCAAAACAAAAAAAGAGAATTACAAATGATTATGAAAAATTCAAGTGATGAAATGAATGCAGAATCACCCTTTATCTGTTTTTGCTAATGTTAAACTAGAAAATTCTCTCTCCTTTTTTTGTGGCAATAGTCTGTTACTTGACATCATGTCCATTTGTCATGGACTGGACCTCTCAGTATGTCATGTTGGATCTTGTAGAAACAAAAGAAGTCCAAACCTTCCAAAATTCCAAAAGCACTTAAATGCTGGGTTTCAGATGAACAACTGAATTCTCTAACCAAGAAGGAAATCAGAGATTTTTGTGATGTGTTCCCTCTTCTAACAGGCAGGGCACTGGCTCTGGATGTCGGCAAACTGTATTTCTATCCCACCTATATCAGAATACAGAATTTGATACAGAATTTTATTTTATTGTACTTTATTGTATTGTATATACCTTGTTCTACTTTATTGTATTTTAATCTCAGGACCAGACAATTTACTCAATTAATAGAATAGGTTGGACAAACTAGGGGAGGGAGCCACACAGAAGGAGTGATGTTTTTTAATAAAACTTAATATGAGAGGACTAGAAAACATCAGACAACCAGAAAGATATCAGATGAGATTACAAATATTTCCAGGCATGTTTTTTTTCTTAAGACTGAGTGAACTTTGAGCACATTACCTAGAAAAGAAGTGCATAAAGCTGTTCTATGACGCTGTGCTTTGATGAAGTGTGTTGCTTTAGTTAGGAAACAACATTTGAAGTTCCGTATGTTTCAGACTTCTTTCTATTTCATCCTATTCACATTTTCATTGTAGATGACAGTGTAGCATAAGTTTAGGGATCCACCTGGAATAGAGCAGTCTCAAAAAAAATGCCAGAACTTTGATCATTCATTTCTTCCACGTAATCTTTCATTATATTATATTATTCTGAACAGATAAATGCCCTTTAAAAAAACAAAAACAAAAACATTTCTCAAGAACACTACATTTGTTCAAAGATCTCAGCCATATTAATATAGTCTCCAAAGATGTGCTGTGGATACTAGCCTCTCCATATTCATTGTTAATTGCCATTTCAGTTTCGTCCAGTGTTGTAAAATCCCATCCATCTGCCAGATGTGACAAGCTCTGCTGTATGAAGTGGTATTTGCTATCCTTTTCAATTTCTCCCCCTCTCCATTTAATAATTTTGCATTAGCGCTATTGACTTTAGGCCTGATCCTTGTGATACTTCAGATTTTTATGTGTCCTACCCACAAAGAGAGCAAGGCCTCTGTGCTCTACTGTGCAGGTGTATTAGCACATTTCTGCTGCCCTGGGTGGGTACGCTGGGAAGAACACAGATTTGGGTACATATTTCAACTTCCTTAGGCAGAGATGTTGGATTATAACATAGTGGGACTATTCCAAGAGTGTACAATACTTATTTATAATTTATTTCCTGTCAGAAAGAAGGAAGAAAGGAGAAACAGTGACTCTGAATCTTCACTAAAACATTTTCTCATCACAGAAAAATGTATACTAGTAGGAAATCTGTAGCTACCGTAAGCTTTGCTGCTGCAGAACAGTAGAGCAGTGTGGCAGCAGAGCTAGTGCTGACTGATCTGCTCTTAGAGACAGAACCGGGAGAGAAAAGTTGGTTTAGATTGACCTCATCTGTGCTTAGATATGGAATATATGATATATGTATTTTCCCTATAGAGGAAGCTGGGCTTTCTGGAAAAATTCACACACACAGAAAATGCTCTACTAACAAGTATGTGGTTGAATGGAATCTGAGATTGGAAGACATCAGTTTAATAAATCAGGGTTAGAAAGTCTTTGGTCAACGGAGATGGGTTAAATGAAAATAACCATTGTGCTAACAAGGTGAGAGAGAGAAGAAGGGACAAAGAGAAATCTCCAAGGGAGAAGGGACTAAAAAGGGATCTCCAAGGGAGAAGGGACTAAAAAGGAGTGAAGAAAGAATGTGACTGCCAAGATTAGAGATGTCGGAATGGTCAAAAGGGGTAAGCAGAGCAACTGGGACAAGTTTCTTTTAGATTCCTGTTGGGATGATAGTACCATGTTGGGTTATATATTTAAAGATATAGAAGTTAAGGAAATTACTTCTAAAATAAAGACAACAAAAATATAAAATGATGAAGACCAACATGTGGTCCAAAGATTCAGCTCTGAGGAACCATATGAATCACCTCTTCTGAGGTGTGTATGGGAATAAGATGTTTTTTGATGAAGGAGTGTGATCTGGGAATATTTAGTCTTAAATTTTCTTATTGATATAAACATCTACCATTCTGAACTCAAAAGCATGAAAATGTCTTGACAACTTCTTAAGGAAAGCAAGAAAGACATAATCTTACTGGAGTGAATCCAGCAAAGGGCCACTGGGGTGGTTAAGGATTTGGAGCATCTGACATAAGAGATATCTGACAAAAGTGAGACCTTGCAGACTCAAGCTGAAGAGTCAGGGAAATCTTATAAGTATATATAAATCGCTGATGGGCAAAGTAAAGAAGTCCCAGTGAGAAGAAGTGGGCACAAGCTGTAGCATAGGAAGATGCATTTAAAAAAATCAAGCACAAATTTTACTGTGGGCATGTCCAGAATGGCTGTAGTATCTCCACTGTCAAAATAATCCAAAACCCTACTGGATATGGCCTGAGCAACCTGTCATAACTGACCACACTCTGAACAGGGATTTGGTCTAGATGATCTCTAAAGATCCCTTCCAATCAGTGCTTAGCAAATCTATAAGCCTTTGAAAACAAAGTTAGTTGAAGAGAACAGAATAAAATGTGCCCTTGGTAAAGCAAGATACATGTGGCATACTCTCCTGATGCCTTTGTTTGAGTTAAGAATCTTTTTAGACAAGGTGTACGTGTGATAGGTGTAGTTTTTCTGATCTTTCATGTCTGCAAGGCTACTTCATGGGAAACCATTAGTTATTAGGAGGAACAGGGAGTGTCGGGGATGAGCAGTGGATTTTACTTAAAGAGGAATCAGAAGTAGCAAAAAACCTGCAGCTAAAAGTCAGTTTGATTGTTGTTATACTCTTCACATGGGCATAGGCAGCACAACTCATCTGTTTAATGACATACTGCAGCTTTCCCAGTACCAGGCAGTGCAATTAAAAATGCCATTCAAGCAAGCATCCCAGAGGAGGTTCTGTGGAAGTACTGCATCTATAGTGTAGGTGAGGGAGGGGGGAAAATACTACAGATATCCAATATCCATTAGGCATAATGTTAATTGGACTCTGGGTATTGGAAAGCATTAAAAGATTACAGAAAAATCTCAGCAAATGCCATTCTCAGGAATTTTAGCTTTTATGCTCTAAAGAGCAGAATACTCTAAAAGACAAAATAAAGGCCTTGGCTTTTGAAAAAGCCAGACATGACTTCAAAATGAAAGCCTGATGTTATGATGAATGTCTCTTCCTTTCCAAGATCTAAGCTGGAAACCTGTGAATTATTGAGAGCAATGAATAATTTGGAGGGGGCACCTGAAGATGCACCGTCTTTCAGGTATTGGCCTGAATGGCTAGCATATCTGACAAGGCATGGTGCTTGTAATTATCTTCTTCCTCTAAGGTGCCACTGAAAAGTAGCCCCATTTCTATTTGTTCCCATTGAGTTGAGGTGCTCTGCTGTACCTGGAACAAAGCAGTTAGTCAGGTCCTCTGATGAGGACTCTCTTCTTGTTGAGGTGTTACTTGTAGTATTCAACATGAGGGTGAAATTCAATCCTACCTTACTGTGGAAAAATAGAGTAGCCCTGTCTTCTGCTCCATCACATTTCTACTTTGAAAGCACCATTGTTTCTTCCAGTTCCTCAACTCCACACACCAGGTGCAGCTAGTGCACTTGTTTAACCTTTGCCTTCAAGCACACAGGGTCATGGAGAGATGTACTGCCAGGAGGTGCATCTCTGTGCCCTCTTTCCAGGACAATGAGTGGTGCTATGGCATATAGTATTTCCGAACTGGAGAGACTGCTTCTTGCCTTTATCCCTTTGCAGTTCATTCTTCTTAAATGAAACACTGAAATGCTGTGGTTATGGAGCTAATCACACACACATAGCATAAGTATCATTGTTAAACAAGGACATGAAACTCTTGTATGTGCTCCCACTCACTGTGAAGTGTAAGGAAAAATATCTCCAGAGCACCAGTTTATATCTCCTTCCTACACATGCCATCCTGCACTCATCCAATTCATCATCTCAGAACTTACAGGCCATAATCTTTCCCATTACTCTTGATGCAAACAATATACACCTGAAAGAACTGTCACAGGAAATCACTCTGGGGAGATATTTACAGAGCTTTTCTCTTTAGCCTCAGATTCTGCACGGTTGTATTGTACCAATTCCTCTACAGTAATAATTTCCAGAGTGCCAGGCACAACAGTATCTTCGCTGCAATCATTGACAACACCAAAGGCAATAATGTTACAGATGCTGAAACCTATACTTTTGGGAAAATATATAATCCTGAAGGTCAAATGTATTTTTGCATAAACATAGAGAGCTGTTTAACTTCAGCCACCCTACTCTTGCCTATTTTCTTTGCTAATCTGTATTGTTTTCACAGTTTACTTCATGAAGTCAGACACTGTTTATTAAGGTGCTGTACCTGATGCTTTTTTAGCTTTGGGTTTTGGTTATCTTATTCTTTGAGAATAGAATAGTACAGGAGGATATCATTTCTTATAAGTTAGTAAATAAGGTTTCATAACTCTAAAAGGTCAAACCTTAATAACAAGTAAAACTTGATCCTAATCCTTCCTTTTATGAGGACACACACTAAGTCCTGATAAAAAACTCCACCAAAGTCTGTAAATAAGACTGCCTGTTTTGAACAGTATCTCAAAAATACCACATATTTTAAAGATATTCTTGTCTCTACACTCCACTTGAATTATTCATGCAAAATCAATCCCTGAAATATCTGTAATGATTCTACGTTAGATGCTCTGGTCAATTTAGAAATTATTTTTAGGCTAATGTTTGGGTCAAAATGTGCAGCAAAATTCTATCAAGCTAATTGCAAAATGTAGTTCTGATTGGCCTGATTTGAACTTAATCTGAGCTCTTGACTGAACTGTTTGTCTGCAGGAGCTAAACTGAGACTACAAGGATCTCGGGTCAGGATTTGTCCTGTAATGTAATCCATGTTGGACTCCCTTTGAGCTGTGGGACTCAGGAGCCAAACTACCCAAAATGATCTGGCGCTTGTTCTTTCAGCATCTCAGGATTGAAGAGAGGTGTGGTCCATTCATAGGATAGGTCAAGTTAAGAACTGGCATTGAAAATGAAGAATGAAGGGAGTGAAGACTCTGGAGAGATGAGATCTTTGTTTGGGGAGCACGAAAAACAAGGCCACAAATATTGTTGATAGACAGTGCTTTGGTCCTCCTTGTCTAGGTCTCTGGCTTAGAAAGAATAGTGCAGCAAGCCCATGATTAATTCACAGACCCCAGCAGACTGTGATTCTAGCAGGTTGCCTGGTTTGCCCATATATCATACAGATGTAAATAATCTGAGATCAGAAGACAGTCCCTCCAACATTAGCTGAAAGATAACGTGGCGATTTTTTGACAGATCAAGGCAATAAATGTGCAACTGACTGGAAGCTATTAACCATGAGATACAGAGTATGAAGTACCAGACCTTCTGGGATGAGTTGTGAGATTTGATAAAGATGACAATAAACACCTGAGTGCTCCTGTGAAGGAAGCTTTCTAAAAGTTTCTTCTGCATTGCCCTAAAGAATAATGTTTGTTTAGGAAAGAGCTTTCAACCAAAACGACAGTAACTGAGGAATTCTCAGTGGAGATGGCAACCTCACTAAAACAAAGAGACTTGATGGTAGCAATAAAACAGTGTTAAATTTCATTTACAAATTGTATAAGGAAAAAGTTGGGTCAGCAGCATGAGCGTTCTAGGCAGATGTTTATTCTACTTGTTCTTAAAGATTTTCAGTGATGAAGACTCTGCATCTCACCAAAGAAATCTACTCAAGTTATTTAACATCCCAAGTGGAAGGTTTTCCTAGTGCTTCTCTTGAATTTTCCCTGCTGCAAGAACCCTTCAGTCTTAATTATTATCTTTCTCAGCTAGTGATATCTCAAACACAAAAGCATAAGAATTGATATGTGAGGTCTAGTCCTCCATCTCAGCCAACGTTTAGTCTCCAGAAAAGTCAACTACCTCAAAAGATGGTTCCTGCTGTAGATAATCACAGGTAATTTATACAAAGTAAACATTCTTATGAACTTACATCTATTAGAAGAGGTTTTTATTCCTAAGGTGTGAGCTGTATGGAGTAAAATGGGAAAAAAAAAAAAAAAAAAAGCCTCTAGTTCAAGCCACACAAGGATTTATTTTGTTTTACAGGCTCAAAACACCAGCTCGTGAGGTTTTACAAAGCCCAGATATCCCAAGTTACACATTACAAGGCAGGGAAGGGAAACAGTCTTTCACCTAACCCACAAACCTGAAAACTTTGGTGGTTCAGAGAAAGTGGAACCTGAATCTGAACCTATGCTGGTTTACAAACCTCAGACTACCCTCACGTTATTGCCAACACCCCCTTAAGGCACTGTCTCGAGGGCTGCCAGTGATCTGCGGTGTCTACACTCCATCAGGTTTCCTTACAGCAAAGCCCCAGAGATTTTGGCAATTTGGATGTCTAAGTATGACCCAAACATCAGCTACTTTTGAAAGAGTACAGCATGAAATATCATCTGTGACTTCCAATAAGCAATGTCTACGGAGATGACTTCTCAGAACTGCGGAACTCTTTATGGGCATTTTAGCAGAGATGGTGCTTGTAAGTAATCTCATTGTAAAGCCACTCGTCTTCAGGAGTACACTTACAGCACTAATTGTTTCCACAGAAAGTGGTGTTTAATGCAGCAAGATCTTCTCACTTCCCCCTCCCTTCTTCCCCCGTCTCACTCGAGAGCATCTATCTCTTTCCTTTATGAAAGCCACCTCATCCAGACCTGAGACTTGGAAATTCATCATACTCCATGAATAAAAAAGCAAAATACAGTAACAGAGAAGCAAGTAGAACAATATAAATGATTGACCATTTTCTCAGCTTTTTGGCTGCAAGGTTACTTGTAAAAGTGTTAAAATGATCACTCTTTATTACACTTGTTTGAAATGGTCTGGCAAGATAATTTGTCTGTAGAGACAGACTGATCTCAGACAAGCTGCATTACTCTAGATCTACAAAGAAAAGAGTCTAGAGTCATATACATTTGAGCTATACATCTTTTTTTTCCAATTAACTATTTAGAGAAGGAGGATGGGTTGTTACCCAGGGTTAGGTCACCAGGATATTATTCCTGAGAGCATACACTCTGTATGACTTTGAGGAAATTACATAGGTTAAGGTTTGTAAAGCTGAATAGAAAAATTGAAGCTGAATAATATGCTCATCTTTTAAAAGTTCAGTCATTATGTTTCCTTTATTTTGCTCTTCTCACTACTGCCCTTATTATTTAAAATTGGCCTTATGAACACCATTCGGACATTGAGATCCCTTGCACTAAATTCTAAAAAGTCAACAAGAAGAAGTAAGTATGTGTCCCTCAGTATAAGAAATGACAGGACTTGAGACAACAGGTGAATATAATACAGAAAGAAGCCCATGCTGGGCAGCAGGTTAAGCAGTAGTCCCTCACATCAGTCATGTACGTATCAAATGAGGTTGTTTCAAGAGATGTGCAGCCCGGTTGGAAGGTAAGCGTGTGGCTCTTGGATGTTTAATGACAGTTTTCCTTTTTAACTCAGATTTCTCATTTGAAAAAAAAGGACAGCAATTATAGGCCTTTGCTACGTAGATGCTGATCTTGATTCACTTGATAGTACACATCATGCTTGGAAGGAATATGACAGTAGGTCTGCAGAAATATCTTAATATAAATTCAGTCAGAATTCATTTTGATGGGAAGCCTGGATTATCCAGCACGTGCTTCCTACATTTCAGATGGGCTGCCTCTTCAACATGTTCTTGGCTACAAAATCAGCAACGATCATTTGCTATAGGTGATCTGAATATTCATTTGGAAGTCACTCTTTCCGGAAAGACTCAAGACAGAAACAGACTGAAAATAGACAGATTGAAGAGGTTTAAAGAAGAAATTCTCACTGAAAACTTCATGTGGACAAGCAGAATGTATTCACGTATAGACAACAAAACATTTTTCTTCAGACTTTCCATTCCTCTGTGCAAAGAGTTTTTATGGCTGACACACTGGTATTGGGAAATACAGCTTCTTTCTATTTTTACCACAGGGCAACTTATGAATTTATGGAGTCAGAAGTAAAACTCAACTATCGAGCAAACACTTCAGATGCTTAATCAGAAGCTCCCTAAAAGCACAATGCCAGGGTAGCCAGCATTCTGCCAGGGATAACCTGTTTTCAGAAAGCAACTACATTTTTGTACACACTTTCCAAGCACTATCACTCCTAAGTATTCACACTAACTGGCTTTGACAGCTCCACCAAATACACCTAACCTTTGAAAACTGCCCGAAGAGTCCTTTGGCTCTCAAGTCTTGTGAGCATGACAAGGAACAAGGAGGCAAAATGTCAGTAGGTGTCAAGTCTAGGTGTTTAGCATCAATCCGCTGACTTCCACACTGCTCCACTGATTTGCCAGTGTTATGATGTCAGAAAATAACACTGGAGAATCAGATTCTTTGTAAAGACAGCTATCTTGGCTTATTATGAACTGTAAAAGAAGGAATAAACTGTTTGCAAAGGAAATTCATTGTCACCACCTCGTGTGGTCTGATTGGGAATTTCACAATGATTGATATCTGTCAAATCCCAGCATCAGATCTCAAATAACAGTACAGGAGAATTTGGCCTGAAAGAGCCTTGAAAACTTGAGCCAATAATGTTGGTGCTTGAATTGTAAAAGATAATCAGAAAAAAAAAAAAAAAAAGAGAGAGAGAGAGAGAGAGAATTTATCATTTATTAAATTTTTAGGAAAAAACTGCATTTTTTTCAGTCTGACTCATAGCTTCTGAATACTTTGGGCTGAATACAACAGAAATGGTATAGTCAGAAGTATTTGGTCATCTCTGGGGAAAATGCATTTTTTTACTGTTTAATTTTTTGAAATGCTCTCTTTAGTCTAGAAATTTGACCATTAGTGCTTGGTCAGCAAATTCCACTTGCTGTTCTCTGTTTCTTTCTCTTCATGACAATTGCTTCCTTTTTTTCCCTGCCTGCTTTCCTTCTGACACAAAAGCCACATCAGATACTGAGAAAGATAAGCTGACATTCAGCCACTGCTAGTGCATGCAAAACTGTGCTGCACATGAGCAGCAGCCACTAAGATCAGTCACAGCAGAGTGGGAAAAGTTTAAACCATGCTGACTAGGATGAACAAAGGTCTTGCTCAAAATTCAAGGAGGGAATTACTCACAGATACATTATTTCAGTCAGACATTGTACACCCCCTTGGTTCCCACAGTGTATCTCAGAGATGGCTAGCATGAGTCCAATAGTTCAATCTTCCTCTTGCACACATGCTAATAACAATAATGTTTTGGCAGGCAACAGAATTCTCATGTAACACATGCACTGCCGATTACACATGCACCTCATTTTCAAGTCACTGCATGTATCAAACAGGTTTACTGTCTCTCTTCCCTGGTTGTTGTTTTGTTTTTTTTTTTAATTGTTTACAAAATATTACTATAGAAGGAAGAGAGAGAAATAAAACTGGATAAAAACAATTACCTTCTCAAAAACAACTACCGAATTTGAGAAAATATGCGCATCAATTCACAGAATCACAGAATCACAGAATCTGTGGGTTGGAAGGGACCTCCAGAGATCATTGAGTCCAACCCCCCTGCCAAAGCAGGCTCCCTACACCAGATCACACAAGTAGGCGTCCAGGCGGGTCTTGAATATCTCCAGAGAAGG
This sequence comes from Chrysolophus pictus, assembly GCA_037305975.1. Classification (NCBI taxonomy): domain Eukaryota; kingdom Metazoa; phylum Chordata; class Aves; order Galliformes; family Phasianidae; genus Chrysolophus; species Chrysolophus pictus. Next base: position 89,762,674 of record CM074576.1, on the reverse strand, counting down.
AGACTCCACAACCTCCCTGGGCAGCCTGTTCCAGTGCTCCGTCACCCTCACCGTAAAGAAGTTCTTGCACACATTTGTGCACATTTCCTATGCTGCAGTTTCTGGCCGTTCCCCCTTGTCCTGTCTCCACACACTGCTGAAAACAATCTGGCCTCGCCACTCTGCCCCCCACATCTTAGATATTTATAGACTTGGATCAGGTCCCCTCTCAGTCTTCTCTTCTCAAGGCTAAACAGACCCAGTTCACTCAGCCTTTCTTCATAGGGGAGATGTTCCAGGCCCTTCACCATCTTTGTGGCCCTCCGCTGGACTCTTTCCAAGAGATCCCTGTCTTTTTTGTACTGGGGAGCCCAGAACTGGACACAGTACTCCAGATGAGGCCTTACCAGGGCAGAGTAGAGGGGGAGGATCACCTCCCTCGACCTGCTGGCCGCGCTCTTTTTAATGCACCCCAGAATGCCATTGGCCTTTTTGGCCACAAGGGCACACCGCTGGCTCATGGCCAACCTGTCGTCCACCAGGACACCCAGGTCCCTCTCTGCAGAGCTCCTCTCCAGCAGGTCATCCCCCAGCCTGTACTGGCGCATGCAATTATTCCTCCCTAGGTGCAAGACTCTACACTTGCTTTTGTTAAACCTCATCTGGTTTCTTACTGCCCAGCTCTCCAGCCTTTCCAGTTCCCGGGAGAATAAGCAAACCAAGGAGTACAGTGTGACCAGACAGATCTGCTTCAGCCAAAAACAGAGTGTAGAGAGACATGAAAAATCTGAAATTGGGTGAATTGAAAATAAATGAATCAATAAACACAAGTGCCTCTTGATGTGTTTACAGCATATGTTGATGTTTCAGCCTCCAGCCTCCAAAAGTGACATGTTGCCCATTGATTCTTCAAGAAAACTGGCATGAGTTACTGGTCTGTGAGGAAATAATAGGAGACTGCTTCTTTAGTATGTAAGATCTATTCTTCCAAACTCATGTATAAGACTGCAGATTGGCTCTTCAACTGGCAAAAATCACCGTTCTTCAGCTGAAGAAAATGAATCATCCACTTTAATTGCCATAAGGAATGTGGCGCTCACAATTCAACAGAGATTATACTGTCCTTTCTGCAGCAATGCCCAGCCACCATTTCCTTGCTGCTTGTGGAAATCAAACTCCACGAAGTGGATACTGAGAAAATCCTAGAAGATGAGAGGACAGCCAAATCAATCTGTCCACACACAATGGAGGGAGATCAGAGAGCCAAAAGGTATGGTCTAAATCACAGAATGGCTTTTTTTTTTTCTCTCATCAGCTATAGCTATGTGCCTAAAGGTGGAGTAGGTAATTAACTTTCAGGTTTTCATACAGAACAGGTGGCCAGTAATAGTGGAAAGGACGGTGTGAAAATACACCTTTATAAGCACAGCCTTTTGTTCAGTACAAGGCCTTTTGTCATCAATCAAGTACAATCATTTGACATACCAAGCCAATCTGTGGTATGTTCAAAGAGGTACATGGTGGAGAATAGGAAAGGAGATATTTCATTAATTCCCTTTTATTTATGAATATTGCAATTATATTTCAGAGTGAGCCACTAGTGTGTCCTCAGGCTATATTTGAGGGCAGAGGGACACACACTCCTATTGTTTCTTAGCCAGAAAATTATTACTTTATGACCTCTCAAATGCCCTGTCTGCTGACCTCTGAGGATATTCAGCCTGGCAGCTGACATCTGTGGTCCCATCAGCAGCACTGAAGTAAAAGGTACTTAATGCAGAGCAGCTCTTTTGCAAGGTTAGAAAGGATCGATAGGAGATGTGTTTAATGTGGTATCACTATCAGGTCTCATCTCACTTCTCAAACTGAAATATCCACACTGGGACATAATCTTAGTCACACAGCTGAGAGATCTTTAACATGACAAAATTCCTTTTTCCCGGGTCTAGAAATGTATCTCAAGACACACAGAGGAAATGGCCAAGGTTTAGAATAAATACACACTTTTCAAAAAGAAAAATGCTCAGAGGAAGGCTTCTGGCATTTCAGTCCACAGCATTTTTTTTCTGGAGCTTGAGCAGTTCTTGTGGAAAACAGTCAGCTTTGCAATAGGCTGTGAACAAAACCAGAGTAGTTTTTCCCGTGGGTCCCTGTTTATCCACTGCTTTAAGCTAATCCTATGTGACTGTAGGAAAAAAAAAAAAAAATACAGTTAGATGGAAGGTAGCTTTCCCCCAACAAATTCAGTGAGCTGCAATTCATGCAACAAACCTGTCAAGGCTCACCAAAAAGGAGCACAGTTCAACAGTTCTTTAAGTACTGATTACTGATATTCAGTCTGATAGGTCTTGTGTTAAAGCAGAGGGTAGAATTATAGAATCATTGAGCTTGAGAAAAAAACCACTAAGATCATATAGACCAATTGTCAACCCATTCAAAGCTCCTTTACTTGCTTACATCTAGCTGTAACAAACTATATATTTAAGACGCACTTCTGAAAACACTGCTGTTACCTTACCACATTTATAATAAAATATGTATGCTCCCTCTTCCTTCTTGGTCATGGGCAGGCCTATGATGTTGAAGGTGTCCTCTACATCTCTTCATGCCCTGTAGTGATTTATCAGTGGGATTCCCAGCGTGAAACCCTCTAGATCCCCAAGGTTCCATTGTCCTCAATACATCACATTCCCATTTGGCACTCAGCAGGACTGGGTTACACCAGCATGCCTGTGGTGGCATCTAATGTCCAAACAGAAGATGCTGGGGACAGTTGCCTTCTAGCTTATTCAACTTCTAGTTAATGGCAGAAAGTGGACAAGTGTGCAGAGATAGCAGAGCCACCCCTGGAATAGTTTTATGCTCCTATACAGTATGTAAGTGTACTACAAACTGAAGAGTGCAATTCTATTGCTATTCCCCAAAGGCATCTGCTCAGACGAGTGATTCAATTGTCTGGCTTGGAAACTTGCTGATAATTACTGTTGTTACAGTTTTCAACCCAAGTTGCTGAGCTGGGAATTAAACAGCAGCTTGTTATCATGCCTACATGATAGCCACATTTTACTGTCCTTAACAAAGTGGCATATGTCAGTGTTGCCCCTTTTGGGCTAGATAAACACTCCTAGGCATGTTCAGCTACATCTCTTTCTAGACTCCAATAGGCATGCGAATTCCCACATAAAAAATGTTTGAATTCCCATTCCAGCTCTCTTTTGAGACAGATGCAGCCACTCTGCGGCAGAATCTGCAATGGTGAATTTAAAAATGGATTTGAACCAAGTGTGTTAGGTTTGCAATATGATCACTGAGGGACTGGAAAGGAAGAAGGGATGCCAGGAGAAGAGCTGTGCTGGCTGGAAGTGTGAAACACAAGTTCTGAGCAATTAAGAAGCAGAGATCTTATTTACTCTTTTTTTCTCTGCAGACCTCTTTTCTGCTCAGACATACTTCATGCTTTTCATTTTCATACATACCCCAAACACTGAAGAGGGCAGTATCCATGACTCTATGCCCGTGCTAAGCACTAAAAGCACTATATCTGTTCCTCTCCTGCTGATCACATAGGGAGCCAGGGCTGGGTGACCCCACAGTACAGCAGCCTAAACTGCTCACTGTGACTGTGCATGCCACCAGAGCCAGCATATCCACTGAATGAAGCATTAACTCTTCTAAAATCAGTATCTCCTGTTTTCTAATAAGAAAAAATGTTGGTAAGAGCATGAGCATTTCTCTTACCTCTTCTCCCGCTCACATAGATATTTTCTTTAATTATCAGTAGATTTGGATTCTGGCAGTGCTTTGAGCAAGGTTTCATACAGCCACAAAGAGAGCCCTCAAAAAGGTATACACTGTCTGACATAAAGCCAAGCCAGCCCTTGCAGTTCTCACATCTATCCACAATCCTTCATCCACTGAACTCAGATGAAACCACAGCAGGCTTCTTACTTTTTTTTTCTTTTAAAAAAACATTTTTAGTGCTTAGCTAGGTCAACATATGTGTTGAGGTGGGAGGATAAAGACATGGGATGAAAATCTAGGTCCATTAAAGCCAAAGGGAGCTTAACCATTTACCGCAGCATAGGACAATGTTTCTGCCTACACCCCAGCTTTTTAAAGGTACAATACAATAGTCAGATTAAGAGTTAACCTTTTGTAAGATCAGAAGGACACACAAGAAATATTTGACAAAATTGCACTGAAGCTGGGCACAGAAATTTCTCTTCTATGTCCTCCTCCTCAGCATTTATCATCCTGATAGTTTTATATTGGCATCACTGCTACTGTATTCAAGCACTTTTTGAAGGGCTTCACTAATTATTCGATTGGAATTGAGGGCATCTTTGGCTCTCCTGCTCTGATGGAAGGCCTCGTGTCAGACTGGTTGTTGATGGCAAGCTCATTTGGGGCTTCGGGATGAAAACACTGATGGAATGATGAGTGTAGCATTAATGTAGTAGAAAGCCATCACAGTAAGCATTTATTAGCATTTAATAAATAGATGAATAACATAGTATTTTTCAGCATTAGGCATTTTGTGGGACTCTCCTAATTTCTGGATTCCTCTCAGACCATTCATTCCAGTGCTCATAGGCCTCACCATGAACTGTGTCACCATACACAGCCCCAGAGACCTGCAGCAGACAGTGGAGTCCCTAAGGTCCACATTTTGGCCTATCAGTTAGCCAGATGTTGATCTGTACATTATCTGGAAAATTAAGACTTATTAGAGGCTAATTAAGTCTCTGGTGGGTTTCCAGCAGGCAAGCAAGCAGCAAGGAACAGGGGAGGAAAACACGGCTATTTTAGCAAGTGCCTGTTCCCCTTCACACTCAACTTCAGCTAAAAATTTCATCACTTCTCCCTGAGGTGATGGACTTCTGTGGCTGGAGAAGATGAAGGAGCCTCTCCTAGAAAGTCCGGGTGAAATAAAATACAGCCTGTTGCAAGGTGAAGGCAACAGTAGTGTCTACCACAGAGTTGTGTTTCCTCTAGATAATTCAAAATTTCCCTGGTGGTTTTCAAGCACAGTCCTCTGCTCCTCACCCCATTGTGTTTGCAAAGTTCTTGACTTTTGTTAAGATATCTAGCAGAAGAGGTCCTATGTCACCCTGAACAGAATACACACAGGCATGAGTTTAGGAGTTGAATTACTTATGGGATTGTTCTGTCTGGAGAAGGGGAATCTCAAGAGAGACCTCATCACTCTCTACAATCACCTGAAAGGAGGTTGTGGTGGTGGTGGAGGAGGGGGAAGGGTCAGCCTCTTCTCCCATGTAACAGTAATACAAAAGTTAATGGCCTTAAGTTGCACCAAGGGAGGCTTAGGATGGTTCCTTGGATAAATTTGTTCTCCAAAAGAGCGGCGAGGCACTGGAACAGGCTACTCAGGAAGATGGTGGAGTCACTGTCCTGACGGCGTTCAAGAACCGTGTGGATGTGGCACGGAGGGATATGGTCTAGAGTGGCCACAGGTATGGACTGATGGTTGGACTAGATGATCTTAGTGGTTTTTCTAACCTTAATGATTTTATGATTCTATGATACTTACAGAGAGCCTGTATGAGGCAGAAACCTGAATCTCTATCCTAAGTTGCTCCAAGTTGTAAGTTGCTGCCAACCATCTCAGGGACAGGAAGCCCGTGTCCCAAAAAGTCAGCTGTTCTGGGTGGTTTGCCTCCTGTATGAAAGGGACAGCCCAGGCTAAGCCTTGTTGGATCTTCACTATGGCAGACTGCACATCCCTTCAGCATCCTGAGAAAATACTGATAAAAACTCATCAGCGGGCTGTGGTTAGGCCTTGAATTAATCATACTTAGTAGATGCATTTGTAGACACACTGACTTTCTGAACTCAGCAGGTGCAGAGAAGGCATCCTCAAAGTAGGAAGAAGGTGGTTCCCTGAAAGTGGAGCCCAGCACCATCCCAAATCCACTGGTCATGTCCTGATGATCTCTTCAGGATGCAGATTCACTGTGGGGCAGCTCAGCTTTGCTCAGACTGTTAACAGAAACATGACTTCTTGTGTGCATCTCACAGATGTGTACACTCCCAGGGTGAAACTGTGGTCCTGAAGAGAGAAAGGAGAGATTTGTTGTACCCTGCCAAGTTCTCAACTAGTGTTTTTGTCTTCTGGTTGCTTTAACCTGAGTCATAATCCCATTATCATTGCTAATGAATGACAGTTACAGAACCTGTAAATGTGAGATCACTCTCAGCGTTCCCTCTAACCTCTAAATGGAGTCAGTCCTCAGGGATGGATGGAATTTCACTGAATTTTTCCATTTCATTTGTATAATGAAATCACTCTTTGGCCTCTGCTCTGTTCTTTTTTGTCCTTTTTGGACTTAAGGCAGACACAGAGTAATACTCTGTAGAGTATTAATCAATGACACAGTCATTGATAACCAATAACTAGGATTAAAAATGTGGTTTCTATGAATTACTTCACATTTAAGTTTTTTTTTAGTATTCCCCAATAGCAGTGTATATTCCTGTTTAGAGAGTTTACAGAGCCTTCAACTTTATACAATGCAAAACGTCTCTTTTTAGTTTCATATAATTGGGATGCTTACTTTGAATTTGCTCCACATAAATGTGTCTGAAAGCAGTTAGGCAACTTCAACTAAAACAATCTAGAATTATGAATAGTAGGAACTAAATTTACACATAGTGTCTGTACTGAGCTGAATCTTGGCCTAATATTGATAATCTTCATACCTTCATACATCAAAGACACTTTTTCCCACACCCATGGCTTTATTCTGTTCATTCTGTTCTATTAGTTTTTTGGTTGCACAATTAAGTTTGCATCAACAAAGCTGCTTCTAATTTGCATCCAGCCTACCATCCCAAGCTAGCATACGTGCTTACAGATACATTCTGTATAGGAATCCATAGTAATTCACTTTTGCATCAAGAAATTGGAAGAGTGTGGTAAGAGCATAACAATTATTTTTATTGTCCCTCCTAGCCTTTGATGTGTGAGATATCAGTGTACTCCATCTTAGAAGCCACTTTTTTTTCTTTATACATACATTCTTTCTACACACATAGCTCACAGCTATGGACTTATCTTGATGCAGTGCCAAAGCATGAGAAGAATATTTTGTTGCAGGTAGGCACACCACACTATAAAGAGAGGTTTTACATTCCTCTATGTCTTTTGACACAGCAAAATAAGCTGTCTAGTCTAACGTGCTCTTCTAGGATCCAACTTTAGCCAGTGGAGATATCCCAGTTAAGCAGTGAGGCTGAATTACTCAAAAGTCCAGAGAAATCCAATAGTTCCTTAGATCACTTTCTTGGGTACCACCTTGGCAGACAGAACCAAAATTCTCAACTGTAAAAAACAATCCATCATGTTTCACTCTGAAACCCAAGAACAACTGTTAGGTTCAGATCAGGGTTTGAAAGATGACAACACCAAGCTTAAGCTTGCTTTGGTGGTAATTGCTTTCTTGTGGCTCTGATACAAATCAGGACTGAAGAACTGTCAGGTGAAGTGGGAGATACCTCAAGATGTTTAAAGCTGAGGAAAGGCTGGTTCAAAAATCAACTGACCGGTATGAACAGATCTGTATGAGCATCACTACTGATATCAATAGAAACAGGCTCAGGCCTCAACCTGGCTTGAAATGCTGTTGTGAATTTAACATTGCCATTATCATAGCATTTATTGAGGACTGTCCCATTGAATTCAATGGAAAATTAATCCTACTAATCGTAGCTGGTGTGAGATATTTAGACCCTTTTTTTTTTTTTTTTTTTTTGTCCCTTGTTAAAAATTGCATAACTACACTATATTAGAAATGTGCTAAAGAAAATGAACACTCACACTTATTAGGCTGAACGTGGGAGACTGAATACACAGTAGGGTGAGATTTAATAAGTCTTGTACTATTTAGAAATCGGAAAATATTGCATTTAGATGTTACACTGATATGATAGCCAAGTATATGGAACTCTATGAAAACTTGCAGGTTGATTCTGAAATACATGCTACAAGTTTTGCAATATAATAGCTTTTTATCTCTCAACAACAGACAATTTTAATCCTACAATGGACTTTCTGCTCCCTCTCAAATTTGTATTGTGACATGTAAGAATAATAGATCATGATTCATCTTGCCACTCATTTGCTTTATACAGAGTTAAAATATCTAAACCTGCAAAATTAACAGTGGAAATAATTTCTTTAACTCTCTCCTATTTTTGTCTCATAAAGGCATGTAGATGTCTGGTTTCCATATTACTTATTTGAAAGGAAGAGAGGAAGAGAGGAAGAGAGGAAGAGAGGAAGGGAGAAAAGAAGGGAGAAAGGAAGGAAAGAAGGGAGGGAAGGAGGGAGGGAGGAAAAGAGGGAGGGAGGGAGGGAGGGAAGGAAGGAGGAAGGGAGAAAGGGGGGAAGGGGGGAAGGAAAGAAGGGGGGAAGGGAGGAAGAGGGGTACGGAGGAAGGGAGGAAGGGAGGAAGGGGGGGAAGGAGGGAGGGAGGGAGGGAGGAAGGAAGGATGGAAGGAAGGACAGAAGGACGGAAGGGAGGGAGGAAGGGAGGGAGGGAGGGAGGAAGGGAGGGAGGGAGGGAGGGAGGAAGGAAGGAAGGAAGGAAGGAAGGAAGGAAGGAAGGAAGGAAGGAAGGAAGGAAGGAAGGAAGGAAGGAAGGAAGGAAGGAAGGAAGGAAGGAAGGAAGGAAGGAAGGAAGGAAGGAAGGAAGGAAGGAAGGAAGGAAGGAAGGAAGGAAGGAAGGAAGGAAGGAAACAATCATCCACTGGAAAGCCTGCAGTGTAGTGCTCCCAGCCAAATTCTTACCACGTTAGTCCATGTCCCAACAGCCCCATGCAAAACACAGATGCTGCGAAACAGGGTCAGGAAAGGACGGTTCAAGTCCTGCTACAGTCCTCTCACAACCCGGGACTGAAATGGAAATAGCTGCTCTTAATGAAGGATAAGAGGACAAGGCTAAATAAAAAACATTTCTGTTTTGTAGGAAATGTTTCCTGTCTCTCACTTTTGATCCTTGTTAGACATGTTCTTAAGCTTTAGCCTGTAACTTCACTGAAATTAATTATGGTCAACAGTCGCATTTATCTGAGGTTGTCAGAAGCACCTGAGTGATGTGGAAACTGAAATCCCACTTTTAAAGTACCTGGGATGCCCCACTCTAAATAGGGGAGATGTCAAAGCTTGAATAAGTGGAAATGTGACTGAAGAATACAGCTGCACAATGGCTCATCTGCTGCTCAAAGAAAATGCATCCTGTAATGTACCTTTCGTCTTCCCAACCAGGCACTAGGGAAATAATTTTCTCTAAGTACATTACTTCTGTATTTTAGACTGAAAGCTCCACTAGATGAGTCCTTTCTTCAGGTTCAAGGCCTTTCATTTTCAATGCCAATTTCTTTTTCTTTTTTTTTTAATCTCAAACACACTATAAACATCCAAAGCATTCAGCTATTCAACATTTTACTGTTTTTAATCAGCTTCTGTAACTAAAAGTGGGTACATTCCAAAATGTTTAAAACAAATTTTCAGGGCAAACCCTCACCTTGAAATATCACAACAAATCTGGCAGTACTGTGTTGAAGCAAACACGAAACAAACCGCAAGCTGGACCAGGAAAGCAATGACTTCAGCATTCTCTTGCATTCTCTTTCCTCTCCTGTTCTCACTCAATAGCCAGTTTAGCATGGGCAGCTTCATTTTCTAAAGAAAGCCAAACCAAAGTCCTAAAGAACCCTACTGGAAAAAAAAAGGCACTCGATGGCTAAAGGGAGGTGGGAAGAATTTATTGCCTTTTTGTTTGCCAGGAGTGTCATGGTGTGTCATTTTTACCTCTGAACTGCAGGGCATTTCCCAATTTTTTTACGGCAGCTCTGCTATTAGCTGATAAACATTGCCAGTGATCAGCAAGGAAGGTCACAATCTTACTTATTGGTCTTCTGTTGCAAATAAACATCAGTAACAGACTACTACGGTGAGTATGACCTTATTACCATGGCAACTTTCTATACTCTCTTTAATAAGAGTGCATTTTGTCCTTGCTGACCATTAAAACCAAAGCCAAATGTAACCCTTTTTTCAATTCTCACTTTCATTTCAGTTGTATAATACAAATGAATGTAGGTGGGCTTTGTCCCATTTAGATACATGCAAGGAAAAAACAAATTGTGAAGAAGCAGATCTGAGATTTCATCAAAATCGAGTAGGTGAGGGTGAACTGTAGCATATAGTTCAGAGTGCAGTTGGTGTAGAGCTGGGCTGCACTGTGGACTGTGGCATGGAGATGTTCAAAAGGTGTTCAAGACCATGTTGGATGGGGCCCTGGGCACCCTGGTCTAGTACCAGATCTAGAGGTTGGTGGCTCTGCCTGTGGCAGTGGGGTTGGTGCTTGATGATCCTTGGGGTCGCTTCCAATCCAAACCATTTTATGGTTCTATGATTCTAAGATGTCAGCTTTCTCTAGCAAAGGATCCAGTCCGGATCCTTAGGAATCCTAAGGGCGGTGTGATCTCCTGCATATTGTCAGCATGTATAGAAATGCTGAAATGCTTTGCATGATAGAAAAAGATAAAAAGTAAGAAATATTCAGAGCAGGGGGGAAGGAATGGAGATCTCACAGGTTTGTTAGGCAGCTCTCCAGCCTCTCTCTCCCTCTCTCCCCTCTGCAAAGAGAAGCAAATTAACTGTTTAACAAAGGGATCGTATTTCCGGATATGACAGGGGGAGATAGATTGTGAACAGATACAAATGAAAAGTCTTGTGCCAAAAAAATGAATGCTCTTAAGGAAGACTAAGTGTCCTGGGCAGCTATCAGGATTGCTAAAGGAAATGAGGAAAGAAATTAGTGAAGCCTTAACAGATTTTTCCCAATTGCCTCCATGACAGGTTGGGCTACAGAGCAAGGGAAAGTGAGCAACACAATGCACAGACTTACTTCAACCATTATTTTTATTATTAAGGGGTCATGGGATACAGCAGGTAGTTAGAATCCAGTTGGCTCAAAGTTATTTCCTGGGGAAACAGTTTTGTGGGTTTTAATGAAGTCATGCTATAATACATTGAAAAGACTCATTTAACTGGAGATAGCCAAAATGAATTAGGCTGAGGGGCAGTCTTGCTTAACAGCTTTTTGGAAGTCCTGGAAGACATTGCTAAACCTGTCTGGGAAATGGTATTCCCATCTTGCAAAACTTTTTGAGATTTTAAAATATTTTCCTGCTCTGGATCAGAATGATAAACAACACATTGTAACATTTTGTTCTTATTAGGTACACAAAAAACAGGGAGAAAAAAAAAGAGACAAGGACAGAAAGAAACAAAAGAGTGAGATCCACTCATCTGTGTAAGACCTGTGGCACTCATCTCAGGAAAGCAGAACTCCCTTCTTGGACAAATGGAGCAGGGGATCGTCTCTCTTGACCCGCTAGCCTTTATCTACTTTTCCAGTGTTTTCCAATAATTTCCATACCTGCTATCCTTTGGCTCAAGTTTTGATCTTCAGTTTCAAATAATTATTCTCTTAAGAAAAGTCATATAGTACAAACAAAAAAAATAAAAATCTGGACTAAATATTCTGTTAGCAGTATATATGAGAAGTGTTTTCGAGTGGTTAAAGTATTTTCTCTTATGCTAAATGTTTACTCTGAGGTTTGTTACATTAGCTTAGGAATAATCAGGTATGATTTATTGACAGCAATGTGCTTTGAGCAGACAACAGAAGCACAGGATCACAGGATGGGTCCACCTGGCCCAACCCCTGCTCCATCACGGACACCCAGAGCAGGGTGCCCAGGGCCATGTCCAGGCAGCTTTTGATCTCCAAAGAGAATCTCCACCATTTCTATGGGCAGCCTGTGCCAGTGTTCCATCCATCGCCTGTACAGCACAGGCATGCTGCCTGATAGTAGATGGAACCTCTTGCAATCCAGTTTGTGATCACTGCCTCTTGCAGTGGGCACCACTAAGATTACCCAGCAACTTGTTTGTACCAAAAAAAAACCACCAAAACACCTTAAATGATGCTTCCAATGCATTTTCTAATACAAATTTGATAGATGATGGCTCTATGGGATAAACCACTGATGGAAATACTGTGATCATAGGCACCCAGGAGTTCTGGTACAAACTTCATCATAAAATCTTTGTGTAGCTTTGAGAGTTCAGGTAAAGAAATGGCAGTGGATAAGTTCTCTGTTCAGCAGTAATGAGAACAATAATGTCTGTCCCACAAAGGTGGGGGCACAGATTGTTCAGTTAGTGTTTGTCAAAAATTTTTAAAAGAATACTTTATATTCTATAATCCATACTCTGGGGTCTTCTAAATAAAGAAAGAAAGAAAGAAAGAAATGGGGGTCTTCTATATTACTTCAAAAGTAAGCTGCAAACCCAGTGTCCCGTTGTGCCACTGATTCAACTTTACATCCAGTGTAAATTCACCAATTTCAACACTGTTACATCAGATGTCAAGTTTGTTCTTTGTTCTTCAGCCATTACATTTTCTCCTGCCTTACTTTCTGATGAAGCCATTAGGATGAGGAAGATTTGGTCTGAAAAAAGAAAATTTTACGCAACGTGCTGAGGCAATTCAGTGCTACGGGCTGAATTTAAAGCAAACATTTATTGTGACTAAAGCATTTCATGAAGTTTGACCTTTACATCATGTTTTGACACCACTACTTCTTACTAACTGGTAGAGGCTTTTAATGATAAGATTAGAACTACACTTGTAAAAATACCTGTGACTCAGAAAGCCATATTCACTGTGATATTACACATTTTTCTAGACTTGTAAACTTCTTTACAATTGATTTTGCCATCTATTTTAACCAGGCCTGTG